>CM042161.1:30558417-30723417 GCA_023376005.1 Doryteuthis pealeii | reverse complement strand
GGTTCAGAATTTTCACGTCTTCGATTTTACATTGTTGAATTAAAGAGGTTTGGCGAAAGCCAACAATACACACAGACATATACGCGCGCACAGTCGAATTGGTTTTGTTTTGTTTTTTTACTTTACACTGATCTCAACGTTAATGCGGCCTTTCTTTTTTATTTTTCATGTCAGCTTTCTTAGTAGAGACGATCTACCTGTTCTGCTGTGTGCACTGGATTGTTACTTGATACACTCGCTTTTTGACGACCTACCTTCATACCAACCAGCAACATCTATCAACCAACTGACCCATCCTCTTCACCACCACCACCACTTCTTCCTCCTTCTTACTCCCTCCTCAACTTACCTGACCGCTATTCACCTAAACATTCTCTGGGGCCGGCATATCGATCACAGTAGGTCACGTATATACCTGCAAGTTTCTTTTTCTTATGTTGTTTTTTGGTTTTTTGTTGTTTTTTTTCTTCTTTTTTTTTTACGGACGACTGCCTCCCAATCACGCAGATTTTTGTTTCCACTGTGGGCGCCTTTTTAGCCTTTCCTTCACTCGTCTTGCCTAGTACTAAAGTGTGGATTTATTTCCCGCAACAAAAAGTGAAGTGCTTTTTTTTAAGGGGGGTGGGTCATTTCTTTTGATGTTATTCCTTATGTTGAAGCTTATTATTCAGAAATGGTGGCTCTCGAGCGAATTCTCGGATTTTACAAAGTTCTCAGTATAACTTCTGACATAATCAGAGCAAACTAAACAAAGTTTGTTTTTTTTTGTGGGGGGGGGGAGTAACTAAAAGTAGTCTAGATTAAAAGCGCAGCAAGGTTAATCCGGAATCGAACTTATTTTTTAGATGCAAGTCTCATTGGGAACGAGGATTGGGTAAACGAGATAACCTTACCTCACTTTTAACTTGAACTAAAGGCACAATTTAACTCAGAACATAGAAGAGGTTAGCTGGATTCAAATTTCAGCCCTTGATGACGCTTTATTGATTTTATTTTGTAAATGACGACTTCAAACTTCCTGCACTTATCTTATTGCCAGCCAACTTTTATTATAACAGGATGACTTGTGATAAGACCAGTGACAGGAAGAGTGTATGATGTAGCACGAATGATTTTCGCGTTCAAGTTTCTATCCCCCCCCCAAAAAAAAAGAGGATTTATATAATACATAGAAATCGTGACATGACATTCATTTGAAGTCCAACTGGGATTGTTATGGGTGGTGACAGCAAAGTTATATTGATGGTACAGTTTTAGTTCGCCTCTTCCCTCTTTTCCATCAGTTTTATGTATTCTGCCTCGACTCACATTTCTAGAGAACTTAAATTAATATTATTTATCATTTTCATAATCTAATTTTTAAATTGAATTAGATGAGACTCTTTAACGGCATTGTCTTAAAAATGTTGCTGCAGTGTTTTTAATGATAAATTTCATTTGCGCTCGAAGATAATCATTAAAAAAAATTCATTAAACAATGTCCCATGGAAAATGAAGAACAACCAAATGAGTGCAAATTTTCTTTTGTGTTTGTTTTATTTGCTGAAATTTTCTGTCTATTAAGATTTGTTGTGAAAAGTCAATTATAAAGCAAAAAAGTGCCGTTTATGGCGGACCGCTTCTCTTTTGGGCAAGTTTTATTAATAAACATTTTTATTACTCGGTCATTCAGAGTGAACTGCAGATTTAAACAAGATTTGAGTTCATTCTTATAGACACGCAACACACGATTAATAGTTCCCTTATTGGCCATGTTGTCTAATGTTTTCTACATCGCTGAACAGAATAATCTTCTATTTCATTCTTGATCTCGCCATTCTTCTCGATGTTGGCCCGAATAGCTTGACAATTCCATCTTCTCATCGTCATGGAGGTCTTCCGAGTGGTCGTTTTCAGTCTCTCATATACCATTCGACAACTTCAAGGATCTACACGTTATCTGTGAACCTTGCAATGTGTTCAGCCTGGCATAATTTTTGTTTTTTAACCTTAGTGAATAGCTGATCACGTCCTTCACTACACTCCTAAATTTCCTCGCTTCGGATGCACTCACGCATTAATATTCCCAGCTTGGATTTTTCTATAGTTTTCTACGTCGTTATCAATCTCTGTTCTTCCTTCTTTGTGGTATCCGACGCTTGCGTATAACATCGCAGGCAAAACGATATCATTGTAAAAATTGGCACGTAAAATCTTGTGCAGCTTTACATTGAGCACATATTTTATTGTGGTAAATGCCTCCCAGTTTAGTTTTATTCTCCGCCAGATTTCCGCATCCATGTCTCGGTACATATTCACCATCCATCCAAAGTAAATATACTCTATCACATCCTCGATTATTCCCAGCACTATACGGCCCTATAGCTGTGCTATAGTATAGCACCCTCTTCGGAATGCACGAATTTAGTTTTCATGCAATTTATCTCGAGACTGATGGATGAATTTCGATTGTTCCTATCAGTCGCCCGTGATAAGTGTCTTCAGAGATAATCACGACATCACTCGCAGAGAACTTAATACTAGACTAATATATACACTATCGAAGAAGACCTTCTTTTAATCAGCGAAAACAACGCAACTAGGCAACCTGTACTCTTTCACTCGCACCATCCATTTTGTTAGAGCGAATACGTGGTCCATCGTGTTATACTTCTTATGGGATGTTGCTTGCTCTCTTAGCTGTTGCTCACCGAGATGTTCCGCCAGTCTAGAGACGATAACCTTAGTGAATAGCTTATAACAGTAAAACAAGTGGCAAATCTTCTTTATTGTCCTTTTTATGAAGCAAGATGGTATTCGACTCCTATCACGGTGACGACATTTTCCCCTCCTTCAGATATCGGTTGAAGCTTGCACTCCGAAAAAGTTATTTTGTTGTTCCTTCCTTTCCTGGAGCTTTGTCTCTTTTTGTCAGTTTAAGTGCATTCTTGATTTTACTAACCAAGATTGGTGGTACCTCCTCCGATACTTGTGGCGACAGGGGACTGATGCTTTTGAAGGAGTAACGAGGTTCTTGTAAAAGGTTTTGTAACAATCCATTTTCCCTCTATCTGTCGATGGATGACCGTCCTTGCTCTTAAACGCCATCCCCTCTCTCCTTTGATCCATGCCATTTTTAGTCTGCACTTTATACTTTTCCTTTCCTCTGCAAACTGTAGTAAGCTTTATCATTTTCTCATATCTCTTGTGGTCCTCCTTTAAAACTTGAATGAGGTGGACTTTAATATTCATCTTCCCATTTTTACATCTCTCCATTCATTTTTTCGTCTCATCAGAGATCCTTCCATTGAACATGTCAACATTTTTCCCCTTCCAAATATAGGCCTTTATTTTCTTAATAAGTGAACTATAATCATTATCTATCCCATCGAGCTGATTTCAATCCTTCTTCTTCCTGCAATATCACCTCATCGAAGATCTTGAAGCATTGTTTTTTTATCAAGGAGATATGCAGTGATTTATTTTCTCTCTAATCTCATACTATGATCTTTGCCACTAGTAAGCGATTATTGATGCCGATGTTAAATGGCATAATGAGATATCCTATATTATATGCTGCTTATCAACCAGGATATAGTCGATCGCATTCTAGTACTGAGCATAAGTGGCCATCCAGGTACACCTCTTTCCAGATCTTTTCTTGAATATGTTCTTTCAGATATACAGCTTCTTCGCTTCAGCTATGGTAAATAAACGTTCTCCTCTTTCGTTTCTCTCTCCTGATCTAAATCTTCCAACATATTTATCACCCTGCCGTCCATTTCCATGTCGACCTTTGCGTTAAAATTGCCCATAACAATAGTAAACGTATATCTTTTTAGCTCTCTTTAGTTATCACTTGTACTTGAGGAAGAATAGGTCTGAATGATCTTAAGGGTAGAATTTTCTGACAACTGAACGTTTCTCATCCGCACACGTGATGACAACAATTTGCATAAGGTGATGATTTGCAGCCGATTCCTTGCTTAGGATGAAACCTATGCCACATTTTGCTCTAGCATCTTCTGCCTTACACAGTCTCGGGGCGTTTCCATCAACCCATGTTATGTTCTATTCTTCCTTCCAGTATCTCTCATAAAGGCCAACAACGTCACACATTCTTCTTTTCTTCCATTAGATGGAACAATACAGTGATCCCTGCCAATGCCATGCAATTGTATATGCATATGGTGAGGATCCTTTTATTCTTTGGCTGTCTACGGGCACGTGGTGTTTTTAGCAGTATCTGTACGCTCAGGTAAAGAGTGGTCTGATTGTCCTGTTGGATATTGAGGCCTATTTATTCTTTTTCTCCTCTGCACTGGTTAGGCAATCAGACCTTTGCTGTTCTTCCAGTTTAGCAAGCTTTAATCTCTAGCGAATAAGACTACACGCTCCTGTTAGCAAATTAGTCCTTCTCTAGTTGGTTGTAGAATGTTGAATAAAAGAATTGTACAATGAATGTGATTTCAGTCGATATTTCCTTACAGAAACTGAACATCGCTACCCGGGAGAATTACTCTTACTAATTAAACCCATCGCGCGATCACCATGCTGCCTTGTTTTTGTGTGATCATATAAGAGTAGGGGTTGATAAGCTGGTGTCAATTTGTTCGTACGTTTTTAATTCACCAGAATATAGTCACCCAGTTATGGAGGGACGGACACTCCTCTTCTTGTTAATGTATTCGCACATCTTTTGTTTACTGATGTGGTCATGAATAGAGATGTTTGTGGAGATTTTATTTGGAGGATGAGAAGGTAGGCTAGGTAAGCCCATCCTCATCCTTCAACCTGTGAGGTCTTCGAAGGGGGCGATTTTTTTTTGTTTTTTTTGTGAAGGTGTGGATATACAGAAATATGACCAATTAGGATTTTCCGTTATGTGTGCCTTTAGTTATACATGATCTAATGTTCTTGTTGATCGGGACCACGAATTGTCCAACCTCCCCGATTGTTTCAGGCCAAAAGGATGATTTTCCTGTGTCGTATGCCAAAACTTGCCGTGAAGTTGAAGGATTCTTCACTGTTGAATGTGTGGGGACATTCTCTGTTTTTACAGCAGAGGATATTTATTGACAGTAGAAGTTTTGGTATGATTGTCCTAACAAAGATAGAAAAAACAATTTCTTCTTCGAGGAAGCAACTGTATTCATTGATGACTCCAAGGGAAACAGGTCCATCAAAATTAATGGCTAGAAAACTCGATGGGCGTGGCGTCATTTGTACAGCTTCGCGTGATGTAAAGCATCGATTTGAAGCTTGGCATGGTATACACGATTTTACAAGCTTCTCTACAAGCTTCTCGTCTGCTTGGTCTTCATTATTGCTTGATGTGCTTGGTGAGCAACATATATTTTTTTCTGGTGTAGGGGGTGTTGTCTCAATGTTAATTCATTGTGGACAAATAATTCGTCCTTGAATCGAACAGTCTGTTATTTTCGGATCCTTCCATTAACTCGTCTATATGACCCGCATTACTTTCAAGGATTGTGGGTCTCCTTCTGAAACCTTCTTCACTTCTTATAGTGTTATGGATTTCAGCCCAACATTTTCCACTATATAAGCAATATATGTTTCTCGAGCATTGTCATGCCTGGGTGTTTCGTGGTGACTTGTGTAATCTCTCTTTTTTCATTTCGTCCAGGGACTTACACAAGGTTTATGTCATGTGGCATGAAACACATACGCCAGCTTCCCAGTTTCCCTGTAGTGGGCTTATGGTCATTCACCATACCTATGAGAAGTTTGGGATCAGTGATCACAGTAAAGGTTGCAATAAATAGGCATAGCTGGAAGTGTTCTACTCCATATATAACTGCCAGGCACTTTCTGTCTCTTTGCGTGAATCAATGTTTCGTCTCGGTGAGAGCACGACTCGCTTAGTAAATGGGGTGACCTTACTGCATAAGTTTAAATTCTTTTATTACGCCCCTTTAGCAAAATTGGACATACCTAGTTTATACATTTTTTTAAATTGAAATAATGAATAGAAGACATTTTTCATTAATAAAACAATTCTAAAAAAAATTGTTAAAATTATTTTCATACCTATGGAAATATTCCTTTATGAATGAATTTATATCGAAAATTTCTTTAAAGTTTATTTTTAGAAATTGAGGTTTTTAAAAATGAGATTTTAAAAACTTTGCTAGATTTTACCTGTCGTAACTTTCTTTTTAATGTGTTGTAAATTACAAAGGCATGAAATTGATTTAATAATTAAAGATTCATTTACTTACGAATAAAACGATTCTAAAAAAATTGTTAGAATTTTTTTTTTTTTTTTTTTTTTTTTGGCCTATAAAATATTCATCTATGAATGAATTTGTATTTTTTTAATGAGGTTTTAACCTTTAGAAATTCAAACTTTTTAATCTTAAAACACTTTATTCATTAAGGAATTCATTTTATAATGAATAGCTTATTTTATCTAAAAAGAAAAATGTTTTTTTATCAATCAACATTGCAGGTCAACATTTGGTCATTCGAATAAATAAAAATCAGTCCTTAAGTTTTAAATATCTAGAAAGATGAAAACATGAAAAAAATTGACAGAGAACAGCAAACCAAAGCTCAAAATATGATTTCTTAAAATTGGTTGTGTCATTTCTTCTATTGATGCAAAATCAATCAAACTTTTTAATTGAATCAAGTTTATATAAACTAAAACTAATGACACGGAATAAGTTTGATTATTCAACAAATATTTAATCATTATCAAATGATATTTTCTTCATTGTTATATAACTGCTCCCTTAAAGGATACAAATTGTTAAGAGACAGCAAAAATATAATTTTTACTTATTAGCTATTCAACCATCAAAAGACGAAATCTATCAACATCCTTTGATTGAGCAACATAACAATTTTCTTATGTATATCAAATATAGATTTCAATTACAGAAATACATCACAGTATGTTTACTTGTTGATGACATTCACCTAAAAACCTATTTTGATAATAAGGAAGGTAATATTGTTAGCTTATCTGTAAAGAAGCTGAAACAAGTGCTTTTGACTTTATGCTTAGCAGTGTATTTTCACAATATAAAGATGTTGTGCATGTAATGCCAACTAAATGTCTTAAAGCTGAAATTTTATTTGAAACAATTACATGTAAAATAACTGGTTTAGGTCTTGCTCAAAGAATCATTATCCCAAAATCTTTGCAAGAAGGGGTATTTCACAAGATCCATTATGGCCATCAGGGAATCGAAAAGTGTAAGTTGCGAGCAAAAAACTGTGTGTTCTGGCACAACGTCAATTAAGATATTGACAGGTTAATCCATCTATGCGATTCGTATGAGGAGCACCAAAAAATGCAGAGTGTTGAGACCTTAATGTCACATTAGATCCCAGTAAGACAATGGCAAATATTAGTCACTGACTTATTTCACTTTGATGGATCAAATTCGGTTTGAATCAAGTTGACTACTACACGAAATATCCATTTGTGCGGAAGTTAAATAATTTCTCCGGCTAGGAAGTCTACACGACTAAGCAAGTGGTTGGTGAGAATAGGATTCTAGAAAGAGTGATCACTGACAATAGAATGAGGATTTGAGCATCGCACATCATCTCCAAAATACCCAGGACTTGCAGAATGTTGCGTGCAGTTGATGAAATTTGCCATCAAAAAGGCTAAATCGAGCAGCTGTGATATCAACATGGTACTGCTGTGCCTTCGGACAATTCCGATAGAACACACAATACCATCAACAGGGGAACTGTTATTCAACATAAAATTGGTTAGCAACATCCCAGTAAGATGTACTAACCACAATGCAAAAAAGCGGAGATATCAACCCCTTTGTACAAGAAACAAGCTGAACAAAAAGCATATTATGATCAGTATGTGAAAGATCTTCCCGATCTTCAAATAGGACAGCGTGTTAGGGTGCATGACAAGGACACAAATAGATGGAGCCCTGCAGTTGTCACACAAATGTGAACCAAGGTCCTATATCATTCAAACCTCATCTAGACAGGTCCTCCACAGGAACCGAAAACCTCCTCCTCCTTCTTCTTCTTCTTCTTCTTCCCCTCCTCCTTCCCCCTTCTTCTTTTTCCTCCTCCTTCCCCCTTCTTCTTCTTCTTCTTGATTACAAACATTGTGCTCCACCCTGTCATTTTGTCGACCCACTGATTCGTTCGAGTGATTATTAGAATGTCTATTTCGTTCTGTCCTTTTAACTTAAAAAGTGAACAAAATTTTACAAGTATGATTAACGAAAATGACTCGTTTTGTATTTTGATGTTTATACTTTATCTTGATTTTCGCAACTTTTATCAATTAGTAAAATAAAATACAATCTTTCAAAAACTTTATATAAATTGACAAAAATAATCTAGCAACAAGATAAATAATCTAGCAACAGGATTATATTCAGGTTTTCGAGGAGGTGTTTTTAGTTTTTTGTTTTTCTTTGTTTGTTTTTTTATAAATTCATTTTTGACTAAATAAAACTTTTGTTTTGGAAACGAGGTTTTATTTCATTTGCATTCATTCATTCATAATATCTAAAGTGTTTTAAAATATTATAATACTTTAATCATTTATGAATCCTTTGCAATTGTATAAAACGTCCTTTTATTTAATCTGTAATACTTGCGAGGTGTAACACCGATGGAAGAAGTGTGTGTACTGCAATGTTGGAAAATAAACTCATTTTGTCACATTCCATAAGTATCTTGGTCAGCCGATTAACTTTTCAGACGACCCTAGTACTCCTTCCTGGGCAATGTCTCTAGCAACGAAATATCAATCTGAAAAAAAAAACTAGTGATAAGCTGAAGTAACCAGAAAAAATACTATATCTCATCTTTATGGTTTTATGATTTTTGTTTGCTCTAAACCTCCATTCATTAGCAGTTTTATTTTTATTCTTTTCCACATCTGTGTAAGAAAATTGCTCGAGCAATTTTCAGATTGGGGCACATTGTTTGCTCATCAATTGATGACAGGACAACTTTACTTGTGACAGACATGTTTAATGTTCAATCACGTCGAAGGTAACAATGTTAGGCAGTAGCAGATATTTCTTTTTCTATTTTAAATATATATAAATAAATACAGTCTCACAGTTATATAAAAATAAATGACATCATCTTGTTTTGCTACTAATTCAGTGTAAAAATTAAAATTTTAAAATTTTGGTAGATACTTTATTAAAAAGAAAAACAAGAAAAAGCCGTAAGCATTTTTTTTTTTTTTTTTTTTTTGCATTTTATTATTGTCATTGTTCGATCTAGATATCCAGATGATAGATAGAGAAAGACAGAAAAAGAGGGGGGGGCTTGTGATAAGTTGAAAAATGGAAGTGAATCCGACAATTATGTTGAAAGAAAAGGAAAGAAAATGTTTTATGGATATAAATTTATAAATAATTCTTATCTATACAACTTTTTTCTTTCCTTTCATCTTTCAATATATAATATATATATATATATATATATATATATATATATATATATATATAATGAAAAGGTCCGCAAAGTGGTTTGGATTTTGTTTTGTTTTCTATTTATTTCGATGTCGACACGATACGTAATACGGTTTTTTTTCATCCTTATCAAGCTAATACAATTGTATTTGGTATTGGGACTTATTTAAATATATAGTCATTGTTAGGGTATAGGGAGAGGTAATAAATCATATTGGTTAATTCATGTTTATTGTATGTCCAAACCAGCGGTCATTGTTCTTTCTGTGATTTCCTTTGAAATCCTTTTCCTCTCTTCTTGCCTAGTATGTACATGTGTGTGTGTGTGTGTGTGTGTGTGTGTGTGTGTGTGTGTGTGTGTGTGTGAAATATTGTGTTAAATATGAAATGAATTTTATTAGATGATGGAAAATATACTTGGATGAATGCTTGTTATTTTGGAAGTGTTCATGGGTTAATATCAACGAGTTACGTAACTTACTTTAAAACTTACACCCTAAGATAAAATTCATCATATAACATAATTTTAAAGAACTATTATTTTTGGACATTCTCATGAAAGACCAAAATGACCAAATTATCATAAATATTTCCCACAAATCCACAGACACCAAACAATATCTTCATTTTAAGAACCATCTCACCAAAAACTGTATGAAATCCATCCCTTAACCCAAGCCCGTAGAATCTACACTATCATAACAAACAAATAAAAAAAATACAGATTCGTCTAGAAGAACTATACAGAACCCACCTTTAGAGAAGATATTCCACAACATCAATAAGTAATATATTCCAAAATTACAAGAACAACTATGAACTCCTAAAAAACATAACGAACAACCCGCAGCGTATGTTTCAACATACAACAAAAAACAACCGAGAAGTATTCACAGAAATATTTAATCGACTTAAAAATAATGAAGGAATTAAAAACATATTAGTGTTCTGTTAGTATTTAATGACAAACACAAAATGTGGGTATTCAATATGGCTGGCCGCCAGTACCCATTTATTTGTATGTGATGAGGCTCTTACAACCAAAACAGGATTTCCCTCTAAATTCTACCCTTCACATATAATTGAAATGACATCTTCCATTTTTAGATAATTATTCTTTTCCTTTATTTCTTTTTTTAGTCTAATTCTTACACCATCCAGGTTAGTTGGGATGGGGGAATTGTTTCATCAGTTTCATTTACTGAGACTTGTTGACTTTTCTTATGTATATCCTTCTCCCGAAGAGGATCAAATTTGAGTCACTTGGGTTTTAATGGCATTGGTGGAATTGGAACATTTGTTCTTAATTTTCTTCCCCTTAACCACTGTCCATGAAGGAATTGGAACATTTGTTCTTAATTTTCTTCCCCTTAACCACTGTCCATGAAGGAATTGGAACATTTGTTCTTAATTTTCTTCCCCTTAACCACTGTCCATGAAGGAATTGGAACATTTGTTCTTAATTTTCTTCCCTTAACCACTGTCCATGAAGGAATTGGAACATTTGTTCTTAATTTTCTTCCCCTTAACCACTGTCCATGAAGGAATTGGAACACTTGTTCTTAATTTTCTTCCCCATTAACCACTGTCCATGAAGATAGTTGCATCAATTTGCAAGGGAATGTATGGGTATGTCAACTTTCTTTAGCATCATCTTCACCATTTTAACCGCAGCTTCTGAAAATCTTTTTGTAATGTGTTCGCAAATTCAGCAAATTCCCTTAACGTGTACTGGCTTTCAAGATCTGTTCTTAGGATCGCTAGTATTTCATGGCTGGGAAATATGGATTTCAGAATTTCCGTTACTGTTCTGGTTGTGATTGAAAACTCTACATATTTTTGAGAAGTAATCACGGATCATTAAGTATGTCCGGTTGTTTAGTTCAAATACGTCCAAGGCAAGGATATGCACAGTTATCATTGATGGTTCATCTGGATATTGTCTAAATTTTGTCACATGTCTCACAGTTTTCCTCTGATTGGATAATCCTTATCAACATATTAATTGGTGAGAGATCGTTATTGACATTTGGTAATTCATTGACGATCAACAACGATTGTGGAATTATCATATGTGTTCCATGGAGCAGTAAGTATTTGCAATGTCTCTTTAATGAGCCTTGTATGATGTGGGGGTTGGTCTTTTGAAGGCTACTCTCTTTTTTACCTAATGTGTAATATATTCATATGTGTCGTCATTTCTTGTTGTGTCTCTTATCGTCTGTCGGTTGCTAGTAGGGAGTTCATAATTGCATGCACAAGCAGCGTTGATATGTCCTCCAATTTTTGTCTTATCTGGTGGTTATGTCTTGACAATACATCGGCTGTGTATTGGTCCTTACTAGAGACATTATAGATTTTGTTACTAAATCTCATCATGTGAATTAGAAATCATTGTACTCTAGCTAGCAGTTCACTGATATATTTACTGCCCAGTAGAGGTACAATGGGTTTGTGATCGGTTTTATTGTAAATTCTAATTCTTTAAGGTAATCTGAGAATTGTACACGAACCCATTTGATGACCAGGACTTCTTTGTCTATATAGGCATATCGGTTTTCTATTTCTGACATGGCTCTTGACGCATATACTATTGGGTGCAGTTTCATATCTTCCTGCTGTTGTAGGAGTACTGCTCCAAGGCCAAGAGTCGTATGTGAATATCACTGTTATTTTTGTTGATAATACCAGTTGAGCAAAAGGCTTTTTATAGTGTCTAAATGCTCTTTTTTTCGCTTTCCCATACGAAGGTATTCTTCTGCTTCACTAGGACTCGTAGCAGCTTTCGTAATTTCTGCTAAGTTAACTTCCCCATTTAATTCACCATTCGCAGGAATCAGCAAATCTCCGAAATTTTGTTTAATACAGGGAAGTTATGCACTCCCAAGGGATCTTAGTATGTTATGTGTAACATGACAAATACTATTAAATTGATCTTACTACTGTTATCACTATTATTTTTTCTATTGTTAAAAAAAAATCTTTAAAACCTTTTTAAAATACCCTTTTCTTCTCAACACCAAACTCCTTTGAAAAGATAATAGACAGCAACAACAACAATAATCATAATCTAATCAATCAACTATATTTTTATTAAAATATTTTCAATTATAATTTTATTTAAACTTTAATTTAGTCACTATTTATTATTCATATCTCAATATTCCCTATTACACCTATTACTATTATTATTATGATAATCATTACTACAATTACATTACCATTGTTATTAATTATTAACATTATTATTGCTATAATTACTAATACAATCATTATTACTATCACTATTCTCGTCATTATTAACATAAATGCCCATATTATTCTTGTGATTATTATTATGATTAGTTATCATTAATTATTGTGAATTAAATTATTAAAATTCAAAATTATTATTATTACTATTACTATCACCAGTATTAATATCGTTATAATCATAGATTGTATACTCTCCTCTTGATAATATGCAATTAATTATCAACGATAGTCTAGTCAAATTAGGTTTTGGCCTAAAAGTAAATAAAACACTGTTATTTGGTAACCTTACAAGTGGAATTTTATGTAGAATAATATCCTAAGAGTCTCACACCTGGATCCGTGGGTATAGTTTTTACAGTTGTATTTCTAGAGGAGGGTATCACTTTTATCGGTGGATTTGGGATGATTGAAACCCCTCTAAAAATAAAAATAAATATTGAATTCTTTTCAAATTTCTTGTGATTACTATCGATTAAGTACCATATTTTCAAATAGTCAAAAATGTTATTGACTTTTTGGGGACATAAAGTGGGGTTTCACTTTGCTATGTAAGTTTATTGAATAAATAATTACGCACTTTAGAGCCGGTGCTACTATTACAAAGTTTTGCTTTACCGTTAGAGGCGAAATTGAAGAATAATTTACTAGGAGTCTCATCATAGGTCCTTGTAAATTTATTTTACAACTGCATTACTAAAGGGGAGATAATTTTAAAGACGGAACTAGGATATTTGAAACCTCTATAAATTTTTGTTTTCGATTTCTTGTGATCACTATAGATTAAGAACCACATTTTCAGATTATTAAAACAAATTTTTAAAAATATATTCTTAGTACTTATAGTGGCTGTTCACTTTGCTATATAAGTTTATTGTAAAACGATCTCCCATTTAAGAATTGGGATACACGTGGTTCAATTTAGCACAAAATGTACTTAACATTAAAGTAACAGTAAATACATCCAAGTAGTAGTTGGTTCTGAATTAGGTAACCATTTTATGATAAACTTACACAATCAAGTGAACACCCCTATGTAGAGATAGAACAGAGTGATCTGCCCCTTTGTATTGGCAGAACAGAGTTATCTTCCCTGGATAGATCTATATATAAAGAGAGTAATGGGGCGTTCATTGGCATTCCACTCTTAGCATTGGTACGAGACGGTCATCGCGTCTTTCGTACCCCACATGGCGCTGCAGACAGGATTTGAATTGAAATTTTAAGAATTGCCAACATTACGTCGAGTACTTCAAAATAGTCTATAAACATTTGGACCTAATGAGATAGCTTATTGAACTGCAACAAGAAAACATCGCATTCAGGAAGTGGGTAGTCAAACACGCCCCGTGTTAGTTAGCCTGGAGACAACAGAGTAGTCGACTCCTCACCTCCACAACACTATTCAATGTGCAAAGGCCAGACTATGAAGAACGATCAGAAAACCAACACCTCTTTGATCCCACGATACACTAAGCTTTGAAGAGGATGTGAAAATAATTGACATTCCAGTGGATCAATAAGTCGACTGTCTGGTTGGTTAGGCTGACATACCATTATTGTTGATTGACAGGGCACTTGAAGAAGTTATGCCCGCTCTACTTGACCGTTACCATGCGGATTACAAACAGCCGAATGACTCTTAGCTACTCAGTGTGTATTCAAAAATGAAATTAGTTTTTTTTTTTTAAATACTTTCCTCTATCTGAATAAATATATGCAGGTGTTCTAAATATACAGAAGAGTTTCTGCAAACAATTGATAACTGTTTGAGAGGGTAAGTCATTGGAAGAAAAAATGAATGGAAATCTGCTAAATTCGTCTACACATAGCAGTTTTTAGTGTTAGTTGGTAGTGGCCCCTTGAAGTCGATGTCGAGTCTCTCAAATGGTTGTGTAGCATTTATTACATGACCTTCATATTTTAAAAAGTTTTTTTTTAATTTTTTATTTCAGAGCATACCGGACAAGCTTTAGTTATTCTTTATACGGTAAATTTTTATCCCGTACAAAGTGTGTCATGCGTGTAACTCCGAGGTGACATAAAGAATTGTGGACCTCCACTAATTTGCTTGAGTTAGTGACTAAACAGTGAAATCTATATAGTGTATCAGCAGCGCGGTTTTGTTTCCCAGAATTGTAAATTATATAAGAATAGCAAGAGAGTTCTAGATGCCACCTTGCAATCTTTTAATTTTTTTATTCCCCCCTCTTTTACCCTAGAACAAAAATGATATAGATTGTTGGTCGGTTATTAATTGAAAATGTTTTCCCAATAGATAATGCCGCCACTTATGCGATTCTACAATAACATACGCCTCTTTTTCAATAGATGAATGTTTGCGTTCTGAGTTTGTGAAAGTTCTTGAGAAAAAGGCTACGGCTCTACCATTTTGGCTTATAGTTCAGTAGAAATAGATTCCAACACGAAAAAAAAAGCCCAAGTTAAAATGTACACCAAGTAAAGGACATATGGTCTACAATAACATATCCAAAATCCTCTCGAATCAGACTAGGGGAAAGAAAGTTATTGAGATTTTAAAAGCTCGATATTTCTCAAATATTTGGCTAAAATGGGGAAAATGCCTCTGCTGAACTTAAGTAAAAAAAAAAATTTTTTAAAAAGAGAGAATTTTTTGTCCGTCTATGCAAACTAGGGCAAGTTTGGAAAAATCGGGGCAATTTTGGGTAACCTTGGGCAGGCTGTAATACATACACTTTCTAACAAGTCATTTATTTTTTCTTACAAGTCTAGCACTCCGACAATAAAAGGTGATGGGGGTAAAACCTGGAGCTTCAAATGGGGTGGTCAGTGGGGTACCACGAAAATATCTTCAAAATGTGTTTCTATAGAAACAGTCATGGAATTTTGTTTCGATCACGTGATGCAAATAACTTTCCGCGAAATTCGAGAAACAAAAAAGGCAAATTGTTATTATGATTGGCTTGCCTGAGTTCTAAATATGCATCAATGCAGATCAGTGTGCAAACGAATCAAGGGGATTCCCTCCTGATCAGGTACCCCAGGTTTTACCCACACCCTAATAAAAGTGTATAAGAATAGATATGGGTTTAAGTGTGTTTGTTGCACTTTAAACCAAGTCAATTCAATAAATTCCGAAAGTAGTTTTGAGTTATAACAAATAGAGAAAATGGTTCTGTGGCCTCAAGGCTTTTGCGGCAAAGAAAATGGGAATCTGTATTTGCTTTATCATATTAATATGTGAGTATTATTGAAACCAGGTAAAAAAAGAATGGCATGTTCAAGAAGCAGTCAGTCAATCCGATATAAATTTCATATAAGCTGATAAAAAAGCACTAAATGGTTAAACCGCTGTGTCCACTTTCAAACTCAATAAAAACAAACACTGTGTCTAAACTTCAAAAATGTGAAAAATATTTCGATCAAACTCAGTATCATCTGAATAGGCAGCTCCTTCAACTTTCTCTTGCTCCCTGGTATTTTCACAGTTCTCACCACGACAGGCCAACACACACAACGCAGTCCATACTTTCAACATGAACACGAACTCGAACTGCAGGATGATGAACTGCACTTACACCGAATGACGTTCAGAAGTTCAGAGGGAACTGGTTCACTGTCTGTCATGACATGTTCTAGATGCCCATTCTATCGTTTCCATCCCCACTGCTCTAAGCGTCATCTCTGTAGAAAGTTGCTTCCACATTTGTAATTGCAGGAACACCCGCAGAGAATTAATCCGTGCAGCACTCTCCGTAGGTGGTAACGTTTCCGGACGGACTAGTTGCCTTGAACCAGCTATAGTGTTCATGTACCTAGCGTACCTGAGCTCGTTCAATGAATCTCCCTTTTTCTGATGGTACATCTTGATGAACAGGTCATTAGCTGCACACACTCTGGTAGCCCTAGAGCTCTGTTGGAAAACACATTCGCGATTTTGAGCACTTCCAGTGACTGTTACAGTAGCCTCAATATTGCAGTTTTACCTTATCCGAAAATTGCTGACGTAGTGTCACAGCCGGACCAGACGTGAGCAAAGAGAAGATACTTTGACAATTGATTACCAAGTTTCTCTTGCACTGCAGAAATTCTGGTGTAACGTACTGATTTCTTTGATCTTGCAGATGTCTCAGAGAAGAAGTACAGTTCTTTCATGGTTTTCCTGAAATGGTGAATCATAAGCACCAACACGTCCGTATCATCGGATACTACAACAGTCGGATATTCTTGTCACAGTTTTAGCGCACAAGAAACTACCAAAGTGTCAGCATCATTCTTAACCTGGTAAATAATGTGCCCATCTGAGCTCTTGCTGTGCTCATTTGTAAGAAAAGATAGTTGTGGATCATATCCTACTATATGTCCTCCGAGCTGTGCATCAGCGGACATGTTTTTACTTTGACGGACGTACTCATGGTCTTTGATTGATGGGCCTTCCAGATAACCGTCGAAGACAATCGTAGATAATCCGTACTTTTCCTTTAAAAAAATATGTGTACTGTTGTACGATTTCATTGTAAGTTGCGGGGCATTGCCAGCGAACATGATGCAAGAGGGATCCTCCATCAAGAACTGTTTTTGCTTCTGTACTTGGAGATACAGAAGGTACATCCATTCTTAAAAGAGCAGCAAGTGATGATTTGTTTGACTTTTTCATCTTGAGATCTTTAACTAAAGCCATTGGTATCTGTGGAAGTTCAAACTCGAAGAAAGGATTTATGTTCTCTGACATTTCAACGTGGACCATCAATCTTGTGAACAGAACACTTGAATCCACTGGTGAACTGTATCATCACAATGGTTTGATTTCATTCTTCAATGTTGCAAGGTTTTTTATTTGGTCTTTCCTCTTCAGGGAAATTTTAGCGTATGGGATGTTGTCCATCTCTTGTATTTCCATCCCAACGTTTTTTACATCACAGTTGATACTATCGTCTGGCGAGGCAGAAAGACCAGAGGATACAGAATGCTAGGTGACATCCCTAGTGTCAAACGGATCATGCGAGTTTAGCCAAGAGACCATCATAGACAGGTCCCTTGGAATCTCTTTCTACTTTACTTCGAGCCATATCTGCATGCTACTCTCTCGTTACTTGCTTCAGTTCCGTCAGTTCACTCATAGTCTCATGGATGCTTGCACAGTTGTGCATACTGTACACCCAGAGTATACGAACAGCCTCTGTAAAATCACGACCACGAGTGAGACCACTTCTTGATGTAATAGTGCTTATCAATTGTTGTTCTATCTCCAAATCTGTAACGATCCGATCGGTGTATAGTATGACAGTCTTTCAACATAAATTGCTCAAGCAACCAAGGATGGCTTTTCGGCAAGTCGCTCATCATTTGCAAATAAAGGCGGGTGGACTATGTCCCATAGCTGCAAACAGATTTACCATTTACTCACTAGCATACAGATGAGAATTCCAGTCTCCTGTCCTTTCTGTACGAATGAAGACAGATATCGCAACCAAAGCTTCACGGTTCGTGACTTGCTTGCAAGAAAAGTTTTTTTTGCAGAGAAAAGGCTCTTGAAAATGAATGAAAAGCAATAGATTTACCAGTCTTTTCAATACCTGTATGGCCATTGAGAAGGTCACTTGCAATAGCCTGCAGTTCCGATACTTGCGATTTGTCTAGGGCATATAGACTTTTGGGCGATTCGTACATAACCTCGTTATCTAGTATGTCATTGACATTGTCTGCTGGTTTACTATCATCAAAACTGGTATCGGTTAGTACTGAATCGCTTAGCTTTATCATCAATGCTGCCTCTACCAAGAAATGTCCATGCAGGGCTCTTGACACTGACTTTCTACTAAACATTTAGTCAACAGTATTCGTACTATAGCATGTTTCCAGCAATTCTTGCAGTCCTGAACCATTCATAAGTGAACCGATGTTTTCGAGGAACCATCATCATATGAAAGCTTCCTAAGTGACACACCACAAGCATTTTTTGCAGTGAGCTATTTCGACTGCTTTAAGCCATAGAAGCTGGTCGAAAGTAATGCACGAGGTTACTATATTCAACAATTTCGCTTGCTGATGAATAAACAATCCGTTGATTTCAGGTCGATAATGAGCAGAAACATTTCTGTTGGTCCAGGGAATTCCCCTTCAGATATTAACTGCATGTAACCAGACCAACTTGGACGATCTTGACAAAGATTTGGAAACATGCTAATGCACTGCCAAGCAAAGTCGTCCTTTTTGTAAGCCATTGAAATGAACGCAAAAGTCGCTCTTCCATTGATGGTTATAACATTTTGGTGTCAATTTCAGCATGCTAGAATTCTAAAGAAAGTAGAATTTCGACAAAAAGACAAAGAAAGGCTTTTATATGCCTTTCTTTTTCCCTAGTTACACCAATTCTTAAAGCATCAAAAAGTAGTCAATTACTAAGTTACTTACTAAGTTACCGGTAATTCCATGTCAAATCATCCAGAAAAAATAAAATTGTCACCTACGCCCTTCAATTTTTCTGAAATTTTTTCCAAGTGTGCAGCATTTTTGGATTCCTTGGGCAAAAATGCTTTTATAAACCAATTTTTAGTAGTAGGGAAGCTCTAAAACTCATTTTACAGACAAAAATAGGTTACAAAAAGTCGCCATTTTTCGTGACCCGCCTCAAATTTGGAGAGCTACCTTCCTTCCGACATAACTAATAAATAAATAAGATATAATAAATAATTTTTTAGACTTAGAAGCTCAAATTTTATCATAATCCACACTTGGACAGAATTTCAGAAAAATTGAAGGGCTGGGTGACATGGCCTTGGATGATTTGACATGGAATTGATGCAATGGATTTGACCTTTACATTCTTTCTAGTTCATTTATGAAAACACTCCTCTGTCATGAGAGAAATTCTTCTGTAAATTATTTCCAAATCCTCCATAATAACACATAACAACTAGTTTTAGTCAAATAGGAGCTGCAATAATAAAAATGGAGAAATAAAGAAAGTAAATATTGGGAAATTTGGTCATTTTTGTTTGGAAAATATAATTTGTGCCTTTTTACATACCTATACTATTTGCTTCATATCTTTTTTTTGCCCTGGGAAGATTAAAGAGGATTTTGGATATGTTTTTTTTACAATAAATAAGCTTTCCAACGATACCAAATTTAGCTTGGCCTTTTTTATTTCCGGGTTGAGGCCCAAAATGAGCTAATTCTACTGGTGTCGCAGTGATAGCTTGGTCTGAGGCGTCAGTTTCGATAACGAAAGGTACATTATCTTCAATAGTGAAGACTACTGCTTTTACTGCTAGGTCCTTTTTAATGTTTCGAAAGCCTCGACAATGGGTAGTTCTAAAGGAAATTTGTCAGAAATTACTAGTGAGTGCACAGCCTACTTATTATCATACGGCCTCACATGTAACATTAATAGGCAGAATCCTAACAGGCCGATTTGCTTGTTTAGAAAATATCATTTGTGCCAGAAATCTGTCTGCTTTGGCTGAAAAATGTTAAAATGTACAAAAATACACAAACTTGTTGAGGTTTTTTTTCTTCTTCTTCTTCTTCAGAAATATAATATCGAAAGATTGTACATAAAAATCGTTATTAAAAAAAATATACAGTAATACAAAACAAATAATCGTAAAAAGAGACCTAGCAACAATCTCTCCATAAATCAATTTTCTTTTGACCTTTGTCTTTTTAAAGCAATTTGTATGTTTTCGATTTTCCTTAGATGCTTTTGTTTGTTGTTGCAAATTTGTATTTACAACAATTTTTTATGCAAATTTAAGTCATTTTTCACTGTGTTATTCACACGTAAAAATATATTTTGGAGAATAGATTTCCAAAATTATTTTAGCAGACTCTCTTGTTGTAGATTCATTATGTTTTGCAATAAATCTATCTACATAATCAATTATAGCAAAACAAGTGCCAACAAATTCTACCATTTGGCGTGATGTATTAGGAGCTCTAATATCCTTCAAACTTAACTGATCTGAAGGTTCATAATCATATCCAATAGCAGACCTTGAAATTGAATTAATCGCTATCGGTTCTTTTGATAGGGAATGAAAAGCGTTTTATCATCTTGCCGTAACCGCTCCATTCTTTTCATGTTCTCAGACAAAAACAAAAATACAAGTGGTCCTCAGCCATCTGCAAATTTCGTAAAATCTGGTGATCAAGCTTTCTTCAAACACCGAGTCTTGGTCAGAAAATTTTAAGTTCGATAAGAGCCTTCTAATGGCTAAGATTAGATTCGTTGATGGATAAAGCTTCTAGCTCACCTACTCTAGTAACAGAAGCCAAAACCACTAGCAGGACCATCTTCCAACATAAAACTTTAATACCGTAGAATATAAGGGGGTGATTAATGAGAGCCCTTTGAACAAAGGGTAAGCCCCAATTAGGGGGAAGTGATCTCACTGATCTAAAAATTTATTTAACCAAATTCCGAAAAGACTTTCAATTTAAAAGAACTCTCCTCCCAACCCTAGCTACAAATGCTGTTCCATATTCTGTAATAGCTGAAGCTCTGCAACCCCAGAACCGTGCAAATGAATCAGAAAATCTGCACGTCCTTTATAGAAGCAGACTACGGATCGATATATCGTTCAATACCCCAGCATCCGTACATCTGTTTGCCTTGTTCCGTACACTCTCCTAGCGGAATGCTTTATGACATACTTGATGTTACTCTCTACAAAGAGATTCTTCAAGTGGGTCATGCTGGATATTTTCCCTATTACAAGCTTTAGACTTGCTAGGTCTGAATGAGCTCTTAGAGACAGTTTCAGAGCTGAATATTTTCTTATTTTTTAAAATATCATTAGTAATTTGGACAGATCTGGAAGGATAGATACCATGACTGGTGAGAAGCATGTAGGGCTACAAGACAAAGAATAAACCTTCCCAGCGACACTTACTGAAGGACCCGGTGAATCAATATTAGAGGAGGGAAGTCATACATCCCTGTCCAATTTATGTCAGAGTATCTGAAGTATATGCTGCATCCCCTGGATAAGGGGAGCAAAACACCTCCAATTTTCGGTTTTTCAGAGTAGCAAAGAGGTATGTTTAGAAGACCGAGTTTTCGAAAAATTAAGTCCACTATACTCAGGTCCAAGCTCTATTTTGTCAACCGAGTTCCCGTTCAGCTCTTGATTGACTTTCTGACAAAACAATCCTCTTTTCTGGAATGTGAGCTGCACCAAGTGAAATGATGCAAACTGCTACCCAGTGGAACACTTCTCCTGTCAACTGACAAAGATGAATGGATTTTGTGTCGCCGTTATTGATGTATGTCACTTTTGTGTAATTGTCCATCTAAGAACAGTTCTTCCTTTTTTGATATGAAGTGATAGCTGAACAGTTGCTTAATGGGCTGGGTTTTTTTTTTTAACATAAACTCAATCTTTGTTACCTATAAGCTCATTCAAATCCCTAATTCTCTCCACATCAGATAGGAACCTGTAGGGAAGAATAAATCCTGTTTTCACTGTAGCTCGGAGTCCAGTTAGGAAGGAATCATTTTAACTGTATTGGTCATAGTAATGACCCAGTTTATTTTCTCTGAATGATACATTTGACTTTCGCTGTTGCTTTCCTATATTTGTCTAGAGTCGGAGTCCGGTCTCGAAAGACATTAAAATTGTAATTGGTCATAGTAATGACACAGTTTTTTGTTATTTTTTCCCCTCCTGAAGAAAAATTCTGGTTTTTCACTGATACTTTTCTACATTTGATTCAAGCCCCAGCCCGGTCTGAAAGAAACTTAATCCAAACTGTATTGAGCTCCCCAGTCCTTTTCAGGTTGCATCTGCCCATAAAACTACAGGCTCTACATGCAGAATCCACTTGAAGAAGTTTTCCTCTTCTTCCCCACCATTCTATGTGTTATATTAATAAACTACTAATATGGATCATCTTGATATTGTCTCATCGGAGGATCTACCATGACTGAAGATAAGATTGGATTGGACTTATATGCAAACAAGCTAAGGAGAACAGATCCAAACATGCAGCCATTAGACCCAGAAATCTGAGAAACATGTGAGACCTGCAAAACCTTGTCTCCAAAATGAGATCAGTTGTATCAGATTCAGGAAACTCTACACTGATGGATAAATTATTCCCACCTCCAAATTGAAGAGAGTTCACAGGCAAATTGTCTCTACGCTGTTCAGGATATTTTTTCTCTTTGCTTCTCCAGCGCGCCTTCAAGGACTGCAGCGAGGGAGTCTACATACACACTAGAGCTGATGGTAAGTTGTTCAACATCGCTTGCCTTCGAGCTAAGACCAAAGTCACAAAGGTGCTCATTTTGGAAATGCTATTCGCCGACGTCACACACTGAGCACGGCTTGCACAGCTTGTCTGTCGCCTCACACATGCTTGCAAGGGGTTCGGGTTTACCATAAGTCTAAATAAGACAAAAGTCATGGCACAAAGTGCAGACACCTCTCCAAACACCGTTATCAAAAGGTGCAGTCTGGAAGCCGATGAGAGATTCAAATACCTCGGGTCCGCCATTTCCAACTCAGTCTCCACTGACAGTGAAACCAACATCAGAATCGCCAGAGCAGCGACAGTTATGACCAAAATGAGCCAGAGAGTCTGGAACAATGCCAGCCTTACTAAGAAAACCAAACTGTGCATATACAAAGCGTGCGTTATCAGTACTCTCCAATGCAGTAGCGAAACCTGGACTACATACTCAAGCCACGAGAGGAAACTGGACAATTTCCACCTCAGATGCCTACGCCACATCCTACTATGCGTAGGATGTGGCGTAGGCATCTGAGGTGGAAATTGTCCGCTGACAGGACAAAGCGCCCAACACAGACGTGCTGGAACAAGCAAACATGAACAGCATTTTTGCCATTATCTGCGAGAAACGGTTGCGCTGGCTTTGGTCATGTCAGGAGGATGGACAAAGGCCGCATCCCCAAAGATCTATTGTATGGCGAATTAGTAGAAGGTACCAATATGACAGGTGTATCCCTTTCGAAGTTGACGCTTCAGATTTTCATGCTCAATTCTTTCACTCTCAAAACTGGTACAGCCAACATCCACATGGATTCTCCAGTCAGTCTTCTTTAATGCCAGATTTTCCCAGTTGTCAGGATCTATTTTTATTTTTACAAGGTTGCTTTTTAAGCAATCCTTATACCTCTTCCGAAGCTTGTGCTGTGGCCTTTTACCATCATGCAGCTTACCGTAAAGGAGTTGTTTTGGCATTCTGACATCACTCGTACACATATGATCTGCCCATCGCATTTGGGCAGTTATGATGAGAGTTTCAATGCTTGTGCATCCTGCCCTTGTAAGGACTTAGGTGTGTTGGAGTTTCACTTGATGTTTAGAATGCATCTCAAACATTTCTGATTAAAGTTTTCAAGAATTTTCAGATATCCTCAAAGCAATGTCCATGTATCCAAGGAGTGCAATAGAACACTCAACCTTCAACGTTGTTTTATGGGTAATGCTGGTATTAAACCATAATCATTTTCAAGACTTCCATAGGCCACAGTTGCATTCTGGATGCATAGGTGAATCTCAGCATCCAAAGAGCCATTACAAGTCAGTGTCCTTCCCTAAGTATGTAAAGGTTTCAACAACATCCAAACGAGTACCATGAATGGTTGAAAAAAAAGAACTCACATAGATTTTGAGACATGAGGGTTTATCAAATGAATAACCCACACAGTGGTTTTGTTTATAGTGGTGAAGGCTTGTGTTGGACCATCTGCACTTTTTTGCACAGTCAATAGGAAAGAATTGTACAAGAATGCCATAAACCCAATCAACAACTGTCCTCAGGTATTTCAAATTCAGAGTTTTCTTTCTCCTAGAATGGTTACCTATCTAAGGTTAAAGAACCCAGTCTGCTCTACTATTCCACCCATAGCTGGATGGAGAATATATGGATTCATACCTTTCCCAGGGATATTAACACTATGTGAAATGCAAACAGCCTTGTCAAGTATTTGAGTCGACGAGTCCATTTCCTACGCCTCTAACCATTACGCCATGTGCCTCCATCATGAATGGTTATAGTTGGCTTGATATACGGTCCATTTTTTAACATTACCTTTGTTTTGATCAAGCTTATTTTTTAATCCAAAGGCAGAGCATGAGGCAGTAAATAGGTCCACAATATTTTGTATATCATCCTCAGTATGAGCCAGAAAGTCAACGTCATCGGTGTAAAAGAACTCTCTAATAAGTGTGTATGATGTCTTCGACTTGAAGTTGAATCCTCTCGTTGAAAACCCTTCCTGTGGTCCTAAATTTCAAGAGGACACCTCTCTTACAATGCTGAAATGCACTAGATATTACAGAAAAGAATATTGAGAATAGTGTTGGGGGCCAAGACATCTTCCTGCTTAACTCTGTTATTTATTGGTATTTCATCCGACAACCTACCACTCATGACAATTCTAGCTTTCATAACTTTGTGCAACTGCTTGAGTATATTCACAAATATTGGGGTGCACCCAGCTTTACGCAATATCGTTCAAAGTGCATCTCAGTTAATTGTATCAAGAGATTTTGTCAAATCAACAAAAACTTGATACAGGGGGACCCGGTACTTAATACACTTCTCCTGCATTTGCCTGGTCAAAAATATCATGTCGTTTGCTCCTTTACCAGACTGAAAAGCACTTTGTGATTTAGGAATGACTACAGAACAAATGTTCCAAAGTAAGCGATTCAGCAAGACTATTGAGAGATCCTTGCTAACTGCACCCAAAAAGTGTGATTCCAAGATAGTTATCACAAATTCTCTTTTCTCCTTTGCCCTTGTACAAACACACTAAAGCACCATCAATCCAGTCATTCCAGCATTGAGTGATCAAATCAAACAGACAATGTTTAACATTTTCACTTTCAACAGTTCAACCGGAAGCCCATCTAATCCAGGTGGCCTATCAGTGTTAATTAATTTTATTGCCATTTCAATTTCTGCATAGGTTGGTAGTGGGTCCATCTCATATTTTGTCTTGTATTGAGGAAGACTCTCCAAAACTGACTACTGAAGGATTATCAAATAAGTTGGTCAAGTGCTGAAGGATTTTTCAGGTTCTTTAATAATGGTGGTGTTGTCCCTTGACCTTAGAGAAGCATCGGAAGAAGTTAGTGGACCAAAAATTTCATGCATGAGGCTGTAGAACAATTTTATGTCTTTTTTGTTAAAAGCGCTCTGAATTTCAGAGGAAATCTTTGACCACTGTAATATACATTTGGACTCTGTATATTCCTTCATGGTAGACGGCACAGTGTACTTATGAAACACACTCTTTTATTTCCCGGTAATTGGCTGATGGCAGGTTCATTGTCATCAAACCAGTCTTTATGTTTCCTCACTCTAAATCCAAGTACAGCTACACCAGTGGAATAAACTTGGTCTCTAAAGTTTTCCAATGTGCCATTAAACTCCAAACAGTCAAGATGTTCAATCAATCTTTTATACACATCCTTTTGTTTTATTTTATTTACATCAAGACGCTTTGGGGTTTTCACTCCGGGCATACAAATCTTTTTGTGAACACAGAGTTTAAACTTTCCTCGGACTAAACTGTGATCAGTGTTATATAACAAGTTCATTACAGATGTCACTAATATCATGGCGGTGGGTTATGATGAAGTCTATTATATGGCCATGTTTTGATCATGAGTGTGCCCAAATAATTTTATGTTTAAGTTTTTGCAAATTGTTAAATTGAGCACAGAGCAAAACTCAAGTAGTTTCAAGTCCATCTGCATTTACTTTACTAATACCATAACATCCAGGTGCATTCCATGGCATGGAGACAATAGCAGTGCAAAGGGCTTTGTAAAAGTCATTACAGTCGCCTCATTAGCTTGAAGGGTTGGGGCATAGACAGGAAACAAGGTTGCCTACTGTCCTTACTGCAGCTGGATATGCAGTTTTATTATACAATCATTAATACTTGAAGGAAACTCCAAAAACTTTGCCAGTCTTGTATTAATGGTAAATCCAACTCCACCCTTGCGCCGTTCACTCTTTGGATTTCCAACCCAAAAGAGTTTATAATCCGTTGATACTTCAATCAACTGATTCTCCTCTGACAATCGGGTTTCCGATAGAGCAGCAATATCAATCTGTAATCTCTGAAGTTCCTTTGTAACAAGTGCCGGTCTTCTTTCCGGGCGAGTTGAAGAGCTATGATCTAGAAGATTTTTCACATTTCAACAAATGTTAAGTTTAATCTGGTCATTTGAAAATTATTTTTTAATTTCTTTTCTTCCTGCAAAAATGAACCAGTGTTGAGGTGACAGGCAATATTTAGTTCACCTTTTCTAGCACTATCCAATTAGTTTGGGTGAGTAGTGCTCTCCTAAATAGGGCTGCTCAAACACAAGAGTGTCCACCGGGGTCAATCCCTGTCACTGGTGGACACAACAATTTAGGATAAGACTCCTGCTGCCTATGTGTAGATATGTAACTGCATGTCTCTCAACTGCACACATCTGCACACGTTGCCACACATCCATCGCCATGGGACTTTTTTGAGAGAGGTTGATAGATGAAAAGAAAGCAAGAGAACATTTGTACGTCATGATATTATAGTGGTCAACACTTGTACAACACAAATACCACTCTTTAAATTTTCATGGTTATTATCCAGTGATAATCTGAAGCAAGATAACTGGTAATCACATCAATCCCAGGTATTAAATCAGAGTTGTCCTTCTCCTAGTTGGATAACCTACCAAGGAATAAGGGGTCCAACACTCCCTGAAATAATGTTCTCCAGTGGCCAGGAATATGTACATGTATGTATACGTATATATATCTATATATACTTTTTTGTGTCAGGTCGCTCAATGTGCTACTGGTACTCTATGTAATCCAGTATGACTTGCTTCATAGTCATTGGCAACTAAACCGGTAACCCCACAGATTTTATCTGGTGAGGAGGGTGGCTAGATCTATTATACAAAGTGGAAGTAGACGAATCGAGGACTATCATAGTCATAGTTATTGTAGGTATTACTACCCCTATCACAATTATTATTATTATTATTATTATTAAATTGTGCTATTATTATTCTATACTGTTTAAATGATAAAGATAGAATAAACAGCAGAAATAAACATTAAAATTCGAGATGCCACATTGGCCTCCATGTGAAATGATAGTTCATGTGTTTTAAACAAGATGGAGCTATCACCACACTGAGTGGTAAGCCACTGAAATTAGTAGACCAGTTCACATACCTAGGTAGTAATATCTCATCTACAGAAAGTGATCTCAATATACACATAGGAAAACATGGACTGCTATAGACAGATTATTGAACATGTAGAAATCTGATTTCACTGATTAGATAAAGTAAAATTCTTCCAAGCCATAATCATGTCAGTGCTACTGAACAGTTGCACCACTTGGATTCTTAAGAAGTGCTTAGAGAAAAAAATAGATTGGAGCTACAAAAGGATGCTGTGTACTATCTTGAACAAATCTTGGAAGCAGAAACCTACTAGAAAGCACCCAACAAGAAAGCCATATGCACCCTATCACACAAGCCATCTGAGTAAGATGAACAAGACAAAACTGGATATTACTGAAAAAGCAAGGACAAACTAATGTGACATTCTTCTGTGGACACCGACACATGGACACACCAGTGTAGGCTGACCAGAAAAAACTACAGCAATCAGCACTGTATAGATTCTAGATGCTGCACAGAAGACCTTCCAGGGGTGATCAATTTTTTTTTTCTTTGGATATTTAAATTCTGTATCATTGGTTACATCTTACAGAAACATTGCTTGCCACCCATTATTGTTTATTGTAAGAGACTCCCTCTCATTTTCCAACTTTCCTTATGTGGAACAAAATAATACACTAAAACTTTCCTGTTGGTCCAATAAGTATGCATATCTAATTTGGTACCTTTAAATCAAACTCTTTAGCATTCTCTATAAGAACAAACTCTTTCCAATTATTTATATACATTTAGCAAATTTTCTAACACATTTTCAAAAAGTGTTATGGTTAAAAAGTAGCAAGTCTTCTGTGAGAAACAGCAGATCTTTTCACTTTTGAAATGGTTCCATAAAATTGTTAGATAACATTAACAATCATTCAACATCAAGTTGCCACCTTCTTGCTTGTCATTTGAGTGAGGGTTATGACTGTAAACAGGATTACATTTGCTACATTCCTACGATTTACTCAAGTGGAAAACATCAAAGATGTTTGGAGCCAAGTAAGAATTACTAAACAAAAAGACACACACAACGTGTCTGTTGAATAACACAAATAGCACAGGTGGAATGGAGGTGTTTTTTAGGTCATGACCAACCAAGCGAAGAGAATAAGTCCTTCATTGCAAAGGTGGCTCATGTCAAGGGGATTTTTATGTTGTTGTTATCAACAGTTTCAATAGAAAATTAGAAAACTTTCTTCAGATACTTTTTTGCTCCTTCAGTTATTTAAGAATAACTTGAAAGATGATACTTAGAGAAAAAATATTAAATTTAGGATCAATCATCAGTAGATACAAGTTTATTTTAACTAGCACAAGACCACATTCATTGAACACCCAGCAACTTGTAAGTTTTTCAAACCTGTGCTCTGTCAAAGTTTGTTACAAGGTTATATTTCTAGACATGATCACTTTCAATAGCTTGCAAGATTGACCACACAACATTGACAATTTTGTGTTCAGTTTTTATAATCTCTTTAAATGAATCAAGAATACAAAAATGTGGATGGTCACTAATTACAGTTTGACAAGCTAATCTCACAGACCAATTCACAAATATAGTGAGTGTGATCATCCCAGAGCACTCCACTACTGTTGTCTTGTACCAGACTAAGATCAGCTTGTATACTTTTGACTGGATCCAGAGGTTTGTGTTCCAGTTGAGGTTAAAATTAGTATTTCAAATTCTGATTACGGCTCTCTTCACTTTAAAGATTGCCACAACACAATCTTCTTAATTTCCTAATGTTAGATTAAGTAAATATCTATAAAAATATAGGTCTCTTTAGCTGAGGATAAAACATGTCTGTTACACTATTATTGATACAAGTGATCATTGGGGATTTTACTACATCTGGAAAGTAAGGGGGGGGGCTGAATAAATCAATAAACAAATAACTGCATTAAATAATTTTATTTAATTATTTGAAGTTTTGCAAATCATTCACTAATTATAAAATCGTCTTTTAACAAAATATCTTTAAGTTTAAAAGAAAACTTTTATAGATATTTTATTCAGTTATCTCTTTTGGATTTGAAGTCACTTAAAGAACTGCTGAGTAATTAAGAGAAAGAGTGGGAGAAAAATGCTATGAAATAAAATCAATCCTTCATTTCTTACAAAGTACACTCATTTTTTTTAGTCATATGCAATAAGAAAAAAATCTGATGAAAGAAGGGAGGTAATTCATTTCATTCACAGGCTCAAAGATTTTTAAAAAATCAGATTTTATTAATTTTTAGAAAAGTTAATTTGAATAAAATTAACAAATATTATTTTAAATACAAATTTTACCAACTTAAACACAAAATTAAAAACAAATTCCTTTTTTCTCTTGTGAGGTATTAACAAATTCGTCATCCCACAAAACACTGTCATTTCATCTGTTGTGAATTTGAATAAAACATTTAAAGTTAATAAATTCTTTAAAAAAAAAAAAAAAAAGAAATATAAAATTACATCAAGAATCAAATTATAATATTTGTTGAAATCAGGAATTTAAATATTGACCATATTTTTTTTTTTTTTTCTTTAACATTCTTAAAAGAATTAAAGTAAAGAAATTTCAGATTTTGCTTTTCAGAGTTGGATGAAGATTTTTTTCAGATCATGAAGATGATTTTATGTTTTATCATTTAGCAATTTTCTTCAAGAAAACATACTTTATTCAAACTAAAATATTCTGTTTGAATCTTTTTCAATTTGTACATTAAATCAAATCAAAATCAGAAAATTTAATTATTTGCTGAAATTTCTAGTATATAAAAAAAAGTGTGAAAAATTACAATTGAATTTAAAAATGGGAATAAACTATCATTTAAGGTTCAATATTTTAATTAGTTTCACAAGTGTAATCCACTTTTTATTGCCATCATTTACTTCATTTAGATTAGTCTGTTACAAGGCCGGAAACACAAGATACACAGTGAGAATTGAACTCATTAGTAATGGTCTGTTAGCCTAAATATCTAACCATTATATTATTCAAGGGACCTAAAGATTTATATAATTGATTGCTATTTAGGATATTTTTACATCAATAAATAAACATTTTTCTAATTTAATTTTCTTATATTCCATGAATATTTTGTTCTCATTTCAATGGGTGTTTATTTCTTTCTTATATAGGAGGAAATTAATGGCCTTGATTTTGATAGAAAAACACTTCCCAAAAAGAAATGTAGAATCAGTGTTTTGTTTTTAATTTCAATTTCACTACAAATTGTTCAACATAAAACATAATGAATAATTGAGATTCAATTTGCTTTTATTTCAAAATTCAAAGAAATCCTAAAGAAACTTAAACAAGTTAGGCATTTTGCACATTTAAATGCCAACTTTTTTTCCTAGTGTAGCATTGAATAAAGAAAGATTTGATGACAAGAGCAAAACCAATGATTTTATATGTTCCAAAATTGAGTTGAAAAAAAAATTAAATTATACAAAATATTGAAATTGTTGTATCTAGTTTTTCATTAAAGTTTAGAAATAAAAACAAAATATAATAAAATCATTATGAAAATAGAAATAAATGTTTGAAGAATGTTTTTTTTTCTTCTTTTTTCTTTAACATTTGAAGTAAAAAAGTTTCAGAGTTTGTTATTAAAAAGTTGAATGAACTAAAAAATACCAAATTGAATCAGAAGATTTTTCAGATCTTCACTGATGATTTTTAGCCACTTGTATTTCCATGTTAGATCATTAATTTGATAAAAACTTTTTGTCTAATTATTGCTGAATTGTTTATTTTTAATTTTCATATTTAACACATAAACATTAATTGTTTATTCTTTATTTTTACACCTTTGATAATGAGTGATGAAAAAATTTCAATTAGAGACATTTTACATTACCTGTGCAAAAAGGGGCTGAGTGCAAGGGAAGCACCAAAAGAAATTAATATGGAAGGTCCAGGAACTGTCAACAAACATGTAGCACAAAATTAGTGGAGATGTTTTGAGGAAACATCTCAACCAATTTGCAAATCAAAGTTGTAGAAGATTAGGCCTTGTTTAAAATGATTGAACAGCAGCGAAGCACCAGCACTTGTATATTGTTGGGAGAACTTGATCATTCAAAAAGCACCATCAATCAACACCTCCATAAGATTGGCTTTGTCAACAAATGCTGAACTGTTTGAAATACGAAATAACTTTTGACTCAACCTTCTATTTCAGTTTAAAAATCAATTTGCCTACAGAGAGGGACTAAATGATCTGCCTCAATTAATATTAACATTTATGAAGATGAAAATATTAATTTCATGAAAAGCAGCCTGAAGTGACGTCAACATAGAAATATTACTGATTTTCAGGTTTTATTCTGATAAGTAAATATATAATTAAGTTTATAAGAAATGAAAAGATGACCAAATGGAATTCAACTTTGTGTACAAACACAACAAATGTGAATCCTGAAGGAAAACTAAATCTTCAAGGAAACTTTTTTTTCGTTGCATTCATGAAAAGTGAATTTTCAGACTTGTCAAACTTATGAATTTTATTTGTCAACTATTTTTAATCCCATTCATTTCTCCATTTTTAACCCTTTAAAAACCTTTCATTTGTCACTTGACAGCACAATTCACAAAAATATTAAACCATTTTCAAAAATAATTCCAATATAAATGAGTCATAAATAGTTTATTGAAAACTCACTGATGACAATGAAACATACCATGTCTGTAAAGAAAAGTGGCTATAATGAATAGTAAATAATTTAGACCTTTGAAAGTCAATTTAGAAACTTTGGTCTTTGTTCACTTAAACTGGTTTTAATGCAAACAAAAATATTAAAAATATATCTTTTTTAAATAAAATAAGAAATTCAAAATCTGTTATTAGAATGTTTACAAAAGGAAATGGACATTTGACAAAATGGGCAGGAAATGTTTTGTAGAATGTCAGAATAACTCAAATTATTTTTTACAAGATAAAAAAAATTTTAAATACTGAATCTTTTTTTTTTTTTCAAAGATAAAAAAGATTGGTTGTTATGTCAAGTAAAACATTTGACATTAACTCAAACTTATATATAAAAAACTTAACTGATGTCTTTTGGTTTGTTTTTTTTTCAATTCAAAGTTAAAAATTGCTTCTATTGAGCAAATGAAACTTTGAATGTAAAGAAATTAAATAGGAAAAAAAAAAACAGAAACAGGTGATGGTAAATAAACCAACATAAAAAATGAATGGTATTTACAAGCAATCAACAACATGCAAACCATAAATTTTGTTGTACAACAATTTCTTATTGTCTTTTAACAAGATGCCATAATGTGCATCCTTCAAAGACTCATAAAAATCAGCATCTGATTCCTTTAGAATTGATTCCCCTGCTGCCACCATGCCAATAATTCTACTCAGAATCCGAGGATACAGGTGAATGTCTAACATTAATGGTATTTCACCCAAGGGAGCCTGAAAAAGAAAAGAATAAAAGCTTAAAAAAACAACCTGTCATTGATAGAATAGGTTATAGGTGATATAAATGTATTAACAGACTTCAGAGGCTTTTTTATAATACCTATGAAGACTAAAAAAGAAAAACAAAAAAAAACAAAAAAACAATAATATAAGTTGTATATTTCTTTTGGATCAATCAAAAAGAAAACTATCAAGTTAATAATGATTGAATGCAAGGGATTTAACTCTGGATGGATTTGCATAAGAATTGTCTCCCTCAGATTTTCAAAGTAGTTACTTTTTCATAGGAAAATTAGGAAAAATGCAATTAAAACATTCCCAACATGTGTTATCCTCCTCGTCTAAGATACGAATTTCTATCTCCCCTAAGTCCTTTACATATTTATGAGTGAGAAAATTGCCCAAAATTTCTAAGCCGATATATTCATTGACTGTTAAGATAGGGATTTCTATGTCCCTATGTCCTTTACCTTTGATACAACCCCATATTATTAGTGAGAGAGTAAATTTGCTTTTGTTCAGTCATTTTTATGTTTCATTTGTTCTCAAATGAGTTTTATAATCCTTTCCAATTGTTTCAGTTGACAGATTTCTTTTTGGGGCCATGTTTTCTTTCAATTAGCCAACTCCAATAGCTTGTTTGCAAGCTCCCTCTTAACTGCACACTAATTTACACATTTAGACTTGTATTGGTATTTGTTTTAGAAATACAAATTACAAGATGATTCCATGATATTATCTTCTACATGATCTAGAAAAAATATAACATTAACTTTTTTTTAAATTATCTCATTTGTCTGAGGTATATATTTCATCAAGTTAAAAATTGTTTCATGTCATCTTTCATTTCTTGAAATTTGGCACAAATGTTCCTCTTCATGAGTTAGGAAAGTGTGCCAAATTATTTTGCGTTAAACCTTACCGTTCCGATTTTAGAGGAGGGGTTATATTTTCCTATTTTGCCTCTAAATTAAGGCCGTGCAGTGTTGCAAAATCTCAGTGTTTTAAAAAAATTTTTTTTAAATAATTCCATATATTCAATATTTGGTATATAGGGCAAATAAGGACTGTAGAATCCAAATATCCAACTATTTTAACCATATACCTGATAGAAAATTTTATTTTGCTCACCCAAATGCAGGACTCCAAAATCAACAACTTTTCACCTATGTAGCTTATGTAGTCTGTAGAAAATACATCATCTTCAATTTTCATATTTTTTTCCTAACATCTACTATGCCTGCCTAAGTTCACCAAAGAATTTTGTGAGGGAGTTAAGTCTACTTTAGAAGATATGAACCTGCCAGGTTCAGAGGTTTTTTTTTCCTATGTACATTCAGGATTTCAGTGAAAGATTATAATTAAAGACAATCATCCTAATGCTCCATGAACTCTCAAATGTTGATATTGTGCTCAGGGACTTGTTAAACTATTCAATAATATTGTTTTTATTAATTCAAAAGAAGACAATTTAAATATATTTTGCAGATATTGCTTTTCTTTTGGATAGATTGTCTTTAACAACTGGTAAACATTGCCTTAAGCATGATAATCAACAGTGCATAGAATATTTGTAGATAGCACTAAACATGAAGTTGAAAGAAATTCTTTCTGTTAGTGTTTTTTTTTTTTTAATTTCCTTTTTATATCTTTTACTATTTTTCAATTATTTTCATTAAACAAAAACATTTGATTATTTCATTCAGAAGAAAATGATAATAAAAATGAATATACAAGGAGTTTTTAAAACATTACATTTTAAACTACACTGTGCAATAAATTTTGTTGTCTTGGACAGATGATAAACTCTACCATTTGATATTATAGGGACATCAACAGTGCACAGAATATTTGTTAATGGCACAAAACATATCCTTAAAATCCTCTTACCAGTAAAATGGAAGAGATGGAAGAACTGGGTGCATTAACTTAATCAGCAAGTCCTTATTCTTTGTATCAATCCAAATTTTATTGTCGTGTAGCTTTATTATGTAGATGTATTATATTAAATGTTTGTCTGTTAACCTTTGTCGGAGCCTTGTGTATTCAAAGTATGTATAACTTTGAACCTACATTACAGTCGCACCTGCAAAAAACATATCTTGAAATGACAAATTATAACTGTGTTTTTTTCAGTCCCAATAGAGAAATCATATATTAGGTCATAGTTTTCATCTTCACTACATTGTTTTGTGGCTATTTTATCTCTGGCGAGTGGAATAAATTGATGAAAACTTCTTGTTCCTGGGACTGTGGATGCATTTTTGAATCTCATGTTGAGGCTGCTCCTTGCTTCCTCAACTTCCTCCTTTTCAACCAGAATGAATTTGATAACTTCAATTGCAGATCTGCAATATTCAAACATAGATTTTTGGAAAGGATTTGTTTGGTAGTTTGTCTTCGGAGACTTTCTTTTGATACCATCCTTTTCACTGTCCCACCTATACCATCACATGGTTGTTTACATGGTTGCAAAGAAATTCCATTTTGTATTGAGTTCAAAATCTTTCTGATGGTTGCACAAATTGGCAAAGTTCATATAATTCTTGTTTTGCGCTGTGCAACCATCAGTAAAATACTAAATATTTTTTATATTTGGCAAGGTAGGCATGATTACCTCAATAATTTTTTTCTGTACCATATAAACAAATGCTACATCATGTGAGTTGTCACTCAATATAATGCAGAAAAATTGATCTTGCATTGCATTTTCAAGTTTAAAGTAGAGTACCACTGGATGTAAAGTACATTGTGAGGTACTCCAATGAAAACTCTGGATCTCATCTTGAACAACAAATTTGTAGCAAATCTCCTAGGAACAAAACTTCACAATCACTAATCTCCTCCTTTCTTTGCTTTAAGTATCTGGATTGTGATTTAACCAATTAAGAATAAGGTGCTAATTTATTCAATTGCAAAATAACTAAATCAATGTAAGCTTGACAGGATTCCTTTTATGTTGTCAAAGTCAATCAATCAGTTGTTAGCCATTGGGAGAACTCTATTGATTCAGCATTATCAATATTTCCTTCGATGGTGTCATAAAGAGATTTTTCAAGCTACCCTGATGATTTAGGACAATTTGGATACCTATGAATCATACACTCTCTGCTACTGGTATTACAGACAATATATTTCAAGAAATCTTGATATGATAAATTCAGTGGTTCCAGTAATAATTTCATGTTTTCATGGATGGTGCATACACATACAGCATTTCAGCCTTAGACTACAACATTTTGAAAACTTCAAGGATACTGTCAGGTTCTGTTCCTTGAATGGTCTGAAGAGCTCATTTAGGTTGCACAAGAGGAGTCTTTTCTGCTGATTAATATTACATTTAATACTAACATAGTCTTTCCTGCCTGGCATCAGTCGAGTATATTCATCATCTTGGTAAAATGTTTCCACTAGCTGTGCAATATCAGCAGGCAAAGACTTGCCCCTTTTTAGTTCTGGCACAGCTAAAATACCTCTTACTGAACACAATTTGTGAGCCTTGTGAACAATGTGTTCTGAAAGACCAAACAGACACATGACTTCTTTGTGTGACCAGTTGGTAGGGGCAAGTGTCAAGATTTGTATTTTTATGTTGGTTGATTCCACTCTCTTCACTTTTGCTACAAGAAGCTTTATCATTTTATCAAAGCACTTAGCTTTATCTAAAATCTAATTTTTGAATTTCAAAGTCTCATCATTCAACAGCCCAGAGTCAACATTTAATGATCTGCCTACTTTGGTCTTTATATATTGCAATGCAGAAGAATGTTTTCTCTTACCTAAATGAGCTTTTCCAGAGTAAAGAAGTCCTTTTGCTTTCATTGGAGAAATTCCAATCACAGAGAAACATTCATTGATATTTCTCTTCTGTTTCTGCAGAAGTACTTATATCAAGCTTTTTCATCGCTGATCTGATACATGTCTTTGTTCTTCATTATTACTACTCTTTTCTGATTCTGCAGAAGTACCTGCTTCAAGCTCTTTTATTTCCTCATCAGGGAGAAGTTTGTGGATTTGTATTTGACAATTAGGGCAGAGTTTCTTGTCTGGGATTAGTATCAACTTAGCCTTTGCCTTGTCTGCCATCTCCAATGAAATTGGTTTCAAACTGCCTTTAATTTGCTTTTTATGATTTTTAAATGGAATACAACATCTCTTGTTAAGCCAATCATATTTAGTCAACAAGGTTTGCTTGTGATGGTAACAGATAGTTGTCTTTTATCCTCATCAAATCTTGTTCTATAGACAAAAAGCTCTATATCCATTACATTCAACTGAAATCACTCCAACCTGTTTATCATGGAATAAACCATGACATTTTTCAACTGTTAGCTCAGTACAAATAGATAAATAATGTTTGCCTCTCAAACCCTCTTTCATTCTTTCTTTTCAATAAAAAATTATTCTAGTGATGAGGAAGTGAAATCTGTAGTGAAGAAGTGACTCAAAGAACAGTCAACAGAATAGGAATACATGCTCTCATTTGCTATTGAGAGAAACAGTGACTGTGAGAAAGTATGGATGTAATCCACAGAGGACAAGCTTCCTTTTGATGTATGATACATGTTCCTGTGTTGGTAATTATACCTGTCCTAAACAAAATGACATTACTTTTTGACTCACCCTGGTATTTAATTTTTTTTTAAATTATGTAAAGAGTTCTACGACGAAACGCGAACTGCTGGCTTCGAGGAGAAAGCCTGCTTATATTAGTTCCCTCCCATGCCACACACGTGCATGGTAGAGTCTATTATTGCAGGTGACTGCCAGTGACAGTCCAAGGGCGTACCGGTCCAATATCTAGTCCGTTGTACTACTCTACATGCCCCGCCTCTCATTGGACCACAAATGGTCTGGTTTGTGGTCACTTGTTGGGACGTCCTTGAGTATTCGTGCGATGTACCCCATGTCTGTGGGGATAGATTCCTGGGTGGTCGCGACCTCCTTGTACTGTGACGTAGGCCCTGGTCTGGTGGCCTTTCATATGGGTCTTCGTCAATCTCCATCATTGTTGAAACTTCCCTTCTGTCCTGACAATCTACATCGTCCACTTCCATTTCCATTTCCTCTTGTAAGGTATTTAAAGGTTCGGGTCTTTTTGTTTGGTCCGATATCATAGGGATATCCTCTGATGGCGGGAGGCACTGGGTGTCTACCACTGGGTCTATCTCCCGGAGGAAGCGGCGATTGCGTCGGGTCACTCGGTTACTTCCGTCGACGCGTATGTGGTACTGTCTGTTACCCAGCCTCTCTACCACTCTTCCAGTTTTTGTCCACCTACGTGGGTATGGACCTATCTGGTTTTGTATTTGGACTGATTGTCCAATTTCAAACTCTCTGAGTGGGCGACTATGTGGATTATAATAATTTTCATTTGTAATGTGCCTTTTTGCCATTGCCATTTCTCTATACCGACTGATTTCACTCCACCGTTTGTGAATTCGGTATTTCTCTTGAAGGGCTGGAAGGTGATCCTTTATCACTCGGCCATACAGCATCATTGCTGGAGACATGTTCAAGCCTTGGACTGGGGTGTTCCGGTGCGTTAATAAGGACATGGCTGCACGATCCTCGCACAAACGGCCATAGCTGTCAATATTATCCGCCAACACCCGCTTAGCAGTTTTGACGGCAAGTTCTGCACGCCCATTACTCTGAGGATAATATGCTGATGATATGCGTTTTTTTATCCCCCAGTTCTTCAGAAACTGGTTATATTCTTGGGAATTAAACAGCGGGCCTCCGTCAGAAGATATTTCTTCTGGGACACCGTATGTACAGAACCACTTTCGTAGGGCGTCACATGTTGCCCTGGCATTCCCGGACGACATACGGCCAACTTCTACCCATCCTGGATATCTGTCAGCGTAGACCATATAGTTTTTCCCTTGCATGTCAAAAAAGTCTGTCACCGTCATCTGAAACGGGAATTCAGGATTTGGCGGTATTCCCTAGGCTGTGATGGGGCCATTGTATTGCAGATTTTACATTATGCTCTGGTCTGACGAATGCTTGCGTCTAGCCCTGGCCAGAATAGTCGCTGTCTGGCATTCGCCAGCATGCCGTTGACGCCCTGATGTGCGGAGTGTAGCGACTCTAACACCACTAGTTTTCTAGGTATGAGTATTTTGTTGTCCAATATAACCACTCCTTCCAGGCTATACAATGTTTCCTTCATGGGCCAAAACCGGCGGATTATCTCTGGTAGTTCATGCCAAGATTTAGGGAACCCTTTCTGTACATATTCCACCAGGGACCGACATTCTTCGTCAGTGGCTGCTGCCACCCTGATTCGGTCCCATGTAATAGCCCTTAATTTTGGATCTTGTTCATATGTGGAACTAAATGATGCTTTTATAGCACTGTTGATTATTAGTGCCGTATCTAATTTTGGTGTTGAAGGGTATCTTGATGTGCAGTCTGGTGCAGCTTTGAGTTTGCCAGGGAGATGTTTTATGTTGAACTTATACATCAGGGAGCATTCCTTGAGGCTGAACAGCCGTGGGTTCTTTATATCCTCTAGAACCTTGTTTGAGAATATTTTTATTAAAGGCTTGTGGTCTACTGTTACTAGTAATTCTGGGCATCCCAGCACAAACATTCGACACGCCTCTAATCCGTATACTAGTGCCAAAGCCTCCCCCTCAACTGGTGCATAACGTGACTCAGCGTCACTGGTGAAACGAGATCCGGCTAAAATCAGCTTCCAGTGGTCCTTACCACAAATCAGCCCCGCTTCTGTGGCACAGTTGCAGTGCTTCTGAAAAAGAAAATACCCTACCCCTGTCTTACTGAAATCCGTTGATAGACATGTCGGTCTGTTGACTTCAAATGTCTTAACCCCTTCCTCGATTTCTCTTACGATTCTACGTTTAGACTCCTCAAAAGCCTGATTGAGCATGTCATCCCAGTAGAATTTCCTGTCCTTTGTTTTCAGTAGTTCTCGGAAGGGGGCCATTATTTCGGCTTGCGAAAATGCGTATGATACTTGGTTTACAAGTCCAAACCACGATCTGATATTAGTTATGTTTGTAGGTGTAGGGAACTTCGATATTGCTTCTGTCATTTTTTTGGTGGGTTTTATCCCGTCCTCCATTATACTGAACCCGGCGAAGTCTATCTCTTTTTCCGTAAAGTGGAATTTTTCAAAGTTAAAGACGATACCGTTGTCGCCACAGTGGGTAATGTAGTCTATCGTATGCCAGAATGATGTTTCTATGGAGTCATCCCATAGTATAGTATCGTCTATACATCTAGTTTTCCGGGTCATATCAATAGTTATATCATCAAACCTGCGTGTATATGCATCTCCCGATGCGTGAAATCCCTGTGGGGCCCTAAGATATCGGTACCTGCCCCATTCGGTGATGAATGTTGTCACGTCCCTTGTGTTTGGAGAGAGAGGAAGGCTATGGTAGCCATTCCACGCGTCCAATATGGTTTTTCTCGTGTGTGCAGGTATTAATGAAGCCTGATTGAACGCAGAAGGCATATGGTGAGTTTCTCTCATGGTAGCAGCGTTTAGTTTTTGCAAGTCTACCGTACGTCTAGGGGAGCCATCCTTTTTTGATGCAACCACCATTCTTGAACACCAAGTTGTTGGTGTGCCAACTGGTACTGGTTCAATGATGCCCAGCGCCACATCCCAATTGATGTCCTGTTTAACTTTTTTCTTCCAATGATGAGGAACCAGGATAGGTGTATGAACTGCTATTGGTTTTGTCCCCGAAATGAAAGCAATATCCAGCGGTTCTGCCTTCATCGTCTGAAATGGTTGATGTGGGCATGTGTTAAACATGCTGGAACTGAAGTGCTTTAATATCCATTGTTTCAGGTGGGTTTTATTCTCTTCCGTAGGGGCAAATGGAATATTGGCCAGCTTTGGTGGAACAGCTGTCCTTCAAGGGCATCCACAAGGAGCTTTTCCATTATCACTAGTAGCCATGCTTTGTTTCGATGGTGGGTTTGGAAAGTTGGAGGATAATATACCTAGGTCCTTTAGAGCTGATTCAGACAGGTAGAACCCCGTAGTATTTTCAGACACATATATCATTTGGTGAGTTTCTCGTGATTCAACTCTGATTCTGGCGAATATTACACCCTTTATTTGTAACGGAGCCTCCGTAATGCCTCGGATTCGGTGTCTAGTTGGCACCAGGAATCTATCTGAACAACCTAGAACTTTTTGTAATCCCGGTCCACTGGAGCATGTCTGTGCCCCAGTATCAGGTACCACAGTAATTCGGTGGGTGCGGAGGTTCGATACTTTCTTGGACGCATGTCTGAACTCAGCATGGGCTTCGGGTATCAAAGTAATCGTAATCTCTATTGTCAGGGATGGTGGTGGATCCGGAGGTCCCCTTCGGAACCGGTTTCTGTTCCAAAAGAGATGAGGAACGGCATTCGCCTGTGCCGGGTTGACTTTACCCCTCCATTTCCTTCGTGTATTTTGACACGCCATCCAGCTGAAAACATCTGTGTGCCCTCTGGTGGAAAGGATGTAAGATTCTTCATTTGATCTGGTTGTTGTTGCCCTGTTCACAGACCCCCTATTTAGTTGCTGACATACCCTCTTTGCATGTCCGATCCGTCCGCAAAAAAAACATACCATCTTGGCTGCCGGGCAGTCCTTCCGATCCACTGACCCGTTGGGATGTGAATACCTTCCACATCCCTTACAAGGCCAATTATATCATGGGGTCTGAATGGTATTAACATTCTGTAGTCTTAGCTTATGGTCAGACTTCTGCACACCGGATACTGCGACGGGTTGCGTGGTGTTATATAGATAGGGTGCTGACTTGGCTGTTGCTTCTAGGCTGACCAGCCTGTCGAACTTTCATTCCAGAGTTGTCAGATTCGAGGCTTCTGCTAATATCTTACTCTGGTGTTCGGTATTAGCAAGCCCTGCCACCATCTGGCCGGCCACCATGTCACTAGAATAATTTACTTGCAAACCACAATTCTTTTCATTGGGACAAGCGACTACAAACTCACAAAACCTTGCTACTACTCGTAGCCTGGCTAAGAAGTGCGTAATCGTTTTTGCCCTCCTCTTGCCTCATTGAATGAAATTCCTGCCTGTAAACCTCCTTATGCAGGCCTCTAACTGTTATTAGCTTTTGTAACAGCTGTTCCTCTGTAGCAGTGTTGAGAGTTTCTGGACCCATAAGATCGAATAACAACCTGTTTAATTCTGGGGTGCAGGTAACACGAAGCTCATTTCTGATTACCACTGGGTCCGTCATGTCGCACATCTCTTTGTAGCGGCTCCATGCGTCTAGGAACACTGCCCAGTCACCGTCGGTTGAGTGAAGTTCTATTACGGGCCGTTCTGGTTTTTTGTCGTAACACTTTTTTGGTTGTTTATAAAGCATTTCCATGCGTAGTGCATTGTTTTCTCTCTGTAACTCTACCAGCTGCTGTGTGAGCTGTAGATACTGTTGGTTCATGACTTCCTTGGTCTCCATCCTTCGAGTTGTATCAATAATTCCTTGCAAAAATGAAACTCCTTATCGACGACACCATGTAAAGAGTTCTACAATGAAACGCGAACTGCTGGCTTCGAGGAGGAAGCCTACTTATATTAGTTCCCTCCCATGCCCCGCACTTGCATGGTAGAGTCTATTATTGCAGGTGACTGCCGGTGACTGTCCAAGGGCGTCCCGGTCCAATATCTAGTCTGTTGTACTACTCTACAAATTATTAGAAATAATATTATGGAATAGTCACTGAGCACAATATCAACATTTGAGAGTTCATGGAGCATTAGGATGATTGTCTAATCTTTCACTGAAATCCTGAATGTACATAGGAAAAAAAACTCTGAAATTGGCAGGTTCATATCTTCTATAGTAGACTTAACTCCCTCACAAAATTTTTTGGTGAACTTAGGCAGGCATGGGTAGATGTTAGGAAAAAAATATCATGAAAATTGAAGATGACATATTTTCTATAGACTGACCGTAAAAAAAGAGGACAATTTCAACCAAAAGCAAAGATAAAATTTCTTTGTATAACGAAATTATTGTCTTTGGAGCAGTTGAGACTCCACCACCAGGAAGAAAATGACTAATAGAGATATTCAGTGCATTAATTAAAGTTGTTGGTTGGAGGAAGAGTCACTGTTTTCCCCATCATCAAATCAATACAGCCTAAAACAATAAAATATTAATTCAGCTGGGCTGAAAAATCAAAACAATAAATTGTTACCCTAATTACAAATTGTTAATGTCAATTTGAATCTTTCATTTGTTCAGAAACTGATTTTGAATTTATAATTGAACAAATGCCACCAGCAAATGAAAAAAAATGAGCAGTGTCAGTTTTCCTATCAAATTTGCTTTAATAACCAACTGAAGAGATGTGCTTTAATTAAGGGTCATCAGTTGGTCTTCTGACCTTTTTATAAACTGACAGCAGCAGCAGCCGAGTGCACAAAATTGTGACTGGAGCTATTAATAGCCACCCTGAGGTACAATAATCAAATCTGGATAATGTCTACCTTTTTGGGGAGAGAGAGGTCATTTATTTTATTAATATACAGTGTTATTTAATGGATCTGGCCTAAAAATGCATTGAAGTGTGGACAATAAGTTCTTTTTTTTAATAGACTAAAATAGAAAAACAAAGATTAGATTTATATAAACTAAAAGGAAATATTATTATGTAATCAGATTGAGAATTATATATCAATTCATGGTCTATTTAATATCTTTCAAGATTACATACTATAATTCATAAAATCTGCAAGAAAAGAGAGAGAGAGACACACACACACACACACACACACTGATAAGTATGATACTCATACTGAAAGTATTAATGTCAGTAACATAAACATGATAATGTTAAAAAAAAGTGAACTATTGAATATCAAACTGAAAAAAAGGGGGCATAAAGTTGAGTCTAATTTCCCCATTGCCTAAGAGTCAAAAGCAAAATTAAAGGAGAATAAAATCTTAAAGGAAAAGAATAAGAGATGAAAATGTGTAGTGATTACAATGATTCAAGTAAAATAAAAAAAATTAAAATTGAAATTACACTAGATGTGAATGACTGAAATGATCATCTTCAGCCTCCTTTCCTTTCTTAGAGTCACCCTAAAAATGATTCAGAGTTACTCCTCTTGGTCAGTAACGTCAGGGAGTGACTATCTGTTAGGGCACAGTGCATTGTGGGAACAAGACAAGAAAAAAGGCCATCGTGACACATAGTTGGATGAATAATTTATCTGGTCCCACATGGTTTGAAGTTTAAGTGGAAGCCATAAGCTTTGCCCTTGCATTAAATAAAACTACCATTTGTTCTACTTACGAGTTCATCTTTCATTCATCTATATATTAATATACCTGTACTTTGATGTGATATGCCAGAGAACCTCAGTCACCTCAGATAAATAATGGACCATTTCGTTTTAATTGTTAGGGGGGGAAATGCAACAAGAGATAGGCAGTTTAACTGAAAAAAATTTTTTTTTCAGTTTCATCTCCACACTGGAAAACCATACCAAAATCTTTTACAAAACCAAAACTGTTTGGTTTAGTGCTATTATTACTGAGCGACTATATCCAAGGAAACAGTTGAAAAAAACTTTCAGATTTTAACAAAATTTAATTTTATCAACATTTATACTATTATAAAAATAATAAGTCCGGGCCAGCAAACCGGCTTAGGATTAACCGATGCTACAGAAACTACAATAGAACCATACCACCAGAGGATCCCGAGAGGGGGGTGGTGTTAGCATAAGATCTCCGAATTGATTGACATTATGGAATCGAACACAGCTTTGAACTCACAGACAACAAGAGTGACATGCCCATGAGGAAAAATATGCAAGAATGAACACAGACTAAAAATCCATCAGGTCAGAACAAAATGTCAAGTCAAAATACCCGATCAGTAGTGCACAGGGGTTACTCCTGGTGAGATGAAGGAGATGCAGGGCCGGGAAGCATACCACAGTGCCCAGTCACTCCAAGCCGAAGGAATTTTGACCAAAACATTTAAAAAATCAAATGGCCAAGAGCCACTGACAGAGACACTTGGCTGGAGTTTGACACTAACATTGGCGAATTAACAAAAATTACATTAAGGGGCACAGTTGAAACACGCCTTATGATGCTGTCTAAGATTATGATAAGTTATGCTGAGGCGCAATTTGGATATGTAGAGGCAAAGGAAAGACCCAAAAGAAAGGAAAATACAAGAGAAGCAAAAATCAAGCAATTCAGATCAGAATGGAAATCCCTCCATAAACAATACAAAAGAGTAAAGCCGGACAAAAAGGAACCACTACAAGAACTTAGGGATATTATACGTACCAAATTAAGATCCTTGAGGAGAGCAGAATGGCACAGATGTCGGAGGATAGAAAGGGCGAAGAAACGGTCCGATTTTTTAAAAGACCCCTACGGTTTCACAAAGAAATTGTTAGGAGAGAAGCGTAGCGGGTATTTGGAAAGTACCCCAGCAGAAATCGACTCAATCCTCCAAGATACTCTAAAGGATCCAAACAGAGACCAAGATCTATCAGAGAATATAGCGGTAATAAGACCGAACGCTCCAACAACGTGCTTCAACATAAACGAACCCACCTGGGAAGAAATCAAGGCAATCATAAAAACAAGATCAGCTTCTTCTCCTGGTCCAAATGGTGTGCCCTATAATGTCTATAAATGCTGTCCACAACTCCTTTGCACCCTTTGGAAATTAATAAAAGTAATTTGGAGATGAGGCAAAATTGCACAGCAATGGAAATATTCTGAAGGGATTTGGATACCAAAAGAAGGAGCAAAAAAAATTGAGCAGTTTAGATGTATCTCCTTATTGAACACTGAGGGGAAGACATTTTTCAGCATCCTAAACCGGAAACTAATTGAATTTTTAAGGGGAAACGAATACATAGATACATCCGTACAAAAAGGTGGTCTACCCTATTCACTTTAGCCATCAATTTATTAACAAAAACTGCAGAATTGGAATGTAGAGAACTCATTACTAGGTCAGGAATAAGACAACCACTGATAAGAGCCCACATGGACGCCATGACTATAACTACCACGTCTACAATTGGTGCGAGATGGATTTTAAGGGGCCTAGAAAAATGTATTATGTGGGCCAGAATACGTTTCAACCCATCTAAGTCTCGGTCTCTTGTATTCAAGAAGGGAAAAACGCAAGAAAATGAACGCTTTAGATTGTCGGGGGAATTTATCCCAATAATTCAAGAGAAACCAATAAAGAGTCTGGGCAAACATATAGACTAGTTCTTAAGAGACACCGTGGCAATAGAGGAGACTTGCGACAACATAGAAAAATGGTTAACGAAAGTGGATAAATTCGGTCTACCAGCACACAATCCTTCCAAAAATAATTCAGCCCATCTATGAGTTTACAATAGCCCATATAGGAAAATTGGAAGGTAAAATCAACTCAAGACTGAGAAGATGGCTGGGTTTACCAAAGTGCCTTAGCAGCGTTGCATTTTATGGAAATGCCAACGCCCTGCAACTCCCCTTCAGAAGCCTAATCGAAGAATATAAGGTCACTAAAGTGAGAACAGCTTTACAATATAAAACATCTAAAGATGCAAAAGTGGCCGGGCGGGAATTGAAATCAACTCAGGCAAAAAGTGGGTAGCATCAAGGGAGTTAAATACAGCAGAAGAACACCTCAGAACAAGAGAGATATTAGGTACCGTCGCAGAAGGGCAAGCTGGCCTAGGATTTTCTACAACTATTCCGATACACAAAGCCACACCAAAAGAAAGATGTCATCTCATTCAAGATGAGGTACATAAACGCATGGAGGAACAAAGGCTACCTAGAATGGTAGGTTAAAACAGCAAAGGGCTTGCACTAAATGGGACTCCATAGTACAACGTAAGATCAAATGGTCAGATATATTGAACAACCATGCAAACATCACCTTCTTAATCAGGTCCGTATACGATATCCTCCCGAGCCCAGCAAACCTAAGTATATGGAACAGAACTGAGTCGGCTCCATGCCCATTATGCAAATGAGTGGGGTCCCTAAAACTAGCATTCCCAGTTGATTTTTTTATTTGAGGTTATTGTTGTTAGATCACATTAGTTATATAGAGCTGTATAAATGGAGTTCAGAACCGTTTGAATTATGCAAATATCCCCAGTGGTTCAAAAGTTATGAGAATTTAAAGCCCCGAAATTGGGGGTACAAATGTGGACATGATTTTGTTTCAAAAATGTCAAATCACGGACCATTTGAAAAAAAGAAATTCAGTGATTTCTTCACCTTTATTCTTGGAGCAATTTTGATAAAATTTGGTATTCTTATGTAAAATTGTATGTTCTTTCTGATCATGCACTCAAATTGTATGTATCTCTATGCTTTAACCCATTATTTAGAGAATAAGAGATACAGATAGCAGCGTATTTGGGTTTTTTTAAAGTTTAACACCCATTTATTCAACATTTTCTTTAGTATTATCTGCGTTATTCGGACTATTGTCCCCATCTTCATTGTTATTTGTACAACGTTTCGGCCGATATACCCTTCGACCTTCTTCAGGTATTTCTTGTTGGACTCGGGAACCTTCTCGGACTCAGGAACCTTCTTTTCAAACTCAGGAACTTTCTTGTTGTATTCGGGAGCCATCACGGAACTTTGAACCTAACCCTTTATTTATCTAGTAAGAACAAGGACCTCATACCACAGAAGAAATACAACACTACAGTAAGCTACCACACATATATATGGCCTTCCTAAGATCCATACTGTGGCAGAAGTTCCAGTGAAAAGATCCAAAACACAAGAAGGTCTCTATAAGATGGATCGCAGTCCTCTGCAAGAAAAATACAAGCATGTTTTTATTCCAATGCTATTATGGCCTCTCCTTGTATACAAAATCGCTATAAGTGTAGTAGAGTCAATGGAGTCAATGATAAATAAATATACCCCAAAATAGTTACCACCTGGCTTATCTGATGTTGCATTGTATTGCAGACAAGCAAAATTGAAGTTACCACTCAAATCAATTAAGGAGGAATTCAAATCCGGGAAAACCAGACTCCGAAGGAAGTGGAATGTCAGAGATACTATATTAAATGCTAAAGACAATCTAGCTTTCAAGGAAGTCATCAGACTCACTCAAACAGGGAGACAAGGTTTAGGGATGTATGAGAAGTAGTGGTAGTTACAGACTACTGGCAAAGATCGCTGAGACATGGTCCTTCAGGAAGTAAGGAACAATGAGGACAGTAAAAGTCTTATAAAAGGAGTCCAACATTCCCAAAAAGGTCAATGGACAAGCTGAGAGGAGGCATTGCAAAGGTCCATTACTTAGAATGACATTTGGCTCCAACCAAGTTGAGTTTTTTAATATGTTCTACATATGACCTGCTTCTGTCGAAGAGCAACCTTTTCAAATGGAAAAAAAAAAGTGATCCAGCCTGTTTCCTGAGTAACTGGAACATGTCCTCAGTTTCTGCAGAACAGCTCTTGCTAAAGAAAGATACACCTAGAGGCACAACAGTGTATTGGATGAGCTGGTTAGAACTATTCAGAATTTAATGAAGGCTGAAGCAAGAGGACTCATACCAATTTCTGGGCCAAATAGGAATCAAAGGGTGCAAAAGAACCAAAAGCATAAAACGCCTCACAGAAATAATGGAAAACAGTTCAATGTGGATATGGAAAAAAGAAATGTCCATGGAACAATTCAAAGTAAAAACCTCATTTTATCACCTGCTCGCAAATGTGTAATGAGATTCACGCAATATTCCTATAACGCACACAGATTTAAAAACAACTTTTCGCCATTACTCATTTGTATGTACAATATACTGGATATATTTTGTGGGGCTTCACATCAATGAGAGGGGCAGATGTGCAAATAAACAGTGCACATTCTTTTCTGATGACCACAAAACTAAAAACATTTGCCCTTCGCTTTATGAACGCGGTCACAACGCGCAGCCAACCGCACACCGGAATGTGCCCCGTCAATTTTCCACACACAGAGAAAATAGTCCGAGAGGTAAATACATCAGGCGGCGGCGGTGGCTCACCTCCACGACACCACCAAAGTTTATTGCGCTCCTCCCAGACATGCAATTCTAACACGCGTGTACCACATCTTAACTGCTCTGGGGCCTTGCATGTAAATCCAAGGTGCTTTTTTTACATGGGATGCAGAACATATAGTTTAATTGACGAATATGTCGTCAATATATGAAGAGTTAGCTTTGTTAACTATCTTGTCTTGCACGACCACGGTATTGACGATGGACCGCATGATCAGGGGCGCGACATTAAGCCCAAACCCCAAACGGGTGAGGCAATACCTTTTCCCCTTGATTTCTACTGTTTGGAATGGCCACAGGGACTTCTCTACATGAACTTGCAAATAGGCCTGACGCAAGACCAACACAGCGACATCTGACCCTTGCTGCCGCCACTCTCGTAACTTGTGTGCACACACGTCTGCGTTGGCCGTATATGCATCTACGTGCTCATAGAGCTCGCGGTAGTCCATGACAGGCCAAACCTTTTGTTTGTTTTCCTGCAGGACAGCCATTAGGGGGATCAGGCCCTTTGGGGGTCCGAGCTCGTCTGCAGGGTATGGAAGCAGCCAGCCATTGTGTATCCATGTTTGCAGCTCTCGGTTGTACTCCTCCCGAAGCTGCTAAGGGGCAGGATATTCTGATAGCCTGTTCTTTAACGTGACTGACGGCTGGTCACCAGACCACTTCCATGATGCAATCCATATTCGTTTGTTCTCGTCATACTTTGCGTGGAAATCAGGCTCATTGATGACGATGGCAGCACAACATGGCTCGTCAAGTTGGGGAAATTTTACCTCACCGGTGCTAGTCATGGACATCCCACCCAGCTGTTTGATTGCGTCCAGTCCGAGCAACAAATCAAACCCGAGTAGCTCCCCGTCAACGACCAGAATCTCTACGTTGATAGAGGGCCTGTTGCCCACGCCAAGCCGGATCGTCCTGACTCCACAACACTTGAGTGTACTCCCGCCTACAGTCAGCACATGTACCTCCTTTCTTCTCCATGCCTGACAGCATGTTTTGTGTATGAGTGTTTGCGTGCAACCAGTGTCCACCAGGGCTGTACGCCTCGTATCATTGATCTGCACAGTCACTGTAGGTAGTGCTGTATTTAACGGGCATTTGGGGAGAAGACTGGCACCGAAGTCTTGTCCCCTTGCTCGTTTCCCGGACAGTTTCGGGCTATATGTCCCTGCCGCTTACACCGAGAGCACAAAACTGGTCTTCGGGGTTTAACATCCTCTTTTTTTGACATTTCATGCCACAAGAGGCAGTCACGTGTCAAGTGATTGGGCCCATCACACACATAGCATTTTGTTGGCGCGTCATCTTCCTTCGCCTGGCAACGTGATGGTCGTGCAGCCACCGCTACTTGCTCCATATCAACAGGGCACATCTTCAGTATGGCTCTTGCTTGAGCCAACACTTGCGAAATGTCCATATCATCTAGCTGGAAAGTGGCTCGAAGCAGATCCTCGACATGCTCTGACAACCTGGCGATAAATGCACACATCAGACTCCGATCTGTCATACCACCGACGAGAACTGAGAGTTTACACAATTCGGCCAAAAAGACATCGACAGTCTCTCCCAGGCGCAAGCGGTGTGCCACAAATTGCTTCCAACCTGTAACAGCATCTAGAGCGAATGCTGTATACAAGGCTTTTTTAATACAGGTAAAGTCGCTTTTCTTTTCCTCACTCAGCTACTGGTACATTGCATATGCACCACCCGATAGACACATTGGCACTACACACTCTATACGCTTTACACTGCTTAGCTGGCATATCAATTCTGCCTTCTCGATCCACTCGATGACCGACTGTCCAGAATCACTTACGTCAAATAGTGGTATCAATTTTGGATCGAAAGCCATAATAGCCGAAATAGCTTATAACCGTTGCACAGACCGGGCAGTAAACGCTTCTCAAATCACAGCCATTTCTTTATTTTTGGAGCAATTTTGATAAAACTTGGCATTCTTATGTAAAATTGTTCTGTATGTATCTCTATGCTGTAACCCATTATTTAGAGAATAAGAGGTATGGATATCAACGTTTTTTGCTTTTTTTAAGTTTACCACAAGATTATTCAACATTTTCATTTTAATACTGCATGTATACACATATATAGTATTAATTTATATAAATAACATCACTTTGAACTTAAAAGTACCTTTTTAAATACCTGCTATGTTATATTACACACAAGAAATAAAATAACTCTTTATATAATTTTTTTAAACAAAGCCTGTCCTGCGTGTGCAGCTTTGTTTACGTTTTACTTGCTTGTAAATTATTTTTTTTTGTTTTGTTTTTTTAAACCCGACGTTAAAGCATTATTAAAACTTCACACATTATATATGAAAATAATTTTCTATTAATGATATAGAGCTCTTTTTTGCTTATCTTATACTTTCTGAAGAAATCTCCATCAACTTTTCTGTATTGTATTTTCGATTCCACGGGTCAGAAAAGAAAAAAACAAGTCCCTGCTTGTATTTTAGAGTGTCTTCTAATTGAGTGTACAATTTCAAGAATTAGCCATTTTGAATTTACAAAAAAATGTAACGTGTAAAATTTAGCTTTGAAAAAAAAAATCATATTACATATATAGCTGTTCAAAGCAAAATACCACTTTAACTCACTGTGAAAAAATAATTCAATAGATGCAAATTACCTATTTCGGAAGATTATTTTATTTTATTTCCAACCCTATTAATATTTTTAAGATTGGATCAGAAATACATGAGAAATTGTGAGTTGAATCAATTAAGGCCTGAATTTGTCAATGTCTACCAATGAAAGTGCTTGGATTGCTATTATAATTGATAGCAATCTGAAATATATACTGTACTTAAAATTTTACAACAAAGTGTTGATATTTGCTGACAAGCGGAAGTTGGAAAGAATTGTAATTGTTATGGACTAAGCTGTCTACTCAAAAGCTCAGCTTATCAGATGAAGAAATCCACAATTCATGGAGAGGTTGCTGATAAGACCGCATCATGATCATGTGAACTACAGTTGAAATCTTTCAGTATACTCACTGAAGATGTGTAATCTTCATTCTACTCATCCATAGAAGCAATGTCTAGAAGGTGTCTTCACTGTCTAAAGGAGCTACAATACCTTTGCTACAATTTCCTGTGACCAAACCATTGAGCAAACTGCTAACAAGACAAAAGGTGAGATGACAGGTTTCAGCACTCACAAAAGTGCTGTCAACAGGTGGGTCATTCCATGTCAGTTCACCAGGGCGTTACACCCACCGAACATAAGTCTTTAACAACTGGTAAACATTGCCGTAGGCATGATAATTAACAGTGCATAGAATATTTGTAGATACCACTAAACATGAAGTTAAAAGAAATTCTTTCTGTTTGTGTTTTTTTTTTGTTTTTGTTTTTTTTCATTTTTATATTTTTACTATTTTTCAATTATTTTCATGAAACAAAAACATTTGATTTTTTCATTCAAAAGAAAGTGATAATAAAATGAATATACAAGTAGTCTTTAAAACATTACATTTTAAACTACACTGTGCCATAAATTTTGTTGTGTATATAGACCATCTTGGACAGATGATAAACTCTACCATTTGGTGTTATAGGGACATCAACAGATCATAGAATATTTGTGAATGGCACAAAACATATCCTTAAAATCCTCTTCCCAGTAAAATGAACAAGATGGAAGAGCTGGGTGCATTAACTTAATCATCAAGTCATTCTCTGTATCAATCCAAATTTTATTGTCACACCTGCAAAAAACATATCCTGAAATGAACAAATTTCACTGTTTTTCTTCAGTTCCAATAGAGAAGTCATATATTAGGTCATAGTTTTCATCTTCACTACATTGTTTCATGGCTATTTTATCTCTGATGAGTGGAATAAATTGATGAAAACTTCTTGTTCCTGGGACTATGGATGCATTGTTGAATCTCATGTTGAAGCTTCCTCAACTTCCTCCTCTTCAACCAGAATGAATTTGATACCTTCAATTGCAGATCTGCAATATTCAAACATAGATTTTTGGAAAGGATTTCTTTGGTAGTTGGTCTTCAGAGACTTTCTTTTGACACTATCCTTTTCACTGTTCCACCTATACCATTACATGGTTGTTTACCATGACATGTTGCAAAGAAATTCCATTTTGTATTGAGACCCAAATATTTCTGATGGTTGCAAAATTGGCAAAGTTCTTATATTGCGCTGTGCAACTATCAGTAGAATACTCACTATTTTTTTATATTTGGCAAGGTAGGCCTGATTACCTCAATTTTTTCTGTACCATATAAACAAATGCTACAACATGTGAGTTGTCACTCGACATAATGCAGGAACAATGATTTTGCATTGCGTTTTCAAGTTTAAAGTAGAGTACCACTGGATGTAAAGTACATTGTGAGGTACTCCAATGAAAACTCTGGGTCTCATCTTGAACTACAAAATTGTAGTTCTCGGCAAAATCTCAGCAAAATCTCCCAGGAACAAAACTTCACAATCACTAATCTCCTTTCTTTGCTTTAAGTATTTGGATTGTGATTTAGCCAATTAAGAATGAGGTGCTAATTTATTCAATTGCAAAACAACTAAATAAATGTAAGCTTGACAGGATTCCTTTTGTGTTGTCAAAGTCAATCAGTCAGTTGTTATCCATTGGGAGAACTTTATTGATTCAGCATTATCAATATTTCCTTCGATGGTGTCATAAACATTTTTTTCAAGCTGCCCTGATGATTTAGGACAATTTGGCCACCTATGAATCATAAACTCTCTGCTACTGGTATTACAGACAATATATTTCAAGAAATCTTGATATGATAAATTCAGTGGTTCCAGTAATAATTTCATGTTTTGTTGGATGGTACATACACATACAGCATTTCAGCCTTAGACTACAACATTTTGAAAACTTCAAGGATACTGTCAGGTTCTGTTCCTTGAATGGTCTGAAGAGCTCATTTAGGTTGCACAAGAGGAGTCTTTTCTGCTGATTAATATTACATTTAATACCAACATAGTCTTTCTTGCCTGGCATCAGTCGAGTATATTCATCATCTTGGTAAAATGTTTCCACTAGCTGTGCAATATTAGCAGGCAAAGACTTGCCCCCTTTAGGTTCTGGCACAGCTAAAATACCTCTTACTGAACACAATTTGTGAGCCTTGTGTACAATGTGTTCTGAAAGACCAAACATGCACATGACTTTTTTGTGTGACCAGTTGGTAGGGGCAAGTGTCAAGATTTGTATTTTTATGTTGGTTGATTCCACTCTCTTCACTTTTGCTACAAGAAGCTTTATCATTTTATCAAAGCACTTAGCTTTATCTAAAATCTAATTTTTGAATTTCAAAGTCTCATCATTCAACAGCCCAGAGTCAACATTTAATGATCTGCCTACTTTGGTCTTTATATATTGCAATGCAGAAGAATGTTTTCTCTTACCTAAATGAGCTTTTCCAGAGTAAAGAAGTCCTTTTGCTTTCATTGGAGAAATTCCAATCACAGAGAAACATTCATTGATATTTCTCTTCTGTTTCTGCAGAAGTACTTATATCAAGCTTTTTCATCGCTGATCTGATACATGTCTTTGTTCTTCATTATTACTACTCTTTTCTGATTCTGCAGAAGTACCTGCTTCAAGCTCTTTTATTTCCTCATCAGGGAGAAGTTTGTGGATTTGTATTTGACAATTAGGGCAGAGTTTCTTGTCTGGGATTAGTATCAACTTAGCCTTTGCTTGTCTGCCATCTCCAATGAAATTGGTTTCAAACTGCCTTTAATTTGCTTTTTATGATTTTTAAATGGAATACAACATCTCTTTTCAAGCCATTCATATTTAGTCAACAAGGTCTGTTTGTGATAGCAACAGATAGTCTGTATTTCATCCTCATCACAATCTTGTTCTATAGGCAATAAGCTTTATATCCATCGCATCCAACTGATCAATTGGAATCACTCCAACATGTTTATCATGAATAACATTTTCAATTGTTAGCTGAGTACAAATAGAACAATAATGTTTGCCTCTAAAACCATCTTTCATTCTTTCTTTTCAATAAAAAACATTATTCCAGTGATGAGGAAGTGTAATCTGTAGTAAAGAAGTGGCTTAAAGAACAGTCAACAGAATAGGGATACATACTCTCATTTGAAGGTGGAATATTGCTATTGAGAGAAACAGTGGCTGTGGGAAAGTAGAGAGGTGATCCACAGAGGACCAACTTCATTTTAATTCATGATAGATGTTCCTATGTCGGTAATTATACCTGTACTAAACAAAATGGTATTACTTTTTGACTCACCCTCGTATCTAATTTGTTGTTTGTTTTTTTAATTGATAAAAACAATATTATTGAATTCTTTAAGTAGTCACTGAGCACAATATCAACATTTGAGAGTTCATGGAGCATTAGGATGATTGTCTTTAATTATAATCTTTCACTGAAATCCTGCACGTACATAGCAAAAAAAAAACTCTGAATTGGCAGGTTCATATCTTCTAAAGTAGACTTTACCCCCACACAAAATTCTTTGATGAACTTAGGCAGACATAGTAGATGTTAAGAAAAAAATATTATGAAAATTAAAGAGGAAATATTTTCTATAGACTGACCGTAAGCTACATAGGTGAAAAGTTGTTGATTTTGGAGTCATGCATTTGGGTGGGCAAAATAAAATTTTCTATCAGGTATAGGGTTAAAATAGTTGGATATTTGGATTCTACAGTCCTTATTTGCCTTACATACCAAATTTCAGAAATATTAAATGTATGAAAGTATTTTTTTTTTTAATAAAAAAAAACACTGAGATTTTGCGACACCGCACGGCCTTAATTTTGAGGAAAAATAGGAAAATTATATCCCCCCCTCTAAAATCGGAACGGTAAGGTTTAAGACAAAATAATTTGGCACACTTTCCTAACTCATGAAGGGGAACATTTGTGCCAAATTTCAGGTAATTTGGTGTCGGTGGGTGCAGATTTCAACTTTTTGCTGGTGTTTTGACATGGAATGACCCAGGTGGATATGGTCCCATCATGCTAGAGGATCCATCACCCATGAATGTGAAGCCATGGCAGGCAAAGGAGAACAAAGTGGAACTCAATCAGATTTCCTACAAAGCCATATGAAATGGGATAAGACTGACGTTCAGCAGATTGTTGATACAGTGAATAACATGGTAAACCCATTTGAATATGAACAAGATGACTTGATCCATATCACGTCAGTTGTTGCAACTCATTATGTTCAAACTAATCTTCAATCTGCAAATGCGAGAGGGGAATCAGAGTTCAAAGTTTTGTGGACAGCATCTACAAACAGGAACAGTGGACTTCTTTGCCACCATGTAAAGACTAAATCTCAAGACATTCACCAGCATCTCTAAGATATTCAAACATGATGTTCATGGAAAGGACATCACATTGAAATCAGGAACTACCAAACTAGATTGATTGTGATGGGTCAATCTTGAAAAATCAATTTACAGGAGCTACTGACCTATTCTTTGGGTCCATTGCCACTTTTTTGCTACATCAATTTAATATCAATAAGTTATCTGAAGAGTGAATATTTATCAACCTCTCTCTTGTAATGTGGAAGTGACTTGTAAACTGGGTAAAACAAAATAGTTCACAAGAAATTCACTTTATGACTGACACATACCAGTAGATTTCTTTCAAGAATGCTAAGCATGCAAGAAGACCAGCTAGTAGCTCCCAAGCGATGCAAATCCATTGCCAGTCCCTTCTCCAGTAGTGGAATAAGTTTACTTCAGTAAGAGATAAGGAATCACTGGTAAACTATCTTTTTGAAACATGGTCCAATGTTTTATCAGAATTAAGGAGTGGAGGTGTTGTTGGAACACAACAGCAAATGCCATTCAATCTCACCTGGGAAGCAGACAAGTCATAAGGTCACCAGAGTAGAAGAGATGAGATTTTGCTCTTCACAGGATTTGAGATTCCTCCTTCATGATAAAAATGCAATAATAAACTGCTTTAATTTGTTTTATTGTTAGAATATAAGGGAACCTATATCACAAATATTAAAAAAATGATAAAAAATGTATGAATTTGTTTTGGTAATAAAATATATGTAAAAATAACGTTCTAAAATGCATTTTTCTCCCCAAACTTTCACAATTTTGATGAAAATCCTGAAAACAAAGTTTAATACACTGTGTTTCAAATTATTAATGAGGTGATTTTTTTTTCATTTCTCTAAAAACTACTCATCAGAATTTAATGAAACTTTCACAGTATAATGGTAATAGATATATGCGTAGGCTCTATAAAAACTGTGTTGTCCTGCGCAAGAGGAAACAAACGGTGGCCATTTGTAATATTAACACTACATAGAACTGTTCCAGGCTATAAACAAGTGTCAATATAATCGTCCAAATATGGGTCGCAAATGTGAGAAAGATATAACAACAGAACTTTCCAAATGTTCTACATTAAAAATAACCAAAATAATTGGAAGATATCAACAAACTATTAAGATATTTGTTGCAGCTTCTAGAAAGGTACCTAAGAGGACCGATAAGGGTCACTCAAGGGTTGTAAAATTTTCAGTGTTGACTTATTAATCAATGAATTCTTTCTTTTAAATTACTGAATCGTTTCAATCAAACTGATTCAATGGAAATAAATCAAAATTTTTAAAAATAAATGTTACTGTTAGAGTCATCCACAGTAGCGTCTAAAACAATAAGTTATATACCTAATTAATAGATAAAATTCATTAAAAATATCAAACACCTAATTTTAAGTTTTAAATTTCATATTTTTAGATTCAAAAAACAAATATTATTTAATAACAAGCCTACTTTATATTGTTATCTAATGATTTGGGAGAAAACTTAATTGAAAAGTTAGGCCCCCCCACCCTTTTAGACAGAACAAATATTGATGTATAATGTGTTCACTGTTAATTAAGTCAATTATACACATAAACAGAATTTTTTTAAATCTCCAAATTTTTTTTTTAGTCTTTTTTACATTTCAGATTTTCTGGACGTGCTCCTTTCATTTTTTCCCCACCATCTTTTCACACATTCAGTATTTTGTCTTTTTATTAAATAGTTTCAAAAGTATAACCTAGGGTCTGCCAAAAGTCACATCATATGCGTATTTTACAAAATAAATTTATAAATTTAAATTTATCGGTCGGAAAATTAAAATATATTACAGGGTGACCCAGAAAAAACAGAACCCAAATTATTTATTTTCTCATTAAACTAACCCTAACCCCTAACCCTAAAACCCCTAGTTAAAATTAACAGTTTTATTACAAAATTTGTGGATTCTGTTTTTTCTGGGGCACCCTAATTTTCCGACCGATTTGCAATAATCACATAATGATATAGTAAGAAATTTTAATTCATTTAGAGAATTCCCTGATTTTTGGTAATTGTTTTAAAATTAAGAATTTTTTTTTTAATTATGATCTCTAGGTACCACCAAACCGTTTAGGCCATCTTGAATAAAATGGAAATAGATATTTCCGAACTTTGTTTATCAAAAATCTCGTAAAAAAAGATCGTACAGGGTTGTTACAAAGAAAAATAGTTAATTCAAAGATCAAATTATCCGATTGGGAAAAATTAAAAAATAAACAAACCTATCCATATTACGTGCGAAAGGGTAATTTTCAGGCCGCGATTTAGAGAGAAAGAAATACATATTATTACCCTCTTACGGTTATGCATCTACGTACGGATGGGTGTAACGGACAAACTTTTTTAGCCAAATTTTTTCTATTAAAATGAATAAAATCTTTAAAAACTTTAATATTACAATTTAAAATGAATAAAATCTTTAAAAACTGTAATATTACAATTTACTATGAATAAAAACTTGAAAAAATTTAATCTTAAAATTTCGCAGTGAAATTGACGTTAAAAAATGTCTTCGGTTTTAGTATTAATTCTTAAAATCGAAAATAAAATGAAAATTTGAATATTTTTTCTAAGAGAAGAGCTGATAAAACAATCATTCAATATATTATTTTTATTCTAATTGGTCGTAAAAGTTAAATAAAATAATTTTTTACGCTCAGAAAAACAAACTTTAGTTACCGAGAAGCGTCTCGTCATATGTCAGTTTTGCTCTTCCGTATATTCTAAGAATCACATATTACTATTCAACAATAAAAATTACAAATTCTTTTAAAAATATTAATCGAGCACGGATCGGACCAACTTTTAGTTCACTTGAATTTTAAAATTCATATTTTTAAATATCCGTGAAAAATTCGATTTTTTTCCACAGAAAAAAAAAAATTTAATTTATTTCACGCAGAAAATAAAAATATTTAATCACACAAAAGATTGAAAATCTCGTAAAAATTAATTTCTTAAAATTTTTTTTTTTTTTTGACAATTTAATAGAATATAGTACATACCAATTACATGCAAAAAAAAAGTTTTTAAATATTGATATTATGACATTTTTTTGCACTTTTTATTTCCGATTTCATTAATTTTTCCTAAAAAAAACTATAGTTCGGTACGTTATACAATTTCATTGATATAGTTATTCAGCCTCTTATCTTTATAGAAAAAAAAGTACCAAATTTTTTTCCCACGTCATTGAGGTGATAGACCTCGTAAAAAAATATTTCCCCTAATATATTTTAGAAAAAAACTATTTCAGATATATTTACATCCAATGGTAAACATTTATGGAAATTTTCGTGAAAATCGGACCATTAATTGATTTTTCATAGAATTTTTAAAAAATCCTCTTATCGTAACTTGTTTTTAGCTACGTTAAATTTCAGTTGATTTAACAGTGCAAAAATGAAAACATTGTTTTTCAATCATAATTTTCATTATTTTCGTAAGCTGATAAAAAATTTAAAAAATCATCAGGAGTTTGTTTAATGTTTTTTCTTTCGAATGGAAAAATTTTTTAAAGAAAATATTAATATTTTCTGCAAGTTTCATTGTGTTAAATGTAGGGGGGGTAAATTGCACAGGGTCAAATTGGTGGTACCTAATGATCTCCATTGGCAATCCTTGAACATGACTAAAGTTATGTTTTCCTTATAGTTTCATTTTTATTAAAAGTATTAATCATAGTTGAGAAAGTAATATATATACATTGGACTTCATTTCATATTCTACTAGCATCTGTACGGTAGACTATAGTCAAAATTTACGCCCCTGAATTCACAGTCTACCACTAATAATGATTGATGAAAAATACAAACGTACAAAACGTTAAAAAAGAAACAATTAAATTTTTAGACTCGAAAATTTGATTTGTTTGTTTTTGTTTTGTTTTTTTCTTTGAATATGATTTTGAAATCAAATGATCAAACGGAATTTCATCGAAAAATGGAATTTTTCTCATCAAGTTTGATATTCTCAATTTAAAAATGAAAAATGAATCTTTATTTTTATTTTTTTCATGGGACTCTACGAGAACAAAATTTTCACAACCAATAGTGCTTAGATATGCTGAGATAATAAACTAGAATGTAGGGTTCAAAAGTCAGGGGTTAGAAAATAGGGATTTGTAACAATTTAAAACGCAAAGGAAATACAATTTTATATTTTTCCTTCTGTACTTTAAAATTATATTAACTAAAGATCTGCTACTTGCATAAAAAATGGGCACAAAGTCAGACTCTAGTTTTATATAGTAAAAAAAAATCCTATGTAATAAATATGGCCATAACATCAGGGTACATATTGTAATGTAATATTGTAAATTGACCCCCACTTTTTGTGCCAATTCATTCATTCTCACAATAAATTTCCGAAAGAAAAGGACATTTTAAACTAGAGAAGATAAAAACTGCAAAGGAAAAATTATTTTTCCGACGAAATTACAATGGTTCACTGAACCAAAAAAAAAAAAATAAAAAAATAAAACAAAACCAAAAACTTTCCGTTGATTTAAAAAAGTTTTTTTTTTAACTGGTCACCTACTAAACATGTTTTGTACATTTTTACGGATGAAATACGGAAAAAAACTTTTCTGAATATTAAAATGTAGTCGATTTATTTACCTGACAAGAAGACTGAGGTTTTGGTTTGGCTGAATGATTGTTTTCGGAAGAAGAAGGTTGAATTTGAAGATGAGAAGGAAATAAAATCGATGAAGTACCATCCTCACAAGACGACGACGATGCATTTCTGCTGCCACAAGAAGTAAGAGATTTTAATAGACTTTTATCATCTGTACATTGTTCTTTTTCACAAGGTTTCGACATTTCTTGCAGGAGAAGCTGATTTCTTACTCGTCGTCGTTTGGCCCTTCGATTTTGAAACCATATCCTAACCAAATTTTCCGTCTCTCCCAATTCCAGGGCCAACTGTCTTCTTTCCTGACTATCAGGATGAGGTTTGCTTTCGTAGAATTTCTCCAAGCATTGCAAAATCTCTCCTGAAATATTAGACCGCTTTCTTCTGATTTTCTTCGGGCCACTACGCCCCGACGAAGACGAAGATGAAGCCGACATATCAACAGAAGAGGGGAAAAGTCAAACAAGAAACAATGGCGCCCAGCGTTCTTTTTTCATTCTTCTTTCTTTTTTATTTGATGACGTAATTTATCACACACACCTTTAGACGTGGGGGTAGGAATTTCCAGCAAGGTCATCCGATATCTAACGCAATGGTTCACCCCAAAAGATTAATGAAATTATATTATGGTTAAATAAGAAAGACGATATTTTGAATATTTAAAAAAAAAACAAAAAACAATGATCTTTGTAGTAAAGGTACTTTTTAATAGAAACTAGGTACCACCAATTGTGACGTCATAGACGTATTTTTCAAAATAAATTTAACTCCTCTAATAATTAAAAAAAAATTACCAATTATCCGATTTTAATGAAAATTTCAGGGTTGATTTGTCAATGAATGAATTCTATAATGCATCAGTTATTTTATTTCAAAAGTATCTGATTTTTTCAAGGCACTTGACTTTGATTCCCACCCTTATTTTGGAGGTACAAAGTATTGGTGGGGTTATATAAATTTGAAACTAATTACAGTACAAATAAAAAGGCAAAAGATCGAAGGTGTGAATAGAAGAAGATTTTTAAAGGAGGGCTGTTAGTAGAAAATAAGTACAAATCTGATAATTAAATGTAAAAAAACTTTTTAAAATTTTTTTAAAATTTGAGATTTCTTTTGTACTCTGTTATTTATGTATATAATTGACTTTTGATTAATAGTGAAAAGATTATACATTGATATTTGTTCTGTTTAAAAGGGTGGGGCCTAACTTTTCAACTAAGATTCTCCAAAAATTATTAGATAACAATATAAAGTAAGCTTGTTATTGTGGTAAACCGGAAGTTTTCACTATAACGATTGAGAGTCGAATGACAAAAGTATGTCTTTGCGCATTGGATTGGCACATCATAAAAGAGAAAAATTGAAATAAATATTTGTATATTTTCGACCAATCAGGGACATTCGCGCCTAAAAGAAATTTACCAAGTAGACCCAATTTGGAGCCTACTCATTTCTTATAAATAACAGAATTTTTGGATATCAAGCCAGAAAGAATTTACGTGTCTAAACGAATCCACGTCTTACATTGTAAGATTAATTCACATACAAGCTTAAAAGGTATGAACAACTATATCTCTCTCTATATATATATAATCAGCCTTTCCGAGATCAGCATTATCTACGCCTGACTGTTTTGTAACTCTGAAATCTTACCATTTCTTTCTCACTTCGAGATTTATAACATCTTTTATTACATTTTATATTGAACTTTCAAACAAGAACTTTTAAACAAAAACTTATGAAAGAACTTTGCCCGGTATCCTGTAATACCTTTTTGTAAACTTAATATTAATACAAGTTGTTTGTTTTTAATACAGAGTTTTGTTTTCTATGCCATGTGCCTATATATTTAAATGTTCTTATGGTGTGATTTATGTTTTGATGAATATTTCATGAATCTTTTCTAATTATTATAAATTATATTTAAGGTCTTGAAAACACAAAAATATCTTAACCTTAAATGTGTGACCTCCCAACATACTTCAAACAACCATACTCAACCACCATATTATTAAATAATATTTGTTTTTAGAATCTAAAAATATGAAATTTAAAACTTAAAATTAAGCGTTTCATATTTTAAATGAATTCTATCTATTAATAACGAATATAAATTTTTATTCTCAAGTCTCATATGGATGCAGCGAACGGTAATATTTATTTTAAAGAATTTCGATTTATTTCCATTGAATAAGTTTGATTGAAATGATTCAGTAACTTTAAAGAAATAATTAATTGATTAATAAGTCAATACAAATAAAATCTTATTAAAATCAGATAATTCCCTGATATTTGGTAATTTTTTGTTTATAAATCTGGGTTAGTGAGTAAGCCACTAATAGGCTACCATGGTCACAGGCATATCACGCTAAACGCAACATCTCATCTACTTCGTCTGTCCGCACAATATGACCACAGAATAAATTTCTTTGTTATTTGTTAACTATATACTATGTGTTTGTTGTTCCTCCACTATGTCTAGCTGGCATTCTTTTCCTTGCTCGTCATTTAAAATATTAAAATATTTGTAGTGGTCGGAATTTGTTTTCACCGGCCTCTACAAAATGGTGGCCCTCAATGTGAGTGAATTGACACAGTTAACTGCATATGGAGGAAGACGAAGAAAAGTGGCAACGGCTTAACGCACAACATTACCAAATCCACAGACGTTCATCTGTATCGGCCCCCACAAAATTAGTGACTTTGCAACGTTTCTAGGATATTCCTTCCTAGATAGTTCTATTCATACAAACACACAAATAGACACATAGATAATTTTAAACAACACCGAGACATGGATATGAAAAATATCACGGAAGTCAAGTTGACGATAAATCTACCGACATACAGTCCGACGAATGTACAAACCTGGTTTGCACAATTGAATGCAATTTTTAGCGCGAGAGGTATCACCCCACATTTTGCCTACACAGCAGAAAAACTTCCGACACAGGTCACAACCGATATGATAGATAGACTGAACAAAAAACTAGAGGAACGACCCTATGATGCACTGAAAGAGGCAATACTTAAACACAACGGTAGATCAAACAAAAGAAGGCTATGTGGCCTCTTTAATAACCTAAGCCTGGGACATTTGAAGCCTTCACAACTACTGATGAAGATGTGATCATTAGTAGGAGGAAACGATATGTCCGACATAGTGTTGAGAAACTTATGAGAAGCCAAACTCCAGATACATACAACCCAGATACTAGCATCACTCCCTGAGGACATGGAATTGGAGAGAGTTGCTGAAATTGCAGACATAATTCATGATAGTAACCAGGATAGGAATGTATATGCCACATACTCGGAAAGCAATACATAGATGTTCTCTACTGGAAAAACATTTGGAAGACCTCACTATACAAGTCCAGAGTTTGGCATACAACCAGCAATTTCAGCGTTCTCAACCAGTAGGAAGAAATCGATCCTACTCTCAGTGCAGTATGGTAGGCTGAACTAATTTTCCAGAGATCAATATAACTATGATACCTATTGGTATCATTTTAAACTTGGACGAGAGGCCATAAAATGCAGACAACCATGTATTTTTTATAGGAACATCAACGCTGAGTGATATCATGGAAACGACATCTCCAGCAGCAAATAGAAACATTGAGTAGCTTCTGGAATAGGACAGAGATGTCGTCTATTTTATATTCGGGATAAACATACCGGATATTTATTTTTAGTTGACACCGGTGCACAATTCAGTGTCATCTCACCAGAATCCAAACAAAAATGTACACCCTCCACATACAAATTACAAGCCACAAATGGATCAGAAATCAAAACATCTGGGGAAATACCATTGTCACTAGACTAAGGGTTATGACGTCCATTTCTTTAGATTTTCACGCAGGCAGAAGTGAAAATGCCCATTCTTGGGGTGGATTTCCTATCTTATTTGCACCTGCGACCTTGTGGGGATTTCTAGAATCTTAATGCGAAAACAGTTCCGGATAGATATCCAATCCCACACTTGCACGATTTCGGCACAGGCTTACGGGGAACTACAGTTTTCACAAAACTGGATCTGGTCAAAGCTTACTACCAAATTTCAGTAGCATTATAACCTGTCGGACGCTACTTAGCTAAAGGGCTCACTGAATTTCCGAAAATGGCCATCAAGATCAGATCTTCTGCATCAACCACTGGTTGCAGGGTTTCTATACTTGCCAAAAGTCTGGCGGAATGCCCATGCTATGTTCAGTTCTCAAGCGACCAGAAATCTTCTATAGAAACTGATATTCCACGGTTAACGGTGGTCTTGTGGTCACATAAAGAAACGACGACTCTTTTTTCTTTCAAACACAACAAACATTTATATTCAATAAGAGAATACAAATTAATTCTTTTTCAAGGCGGTGGGAGCGATGCACCTCTAATTAATAAATTCTGGTCGGAATATAATCAGGGGCTCTGCAAAGATATTGCTCAAGCAGTTTGCTAAATTTGGGCTAAGTTTTTCAATAGTCTTGGCTGAAGTCAGTTTGTCTGTCTCCCCTCGGAATTTACATCCACTGTTAACACAGTCCCAGCTTAATCTTCTCTTTAATCCTGCTCAGCTCATCTGGCTTTTTGCCGAGAAAAGGGCCTTGTTAAATAATGTTTCAGACCGGAACTTCCAGTTTCCGGCTGGCGTGAAGATCTTAGCAATTTTCCTTGGACATCCCACTTTGGCAAAAGTACCGCCCTTCTGTAATTCTATTTCACCAATGGAATTCATTTCCGCTCACCTCGCCGAAGGGCCATCTCTTCCAGTCTTCCCAAAAATAAGTGTTTCTCAACAAAATGTGGGGTCTTAACAACATCTGGTTTTAATTCATTTCTTCCGGCCACTTATGTGATCTTCCACAAAAGAATTTATCGAGCAAACATCTTTGACCAATTTCTATCTAAGTTCCTCTTTATCATTTTAAGTGGAAAAAATTATTTTTCTTTCTTAGACCCAAGACAATTCTGGCCAACTACTTCCTGAGCACTTGTCCTAGCGTTTACTGGTTTGTCACATCAGAAGACTATCTCCAACAACCACAGTCGGCTCCAGTGATATCGCCTCAGGAGATCTCTCAAATCACTTGACTTTTTTTCTGACTTCCTCAATGGACACACTAATCATATTGGATAGTCTTAACTACATCTGTTTTGATTTTCAAGTAAATCCTTTTATTTTTATTTTCTTCTTTTCTTTTACCCGAGATAAAATTCGACCAAAACCACTTGAAGCATTTCTGTTTTTTGTCTTTTTTTATTTTTAAATTCTATTCAAACGATGAATCAGGTCACAGCAGAGGAAGACATTAAAAAACAGCAATTACCACTCCTTTCGGACTTTATGAGTTCATGAAAATGCCGTTTGGGTTATGCAATGCCGCGCAAAGTTTTCAGAGACAAAGTGTTTAGAGGATTGCTTTTGTTTTTGTATATATCGATGATGTTACTAGTTGTAATAGTGAAGAATATCAGGACCATGTAAGACAAGTTTTTGAGAGACTGGCACACTTCGGTTTGAATATCAACCCAAACAAATGCAGTGTTTACATTGAATTCTTTGGGTCACTTGATCGACAAGCATGGGATCACACCTGTCCAAGAGAAAGTTACAGCAATGTAACAATTTCCACAGCTAACATCACTGTGACAACTACAGAGATACCTCAGTATGATTAATTATTACTGTAGATTTATTTCAAGTTGTTCCATAATTTTGATTCCACTCACAAACATGTTGCAGAAACAAAACAAAAAATAAATTAAAAAATAAGAACGCTAAAATAATCTTGGAAAGAGAAGCGTTAACTGCATTCACAACACTAAAAAAAGCATTTGCTGATTTTACTAAACTTTCTTTTATCAGTGATGAAGATAACTCGACACTCACAGTGTCACATCAGAAACAAAATGGTTCAGAAAATCAATTTCCTTTTTTTTTGGTAAAACTAAATAATACACAACAAAAATACAGTGCTTTCTCGAGGGAGTTATTCACAATTTACATATCCATAAGGAATTTCCGACATTTCCACGAAGGGTGAGATTTTACTGTTTTCACGGATCACAAGCCTGTCACTTATGCTTTGCACGTGAATGCGAATAAATATACACCCCAGGATGCCCAATAATTGGATTACATATCCCAAATCATCTCGGATATTCGTTATATTAAAGGTTCAGACGACATTGTGTCAGATACACACTCACGCTCCACAATAAAATCTATAGATTCTGAAACCCTTGATTTCGAACTTATCACAGAAGAACAAGAAAAAGATTATAGATTGGATCGAGTAAAAGAGATATTCGATTTAAGTTTCGTTAGGAATCCCCCTCCCCATAGTACATCATCTAGGGTATATATTACAGTTGCATTTCGTAAGTCTTAAACTCAGTATTTTCGTTTTTTTTTTTCGTACAAATACTAAACGAAGCTTAATATCCCATATGAATTCGTTCCAGTTGGTTGCGTTTAGTTGTCTTTTTGGGTTTTTTTAAATTCATTTGTTCTTGTCAACATCGCTTATTTTTTTTTTTTTTTTGTTTGTTGTTGTTGTTGTTTGGTTGGTTGGTTGGTTGTTTGTTGTTGTTACCCTCTTTATCGAGTAGATAAATTGATATTTAGCAATGTTAGTTATTTTAAACCGATCAATTTATTAAACTAGTTTTCAACCGTATATAGATATTTATAGACATTAATTAGAATGTACATATATTTTACGCAATTTTACACCTTTGAGAATTTTTTTTTACCCCCTTAACTACATGTATATATTTCTAGTCATTACCAGCGCGAAAAAAAAATAGCTTAAATTCCGTATTCAACTTCAACCAAATTGAATATGGAGTAATTTGTATATTGCTATTATGGACCCCTTAAAAAAACAAAAAAAAAAAAACAAAAAAAAAAACCAACAAAAAACAAAAAACTTCTCAATTGTTACAACTTACATTCCTTTCAGTCTCATATATCCAACGTGTTTTTCTTCTTAGTAACATCCTAGCCATGCCAATGCATTTATTAAAAGAAAATGTCTGAATCGCGCGATCCTGTTTATATCAACTACTCTTATCATTGATTGGCTGAAAAAGTAGCCATTCAGATATAAAGAGTTCGAGGATCGCATTGTCGTAGTCTAATTTTTTTTCTTTGTTGGCGTTGCACAAGGGTGGCGGGTTGGAGTTTGATCGGCTCCAACGGGGTCTGGCTGGCTGAGGGGGGTATTATGTTGAAAGACCCGAAACCCCCCTTTGAAGCTTGCCAATAACATAACTGACGACGCCACCTTGCGCTAAGTCTAGCGTATTTCAAACACACTTCTTTAAAATTGAAAGAACACCCTGTTGCAATCGGAAAGAAAACACTACTTTGTGATGTGGCTATTTAAGGCCATACACACTGTAATGTGCCCTACTGCAGATGCACTGACCACTGCGTAGTGTAGACCATACGTAATGCAAACGTATACAAGGAGGGTACAACGGTTTTTTTTTTTTACCAAAACAACTTCAACAGTTCACATTCAGGGCCTCTCTACCTCCGTGGTCAGGGGATATCTAGTTACAGTGATCAGAGGAGGAAAAGATCAGTGGACACGCGTCGTCGTCATGGTCAATTGACTTAAGTCAAAAGATTAGCTTTCTCTCTGGCTATCGTCTTGGCTTGGGGTGAAACTGCTAATTGTTTTGTTTTGTTCTTTCACTCGCAACATTCCATTCACAAATCTTTTCGTAGTGACAAAGTTTTTAGACTGGAGTTTCTTTGTGATCTGATTCATTGATTGAAATTAGAAAAAAGAAAGAAAGAAAGAAAAAAAACGTAAATGTCAATCTGCGGGTTGTTTTATAAGATAAACTCCTATATTTTATAACCAATGTAAGAAAATGTAAAAGACTCGGCAACCATAACTCCTATCCAAATTTTAAAAAACTTCCACAATTTGGACAAATGAGACTCAAAAAATTAATTAAGCAATCTGCGGAATTTGATTAGATAAGGCAAGTTATGTGGGGGTGCTTACTAATATGTCCACACCTTGAAATTTCAACAGGGTCATAAATCTAAGACATCACCGCCAAAAATCAAGAAAGATAAAATCGGAACTTATACATTGATATATAAGCTGACTACTAGTTAAAAGTCAGATGGACTTTTTCCACAGCAAGTTGCGATGGACAGCAGTTTCCCTATGTGACTTAGCTTCCAACCCAAAGAGAGCATCAGAGGTTTTCCATGACAGACAAAGCCTGATGCCAGAATTTCTAAGATCAAGATACACAACTTAGATTTAGACCCAACAATACACTGACAATCGATATATTTAGGAATATAAGTTATTAACACCTTTCCCAGTTTATCGTTACTGCTAAAACAAACACAACACTTCCAAAGAGTGGAATTTATTTTACCATACAGACATACCGCAAGGGTTTATTCTATACCACACACACACACACACACACACACAATCTATTTCTCCTTTTGTTCTAACTGAACGACAGAACATCGACCTCTTCGTCTGTCTGCAATAGTTAAATAATTTCTCCAGCCAGGAAGAAATAAACATGACTAAGCAAGTGTTTGGCAAGAATAGGAGTCCCAGAAAGAGTGATCATTGACAATGGACGCATTACAATTTGCTGTTTACAAAAGAACGGGGATTTGAGCATCGCACATCATCTCCAAAATACCCACTTTCTAATGGACTTGCAGAATGTTGCATGCAGTCGATGAAATTTGCCATCAAAAAGGCTAAATTGAGTAGCTGTAACATCGATATGGTACTGCTGTTCCTTCAGACAATTCTGATTGATCATACAATACCATCACCAGGAGAACTGTTATTCAACAGAAAATTGGTTAGCAACATCCCAGTAAAATGTACTAGCCACAATGCAAAAAAAAAAGTGGAGATATCAGCTCATTTGCACAAGAAACAAGCTGAACAAAAAGCATACTATGATCAGCATGCGAAAAATCTCCCTGATATACAAATAGGACGGCGTGTTAGGACGCATGTCAAGGACACTAATAGATGGAGCCCTGCAGTTGTCATGCACAGAATTAAGGTCCATCTGGACAGAATCGAAAACACCTGAGGAAAGACCCAAATACAGCAACTAGGTATCCACCAGATATCATAATATCCAGAGTAGAAACCAACCCATCACAAAATAATTACACAAAAATTCTGAATACCCCAAACTTGCAATCATCATGCCAAACGTCCCACAGGAATCACATACACATACTAACACAACAGAAAATAAAATTACTAAATCTGGCCAGATAATAAAGTCACCAGCAAGATACAGTGAATGAAACATAACAAAAAAAACATTTTTTTCTCAAATTTTGAATTTCTTATTAAAAAGAAAATCTCTGTGTGGGCACAGAAAAAAAAAAACATTTCTTTTATTTTGTATATTTTTTTTATATAGAAAAAGAAAAGGAAAGGGAAAAAAAGGGGGAATTTCTATGTGAAGACAACAGAACAGTTATTTTTTTAGTTACTTTATTTTATGAAACTTAAACAAAATAAAAATAACAATAAAAAAATAATTTTTTTTTTGTAAAAAGCAGATGTAATAATATTAACCCTTTAAGAGTCAGTCAAGAGTAACTTCCATTTATCTAAGGGCACAGCCAAACCCACACACAATAAAACACGGTATCTTACCTTAATGGTAAGATGCCATCAATCCAAGTATCGATCCTTTCATTTAAATATCTTAACATCGAACCTCAAAAATCAACTCATACATGTTTAAACATCCTGAATCTTTTGTAGACATTTTCTAGGTTTGTCCAATCGATTGTTAAAGGTGTAAATCTGTCTGCCATCCTCACTTATCGTTTGCTAAGTGGGAGGGGGACAAGGTTTTCTCAGAGGTACAGGGATCCGATATACACAATGGCAGACCATAATGTAAAATTTAGTGACTGTTTTAATCTGTTGAATTTGTTGGGTTCGTTCATTTAGTGCTTTCCCCATCATGACATGGGAACATGTCTATTTGGTTTCACCATTTATTACAAAGTAAATCAACAATAAAACAAGGGCACACAACTCAGATTGCCCAAATGTAACAACTATTACTGCTTATAACACAACACATGGTTTGGCAATAGAACTGGAAGTTTCAATATTTTTTATATTTTATCATTGATTTGCATGGAATTGAAATGGGTTGTTTCCCCTGATTGTTCGCTTCATATCTTAAGTTACAAAATTACCTTTTTTTTTTTAAATTAAAGATTACAGTCTTTAATCTATTATTTTGCTAATATTATTGTTTTTATTTTATGTAAAAACATTTTTTTAAACTTACCATAAAATTATTTTAATTTCTAAAATGATAAATATAAAAACATAAAACTTTAGAATAATTTTAATAAAATAACATGAAATCAACATTATGTTTTTGTTTATTTTCCAGTGAAAAGTTTATTAGCCATATGTCTGTTTGGTAAAATGTCTGTTCAACCAAATGCCTGTCTGTGAAATGTCTGGTGAACATGTTTTGGGCCACAAATTAACCTGAAGGAATTGATATACTAAATATATATATATAACAATTAGTAAATATGAAAACTCCATATTTCAAAAAGTATACATGCCTTTTAATGTCATAAACACATAAATATCAATTAAAATTTTTAATGTAACAAAAGACTGAGAAAAAAAACTCAATACATCAAAGTTTCTCTAAATTAAAAAATAACAGCAACTTTATTCTTGAAAATGACAAATATAGTGGAAAACACTTGGAGGGAAAATACTGAACAATGTTTATACAAGTTTGAATCTAACATCTGTAGTATTGTGTAAAGACAGGAGAAAATCAGTAAAAAGAATTCTTTTAACCAAGCTTTGTCAACATTATATGTGTATATGTGAGGTGTGTATGAGATGCTAGTTTTATATGCTAATATCAAAGTAAATAATTAAACATACACACACACTTACCCTTTTTTTTTTAGTGTGTATGAAGATATATATATATATATATATATATATATATATATATATATATATATATATTATATATTAAGGCAAACAGATGCAGCTGTTGTTATGGAAGAAAAGTATAAAATGTTGTTCGAGATAATATTTGTAAGAAACAAACTCATGAATTTGCTAGAATTCTCCTCTCTTTTCTACAATAAAAACTAAGGAAAGTAGAATCAATAATGTAAAAAAATATTAGAAACTTGGATTAGTTATTACACCAGAAAGAAATCTTTTTTTTTTTTTTTGCTTTGGGTCAATAAAGAAAGATGATACACTGAACCATTTAAAAAGAAATATATTTGCTCATTTTGTTGCCAATATCAAACTAAATGGCTCAGGTTTATAATTTTACTTAAAACATGCATAGAAAGGTCAGCTGAAAAGTTCATAGGCTGACCAAGATACTCACATGGAATGTGACCAAATGAGGTTTAATTTTAAACAGTCCTTTTTCATCAGTGTTGCAATGCTTGGATCCCATTGGTAAAAAAAAATCAACAGCAGATATGAGGTTATTATATGAACTTTTCACCCCCTTCTTTTTATATCTAATCAATAATAGAAAATACTGTATTTATCTATCGATAGCACATATACTTAATAGGTGTGTATATTTATTGTCAATATAGAGATTTTATTAAAAAAATCTTTTAGAAAATGTTGAATAAAGATTTTACAAGTATTTCTTGTTAGACATATTGTCTCTCTTACCAAAGTATCCATCTGCAAAATGTCAACAATTATTTGTCCTAAATTAATCAAGTTATCAACAAAAACTGTCTAGTTATACTTATCAAAAAAAAAAAATATCTTTTCATGTTTTGTTATCTTAGTGACATGCCAAACACCTGCATCCAAGATTTGTACAAGTAGAAGCGTTTGTCACATTGCCAAAAGTCTAGTAAAAAATTATAAAATCAAAACGGGTATGATTAGGAATTATTTATTACTAAACTCTACAACATTGAAACTCTCTAACCAAAAATAAAATTGTATGAGTATATTTAAGAGATGTATTTATTCTTGAACTATCTGATTATTGTACTGTGATCAACTTCACCTTTAACTCAACAAATGTTTTTACTTACTTCAGCAGTATTGTAACACAGTTTGAACTTTTAAAGCATAAGTTACCAAATTAGACTACATTGCACATTTATCTTTATGACTTTCAAATCACACATAGCATGAAGCAATACACAATGTGTCAGCACACCAACTACCACAATACTACCAACCACAGTGGGTACCAACCACAGCTTGAACTACTTTGTTCCTGTGATATATGCACACCAAACTAACACTACTAACATTTACTAAAATACTGCAAAACTGTTACATATTCACATTTTTGTTAATAGAATGTCAATGTTTGAGAGTTTGGTAATAAATAATACTTAATAATATCCGTTTTGATTGTAATATGTTTCACCAGAAATAATAAAATATTAGTATCTTTGATTTAGAAGAAAATTTTTTTTTAATAAAAAAAAATTGTTAGCTATATACTTATTTATTGGCTATACTATACATGTGCTTCTGGATATGTATTCATAATATTTGAGGTATGAAAGTTAATTTTTGGTACAAGAGTTAGACAGTGTTAGTCTTCTGTTTATATATCTATACTAATAAATGAAACATCTGTGTATTTGTTCATGCCACTCTCACACTTAAATGATAAGGCTTAAGTGATTTTTGTCATGAAGATTCACAAAATGTCCATTTGTGACATCAATGGTGACAATTTAGGTCAATAGAGATCAAATAACAAGTATCTCCCATTCTAAACATTGGAAACAAATAATTTTTATATCAGAATATTTTTTCAGTAACACCTACATTTTACTTATGTAAATAATCTTTTTTTTTTTTCATTTGTTGTATTGGGTCAAGAGAAACATTAAAGTATGTATATTAATTGTTTTTATATTTGAATTGTGTTACTCTGAGCAATGCCACACATTCCTGTTAATGTATATAGTTCTCATATTCTTATGATGATATGACTAAAATTTTGAAATATTAACAAAATCTGCTTCTATATTTTGTTGATGTACAATATATTTATTGTGATTCTATTTCACATTTTTAGCTCTCCCAGGTAGATAATTGATTTCTTATGTGAGAAGACCACATGAGGCTATGATTAATCCAACCTGTCAGCAGGATGTTGTACAAGCTGATGGTGGTTCTAATAGTATGGATTGTATTCTGTCAAAGTTCCTAAACATAAATAAAAGTAGAGTTGGTTTTAACAGATTTTGTTGCAGACAAATTTAACCCTTTTATGCTTGCCATTAATGAATCCAGTGAAATGAGAAACATAATGTGATAATAAATAAAAATTTAAAGGAAATTCATGGCTGACAGAAATACATAAGGGCTTTATTTAGGACCTCCTGAAAAATGGGGTCCAAAAGAGGAAAAAGAAAGAAAAAAAGAAAATGAATCACCAACTCTAACAATAGCAGTTCCTTCACCCCAAAGTAGCAGTCAATATCACTAAGCTGGTTCAGCAAGACAGACATTTTTCCCAACTTGTAAAAGAGGAGATGTTGGTCAGTTTGGATCAGCTTCAACTAGGACAACAAAAGAAATTCTCATGATAGTATGTGTGAAGAATGAAGGTTTGACATCATGGGTGATGGCTTCCCAACTGGTTGGATGATGACAGGTGGAAACTGTTGGATACTGTAATCAACAGAAGACCAGATTGCTGGCATTGTGAGCAGACTGATTATCTATCCTCAATTTGCTCAGGGAACCCCCCCCCCCCCCCCCCCCCCCGAGAAAGTGTCATTTCTCACACAGAATCACCACTCACCTTCCATGATCCAGGAGAAAAAGGAGGCTCCCGTAGTTTCACCTACTGCTAGGACAAAAAAGCCCAAGTCTGTCTAAGACTTCTCCATTGCCAACATCAAAGGCATTAGTTATGATGGAGGAGTCAATGAGTTGCTGACAGTAGGAAATAGTGGAAGGAAGGTCCAACTTGTGGAATTGCTGTCCCAGAAAAAACTCAGACACAGGACACCAAAAACCTACAGTTGTTGGCAAATATGTTAGTCTGTGGAAGGATATGTTTAAAAAGCTACTGATCTTCAAAAAGAAGACCAGTTCTAACCCTAAGATCTTCCTACTCTGTCTTCCTTCAAGCTTTACACATCACTGTCACCATCAACATGACTTGGCTGGAAGATGCCACTCCATCTTTCTCATACTTCCCCAAAACAGTTGCTGCCAACACCACTAGCAACAAAATATAAGAGGCAGTGGAGATTGAGCAACACAGAGGAACTGTTAAAACAGAAAAATGAGAGAAAAAAACTGAAGCACAACCAAGGAGAACATGTATGTAGAGAGAATGCAGACATCTTGGATTAAAAAAAAAAACGGCCACACCAGCTGAAAGAACTCCACTATTTTAAGCAAGTTAGTGGAAAGGAAATGGGGGAAGAATTTCCCTAGCAGAAACATTGGTGATAACATCAGACCAGGCATGAGAAGATGGTGATCATATTCAAAGAAATCACTCAAAAATTTGGCTCACTCCCCTTCCTCATTACTGAGGAAGTAAAAAAATGAAAAAAGTTGCAGGAATGTAACTTTGTATATTCAGCTCTCTTTGAACAAGACTCTAAAACTAATTTTCTCTTTTCTTTCCTAGTAACATGATGTAGAGAGCAGACCTACTGATTTTGGCTCTTGCCACAGTTGACAGTTATGTTTTTAAATTTAAGTAAGAAAAAGTCTCCTCTTTTTCCTGCAAAAATCTTACTACATAATGCATATAAAATCAAATACAAAAAAAATGTTCTGATTAACAATGACCACAACTGAAATATATCAGTAAATAACGGATTCTCTCTTTATATACACTCACAGATATTCTGGTCTCTAAACTGTAACCTTCATGACGGTCCAGAGTCATCTCTGCTGCACATTTCGTCTTTCATTTTCTAGCTGTCGTGTCATCTGCTAACTAAAATGGACCTTCACCTGTTGTGTCCTAAATGCTGCCCCAGGGGAAAACCTGCCAAAAGGGAAAACAATTAACAACAAAGGGAGAGTGAGAGAGTGAGAGAGTAACAACAAAGACAAGACAGGATAAGGTGAACATCCCCCCAAAAAACTCCAATGCTTTATTCATTCTGTCTCCTATCTTCTAATTCTTCTCTGCTATGTTCTGTTGAGTCGAGAGGGGAGACCCCACCTCCTCTATGTAAGTTAGGTCATCTACTGATCTAAACTCAACTGGTCTGCTGCTAAAATCTGAACTTGACTCCAGAACTGACTGTTTTCAAAATGTCCACTGTCCCTTCCCAAATCTCATTTTTCAGTCTCATCCTTCGAGATTTCATCACCCCCCCCCCCACATGATTTGAAATCACTTTAAGAAAAGACCCAAGTGGTCAGTTTTATTAATGATTTAAACTTTGCCTAAACCCAGACCACACATCTCCTAAGTGGGATTATGACAATTATTAATCTTTATTCTCTTTCTTTTTCTCTATAGAATTTCTTTTACAAATTTTGCTTGACCAACACAGGCCAAACCTTCTATTGAATACTTATACATACCTACACCCATATACACATACCCCCTCCCACATATATATATATATATAAACTATCCAGCAGGTATTTTGAAAATAGTTAATAAACAAGAACTGAGGTTTTCTTAACATTTTAATATTTATTGACATCTTTAAAGAACAAATGGTAGTAACTTTCTCTGCCTTTTTATGGAAAAATTGACATGTAAATAAATAATGATAACCAAACTGAATAAATCATGAAATGAAATTGAATAAAATTTTAGTGTAAAAATCTTCCTTAACCATTTCTTTTTTTTTTTTTTTCACTTTGAATTATTTGAAAGATTTCATATCATTGATTGTAGAAGTGGTATCATCACATTGGAATGGATCTTAACAGAAATTGCAAAATTTAATTTCTGACTTTCAAATGAAAATGCTTATTGATGAACATACAATTTTTAAAGAATCAAAATATGAGACAATGTGAACAGTTCTTGACCCAACTATGACGAGAATGACCTAGAAATTCACATGCTTTTCTATGGATTCATCTTTCACTTCAATGCATTTGTTGCATAATTTCATTATCCTTTCTTTAGAAAAAAAATTAATAAAGCTTTAAAAAAATAAAAATAAAATAGGTAATTTCCTTCTTGGTTGGGCCAATAACTTTTCAGCAACCACTTATATATATTAACATAATTATTATGCAGTCAATTTACTATTTTTACACAAATAATTGAAAGTAAAAAAAAAGGCCTTAAAAATCAAAGAGAAATTTAAAGAAAAAAGAATTCTTTTTTTTTTTCTGATAATTTTATGGTGATTTTTTAATGAAAAAAGAAAAGTGAAATTTTGAGGATTTTTTTTTCATTCTGCTTTGCATTCCAAATTTTTGATTGTCTGTGAAAATGTTTCAAGAAAAATTCATATTAACAATTGACTTTAAAAAAAATCTTCAACATGAAAATTTCTAAACAAAAAATTAAAAAAAAAAAACAAAAGACATAATTTTATAATCAGAATACTAAAACTTTCCTAAAAGATAAAGAGCAAGACTTCATTGTTTTCATTGTTAATAGTAGGACAAAATAACTGGCAGTAAATATTCTTCCATCACAGCTTCTTAAAAACAAATTAGACTTGTCACATATCTGGTTTAATAGTTGCTAATACTTGATGCATTTAATCAAAGCTAAATCATTTTAAATCCCAAATTAAAAATTTTTGACTACATTTTATTTTTATTTCTTCCAGTTTCAATGACATAATAAAATAGTCAGTCTTCTAATGAAAGCATTCATTTTCCCACTAAATATTATTTTAAAATTGTTGATAGAGTAGAAGACTAAAGTTTGGAAGTTCATCCCTTAGAATGAAATATGGAATTTACTCAAGAAAAAGTAATTTTCAGTGTCACATTTAATAAAGACAATTGTTAAAGGGTTTCCCTTTTCAACATGTCTTCTCAGATCTGGTCACAAAATTGACTACTGACATAAACCCATCCATGCAGAATAGATACTGTAGTTCTTAACTTTAAATAGCACTTAAATGCAGGTCAAATATTCATTGTGAAAATAGGAACATTCCCAGAGTAAATAATTATAAAAGAATCACTCATGGAAAAATCCAGATATGGAACCATCAATGGGATTGGTTACAATAGATTGAACCAATTTTTTGAAGAGCATCAGTAAAAAATTTATCATTTCACATTAAAACAAAATGAAATAGATGAAGAAATGATTCAAAGTTTCATGAAGCCATTTTTTATCAATCACATTCTAGTTATGTATTAATCTATTGAACATATAGAAATATAATTTTATATAAAGTGAACACATGGATTTCATTACCTTGATAGATCTAAAATATTTTGACACAATGAGGAAAATTTAATTGACAATATGTAAAAACTTCCAACAATTTATCAACAACTTAAATTCAATTGTGCAATTCAGATGGATTAATATTTTTTCTCTTAATAAGTAAAGTTTATTATGAAATGTTGTTGAAGTTGTTGCAATTATAAAACAAATAACATTGTAAAAAATAATTCTTGGGTCAGATCTTTTGAGATTCAGGTCAATTAAATGTAGAGAGAAAAGTGCCTAAAAGAAGAAAATCAAATTTTATTTGGATGGCTTGAAGTTTTAATTTAATTCTAATTGCAATTTATAAATCAATATTTGATATGGAGGAAGTATATATTAAAAAATGAATTTTATTCTATCTTTTTTGCTTTTAGCAACTTCTTAAATTGATATTTATATGTTATTGTGGCAAAGCAACTGTAGAAAACTGAGTATTTTGTGTATATGCAAAGCAAGGAGCATATTGTATTGATCGTGGTACATTTGCTGATGTACCTGCTGCTGCTGCTGCTGCAGTCATGAAACCAGGTGAGTATTGAGTAGTTGGGTATGTCTGTTGGGTGTAAGGTTGAGAGGTATAATATACAGGTGCTTGGATGGGAGGAACAGTGTTACCAGAACCATACACTGAACTAGATGCATTGGGCAGGTGCATACAGCATGGGTTAGTAACTGGTGTAGGACCCCCAGTAGAATTTGAGGGGTTACTTGAGTTGCTGAAAATATGAATTGTGTACATTGGTGGTACATGATTAAAGGGTACACTTGGGCCAGTAACAGGAGTCAACATTTCACCATTTGAAAGATTGCTCTCTTTCCCTTCTGGAGTAAGTAATCTTTCATTTGAACATATTTTGGTCTTGTAAGGTCGATGAGGAACAAAGCACTGGGCTTCCGGATTAAAAGATGTAGAAGCTCTTGTAGCTTCACCAGAAGAATTTGGGTTGGAGTCTTGTTGTAGAATAATTGGGCGACCCTCACATCGAGCTTTTTCGGCATTGGTTTCTGCAAGCATTAATTGAAAACGAGGTGGAATGTCTTTTATTGGCTTCACAAGTTTGTGGTTGCCATACCAGTAAAATTTCTTTTTAATCTTTTTTTCACCAATTTGTTCAACAACTTTGACTTCTTTCAAAATGGCCATATTTGACAAGGAACTTGAATCCATACAGCTTTTATCCAATTTGGTTTCTTCTGTTATTAACTCTGTATCTTCTGATAATTCCTGTTTTTCCGACTCAATATTTTTTTCAGAATGATCAGTTTTGTGTATTTGTCCAAGATCTTTGATTTCCAAAGACACTGCAGGTGGAACATTCATAACAGAATCTTTGATTGAAGAATATGTTACGGTTTCCATTGCAGAACCTTGGCTGATTAATTGGTTTGAAGTGGCTGTAGATACCATTATAGAAACTTTAGAATAAGATGATTTCTTCACAAACAAGGAACTTCCAAATCAAAAAGGCTTTTCTGAAAAAGAAAAAAAAAAAAACAATAAAAAGATGAAAACTTTCATACTAATCACTTATTCTCCTCAAATACAATATATATATATATATATATATATAAAGGATGTTTGAAAAGTAAGATACAGATAGGCTGATTTACTGGAATTAAAACATGTTTTTAGTATCTTAAATATTTTTTTCCTGCATTTTTTACAGATGTTTTGTACTTGTAATAGTATGAGATGTTTTCCCCCTAGATTTGAATATTTATAACATTAACATTGGATTGGTCAACAAATATCGAAAATACCTTACATTGACCTACCGCAAAAAAAATGTGGCTCTGCCTTTGTGCCATTAATGACAAAAATGTTGCACTTGTATTTTTCTATTTCTGTGTTTGGGTTTACAATAAGTGTAATGGTTAAAAATGAAACCCATCAGTAGGGCCAGATTTATGTTTTAAGAGGCATCCTATTTCTTACTCTGGCACTGCTTATCAGACTTTATTTCAGTCATTCATTCAGATCTTAAAATAGATATTTCTAAGGTGGAAAAATGTTCTAAGGAATGTGTTTGAGGATCTACTTTTTCTCTTGGACTATTTTCATAATGATTGTAAGAATACATTTGCCATAGACAAGTTGAAAGTTTTCTTTTGAAAAATTGTGCTTACTGAAATAAATGTTGGGGTGGTATAATGAAGACAACTTGAACATTGTTCATTTTCCATTTTTTTATTATTGACAATTCACTTTTATTATTGAACTGGACACTCAAACAGTATGACAGACTACAAAGCAAAGTACCAAATACTATAAAATTGTTCACTTGAACCTGTTTTGAAGACAAAACAAAACAAAAAAATACAAGTCATCCAAGTGCGCTTTTAAAGTAAACACCTGAAAAAAGAAAAGAAAAGAAAAGAAAAACAAGGGTGTATAATAAAGTAGATTAACAAGGTGTTGCAATTGTGTTGTCATAGAGAACTGGCAGAGGTGCAAATTCATATTAGGGTTATTTGAATGTTCAGGTTAAGTATCATAGTGCTAGATCAATACTGAATGAGTGATCATTTTGAAATGCAACTAATACAACTGAAAACACCTAATAATCATTTCAAAATAAAATATTCTTGGATCTTTGACATTCAAAGAAGACATCTCACCTTCATCTCTTAGATGCAAAAAATAGTTAAATAAAATTCCAGTGCATAAATGCTAGAAAGAACAAAATAGTTGAGTAATAATAGATATTTATATAAAATATGAGGGTCAAAATAGGGGGAAGTTTTGAACAAAAGCAAAATGATTTTTTTCCATAAACTCTGTAAGTGTTTGGAATTGGTTTATAGCAAAAATGATTTCAGTCTGTTGCAGTAATTTGAGATGCCTAGGGTTGTAGCCCTTCCACTGGGTTATTTCACCTTTATAATGCACACATTTCTCAGTTTCAAACTTTGTTACACACACACCAAAGTCACAGTGATAATCAACAATTGCACTAAAGTCACCATTGTCAAAAGAACTAAAACTCCTTATATCCAGTTTCTCTGTGATCAGGATTTGCATAGGCATTTCCAAAATGTCAATCACAAATCCACCTGTTAATGGTGGCCATATTCTTTTTCACTGAAACTTTGTAGAAGTCCAATTACCATCGAATTGGAAGACAAAAAGGTAGCAAGCAAGCCATAACTCAATACAGATCTTGCATTGCCACAAGTACAGTACAGAGCGTGGGTTATTTATTGGTAATCATGAATTTTAGTTTAGTAAATTCCTACCATAAAATTATGCTTGTGCATTATCTGAAATGAACTTAATTGTTATTAAGAACACATTTTATGATTTTTTTTTGTGTTAAAACATGCAGTTGTATTGATTCAAACAAGTTTTTTTTTTTTTGTTTATATCATACAATAATTCAAAATGTGACATACCAAGCAGATGCACTTCATGAGAGATGTCCTCTCATTCACCACATTTCCCTATGATCTCATGATCACACAGGGGGCAACTGCTTCTGATGAGCACTTCTTTGGAGGGGTGGAGGTGACTCTTCTGGTGGCAACACTTCCACATGTCCTGTATCAATCCCAAATGTCATTACCACCTTCATCAATGGCTGACTCTGTACCTTCTGAGGCAGGAAGTAAATCATCTCACTGAAGATTTTGCTATTGAATTTTAATTTGATTATGTGTGCCAACCATGTGATCAAATTAAAAATTAATATTTCAAAATATTTTTTTTAAAAAAGGTTAAAACTTAATAATTTTCACAAATTCTAACAACAATAACATGGAATAAGTAATTTTTAAAATTAAAATCAATATTGAAATTACAGTGAAATTCCAATGTCAGATACAATATAAGTGCAAAAAATAATCAAAAGCAGAAGCAGAAAGTCACTTTGCTTGTCACTGCAGACAAGCAAAGTGACCGTTTGATTAATGGGGTGATTTGAGGTGCTTATTGGAGACTTAATTTAAGGAATGGGTGAATTGTAAGGAGAAGCATCTTTTAGTCAAAAAAATGTTTACAAATGGGCTAAATTATTAAAAGAAGGTCAAAATAGCATTCAATATGAAGAAAGGCAGTCTCACAATGATGAGCACACCTGAAATGCTGGATTCAGTTAATACACTCATTTTAGCTGAAGAATTAAAATAGAGGGCATTTCTAAATAACTAAGACTTTCTGTAGGTACAGCACACAAAATTATGCATGATAACCTTGCCAGAGCACAAGGCCTCTTACTGCAGCAAGAACAGTGGAAATCAGTCATTTTGGTTAGGAACAGCTGCCATATTCACCTGAGTCCAAATCTGGACCCCTCTAATTTCAATTTCCAAGTTTGCCATTTTGCTCCAAGCCCCAAGATATTTTATTCAACCTTCTGTTAAGCTACATATTTTGAGACCAGCGCTTACTGTTATAAGAACAGTTCTTCTTTTTTCAACAAAGTTTATAAGCTGCAGAGTCAGTTCATCATTCAAAGTTTTAGCCATCTTGTTTGCTTCATACAAATAATGAAAACATTGGTGAAAATGAATTCTTTTAAGATGGCACATCAACTTTGTGGAAATGGCGAACAGACAATGCATTAAACAAAAACAAAAAAGTTAATGCTGGGCATATAGCTTTCCATATGAATAAAAAGCTATTTTCATGCAACAAACAAAACACAGGGGGTGACAAAACTTTTTAAAGACCCAAAATGGCAGAAATCTTCTTAAAATAAGGACCAAATGAATTCAGCAAATTTGAAACAAAAAAAAAAAAAGGAAAAAGGGGTTATTTTTAAGGATTGTATCAGAAAAAGAAAAATATAATTGTCATGGCTGCAATGAGAAGGGAAGAAGAAAAATGAAAATGAAACTAAATCAAAAGTCCTGAACACAAATAATTAATCAATAACATTAAAATAGACAAATTGAAATACAGACTCTACAAATTTATATAACAAAATATATTTAATAAAATATAATGGATTTCAAAGGAGAAAAAAAGAAAAGGAATTTCTTCTAACAACATTAAGATTGTATACATTACATATATATATATATATATATATATATATATAATTAAACACACCTACACAGATACGCACCATGTATTTTAAGTTTCATGTGTACATGCCTTTTTATTAAACTGTTTTCCACTCCCACAAAAATGTGAGGTAGTTACACCTTTAAAAAAAAATTGTCTATTATTTTTGTTTCATTTAATCTGTTACACTTTTTTTGTTTAAGCTACAAAAAGATTTGCTTCACCGATTCTTAATTAGATTTTTTCAAAATTGTTTTTAACACTTCTTGTCTTGTTGGAGAGGGTTTATTTCTTTATTTTCATTTGGAGAAAATTTATTTCTTTTTCCTTATATGAAGGAGAAACGAATCTCAAACCAAAAATTTTTACTCAAAAAATCCCTTATATTTCACTCGAATTAAAAGCATATTTCTTTACAAAACCTTAACTGGTCACCATAAACTAATTGTGACTTTTTTCTTGTGACTTTATTACCAGCCATGATCAGGATATATTTGTAAGAGGTGTGCTATTTGAAAAAAAAAAACCCAACAACTTTCAGTATGTAACTTCTTTAGGTACAACCAAGGAAAACTTTGTATATCTCGAGAGATGTACATGTGATTTCAATGTAATTTTCCTGCATGGATTCTACCTTAAAGAAAGATATTTTCATGTCTGGTTAGTTTGGTCTGATTTGCTTTGTCATAGTAGTGTTGTAACTTCTCACTCCTTCCTCAGCCTGCCAAAACATTTTCTTATTGGCACCACAATATCTGAAAATCATGGCGCAAGCAAGTCTGTCGTTTAGAACAGGAGGGACCAGGATTCACCACTAAACTCTCCCCTGATATCATCATCATTGTTGAATGATCCCATAGACGGTTTTGGTAGGGCAGGGTAGGAGGAAGGAGCAAAAAGTGACAATACTGCCAAGACCCAAGTGAATCAAACCAAGCTAACTGGACATGAAAATATCTTTCAAGCTATTTTAGCATTATTAGCAGCATGGCGACTAGACAGTTTGATCTTTGGCTGATCCCATAGTTCAGTGGCTTGGCACAGTGACAGATTTGTACTTAATGAAATGGTTCAAAGATCTGGAGCTGACCTGTGAACTATGTGAGATAGACAATGTGGAGTGGGTCTTGTTGTTGCAATTGAAGACGCAGTTCAAGATAAATATCAGCAGCTATTGAAAGAGTAATAGGGCAATGTTGATGAAATTAAACATGCCCTTGTAAAAACCTATGGAACGGGTTATATTTGTGGCCTTTGACTGATTTGCCACGTATCACCACCTTTGTCCAGAGGAAACTGTGGATGAGTTTTTGATGGACTTGCAGTGTCTGTCTTTGCTGGTGGAGGAATGCTGGATGAAGGGCACTTGTGTGAATAGGCTACCAAGTTATGTAAAGGAACTCCTCTGATTTTCAGCCAGAATGAAATACCTAAACCTAAGAGAGTTGCTTGAAAGATATTTTCATATCTTGTTAGCTTGGTCTGATTCGCTTGGTTGTAGTAGCACAGTTACTTCTCACACCTTCCTCTGACTGCTAAAACTGTCGGTTCTTATTGGCACCACCACATCCAAAAATCATGACTCAACCAAGTCTATGTCATTTGGGGTTGAGCAGACCAGCTTTCACCACAACACACAGGTTTTCTATTTCTCACTCTTTGTGGGCTGTGCACATGAGAGAGAGAGAGAGTTTTCTTATCTATCTTCTCTGTTAATATCCATTTTTCTATATGTCATCATCAGCCGAAATAAGAACAGTTTTCAGTCAAAACATTCCAAGCACACACACACGAAAAGACATTTCCAACACAATCTTGTAACACTTTCAGATGTATGTTGCAGCAGGTCATCTTTAAAAGCCAACTGGTACTTATATATATATATGAGAAGTAAATACACAAACGATATGTTTTGATATGGCTTTTTTAGCCGACAATTTTTGGGAGAATATGTGCTTAATTGATGTCGTACCTAATTTTGAAAGTTATTCCCGCCTAATTAATTAGTTATTAATTAATTTTCAAAATTAGGTACGACTTCAATTAACCACACACACATATATATATATATATATATATATATATATATATATATATATATATATATATATATAGTGTGTGTGTGTGTATGTATGGCCATACTGAAACTTTAAACTGATTTAAAGCATTTGCTCTCTCTGAGGCTTTAAATCAATTCAATGCAAAGCCATTTGAAAACTGACTATGGCACTCTGAAGACGTTGAAGCCTCACAAAACATAAATGCTGGTGGGAGTCAACAAAAGATTGATTGCTTGAGTAAAGGAGATTGATTGATTTTAACAGCATATTAACTTGTCTAGGGTTATTTTATACCCTGAGGTAAGGGAATCACATTCATTGTACGCTCAAATTTACATTTGTTTGTGTAGTTGTTCATTAAGATTTTTTTGTACACAGTCCTACCGAATATGAATAATTTTGAAACAGATCTATTTGACCCATAGATGAAACCCTAAAAGGTACTACCACTCCGGGTGAGAGTGAACCTGGGAGTAATGGCAATGAAGGAGTAGTATGCACTCTCCAGAACTGGAACCTCACCATCAGATGCAGTTTAGTGTCATATCTAGGACACACCTCCTTTCTGAGGATACAATATTCTAAGCCCCATGAAAAGAGGGAAAAAAAGAGATCTTGTTAGTTTTCCCATTAACCCTACGAAGAAGACATTTCTGTAATTCATAATTTTATAAAATACATTTCTAATTTTTAAAATCCTCCATTTTACAATTTGAAGACCTAAAAATGTTTTCTTTAAAAAAAAGGTTCAGATTTTGGCTTAAGGAGTTATGAAAGATAAACATTTTATAAATAAAAAAAAACAACAAACTAACAAATAGAATTGGGTTATATTTTTAGCAGTATCAGCAGTAGTATATTGAAAATAATTCTTAATAATAGTAAGAATTGGTCAGGAACGTATCTTGCCAATGTATTTACTCACCCCTTTTTTTCCACATTGTGGCATAAAGTGATAAGACTGCAGTAAATATTATCAGCATTGAACTAGTATAATATATTAGTATAATATATATGGCTTGACCAAAGAGAGTTGTGACTAATACAATGAAAGAAAACAAAACTTAGATTCAGTAATCATTTAACATAATTAAATTTAGACACAAGACATCAATAAAGATGTGAGCAAATAAAAACATGTTATGCTGATGTGGCTTTGATAATGGAATGCATAAAGTGATCAATAAGAATTCCAATGGACAAAGAAGAAAGAGTATGTTGGATCCTTTGTCCCAGTACTTCAGCATGGAAGGAAACACTGCATCTTATACAACTGAAAGTTGTTAATTTGAAACAAGAAAAATTGTCCATTGTATAAATTATCTTCTAATCTACATTCAACATTTGGAATAACAGAAAATCATTGATCATTTTTGTGTATTAATTTCAATTCTGTGCGGCATGACAATAAAACTTCTTTATGGAAGTTATTTTGCTTCATATAGACTTTATTCAATGTTTGATATGAGTGACAATTTTTCTTTTTTCTAGATGATTTAACATGGAATTACCCATTACTAAAATTCTCATTGTGTTTGTATAAATATAAAATGTGATCAATCAATGTTTATTTTAAACCTATGTAAATACTTTTAGTAGATAAACATATGTTTTATTTGTATATTGTTTTATTTCTAATTTTCAATTCCATTATGGAATGTGGTGCCGATATTGAGCTTTTTATATTGTCAATATGATTGACACAAGGGAAATGTATTGTTTCTAATATATCCAATCAGCAATGTAATCCTGATCATTTCTATTGCACTCTGACAGTTATTTTGCTCCATATAAACCTTTTATTCAATGACTGAATGAAAACACTTAAAACATAAAAGTACAAAATTTTAACTCTTGTTGTAGTTTTGGTTCTGAGCAAAAATCAAACTATCTTTTTAGTACAAATAATATTCAATATATGTAAAATGATAATAGAAAAAAAACTTTTGTCATTGATGCAGTATCACATCAGGATATTTTTAATTATCTTACCATGAAAAAAAATCAGAAATTATTAATAACTTAAAATTGATTAATTTTAAGACTTTTTTTAATAGCAGTTTTGGATTCCTTGGGCCAAAAAGCTTTTATATACCAATTTTTAGGAGCAGGGAAGCTCTAGAACTCATTTTACAGACAAAAATAGGTTACAAAAAGTTGCTATTTTTCCTGCACCCTCCCAAATTTGGAGAGCTAAAAATCAACATAACTTGGCAAAGTTTGGGAATTGGAAGCTCAAATTTTGTGGGTTGTCTCACTTTAACATAGTCCATACCTAGGTAAAATTTCAGAAAAAAATCGAAGGGGGTGGGTGATATGGCCTGGATGATTTGACATCGAATTATCCACTTAATAAAAAAATACAGGTTAATCAAATTTATTGATTCATCATGTTATAAAAGATATATTTATATCTGTCAGAGAAAGAGACAATGTGCTAAATTTTAAGCATAAAATAAATATAATATATATCCAATGTATTCATCGAGAATTTATTTATTAATTTGAATTCCTATTTTGTTGGGAAACATTAAGAAAAAGATTTGTTATGAAATTTTGCACATTTTGTATTTAGAAAAAATAAAACAGACAAATAAATGAAATAATGAAATTAAATGAAAAGTTAAAAACTTTAGAATAGAAAATAAAGTTACAATTATGAATTGGCTAAAAAGTGGTGAGCGGCCAATCCTCTGGAGTCATTCAATTTTCTACACAACTGTTTTTGATCGACATAATTTTAATGTCATACCTTTTGAAAAGAACACCATTCTTTAAAAGCTTTTTAAAAAATATTTTGTTTGTCTGTTTCTTATCATTCATACTGTTTATTTTATTTTTATTTTCTGCTTTTTTTTTTCACTATTTTCATTTGTTCAAAAGATTTGTTTAAAAAAGAAAAAAACAAAAACAAACAAAAAAAACAAATACATGACCCAAATAAAGTTGGCTTGAAACATTAATTATCTTCTTTTTAAAAGTTTTTCATTCAATACAATAATAATGTGTGTCCATAGAAAAGTTTGGAAGAAGAAGAAATTTTTAAGTTCATTAGTAGTAAAAAAATTTTATAGCCCTAAATATTTAATTTACACTCAATTCTTAACTGGTGTCACATTTTGGTGATTATTATTCATTAGCCTTCCATTATTTATGTTTAAAAAATAAAAGACTATATATATATATATATATATATATATATATATATATAAAATGCATTGATGTTTGTTCATGCGTTTTATTAAAAGATGAGAGATAAAGATTGTTTGTTCACTTTTTCCACATTTTTTATTAAGTTTTGTCCTATTGTTGAGTGGAATGTCACACAAATGGATCAAGGCTGAATAAAAACTGTTTAAAGCTTTGATCCTTATTTTTGTCATTTTACTCATTAGCAAGTAAAACTTGATAAAAATGAAAAAACAATCCTTATCATATTTAATGAAATATTTCTAAAAGAATCTTCTATCGACCTAAATAAATTGAAGGTATTTCCAAAAATATGCTGGGATAAGCAAATAACAATGTCATGATCTTAAATGTAATTTTTTTTAATTAATTTAACATGTAAATAAGAAGTAGTAACATATTATCTCACCATTTTAAATATAGTTCAATGCAAGATATAAATATATTTAAATTAGTGGTTCAAATGGTGCAATTCAGTACCTACTTAATTGTTTGTTTGGTTTGTTTAATGACATATCAACCCTGTGGGTTATTTAATACCAAAATTGTTAGAGTATGAGATAAAAGTTGGCACTCACATTTCCTTTACAGTTGTATTTTTGTAGATGCTTTTGTGGATATATTTTATATCTGATTCATAATTTTTGGTATATTTTTATTTCTCTCAAGGAGGATAGAATGTCATCCATGTTAGTATTCTCAAAAAAATCCCTCATATTATTTGCATTGAAATATTTCTTTCTGATTGGAGCAAAAGCTCCAAATTCTATAAGGAAATGTTTAACAGTGCAGGGTGTTTGATATGTCCTTGCACTGTGGTTGATCTTCCTGCTTCAGTATAACAGTGCATAAGTCTTGCATGGCCAATGCACAGCCAAGCCAGTATTATTACTTCTTCTCAGGATTTTCTATATCCCTGCTTCTATTCTCCCAATGTTGACTATACAATAATAATTTATTTGATGTACAACTATTTCAAGGTTGTTGCCATTTTTGCTTAATAAATCTTTGTTATTTGGTTCTTTAGATCTGTGTATAGAACTTTGAAGTTTTCATCAATTTCTTTATTGATGACATATTTTGCAACTGAATCAGCTTTGTCATTTCCCATTATTCCAACATGAATTGGAATCAATCATATCACACAATTTTTTTTACTCAAATAGTGAAATTACATTGTAATTTGACTATTAATGGATTGTCTTTTGTTATTAGTGTAATTAATGAATCAGAAAATATTATCAATTTTGTGTTTGTATTTATTGAAATAATGCTGAGTGCTAAGATCTATGGCACATGATTTAGCATTGTAAATGGAGGTTTCACTTGGGAGACATTTCTTGCTTATTTTCTTGTGAACTATTGCTGCACTTTCTGTTGTGTTTTTATGTTTGGAGCCATTTGTATAGATAAGTGTATGACTGGGATAGTTTTCTTTAATTGTATAGAGTTACTTTTGGAAATTGAGAGGATATGTATTTTGGAATTTGCATAAGTTTGATATTACTTTTGGAGTTTGTATGGTACAAGGTGCATTGTTTGGAGTGATATGATCATGTATTCTTGCTAGTTGTATTTTTGATTCATTGATAAATGGTTTTATAGATTTTTCAGAATTTATTTTTGTAAACTGGGTTGTATGAACAGGAGTTTAGTTTTGTGAAGTATTATAGTGCTAGTTTTTACCATCTAAGGTTAGGGGTGTTGTATTTGCTTCTGCATACAGACTTTCAATTGGTGAGGTCTTGAAAGCACCAACCACCAGTTTTAAGCTTCCATGGATTGTAGAATTGAGTATTTTTAGATATGATTTTCTTGTCAATCCATAGCCATAATCCATCTTTGATCAAACTAAAGTCTTGTAACCTACTTAAAGAAATTACAGGTGGAAGTATAACTTTCCAAACAAAGATTAATAAATAAAAAAAAAAGTTTCTACCATTAAATTATATAAATTTCTGTTTGCATTACTAAATTATTTTATGTTAATGCAAGGTAATCTTTAACTTCTTTAAACAACCATGCGACTGGGGTCCACAACTGGAGGCAGACATGTGGAGACTTAAATTACTATTAAATAACAATTTCAGAGGAATGTTTTAGTTAGGAATGTTGTTAGTAATGTCCAGTAATTAGCTAATTAGCAACTATAGTTATTATGAAGCAGCTTACAATTATTGACTTATTTCCATAAGACCAAATGTATAAAGAAAGAACAAAAATATCAGGTATCGATACTTGAGAATTGTATAAACATTTAAATTTTTCAATAACATTTTGACCTGTTATAAAATATGCACCACCAAAACTGTCTAAATTTTCCAAACTCACTTTCTAAAAAGTCTACGATAAATTCATCAAGCCTAACAAAATAAAACCCACTACTTTGCAAATATTTACAAATATCAACTGAACCATTGCAAGTTTGGTCAATGGCTAAATTAATATTCCTTGTTAATGATTTCATGTTTTTCTCCCATTCTATTTGCCATTTTTCCAAAATTAGAAAGAAATATGAGTTATTCAACATTTAAATCTGATATTACCTTTTTCAGTGTATCATTTTTCGTAATGTCACCATATACTTTTTTGACACTGAAAATTTTCAAAAATTTCAAAACCTTTTCAATGAAATTAACTGTTTCTGCAGTATCCTCCTCATTTAATAAGGGATTTTTTTTAAATTGCTGCTACAGTTTGATCACCAAAAAATTAAAAACAATCGGAAACTTTTTGTTGCTCAACAGATTTTGGGTAAACTGCCACATGAGTTAGTTTTGATAGCTTAACAAATTGAGTATTTTCATGTTAGAAAAAACCTTTTACAATTTCCTATTTTGCCATCATGTTTTTGCCTTCAGAATAAAATAGTAATTTAGTAGAAGCTTCAGTAATTCAATCATTCTGAATATTAAAAAAAATGGTAGATATAATCAAAAAGTACAAACCATTTTTATACAAAGCTTATTAAAAACAGTGTCAATTTGAAAAAAAAGATTGATTGGTTCTGTTGTTGTTACATAAAATTGCAGTTACTTGACAATTTTATTGTTGGATTATATCAACAATATATGAAAAAGTTTCATATAAAAAAAATTGCCTCTAATTTAGCAACTGGGATCATTTTAAGTAAAAATTTAGGTCTATCATTTTACCATTGTTATATACACAAATATAGATATCTCCCGATTTAAAAAATTCACCAAATTCAATTCGCCCACACACAGAAATAAAGAGAATGCCAACTGGATGTGAACAGGCCGAGGTGTTCAAACAATGACTAAAACTCGTCTCTGCGCACCAGGCTCCACTCATAAAGCAATCTTAAAATTAAAAATAAAATAAAATCAGAATTCGCATTTTTCATCCAATCTAAATCATTCCCGGCAGAAATAAAAAATGTTTGAGTTGATCTGAATTCGGCAAACGACAACCTATATAACTTTGAATGACCACCAGGCAGAGATACCGTGGCGACAGCAAAGTTCACATCACAAGAGAAGGCCCACAAAATGAAACGCTACACCACAAGACAGCCAACCTAAATCTCTCACCTCTCTCTCATGACCTGACCGACCGGCAGTCTTAAAGGGGCGAACAACTACCAAATTCTATATCTTCAATTTACCAAATTGACGCCAACTATCAGGAGTCAACACTTACCGACCAGCAACCGGCTTTCTGCCCACACAATATGAAACCACTATCGTACACGACTACTAAAACATCGGATCTTCTGCCCACATATAACCAACATCTGACCACTATCACTGGGCCTTCTGCCTACATCACCACCTCCACCACAACTGACTAGGCCACCGAACTCCAGACCTTTCACAGACTTTGCTACTCACATCACAACTGACTATCACCAATATCAGACTTTCTTTCAAAAATCATTTTCAACTTTACAACCATTTCATGTTTTTCTAATACAATTGATAAAACTCAAAATCTGTGTTTGTTTTTCCGTGCCACCATACACTTCATACAAACCCAGTTTATAATACCATGATGCTCAATATTGTTTTTGTTAATCCCGCCAAACTGAATTCATTTCCTCCATGATACTGTAGAATAGATTTTACTTCAACTAAAAAAATACATTTTTTCTGATTTTCAGAAATTTTGATAACTATATCATCAAGAAATTAAAGTTATCTAATTTTTATATTTTTGATGTCAAAAATGATAATTTTCTTATACTGAGTAATCATTCCAAATATTGTTATATATATAATATATATATATATATATATATATAATGACCAAAATGTTACAAAATATTCAAATGCCCTGATAATATCAGAATCATAATAATTTGTCCCAATGCTTTGTGGTTATAAAGTATGAAAGATGGGGTTAGCAGTTCAAATGTCGGTATACGAACAGCAAATGGCCGCTTACCGGCTCTTTATTTATACTTATTCTGACAAGGGAAGATCACTCTATTTAGACTAAATACATGGGCAGATTACTCTACTTATACATGTCCCTCCCACCTCTGTGACCACGGGATGAACCAACATGGTCATAATTGTTTGTATGCTCTTGAGTATTCGTGTGATTGTCCACGCATTTGTGGGATCAAGGTTCTTGGGGCACGTATCCTGCAATACAAGCATTGTCTCAACAGTAGGGGCTCGACTGGGTGTAGGCACTCTCCTACATAACCCTCTGCCATACCTGTAACATCATCAACCTCCATTTCCTCCTTGGGCTTGTGCTGCATGCCAGGTGACGCGACTGATGTTCTCATCGGTGTCCATGGCATTATCAGGGGGCGTTGCTATGGGAGCTCAAAATCCACAGGTGAGTGTAAAGTTTCCAGTGTAGAACAATGTGGGCCGTCAACTACTGGGTATATTTTATGGAGGAAGTGACAGTTGTGTAGCGTTATCCAATTGCTCCTAGCCACCCTGTTAACCTGCTCTTTCTCTCTTTGCAGGTACATCGTACAAAAGGATGATCATGAGAAGCAAATAAGAGCGACAGTCAGTGAACTGATGTTGAAGTCCATGGCGATTCAGCTAAAGAAAGTAATGGGTACTTCTAATCCCTCAAGTGAACCTGCAGCTGTGCCGGTGAAAAAAGAGGATGTCGCTTACTCGGTTGACAATTCTTCACTGAATACTGATTCAAAAGAAGATAGTGAGGATGTTTTGTATAACAAGTGGTATGGTGGAAGAGGAGGTCATGGTTTATACCATGGTGGTGGGAGACCATCTAGACCTTCCTATTGACCCCCTGGAAGGGGCAGATATGCAGGGGCCAAGATGAAGAGTTGCCCAAATCCAGTAGGACAGGATGGTAAGCCCACGACCTGTCGTGTATGTGGTTCAATTTATCATTGGTCGAATGATTGTCCAGATAAAAGTTATTCTACCGGTAACATCAAAGAAGAACCGAATATAATTTTCATGGCTCAGAATTCTGATCAGCCAGTTGATACCAACACCCTTGTTGGAGAGACTTTAGGGTGGATGATTTTGGACTCTGGGACGACTTCTACAGTGGGTGGACTCAATTGGTACAACTGCTTTCTCGACACCTTACCAGATTCTGTAAGGAATAACCTCAAAGTCAACACAGGAAGCAAAGTGTTCAAATTTGGTTCCGGAAATAAGCTGACTTCTGTTAAGAGAGTTGTGCTACCGTGCATTGTTGCTGGTTTCCGTGTAGACATTAACGTGGATATAGTCGATGCTGACATACCGCTGTTGCTCAGCAAATCAGCTATGAAAAAGGCAAAGGCAAACCTGAACTTCGACAGTGATACAATTGATATCCTAGGTAAAAGAATAAAATTGATGACTACGTCAACCAGCCATTATTATGTACCAATAACGAAAGCTGTGTCATCAGATGGAGAACCTACACACGTGTTTTTCACTACTTTTGAGAATAAAAACTCGGCTGAGAAACTAAAAATTGTGACTAAGTTGCACAAACAATTCAGTCATCCGACTGGTAAAAAGTTGAAGGATTTGGCTAAAAATGCAGGAGTTACTGATCAAGAATTTCTTACAATGTTGGAAGAGATTCCTTCATCATGTGAGACATGTTTGAGGTACAAGAAGGTGCAGCCAAGACCTGTAGTTAGATTTTCACTTGCATCAAGATTTAATGAATGGGTTGCCCTTGATATGAAGGATATAAAAGGGAACAAAATTTTGCATCTTATTGATCTATTTTCAAAATATAGTGTTGCTGTGAGAGTGCAGAATAAAGAAAGTTCGACTATTATCAATGCTATTTTCAAATATTGGATTGCATACTTCAGGTGTCCAAGTAACGTTCTGACTGATAACAGTGGCGAGTTTGACAATCAATATTTTCGTGATATGTGTCAGAATCTCAACATAATAGTGAGGACGACAGGAGCTGAAAGTCCGTGGAGTAACAGAGTCTTCGAAAGATACAATGGAGTTATTGAAAAATGCGTCATCAAGACCTTTGAAGATCCTAAGTGTTCATTTGATGTCGCTGTTGCTTGGGCTGTTAATGCCAAGAACACTCTCAATACTGTGCATGGGTTTAGTCCCAATCAATTAGTCTTTGGTAAAAACCCAAGTTTGCCGTCAGTTGCTAAAGAAAATTTAAATGAAATGCATGCTGCACGTAAGGCGTACATTGCTAGTGAATCGTCTGTAAAATTAAGAAGAGCTCTGAGGCACCAAGTTCGGCCTGCAATCTCTGCCAGGTATAACAATGGTGATCTCGTTTATTTCAAGAGGAATGATCTTGACTGATGGTTGGGCCCAGGAACAGTAATCGGGACTGAGCACAAACAAGTCTTGGTCAAACATGGTGGCTCCTATGTCAGAGTTCACCGTGTCATCTGATGCCGTATAGTAAAACTATACAGATGACGAATCCTCAAGAATTCAATGTCAAAACCTCAGATAATGGGCAGAAAAATATGAATAATGTTGATCAGATTCCTTCGACAGATTTAAGGCGTCATTATGATGATACTGATGATGATAGTGAATCACCTAATGAAGATAACGAGGACATCAATGAGTTACCGTTGGAGCGTAGTGTTGCTGTGCATGAAGATGTTACTGTTGACTCTGAAGCCTTGAATCAGCCCAAATCAAATGGAAATGAACAGAGTCGCGTTGAATCGGCTGCAGAACCCTCCAATTGGGTTCGAAACAAAGTATACTCTGAAGTGAAGGATACAGGTCAAAACAAAATCACGACAAGATGGGATATGATAAGAAAAAATAGAAAAAGGGGAGGAAAGTTGCCAAGGCTAGATTAGTAGCTAAGGGGTTTCAAGATTCAGATGGTTCATCTGTGAGAACAGACTCCCCTACATGTTCAAAAGAAGGCCTAAAACTTGCATTAGCAGTCATCGCAACTAATGGATGGAAATGTAATGCCCTAGATATCAAAACAGCCTTTCTTCAAAGTCATCAAATAAATAGACCTGTGTACCTAGTTCCTCCCCCCCAAAGCAAAATGTAAGAGGGACCACTTATGGAAGCTTAACAAATGTGTGTATGGCCTCAACGATGCCTCAAGACATTGGTATTTGACCATGAAGGATGAGTTGATTCGGTTAGGAGCCAAAGTATCGAAGTATGATGAAGCTATTTTCACTTGGAATTTAAATGGAAAGCTTCATGGTATAATTTCCACTCATATTGATGATTTCTTGTGGGGTAGATCTAAAGTATTTCAAGTATCGGTAATTGATAAAATTGGATCAAAATTTGTGGTGAAGTCAGAAGATGCAAATATTTGGGTTTGGATCTTAAACAAAGCAGTCAATACATCATGCTAAGTCAAGATTTATCTGTTCAGAAAACTAAATTATTTACCAGTTCATGAGGGGGGGGGGGGTTACTCGATGCTCCTTTATCCTCTCACAAAGAAACAATGATTCGGCAAGCGAATGGAAAACTAAATTGGATTGCCACTCAAACACATCCAGATCTAAGCTTTGACGTTATTGAATGTAATTCATTAATGAAGAAATGCAGAGGTGGAATGTTTTAGGCAAGTAAACAAGCATATCAAAAAGGCAAAGAAGGAAAACATCCCAAAGTTGTTTATACCGAACTTGGGTTGATTGATCATTGGATATTCTGATGCATCTTTTGCCAACTTAGATGATGGTGGATCTTAAGGTGGCTATATCATCTTCGTTGTTGGAAAGAATGGGAAACATTTTCCACTTCACTGGCAATCCAAAAGAATCAGAAGAGTCGTCAAAAGCACACAAGCTGCTGAAACTCTGGCTATGGTAGATCTCGCGGAAGCGTGCGTCGTATATAAGATGTTCATTTGTGACCTGCTACACATCGATCCTATGAAAGTTAAGATCATATGTAAAACTAACAATTCTGATATGCACTACTCAACGCATTCATCGACACAGATTCTAGACAAGCGTCTGAGAATTGAAATGGCCATATTGCGAGAAATGATAGCTAATATAGATATAACCTGGGTACCAAGCAAAAACCAGGTTGCCGATGTCTTCACAAAGAGAGGTGTTCCATCATCCAAGGTTCTACAACATATGATGAACACGAAGACAGTCAGCGTATAACCCACCTCAGAAGAAGACAGACAGAAGGAAGAGCTGTTAACCTGCTCTTTCTCTCTTTGCATACTCGTACCTGGTACTTTGAAGTGAGTTAGTGTTCTGTTGGTTTGAACAATAGCAACTATCTAAGCAGTTGGTACTTACGGGAATCAAGAATAGTCCACTCATGCATTTGGGTAATTCCATTCCTTGAGTCCTGATTGGCTGCTTGGTTTCTATGATGTTATGAGGCTTCATAAATAACCTGTCATTTTGCAGCAGTAGTATTGCAGCAAAATAGATTTGTATTCAGGTACGACTACTAGTTGCCTTGTCTTACCAATTCGTGGTAATTGGAACTAGTATGATTATTCTACTGTCTCCATGATCCTCTCCGTTTTTGTCCATCGATGTGGATAGTGACCAGATCCTTCAAAGCTGCTTGCGATAGATAGAAGCCAGATGTGTTGCCTGCCACATACACAGTTTGTTGTGTCTCCCGTGACCCAACTCTTATGTGCAAAAATAAGACGCCCTTTACGTGTAGCTGACTGTTTGTTATCCCACATATTCAGTGGGTTGTCAGTATGAGGTACTCATCTGGGTATCCAAGTAGTGTTTGAATCTCAGGTCCACTCGAGCAAGTCTGCAACTTGTGACGACTGTGATGGCTTACTTTACGCTTCTGGTCTGAATGCAGCAAAATTTTCTCCATTCCACACGAGGTGAGGTACAGCAGTTGACTGTATCCTGTCATGTTGGACTGTATAAGTGGGGTAGCTATCTGGAGTATTGTTAGTGAACATGACTGACTCCTCACTTCTTGACACTCTGCTCGTAGCTTCTGTCCTGGAAACCATGAACTTCCAGTAACGCTTCTTCAAGTCCCTCGTCTATCCACAATTATAAGCATACCAGCTTACCCGCTGGACAGTTCTTCTGACTCATTGATCCACTGGGATGTGAAGTCTTTCCACATCCTCTGCAAGGCGATGTGTATTGTGGGGTCAAAGATTTCTTGGTTTCCTGAAACTGTTGTCTGTGGTCTGACCTTTGCACATTGGAGAGTGCAAGGGAGTGCATACTGTTATGGAGGTGAGGGGTCAATTTGTCCATGGTCTCCAAGCAAACTAACTTATTAAATTTCTGCTCTAGAGTGGTGAGGGTAGAAGCCTACATCAATATTCTACTCTGATGTTCCGTATTTGCAAGCCTTGCTACCATTTGCCCAGCCACCATATCAGCGGAATAGTCTACCTGCTGCCCACAGTTCACTTCGTTTGGGCAGGTAACTATGAATTTGAAAAATTTGGCTTGGGCAGGTAACTATGAATTTGAAAAATTTGGCTTGGGCACGTAATCAAGCAAAGAAATGTGGGATTGACTCACCCTCTTTCTACCTCATAGTGTGGAAATTCTGTATGTGAACTTCTTTGTGCAATCTCTTAACTGCAACAAAGTTGTATTTGTTGCAACAGGTGTTCTTCTATGGCAGAGTTGAGTACTTCGGGTCCTATCAGCTCAAAGAACAATCTGTTTGCTTTGGGGGTACAGGCCATCCTTAGCTCGTTTCTAATAACTGCTTGGTCTTCCAATCCACACATGTCCTTGTATTGGGCCTATGTGTCAATAAAATATGCCCAGTCACCGTCTGTTGTGTCTAGTGTTATCGAGGGTCTCTCTGTTTTGGAAAATGGATGTGTGTGGGTGTCCATTTGGTCTTTCCGGAGTGCGATGTTTTCCTGTTGTAGTTCCACCAGTTCCAAAGTTGCCTCATAAGCTCCAAATATTGGTGGTCTATGTTCATTTGTGGTGTAGCCATTATTACTTTCTGAAGTCCAAGATCAAAATCCTGTTCACAGTGCCATATAAAGTACAAAAGACAGGGTCAGCAGTTCAAACATCGGTAGACGAATTGCAAATGGCTACTTACCACCCCTTTATTTTTACTTTATTCTAACAAGGGCAGATCACTCTATTTAGACTAAACACAGGGGCAGATTACTCTACTTATACAGTGCTGAAATAGCAGTAATCTGTTTATCAACTTTTAATTGGCTGATTTTGTTCATTGATCTGGGATACTCAATTTTTTTAAAGAGAAAAAAATTGTATGTATAGCAGCATGGTAGCATTTTTTTTTTTTAATCTAAAATGTTGGAATACTTCCAGTAAAAGAAAAAAAAAAATCAACAGATTGGATGAAATGTTTGGTTGACATAAAATGGTAAATGCTGACAAATAAATAATAATAATAATAAATAATATCATACAGATTTTCAAAACTGATTATCTTTTTTTTTCTAATTCATCATTTTGCATATTTCACATGGAAAAAGAAGTTTTATTTGTTTTTGGTTGAGGACTTGATAATAAACTTGATGGCAAAGGATCAAATACTGATGGGGGATTTTTTTTTTTTTGGTCATACTTTTCCTCTAACAATCATTGTTTCATATTTAGATGGACAATGCCTTTCACAAACAACGGTGTTTGGTTTGTCAGGAGTGTTTATCTAGCTGTTGGCTTTAACCATGTTCTAATCAGTGGGTGGGTGGGGTCACAGTCAAGTCTGACTCAAGGCTCCAATCGACAGTCCAACGTCTCCCAACTGTATCTCACTCCAAAAATCCAATATCCAAAACTATGTCTTCGTCCCACTCGTCTCGACAACAAAATACAACTGCAAGTCGTTCTGCCTGGTCTGTGATAATCAGTCCTTTAAATACACCCCAATTTCACCACATCTGGGATCCTCACTCATAATTGTCCATGCAGCACGTGCGACACTCGCCAGCATGGTGCGACTACCCACATCCGGGCCACTATGCCATTTCCTACTTCACCGATCGTCCACAGCTCTCACAATCTAAAGGAAGTGGGTTCGACTCTAGGTCAATTCTACACGCCAGGCATTCTAATCTTGAGGAAAAACAAAAAAACAAATTCTATTTTGATCATCATAATTGCCATGATATCACAGCATTATGAGAAAAATTTTGGGGTACTGAAATTTAAAATTTTTTTAACTAAACAATTATTTTGTAAAAATGACATGGTGCTTCCAAAAAGTGTATGAAACAAATTCCAAAGTCTGAATTACTTCATCCTGGCATTTTTCAATCCACATAAAGATAAAATTTATCCTTTCTTGGGGATTTGAAGAAAGTAGGAATTTAAAATCCATACACAACACAGGTTAGTAACAGTTTTGGTTTGTTTTTTTACGGCATATCAACCACAGTGGGTTATTTTAATGCTGATAAAGTTTTGAAATAAATTCATTCTTAATGGATACTCAATTTTGTTTATAAACTCATGTTTTTCTATTTAACCCATAGATGGAACCCTAACAGATACTACCACTCCGGGTCAGAGTGAACCAGAGAAATGGAACCTCACCATCAGATAGAGTTTAATGTCATTCCCTCAGCCACCGCTTTCTAGCACCCATACGATAAAAAGTGTTGGGGCTTGCCATTAGAGCAATAGGGTTGGGAAAATTATATAGGTGCTAGGGCTTGACGTGACCAGCCGATTGATCGGAGGGAGCCTCTCTGACCGCCCGTCTAGCCTAAGAAAGGGCCAAAGTGGAGTATTGCAAGTCATGGACTAGTACAGTTTTAAGTCACCAGTTTTATGTTGAAGTTACATAGTGAGCTGCCCCACCTTTTTTTTGGGGGGGGGATAATTATTCAATCCCCAACTTCTCAGATTCTGGCTATCCATCAAATCATAGGAGTTTGAGTTAAAAATCTCGAGGTAACACTTTTGTTTGTAGATTTTTTCAAGGCTTTTGACTTCATACACAAAGATGGAGCAAATACTTCTAACATATGGTTTCCCCAAAGAAATTGTTACTATTATAATGTTATACAAAGACATAAAAGCAATGTTCACCAGTTAACACAAATTTCTTTGACATTGTTGCTGGAGTCCTACAAGGAGATACATTTGCACCATTGGATCTAGTGAGTGGAAATAGCTTCATACTAAAAAAAAAAAGGCAAGAAGCAGGTGATATCCAGCAGAAACTATTTCAGAGGCAAACAAGCCAACTCACTGCTGCATTAGAGAAAGGAGTCTTGTCTGACAGAACAATTTATCATCTAATTTATTATAGAAAGCGTTTATAGGCAGCTCCCATAAATCAAATAAAATTATCCAGTCAATACAGAAAAGACAAATTCTTACCTGGTACAACACATATTTTGCATTTTTCCACCAAAAGATACGTTAGATTGAAATTCGCCTTTAAATTTTAATCTATTTCCCGTACACCTCTAGCGACTTTACCAGTGTTCAGTAGTCTTGGTCGACCAATTTTTTCCAAGTTGATTCGTCAATAAGTGAAATGTCACTACCCGTGTCTAACAAATATTGTACCGTTTGTCCATTAATTTTAATGTCAACGTATTTTCTTTTTCCGTTGTCTTTGATTTCTTTTTTGGATAAAACAATATTTACCTTATTGTTGGGCTTTTGTTCTTTCCCTTTTTTACATACAGCAATTGTGTGACCTATAATTCCGCAATTAAAACAAGGTTTATTTTTAAAATAACAATCACTTTTTGTATGATTTTTTTTCCCCCCAAACTTTGCATTGAAAATTCTTTTCTTTACTTTTGGGGACTCTTTGTTTTATCCTTTGTACCTGCGAAATATTTTTTCTTCGATACGCGAGTTATCGCGTTTGACGTTAATTAATCTTTGACACTCCTCAGTTACTTTTTGTAATGTGATTTCTGTGTCCTGTTCCATGATTGTTAATATTCTGGAACGTATGTCTTTGTCTTTTGGTGCAGTTAACCCTTGATTAAACATTTGAACATGTCCTTTGAAATTTTGTTTATTTTAAACAGTTCACCTTGAGAGTTGACTGTACTGGCATAAGAAATGAAGTCCTCATTTTCCAGTTTGACGATATTTAAACACTTATATCGCGTATGGAAAAGGCTATCACGTTCGTCAAAGATTTTCGACAATGTTTTAATCGTTTCATCAAACGAAATTTCCTCTGGTTTATTAGGTAGTATCAAATTGGCATATTTTCTTGAGAACTCAATTTCTGAAGTAACAATATCACTTTTTCTTCGGACCACAGTTGACACCTTTTTGAAAAGATAGACTCATATCTCCTATAGTATGCTGGAAACGTCATACCGTTGTCGGGGTCATAGTGAAATTCTGAGAGAGAGTTTGCAATTCCTTCCGCCGAGAAGATCCTTGATCCTCTTTCTTGAACTACTTGATTTGTTAGTAGTTTGTTGAAATTCTCCTGTTGTTTTAATAGTTGGCTTTGTATTTGCTCCAACTGCTCATGAATTAGTTGGTTGCGTTCTTCGTGCAACTTTTGTTGTTGCTGCATCAACGCACATAACGACTTCGTAATTTGTACCTACTGATCCATTTTGTTTCAAAGGTATCAATTTTTACAAAAATACCTCCACACAACAGTACTCAAACGTGAGAACAGACTTATCCTGTTCCTAGTAGTAAAACCCAAAAAGAAAGTCTTGACACAACGTAATTTCTGTCAAATACAGAGTATTCTTTTTTCTTTTTTGTAAATTCGTTTTCTTGCATTCCAAGTTCAAATCAGTGTTGCGCCTTGCTACACAGTCTTTTTTCTCAGGTTCGTTCAGATCCTGGTCGCCACTTGTTATATAGTAAGGTCACGTGAGTATTAGGAGGAGAGTCTGTCGTCTAAGTACTTCAAGTGAGTTCTGCACAGATTAATCTGTGTGTTCTTAAATAGTGGTTAGAACCATCGCCACTGTTAAGGTATGGGTCATTCCATTATATCAAAAACCATTATATTTTGTTACTTGAATAACAAAAAATACTTCCTTTTGTGTTCAAACCAAAAACAGAAATAACAATGCCACATTTTAGTTATCACCATTTCCTTTTGTTTGAAGTTTAGTATTGAGATTGTTTGTTGCTTTCTGTTCCTTCATTTAACAAGAAAATAAAATAAGATTATTCATAAATTATTAGGAAAAGTCATTTGTGAATGCTTCAAACCTTAGCCAATAAAAAAAACAATCAAAATTAAAGATTTTTTTAAAATCCTCTTCACATTGTCACTTTCATAAATTACCTGAATTGATTCAATTGGACTTTTAGGATAGAATAAAATTTCTACTCAAATTCACAATTCAGTCATAAGACTTTTGAGTTGACCACTTCAAAAGTATTGACATCCATTTTTTTACTCCTCAAATTAAAAAAATCAACTTTTAACATTAGTCTTCCTAGAATTTATTTCAAATAAATTTCCATTGTTTAATTTCTTAACTCAAAATAAAAGCTACACTTCTGTCATAAATAGGATTTAACTTTTTCTTAAACACATTTGTTTATGTCAAGTGTATGTAAAACAGAAAAACAAAAAAATAAGAGTCTGCGCTGATTTTTCGACAGGCCTAAATGACTGTATAAGGGATCTTAGCTATCCTCTGCCAACTGCAGAAGACATTTTTTCAAAGCTTAACGGAGGAAAGTTATTTTCTAAAATCGACTTGTCAGAAGCATACCTACAAGTTAAAGTCAATGATGAATGTTCCAAATACTTAACCATCCATATGCACAGAGGTTTGTATACCCTAAAACGTCTGCCATTTGGACTAAAAGTAACACAGAGCCTTTTCCAACAGATCATGGATGCTATGCTGGCTGGTCTAGAATACGCTATGGCGTATTTGGACGACATACTAATAAAAAGCGAAAATATGGAACAACATAGGAAGCATGTTCGGGAAGTATTTAAAAGAATTAATGAATACGGGTTTAAGCTAGAACCTGAAAAGTGTGAATTTTTTATGGATAGATTGAAATATCTGGGACAGATAATTGATCAAAAGGGTAGAAAGGGCTAAATCCATAAAAAATATGCCCTCACCGGACAATGTAACGAAGCTACAGGCATTTCTAGGTCTAGCAAGTTATTATAGCATATACATACCGAGAATGTATGAGCTGAGAGTTCCATTAAATGAACTACTAAAAAAGGGTAAAAAACGGTGTTGGTCTAAAGAGTGTGAAAAGACATTTAAAGGAATAAAAGAATGTCTACTATCAGACCTCACACTAGCACACTTCGACCCAAATAAAGAACTAATCGTAGCAGCAGACGTAAGCCAGTATGGACTCTGAGCAGTTCTACTCCATAGACTTGAAGATGGGTCGACAAAACCAATAGCTCATACATCCAGAACATTACTACCAGCAGAAAAAAATTACAGTCAAATTGAAAAGGAAAGCCTTTCAATTATTTATGCTATCAAGAAATTTCATAGATTCATACATGGTAGAGTATTCACACTACAAACGGACCAAAAACCTCTACGAACGATGTTTGGCTCAAAAAAAGTATACCGACACATACAGCGAACCGGTTACAACGATGAGGTATTATACTTCTAAACTACAATTTCAAAATGGAATATATCTCATTGAAAAAAATGGGTCACGCAGATGGTCTCTCGAGACTAATTCCAAAGAACACTGAACCTTTGGAAGAAACAGTGATAGCATCATTGAAGTAGGAAAAAGAGCTTTCAGGGTTACTGATTAATACTATTCGAGAGTTACCGGTCACCCTGGAAGACATTAAAAAAGCCGCTGAAATGGACGATTTTATTCGGCAAAGAAAAAAGCAAGTCAAATTGAATGAAAGAAACAAAAGTATCTCCATTTTCAATCTGTGATCAAACACTTATGTACGCTGACAGGGTGGTAATGCCACACTCTTTACAAAAAAAAAAAGATTTTAAAAGAGTTTCACACAGGCCATCCGGGTATGTCTCATATGAAATCCTTGATGAGGAGTTATATGTATTGGCCCCGCATGGACCAGGACATTGAGAAAATGATTAAAAAATGCAGGGGTTGCAAACTAGCAGCTAAGGCCCCTCCGATTAAAACTCAACCCTGGCCAAAGACCGACATCTCAAATAAATTCTAAATAGCCGGAAATTTACAAGTTCAGACACCCTACAGCTACGAACACCATCAAAGCATTGGATGAAGTGTTAGTCGCTTTGGAACTTCAAGAATATTGGTCAGCGACAATGCTACCATGTTCACAGGTAAAGAATTTAAAGACTACTGCTTTTCATTGGCCATAGAACACATCACAACGCCTGCCTTCCAAGCTCTAACGGGCAGGCAAAAAGGTTTGTGAATACATTCAAAAGAGCATTAAGAAAGAACCAAGGACTAGATACGGACGAACGTAGTATACAGAAATTTCTTGCTGTATACAGGATCACACCAAATCCAAACACTAGTGCAAAGCTATCACCAGCAGAACTAATGTTTGCACGAAAGATAAGATCCGTATTCAACTGGTTACTACCAAGGCCGAAAAAGAACATTCCTAAAAGAAAAATGACTTTTAATACAAAAATGTATAAACCGGGTGATAAAGTTTTTTTTAGGAACTATCGAACTGGAAAGGGTTACTGGGAGGACGGTAGTGTTACCAAAAGAATTGGAGCAGTGATCTACATGATCAAGGGAAAGCGATTTGATCACAAAAGACATGTAAATCAAATCAGGCCACGATATATTAAAAATATCGAGCATAACGACGTAGAGCTTCCTATGGAAGTGTTATACGACACATTTGAGATCACATGTCCCATTAACCAAAAAGTACCTGTGAATGTGCCGCCTGCACCATCAACTTCTTATTCTCCGCAAATTCCACGAGCATCCCCCATCGTTAACCGTGGGGTGAGGAGAAAAGTTTAAGAGAAAAGAAAGCGGTAAAACGACTACGTCCAAATCCAAAAATGAAGAAATATTAAAAGTTAAATTCCAACAGAAGAATTTAGCTTAGGGACGGGTGATATAATGGAATGGCCCATCTCCCCCGTACCTTAACAGTGGCGATGGTTCTAACCACTATTTAAGAACACAGATTACTCTGTGCAGAACTCACTTGAAGTACTTAGACGACGGACTCTCCTCCTAATACTCATGTGACCTTACTATATAACAGTTTTATATACAAATAAACAAAATAATAGCATAGATCCTTTTCAAATATCACACAAGGTAACAGTATGATGAATTGTATTTAAAAAAATGAGAGAAAAGGAAATAATTAAATAGAAAGTGAAAACATTTAAATCTCTGAGTAGGCATTTTGATTGAGAAAACATTTTAGACTTTTCTCTATTATTAACTTGTCTATTTTGCTTACAATAATAATTTATTGGCTCTTATAAAGATTAACAATGCATGTAAACAGCTTTTGGCTATTATTGTCTGTATAGATAAAGTGGCTTCATGCCTTTAGCCAAAGACAATATGAACAACATGCCTCAAAGGAAATTTTGGTTAATAAAATTCCTTATGTTATCCTGATCCTAGATCTAATCTGCTCAGTGGTTGTGATTGTGGTGTGTTTTCCATCAATACTGGGATGGGGGGGTGGTGCTTGAACTCAGGTTACACTTAGGATTTCAAACAAGATGTCCAAAGAAGATCAGTCCTCATTTTGTGCAGCACAATCTTTTAACTTTTTCTCTCTGGGAAAATTTTGTAACTTTTTTTTCTCTTAATGGTCGAATCATCTACATTGAATGGATAAATGGATAAATAAAAAAGCATAAAAGGTAAAAGGTAATGTGTAAAAAGGTATTAGATACCAAGTAAAAAGTAATCAATAATAGATAAGGATTATAATAGATAATATGTATTATGCAATATATGATGCAAATCTGTAATAATGTAATAGGATGTGAGTGAAGTGAGCATAAAACTATGTGTAGCAAATTCTCTAGTATGATAATATAGTAAGTTTGTATAATCAATTTTGAGATTAAACAGAAACAAAATCCCAGAAATTATTCAAATGAATACAAAAACAGAAATCAGAATTTGGTTTATGATAAGCGTTTCCCTTAAAATGGGGATGAAGTCTAATTACAGAACAAGAGAATACCAATAATCCATTAACAAGAATCAGGGCTATGAAAATAATCAAGGAATTATCATAACTGAAGGTGGGTTCTGATATTTTGGGAGGATTTTTTTCAATATTTTATCCACACCATTCACCAACAAGGTGAAAAAAAATTCTTAAACCCACCCCACCCTTTTCTATTTCATAACAAGTAATCAATTATTTCTGAATAAAAGATAATTGTAAAAGATACACATTCATCCAATTCAAAGCATCAATATTGCCTAGCATGTCTGTCTGTTATGTCTCAGACGCATGTGTGGGTTTAACACCCACACATTTTGTATGGGTGTTTTTTGTCATGGCGTGAAAGACCCAGATGATTAGTACCTGTGAATGGAAGCATCCAGATTTAGTGTGACTGCCTACTTTATTAATGCATTACGCTGTGAAGGTGAGGAGAGACACTTATGATGTGGTTGAAGACTGCTGGAATATTGTTGCAGGAAGGAAGATTTAGTTGGCAGACTCTTGCAGTTGGAAAATTGATTACCCAAATCAATTGTTTTTTTTGGGTTTTTTAAATTACTCACAATAATAATTCACATTGGAATATTTTTAGGGTAAAAACATGGGAAAAATGTCAGAACCTTCAGAATATTCCAGTTTTACTATAGACATTCAAGTTTAAGAATAAAATCTTGATATATTTTAAATGGTGAAACACAGGATTGTGCCAGTGTGGCACTCTCTATACTCACCACATCTAACACCATGGAACACTCATATTCCAAGAACTTACTTTCATGGTTGATGGATACTGAATCTATCTTCAATAGGATGAATGTCTCTGATATGGCGCAGCATCCCATCAACCAAGACTAAGTGTAAACCATGGTCACCAACCCCTTCACAAATTCAGCTATATTAATCTCCATTATCAACACTTACCCTGAATTTTTCAACACCAACCCTAGCAAACTACTTGATATGCTTCGGGTGTTGGTCACACAGAAATCAAATCACATGGTACACAGGATATCATTTTCGTCTATTTTACAGAGTGATAATGAGTCCACCAAAGATTACTTGATTCAACTACAGTCAGGAGCACAGGATTGCAACTTTATATGCCTCAAATGCAATCATGATTTATCCAAAATATACATCAATACCGAAATGAGGGAGGATATTAATTCCTAATGCCATAAGAGCCAAAGCATATGTATACTGGTTGGGAATAAACAAGGGCATTGAAAAAAAAATCATCAAAATATGTCTTACATGCCAAAAATATCAAACTGAACAAAAGAAGGAAACCATGATACCACACAAAATTCCTTCAAGATCATGGAAAATAATTGGCTCCAATCTTTTCCTTGTAGCAGTGGAAACGTACCTGCTTGTGGCTGACTATAATTCCAAGTTTCCATTTATCAGAAAAATGCACTATGCATGCACAAGTCAACAGGTTATACACACTTTGAAATCCATATTTGGGGAACACTGCATACTGGAACATATTATAAGTGATAATGGTCCCCAGCACAACAGCTATGCTTTCAAGCAATTCGCCAAAGACTGGGGATTTGACCACATCACCAAAATACACTCAATCAAATGGATTTGTGGAAAGAACCATCCAACCATGAAAAAGTCTAAAGACGGCAATACAGATGTAGACATGGCATTGTTATGTTTAAAAACAACACCAATCAACCACAACCTATCAATTCTAGCACAGCTGCTTTAAAAAAAATGATTAGAGGGAACCTCCCACAACTTGAACACACAACTTGAAAAGGACAAAATCTTGAAGGGGTTACACAAATGCCAACAAGAACAAGAAAAATATTACAACCAGGGTGCAAAAGATTTGCTATTGTTCCACAAAGGTCAGAATATAATGGTGATAATCCCCCCAGTCAGCTTTATGGGAAAGGGCAATAGTTATGAGCACAAATGAAGAGTCCAGATCCTACAATGTCACCATGAAAAATGGCAACCCTATAAGGAGAAACCGGCGCCACCTACGGTCCCATCCACAATAAGGAAAGAGATAAATCAAGGGCCAAACACACAACAAAAAGTAAGACCATATGAAGACGATGCTGAGAATTGAACCTCATCAGGAAATGTGAGAAGGCAGTCATACTACAAGGAATAGACATTAACAGATGAAACAACACCAATATAACCAACAAATGGACATTATAAAAGAAAGGAAAAATAAATGAATGAACAAAGGAAAATGAAACTACACAAATGTCTGCATGTTGTAAGATATACACAAGATCAATAGAAACAACATGACACACCCCACTTTCAATCCCATAGAGAGGGGGGATTTAACAGATTTCACCAGTAGCTGCTACTATATTCACCCCTGCAACACTCTAGCAAGAGCAAAGGGTTTGTTTACTTCCGCCCAGCCTCATTCTGGTAACAGGCCCTGTAAAGTATTGAAGGTTGCTTACAGTTTGCTTGAATAAATATATCTAAAAAAACATATCTGTGTGAGTATCACTTATTCCACAGACTAGCATTGAAATTTACATTAATCTTATTTAAAGTTACCTTAAAAAGTCTATACAAGTCTAATACTTACATCCACAATCCATATAAGACAATTTTTCAGTCATTTGCTTCATTTTTTTTTATTGAACAATTAGTTAAGTCCAAAAATTACAAATTGGTCATAACTCACAGGTGACATAGCAATGCTTTAGTGGTTAGAAAAGGGAAAGATTTTTAGTGAATTTGATTCTTACTGAGTGCACTGCACTTTTGACTGAGTCAAACTAGTATGTATTTATCCAACCCATTTGGCATAGGCAGGATGCAACACAAGGTCAATTTCTAATAGGAGTATAGCTGATTCTGAATTTGGTTTACCTTCTCAGAAAGAAATATGGCCAAACTGTAGCTAACTAAAGGTATAATTTTGGGATTTAACTGTTCAGTAAAATAAAGCAAATGATTGTAGATGTATGCATTACACTAATGCTTTTTAGATAAATTTAAAATTAATGTAAATTTCAATGGGGTGGAAGTATGGTGATAAGGATTGCCTTGGGTGAACGCTATTCTGCACAAACCTTGAATGTTTAAGGATGATAAAGAGAGAGAGAGAGAGAGAGAGAGAGAGAGAGAGAGAGAGAGAGAGAAAAGAACCAATCAGATCTTTTTAACGGATGTTGTCAGTTTGGGTTTTCCCCAGTGATATTTTTTTTTCTAATAGGCTCAATTACACACGACCATACATACGCACATTGAAAAGTCCATGTCAATTGGCCTACCTGCCCCACCTACCTCAGGCCTGCTCACAACCAATTCAGTTGCTTTCTGGATTTTTTTTTTTTTTTTTTTTTTTTTAAATCTGAATAGTGTACTCTGTATGTGTTAAAAAAATATTTTGGTGACGTGTTTCAAGGGAAAACGATTCCTTTAGATTTAAATTTAGTTTTTAAACAATCAAATCTTTGCAAAAAATAAATAAATAAATAAATAAGAATAAAAGGAGTAATTTTCTTAATTTAGCAAAAGGAAAATATAAAATTAAATAATTTTTGTTAAAAAAAAAAAAATGCAGTAATGTATAAATGTAATGCTTGAGTGCCTCAGGTAAGTGTAATGGTTGCAAGCCAGACTAACAAACCATTACTAGCAAGTTCAAGTCTCACTGGGTGCTCTATACTTCCAGCCGTGTGCCACATCTAAGCTTAGTAAATACTACATTCACCGTTCAGAAGTAAGCTTTAGACATTTGCTTCATTTTGTTTGTTTTTTACTGAACAATTACATAAGTCATAAAAAATATATCTGACATCTGCTATAATTAGACATCTTAGTGGTTGGGGGGGGGGGACTTACCTTGTGGTATACAGAATAGTCTTTCTCGCTACATTTAATAATTCAGTAAGAAAAAAAAAGAAAAAAAGACTGAAACTAGGTACCACCAAAATAGGTCACATGATCAGTTTAGGGCCTAATATATATTTACTAGATATACCCAAAAATCATCTGCTACTATTTTTTTTAAACAAATTAAAATTAATTAAATCTATTATTTAAGGTCAAACTTTTGTCTAAATAGATAAGTAATCATCAATAAAAAAAAAAAATAGATAAGTAGCCATCAATAAAAAAAAAAAGCAAAATAATATTACACATTTAATTCATATTTAATACATTTAAAACGATTTTTTTTGTCAATTTCAATCACGTTTGACCATAAACACTCTTTATAAAAGGCGGGTTTACAAATTTTAACATTAGCTATTTTTAAAGAATTACCAAAAATCAAAGAATTATCCTATCTTAATGAAATTTTCAGTATATATTTATCAATTAATGAATTTTATAATGCATCAGTTATTTTATTTCAAAACTTTAATTTAGTATTTTTGTTATGAAAAATTAATATATAAAATTCATTTAAAATATGAATATTCTGATATTTAAAATGATATATTTTTTTATTCTAGAAATAAATATCTATTTAATGCAAACAAAGTATAAGTTTTAAAGAAAAACTATTGAAAATTTAGCCCCCCCACCCCTTTTTAAGCAGAAAAAATATCGATGTATAATTTTTTCTTTTATAAGATAATAGCCAATTAAATAATTATCGAAATCAGTAAAAAAAGAAATCTCAAAAAAATTTTTTTATTTAGCTTTTTTTATGTTTTATTTTCCGATTTTCAGTACTTATTTTCTCATAGAATATTCCCCCTTAAAAAATTTTTTTCTATTCACAACTTTTGTCTTTTATTCGCAGAGTTCCGTCCCGGCCTCCTGCCTTAAAAAACGGTATATGAAAAAATAATTTGTTGATTGAAGGTGTTTTTATCGACAATTTTTTTTTATGGTTTGAAGGCGTTAAAAGTAAGCCATAAAAGTAAAAGGTTAAAATATTTACATTTACTTGTCGAAAAAAGACTGGAGGTGGTAAAATATCACATTAACTTTTTGGGAAAAACGCCTTAAGCGCTGGTTGTATTTTTTTTTTTTTTTTTTTCAAAAATATGGCTTACTTTTAACACTTTCAAACCACTAAAAAAATAATTTGTCGATAAAAACGCCTTCAATCTACAAATTATTTTTTCATATACAGCAGGCACCACTTCAGCTAGGGAGCTGGGTTTGTTTTTTGACCTATGACCGCCTAGCGTTTTTTAAGGTAGGAGGCCGGGACAGAACTCTGCGAATAGTACTTTTTATCTTTTTATTTCTACTATAATTAGTATCAAATGCTGACCAACTCGCCAAGATTTTACGCCCCCAAAATAAAGAGGGGTCAAAATTAAGTAACCTGAAAAAAATCAGAAAGTTTTGAAATGAAATAAATAATGCATTATAAAGTTCATTCACTGAAAATTTTGTTAAAATCCGATAATTCCCTGATTTTCATTTTGTCAAAAACGGATTTTAGGTCAATCTTGGTATACATAATATTTACATTTCTTCCTTCAATATTGCCTAAACTTTAGGCCATATTGAAGGAAGAAACGTATATATTTTTTAACTTTTTTTAAAAATCTTGCAAAAAAGAAATAACGAACATAAAGAGTTGTTACAAAGAAAAACAGTTAATACAAAGATCTAATTATCCGATTGTGAAAAAATTACTCACCATTATCTTGAAAAATAAGTAAAACAGTCCATTTTTTTACGACACAGTTTCTTTATTGATATTGTTTTAGCAGAATTCTGTATTCATGGTACTTTTATTAAAAAGCTCTCGCATTGGCAGTTATAGAAATATTCTGATATAATTATTCAGATCTTTATAATAAAAAGTAAAAGTCGTTTTTTGTCAGTTCAATTTTTCAGATTTCATAAAATAAAATAGGGGGGAGGGTAGACCTCGTAAAAAATATTTCCCCAATATATTTTAGGAAAAAAAAACTATTTCAGACATATTTACATCCAAAGGTAAGTAATTATGGAAATCTTCGTGAAAATCGGACCATTAATTGATTTTTCATAGAATTTATTAAAAAGCCTCTAGTCCTAACTAGTTTTTAGCTACGTTAAATTTCAATTGATTTAACGGTGCAAAAATGTAAACATTGTTTTTCGTTTATGATTTTCATTATTTCCGTAAACTGAAAATTTTTTTTTTTAAATCATCAGGAGTTTTTTTTTTTTTTGTTTTTTTTTTATGTTTGTTCTTTCGAATGGACAAAAAAAAAATATTCAAGATAATATTAACCTTTATACAAGTTTCATTGGGTTAAATATTGGTGGGGGGAGGGGTAAATTTCACAGGGAAAATTGATGGTACCTAACTGAAATTTACTCTTATCTTGATTAGTGAATGTAAGGATTACATTCCTATATATATTTCTTAATACATCACTGCATCTATTTACGCCCGCCCCTAGCTCATCTTAACCTCGGTACAACAACCGTTCTAGGAGAAGGAAAACTCTGCATTCAAAATCAGCTGTACTCCGCTTAAAAATTGACTTTGAGTTTCTTTCTTACCATGGTAGAAGGGTTGGGAAAATAGATACATAACACAGATATTTTCTTCTTTCTTTGAACAAAAAAAAAAAATACTAAGCAGCAGAAAAGCTCAAAACCGTGATTATATACAAAGCCCCCCCCCCCCAGCACACACAAAATAAATAAATATGTAGGAGGATGAGACACGGAGTGAAGTCACGACTTTTTGCACACATTTTCAGTCATTTATTTAGCATAAAAAAAAGATTAAATGAATATGAGGAAATCTGTGTGTAAAATAGCCTCTCTGCATTGAAATTTATTTATAAGTTCAAGGGGGGGGGGCTAAACAATGAAAGGAGAAGTATCTTTCTTGTTTGCCTTTAAATCACCGCCCCCCCCTCATACACACACACACACAGAAGGTGATACTAATTGCCGAGATTTACACAGGGAAGACTTCATGGTATATCGTGAATTCAAGGGTGAAAATTCATAGGAGCGCACTAGCGATATATTTTGTTACTATGGATGGCTAACAATATAAAAATACGTTATAGTCAACAATGTGTTAAGGTAGTTTCACTTACGCAACACTGTAGTATTGTAATAAAACTAATTTGTAATGTACACTAGGTACCACCAAAATAGGTCCCGTTATCAGTTTTAGGCCATATTGAAGGAAGAAACGTAAATATCTTTTAACTTTTTTTTTTAATTCTCGCAAAAAAGAAATAACGAACATAAAGAGTTGTTACAAAGAAAGCCAGTTAATTCAAAGATCAAATTAGCCGATTGGGGAAAAATTACTCACCGTTATCTTGAAAAATAAGTAAGTTATCTTGAAAAATAAGTAAAACAGTCCATTTTTTTTACAACAGTTTCTTTATTGATATTTTTAGCATAATTCTGTATTAATGGTTCTTTTACTAAAAAGCTCTCGCATTAAAACTTATAAAATCTTGTGATATAATTATCCAGATTCTGATCTTTATAGAAAAAAAAAGTAAAATCGTTTTTTGTAGGTTCATTTTTTCAGATCTCATAAAATAAAATAGGTGGGGGTAGACCTCGTAAAAAATATTTCCCCAATATATTTTAGGAAAAAAAAACTATTTTAGACAAAGGTAAGTAGGTACCACCAAACCGTCTAGGCCATCTTGAATAAAACGGAAATAGATATTTCCGAACTTTGTTTATCAAAATTCTCGTAAAAAAAAGATCGTACAGGGTTGTTACAAAGAAAAATAGTTAATTCAAAGATCAAATTATCCGAGTGGGAAAAATTACATCGTTATCTTGAAAAATAAACAAACCTATCCATATTACGTGCGAAAGGGTAATTTTCAGGCCGCGATTTAGAGAGAAAGAAATACATATTATTACCCTCTTACAGTTATGCATCTAAGTACGGATTGGTGTAACGGACAAACTTTTTTAGCCAAATTTTTTCTATTAAAATGAATAAAATCTTTAAAAACTTTAATATTACAATTTAAAATTAATAAAAACTTTAAAAACTTTATTATTACAATTTACTATGAATAAAAACTTTAAAAACTTTATTATTACAATTTACTATGAATAAAAACTTTAAAAACTTTATTATTACAATTTACTATGAATAAAAACTTTAAAAACTTTATTATTACAATTTACTATGAATAAAAACTTTAAAAACTTTATTACAATTTACTATGAATAAAAAATTGAAAAATTTAATCTTAAAATTTCGCAGTGAAATTGACGTTAAAAAATGTCTTCGGTTTTAGTATTAATTCTTAAAATTGAAAATAAAATGAAAATTTGAATATTTTTTCTAAGAGAAAAACTGATAAAACAATCATTCAATATATTATTTTTATTCTAATTGGTCGTAAAAGTTAAATAAAATATTTTTTTACGCTCAGAAAAACAAACTTTAGTTACCGAGAAGCGTCTCGTCATATGTCAGTTTTGCTCTTCCGTATATTCTAAGAATCACACATTACTATTCAACAATAAAAATTACAAATTCTTTTAAAAATATTAATTGAGCACGGATCGGACCAACTTTTAGTTCACGTGAATTCTAAAATTCATAATTTTAAATATCCGTGAAAAATTCGATTTTTTTCCACAGAAAAAAAAAAATTTAATTTATTTCACGCAGAAAATAAAAATATTTAATCACACAAAAGATTGAAAATCTCGTAAAAATTAATTTCTTAAAAAAAAATTTTTTTTTTTGACAATTTAATAGAATATAGTACATACCAATTACATGTAAAAAAAAAAGTTTTTAAATATTGATATTATGACATTTTTTTGCACTTTTTATTTCCGATTTCATTAATTTTTCCTAAAAAAACTATAGTTCGGTACGTTATACAATTTCATTGATATAGTTATTCAGCCTCTTATCTTTATAGAAAAAAAGTACCAAATTTTTTTTCCACGTCATTTTTTTTATCTCATAAAACAAAATAGGGGGTGGGGTGATAGACCTCGTAAAAAAATATTTCCCCTAATATATTTTAGAAAAAACTATTTCAGATGTATTTACATCAAATGGTAAACATTTATGGAAATTTTCGTGAAAATGTCATAATATTAATATTTGAAAACTTTTTTTTGCTTTTGTAATTAGTATGTACTATATGCTATTAAATTGTCAAAAAAAATAATTTTTTTTTTTAGAAATCAATTTTAAGAGATTTTCAATCTTTTGTGTGATTAAATATTTTTATTTTCTGTGTGAAATAAATTAATTTCTTTTTCTGCGCTAAAAAATCGAATTTTTCACGGATATTTAAAAATATGAATTTTAGAATTCAGGTGAACTAAAAGTTGGTCCAATCCGAGCTCGATTAATATTTTTAAAAGAATTTGTAATTTTTATTGTTGAATAGTAATGTATGGGTCTTAGAATATACGGAAGAGCAAAACTGACATATTTGTTTTACAAAGAGACGAGACGCTTCTCGGTAACCGAAGTTTGTTTTCCTTTGATCAAACTTTCGATTTTAAAAATTAATACCAAAACCGAAGACATTTTTTTAACGTCAATTTCACGGTGACATTTTAATATTAAATTTTTTCAAGTTTTTATTCATTTTAATAGAAAATTTTAATATTGAAGTTTTTAAAGATTTTATTCATTTTAATAGTAAATTTTAATATTAAAGTTATTAAAGATTTTATTCATTTTAATAGTAAATTTTAATATTAAAGTTATTAAAGATTTTATTCATTTTAATAGTAAATTTTAATATTAAAGTTATTAAAGATTTTATTCATTTTAATAGTAAATTTTAATATTAAAGTTATTAAAGATTTTATTCATTTTAATAGTAAATTTTGGCTAAACTTGCAAATCGTTCGGAAAATTAAAACATATTACAGGGTAACCCAGAAAAAACAGAACCCAAATTATTTATTTTCCCATTAAACTAACCCTAAACCCCAATCTCCAACCCTAACCATAATTATTACGATTATTTTGTATCGCTTTGTTTTCATTGGTTTATTATTATTTAGCTATTTCAATTTTTACATTGTTGGCCATCCTTAACAACAAAATGTATCACTGGTGCGCCCCTATAAAATTTCGCTCTTAAATTCATGATATACACCAACATCACTTGGTACCTATCGGCTATGTGAGGTTTGTAATGAATCAAAATTACTAATTCTTTAAATTCCGTTGAGTATTTTTCTATTTGAGGTAACTTTAGAGTTTGGTGAGGTTTTTAGTCTGCGATATGTCAAGTGACATTTTAGCGGTTATAGTTATTTACTAAGTTTAGTTTAGTTTGGCACAAGGACAGAAATATGGCCACCCAGTGAGAATCGAACTCACCAACAATGGTCTGCTAATCTAACTAGTTAACCATTACACCAAGTGAGCGGTTAGAATAATTGTTATGAAGAGAAAATGATGATACTGATCTATCAGTAATTAGTCTGATTCTAACCTGCTAAGCAAATTAATTTAATCTGAAACCTGTAATCTGACGTGTCAAATTTATCTCCCCTCCATATTTAACACAATGAAACTTGCATAAAGGTTAATATCTTCAAAATTTTTGGACCATTCAAAAGAAAATCATTTAAAAAAATCCTAATAATTTTTAAAAAATTTTCAGCTTACTGAAATAATGAAAATTATGAACGAAAACAGATGTTTACATTTTTACACCGTTAAATCATTTGAAATTAAACAGCCAAAAACAAGTTATGGCTACCGGCTTAAAAAAATAAAAAAAATTCTATGAAAAATCAACTAATAGTCAAATTTTTACGAAAATGTCGGCAATTATTTACCTGTTGATGAAATTATGTTTAAAATAAGTTTTTCCTAAAATATATTAAAGGAAATATTTTTTACAAGGTCTCTCCCCCCCCCACACACACACACTTTTTATTTAATGAAATCTGAAAAAAAAAAAAAAAAAAATGAACCGATAAAAAACAAGTTTTGATTTTTTTCTATAATGATAAGAGTCTGAATAATTTAGGTATTGGCAATTTTGTCATCTGCTACAAATTTTAAACGCGAATTAAAAATAATTAAATCTATTATTTAAGGTCAAACTTTGTCTAAATCGATAACCATTATTAAAAAAAGAAAAATATCATTACATATGCAGTTTATTTTTAATAGATTTAAAACGATTTGTTTTGGTCAATTTCGACGTGATCCGTCATTCTGTCTCTTTTCAATGGTTTTACGCGCTTGTTTATAATTTTTATGTAACATTCGCGATTGCAAAAAAAATTACCAAAAATCAGAGAATTATCCGATTTTAATGAAATTTTCAGTATTGATTTATCAATTAATGAATTTTATAATGCATCAGTTATTTTATTTCAAAACTTTAATTTAGTATTTTTGCTATGAAAAATTAATATATAAAATTCATTTAAAATGTGAAAAGCCTGATGTTAAGTTTGAAATGTTATATTTTTAGATTCTAGAAATAAATATCTATTTAATACAAACCTTATTTTAGATACATAAAGTAATAAGTTTTGAAGAAAAACTCTATTGAAAATGTACCCCACATTGATATTTTTTCTGCTTAAAAAAAGCAGAAAAAATATCAATGTGTATTTTTTTCTTTCATAAGATAATAGCCAATTAAATAATTGTCGAAATGAGTAAAAAAGAAATCTCCAAAAAATTAACTATTTATTATTTTTTTTACATTTTATTTTTCAATTTTCGGTATTTATTTTCTCATAGAAAAGCCACCGTAAATTTGTTTGTTTGTTTGTTTCTATTCATAACTTCGGTATCTCTTTATTTATACTGTAATTAGTACAAAATAAGACCAACTTGAAAAAAAATATTACGCCCCCAACATAAGGGGTGTCAAAAATAAGTGACCTGAAAAAAATGAGAAAGTATTGAAATAAAATAAATAATGCATTATAAAGATCACTCATTGATAAATAAACACTTGAAATTTCATTAAAATCCGATAATTCCCTGATTTTTTGTAAATTATTTTCTGTAGGGGGGGGGGCTAAAGTCATTTTGTCAAAAACGCATTTTAGGCTCATTTTGTCAGTACCTAGAATGATTATATCACAAAATTTTTATTAGTTTCTCTAAGGGATGTTTTTAATAAAAGAACCATGAATTCAGAATTCTGCTGAAAATATCAATAAAGAAATCGGCTCTGTTGTTAAAAAAAATTTTTTTTTTTAAATCAAAATAAAAAAAAAACTGTTTTACTTATTTTTCAAGATAACGATAAGTAATTTTTTCCCAATCGGATAAATTGATCTTTGAATTAACTGTTTTTCTTTGTAACAACTCTTTATGTTCGTTATTTTTTTCTTTTGCGATATTTAAAAAAAGTTCAAAAATATTTACGTTTCTTCCATCAATATTACCTAAACTGATCACGTGACGTGATTTTGGTGGTACCTAAAAACCTGGCACGCTAAAGAATGGAGTCTTAATTATTGGCATTTCCCACCGGTTCCACTCAAATATATTCTCACCCACTCGGCAATTAGTCTAACAGCTAAAAGTTAACTTGCCATCATCAGAGGAAAGTTACGAAAAGAAGAAAATTTGGTAATAATCGTTAAGAACGGAGTAGGAAACCTTTAAACAAACTGTAATTTAAACCCACAGCTGTTAGAGACCCTCACCCCACCCAATTATCCCGTGATTGATAAATGGATTATAAGTAAATCAATAATGAAAAACGCTGAGAGACAAATGAAAGAAACTGTGATTGAATGATTCGTAATTCAATTTTCTTCTTTATTTTCGTAAGTTTTTATAATTTTTAAGATTTATAAGTCATTGGTAAAAAAATAAATCACGCTAAAAACAAAACAAAACTTCTGTTAATAAAAATCTTTTTTTCTTCTTCTTAGTGCCAGTTGTAAGAAATAGAAAGGCCTTAATTATTTTTACTCCCTTAGGGTTGATTTTAGAATTCGAATTAAATGTTTGAAATTAAGATCAAAAGGGTGTCAAAAAAACTGAAATATTTTTTTTTTTAAATCAACGAAGTTTTAAGTAAGTTATCGCATCCATAAAAGAAAACACATTAAGAAATGTCCTCCTTTAATTAAAATAAAAATATCTAAATAAAATCTTTTAAGATTAAAGATTTAGATCTTCAAAGATTTTTTTAAATTAAAAGAGGATATGGGCCTGGATTTTGTAACAAACGAAAGTTCAAGAAATATTTTCATGTTAAATATCACTACTCATATGAAGATGCTAACATTTTAAATATATATTTTTAAAATTAAAAATGAATAAACAATGTATATATTAAATCAGTGTATATTATTGACTCATCTTTGATAAGTAAATATATTCGTTCTCAAGTTTTATGAAAGCCTGAGTTCTGTTGATAAATTGATTTGTAGGAAAAAGTATACGAATTTTATTTAGATTTTTTTAGGTAAATGCAATGTTTGAATTTAAAGAAATAATTGTTTCAATTTTATTCTTTCTTTTTAAAAATTTCATTAAAAGAAGAAGAAAGAATAAAATTAAAATCATGGCATTTCTATGTATTTATTGACACTTCTGTCATACAATGAAGGAACTTAAATTGTATTAAAAACTTTTTAAAAATAAATCGGACTTACGGGTTTTTTTCTTTTCGAATGAACATACAATTCTAAAAAAATGATGAATAATAATCGGTTTTCGATCAAATTGTAAAAAAAAAAAAAAACGAAAATAAAATCTGTTTTTGTAATAAATCCACAAAATAACACGTGTATATAAAACTTTAGGGCCAGTTGCGACAGATCTGGATTGTAAAGAAGAAAAACAGAAAAAAAAGATTCTGCAGGTTCGTGTCCAAGTAGTGAAAATTGGTCTGCTAGAGAGCACTGGACACACGTTCAGGGTACGAATAATAAATAAAATAATAATAATAATATCTTACTGCTTTGTTTTGAATCAAGTTGGAGTTAAAAACGCCAAGTAGCTTCTTTTTTTACTCTACCCAGCACGTTGAAGTCCATTACTGACACAGCGCGAGTACTCGGGTGTAGTACCCCGGTCACCTACCACTCAACAATCACATCACACCTAATCCTCGTGTCAATTCTTATTGTGTAAAGTAGTAGCCACTTCACCAACTACATGCCTACTCTCTCTCTCTCTCTCTCTCTCTCTCTCTCTCTCTCTCTCTCTCTCACACAAACAATACCTCGTTCCTTATATTTCTTTATTTTTACTTACATATTTACATGTATTTTCATTTTCATAGATAAGAACAAAACTTCAGCAAGCAACGTGAAGAGGGTTTTTAGCAGTGTATATATATATGGTCGGTTTAGTTCATTTGGGGTAGAGCGTCCGATTAGGAACCACGAGGTTCCAGGTTCGATACTGGCCCTCGCCAACTCAGCTTCTGAGTAGCACAGGGACCTGTGCGGTAAAGTGAGGAGCTGATGGTTGGTGTGGCGCCACGCCCCAGAGGCCAAAATAATATCCATGGTTTCACTAGCGCTAGCTAGTGAAAAGGGGATAGACTCCCTCGCTGTCTGGCTGATACTGACTTTAGGCCACTCCGAGGACTTTACTTTTTACTCATAATATATATAACACTCTGTGGTAGCATAATGCTAAGGACTGGCAAAAAATTCAGCTTCTACGAGTTTTAAAAGCGAATTAAAAATAATTAAATCTATTATTTAAGGTTAAACTTAATATGCAATTTATTTTTAATACATTTTATACATTAAAAATCGTCCGAATTTCAACAAAAAGTTACGTTGAATTTATTTTGATTTATCGTGTTCAATAATGGCTTTAAAATATTTTTAAAATACTTATAAACATTTCTTTTTAGAAATAAGTAAAGCGTTACTTTAAATACATATTCATTAAATGTTACTGAAATTTTTCACACTCGTTTTAACTTTTAACCAAGGAAAATCCGTTTTTTTTATGTAAAAAAATCAAAAATATATTTAGTTTCATTGAAAATAAAATTTGCATATTATTTACGTTTCGTGTATGGTATTCCATAATTGCCATAATATTTTTAATTTTTTTGTGTTGTTTGATTGACGTAAAACCCGGTTTTTGACAAAATGAATTTAGCACCCCCTCCTACAGAAAATAATTTACCAAAAATCAGGGAATTATCGGATTTTTATGAAATGTTCAGTGTTGATTAATCAATGTATGAACTTTATAATGCATTATTTATTTTATTTCAAAACTTTCTCATTTTGTTTTAGGTCACTTAATTTTGACCCCCCGCTACTTTGTGGACGTAAAATCTCTGCGAGTTAGTCAGTGTTCGATATTTAATTACAGTATAAATAAAAACTTTTTATTTATATAAAAATAAAAGACCGAAGTTGTGAATAGAAAAAAAAAATTAAGGGGAATATTCTACGAGAAAATAAATACCGAAAATCGGAAAATAAAATATTAAAACAACAAATTTAAATAATTTTCGGAGATTTCTTTTTTACTCATTTCGATAATTATTTAATTGGCTATTATTTTATAAAAGAAAAAACATCAATTAGAATTTGAATATTTTTAATTAAAAAGGAATAATTGAATTAAAAATAGTAATAATGAAATGAACTTACCTTAACTTATTAGATATTGAATCTTTCGGTTAAATTACTGACACAAACAATAACTCTCCTGAATAGAGAGGAAGATATTTTATGTTTTTAAAACATAAAACATTGTTTTATGTATTTGGTCTTCCATACAATTATTGGTCTAACATTATGTTTTTTTATTGAAAATCAATTCAATTGTTTTAAAATATGTGGCTCTTGATATTAAGTTTAAAATGTTATATTTTTAGTTTCTAGAAATAAATATCTATTTAATGCAAACCTTACTTTATACTCACGAAGTAATAAGTTTTGAAGAAAAATTCTATTTTCGCAGAAAAAATATCGATATATAATTTTTTTTTAATAAGATAATAGTCAATTAAATAATTATGGAAATGAGTAAAAAAGAAATCTCCTAAAAAAATTATTTATTATTTTTTTACATTTTATTTTTCGATTTTCGGTACTTATTTTCTCATAGAAGCTCCACAGTAAATTTGTTTTTTGTTTCTATTCATAACTTCGGTCTTTTATCTCTTTATTTATACTGTAATTAGTATCAAGTTAGGACCAACTTGAAGCAATGTTACGCCCCCAACATAAGGGGGGTCAAAATTAAGTGACCTGAAAAAAATGAGAAAGTTTTAAAATAAAATAAATAATGCATTATAAAGATCACTCATTGATACATAAACACTGAAAATTTCATTAAAATCCGATAATTCCCTGATTTTTGGTAAATTATTTTCTGTAGGGGGGGCTAAAGTCATTTTGTCAAAAACGAATTTTAGCCTCTGTTTGCTAGTCCCTACATAATGCCCATAACCTTTTCAATAAATACAACTGTTATATTGACATTTGATTTTTTACACGAATGAAAATTAATTTTATTCATTTTTCCAAATTTGCTCATAAAATTTAGAATTTGAAACAATTACCAATAAATGTATGCAAATATTTATCCATTTACAAGCAGAGAATATTTAACTCTGACATGAGAATTCAAATAGATAACATTTAGTCTTTCTAAAATTGAATACACATTTTATGATGTAAAGGTCAAATAAGTGTAGACATTTACAATTGTTTTCCGATAGGCTTCTTTTAATAGGACAAAATAAACATATACAGCAATATATATATATATATATATATATATATATATATATATATATATATATATATATATATATATATATACACACACATATATATATATATATATATATATATATATATATATATACATATATAATTTTTAAAAGTATCATACTTTATTGATCAGCAATTTTAAACGAATTAAAAAGAAAAGAGAGCGAAAGAAGGAGAAATTTAAGGGTCCTTTCGACCGGTGCTTTTTCAAAAGTAACAACCGGTAGATCGTTTAAAAGTCAAACTGTATATATATTGGGTAAAAGAGGGGGATAAGACCATGTAAATGTTGGGGCAACATGGTCTTATCCCCCTCTTTTATATATTGCTGTATATGTTTATTGTGTCCTATTAAAAGAAGCCTATCGGAAAACAATTGTAAATGTCTACACTTATTTTTTTTTATTCCTTTAAAATTGCCGATCAATAAAGTATGATACTTTTTAAAATTATATACAAATTTAGCTGTACCAATAATTGGTATATATATATATATATATATATATATATATATATATATATATATATATATATATATAGGCACTGGCAAAATGAGTCTAAAATGCGTTTTTGACAAAATGACTTCAGCCCCCACCCAAGAAAATAAATTACCAAAAATCAGGGAATTATCGGATTTTAATGAATTTTTTAGTGTTTATTTATCAATGAATGATCTTTATAATGCATTATTTATTTTATTTTAAAACTTTCTCCTTTTTTTCAGGTCACTTAATTTTTTTTAATATCGATATTTTTTCTGCTTAAAAAAACATTTTCAATAGAGTTTTTCTTCAAAACGTATACTTTGATTGACTAAAATAAGGTTTGCATTAAATAGATATTTATTTCTAGAATCTAAAAATATAACATTTTAAACTTAAAAACCTAATATTTTTATTTTTAATGAATTTTATATATTAATTTTTCATAGCAAAAATACTAAATTAAAGTTTTGAAATAAAATAACTGATGCATCATAAAATTCATTAATTGATAAATCAATACTGAAAATTTCATTAAAATCAGATAATTACCTGATTTTTATTATTTAAAAATTTTTTTTTTTTTTTGCAATCGCAAATGTTATATTAAAATTGTAAACAAGCGCGTAAAACCATTGAAAAAGTGACAGAATGGCGGATCGCGTCGAAATTGACCTAAACAAATCCCTTTAAATGTATTAAAAATAAACTGCATATGTAATGATATTTTTCTTTTTTTAATGATGGTTGTAACATAATGTTACTACTTATCGATTTAGACAAAGTTTGACCTTAAATAATAGATTTAATAATTTTTAATTCGCTTTTAAAACTCGTAGTATCCGATTTTTTTGTCAGTGCCTATATATATATATATATATATATAATATATATAGGGTCATCCACAGACACGTGTTTCGACTTATCAAGTCTCTTCAGTGTGGCTAGACATTCTGTAACCTACAACCGGAATTGAACTCCGGTCGGTTGTGTGTCAGTCCGGCACCTTAACCATTAGGCTGTCTTCACTTACAGAATGGGAAAGGGATTTTAACTGTTTTAATACACACATCGCTTTGTGTGTAAAGGCCGTCACAGAGTGCTCCATTCAGAGAAGAGCGTTGTGTGTGTGTGTGTGTGCGTGTGTGTGCGTGTGTGCGTGTGTGTGTTTAAATTTCAAGTTCAAGTTCACGTTATGAATATTGCAACTAAAATGAAGCGGCCCTGTCGGTTAGGGCTATAGAATACGCCGACAGTACAGTGGTAAGACTTTCCCAATGGGATCACCTGTTGGCCGTGGGTGGTGATCCGTGATGTTTGAGGCTGGAATCCTGATGGCTGAGCAGTCCATGACATGCAACATTCCACTTTAGCCCTTCCGATTAATCGGCTGGTCACATCAAGCTCTTGCACCTATATGATTGCCCCGACCGTATTTCTCTTATAGCACCCGACCACTTTATCATACATATATTAGAAAGCGGTGGTTGAGGGTCTTGGTTCGTGGGTATGACGTTAAACTGCATCTAGTGGTGAGGTTCTAATTCTGGAACTCTGGACTGCGTGGAGTTCCCCTTCATTGCCATTACTCCCAGGTCCAACCTGTCCCCGAGTGGAAGTACCATCTATGGGTTAAATAGATTTTTTTTAATGAGTTTAAAAAACGTGTTTAAAAAAAAGAGATAAAAAATTTCAATACCCAACAAGAATGAATTAATTTTTTTAGCGAGCCCGAACATTTTGAAAGATGTAGGCTAAAACGTGAACTGGGGAATATTCGCTTTTTTGCCAAAATTATTAACCAATAGAAATCCAAATTATATAAAGATGAACTATTTTGAATTATTGTTGTAAATTCCCATCAATCTAATATGTAAACAGTGAAATAAATAATGCCATATCACTGAAATAGGCAATTAAAACCTGGAACGTATGAGGTCTGATATCAACAGCAAAGAGAGAGAGAGAGAGAGAGAGAGAGAGAGAGAGAGAGGGGGAGAGAGAGAGAGAGACTAGGATTGCGAACACTATAACATTGACCTTGTGTGAATCTAATAAACCAAGATAGTTATCCTCTCAGGGCAGTTCCTCTACTCGTGTCACAAGTTGGTGCTTATGCAACAGAAACATACCATATGCCATGGTTTGGACCATGTCCCCAACTATTGGTACATTAGATACCGCATTGCTATCATGCTATCTTCCGTTGAGAAACAGTTTCACTTCCAGGTGCCAGATCGTCAACGTATACGGCCCAATCACTGAGAGAGCCCAAGAAAATCCATCCATCATCAAGTCTAGTATTTGTAAACTGATCCCTTATTCGCTTTCGCAACTTAAGGTCCGACAACAAATTCAATCGCTTGCAACAATAACACAACAGTCTCCAACGTAAACCCAATAACAGGCTCCAAAGTGTCCCACCTCTTTCCATGTCGCACTTGATGTTTTATGCACAGCTCGAAAAAAAAAACATTGCATACGTGCATATACATTCTCGCCAATTCTCCTGGCTCCGAGATCACGTTTCCTTACATTACGGTGCTAAGGCAGTCATATTTTCTCTTTTTTTGAACCCATCACTCATTTTGCACGCAAGACACATTCGTGCTCGCTTTGAGCTCCGACCTACGTCATTTTATCCCCAACATCCCTTTATGATTAACTAAGCTCAGTGTAGTGGACACAGTCTGTCCCTCCTCGCCCCCCGACGAAAACGACATAAGATCATATGTGCTCTGAAAAATTCCCATGAGCCGGAATTTATATGAGGGCTTTGAAAACTATAATAAAACTGGCTAGATTTTTGGACACGAGGAGTTGTAAAACTAGTGTCCGACGGTGTTCGTGGTAGGCGTTTGGTCGAGGAGTAGAAAGGCGGTTATGATGGAGGTCCTGGTAATTGTGGTTGTTGCCATGACCCACCAAAAATCAACTATGAAGTCAACAGATTCTCTAGCGCCAACCCCGTCATGTTTCCTTAGATCTCCGATGATTTGGTCAGTGTCTTAGCATTTCGCCAAAGAAAAGGAACCCCTTAGTCTTAGAATCCCCAAAATAGTGAGATGAATAGAAAAGTATTACCTTGATTTTGCTAAAAGTAAAATAGACACTGTATAGACTGAGTAAATACTAAAAGGTATTTAGACATGAACGCTTTAAGATTCTAAAGCGTAGGAATCTAGTTCTTAGTCACAGTAATTTGTAGAGAGTCGAACACCTGCCTTTTCAAATAGACGGCCGCTGGAGTCGGTCGTATCTTTTATCGTCCAATAAACGAAATTGGAATCATTTGTACGGTCAATTAGCCATTTAGTAAAACAGGTACTAAGAAAAAATATTTTGAACCCAACCCGATATGGTGCTAACAAGGTAAACTACGTTTTTCTTCTTCTTAAGCTTTATATTTGAGTTTTAAACAAATCATTTTTCAGGAAAATTATAAATATAATTGAATTTTTAAATTATTTCTTACCAAATCTCATACATAGTTTGTGCATTTAAGGTAAATAAATTAGGTACCGCAGAAACCCCTTTTAAAAGTGCGTTTATTACATTTTGTAAATTAAAAATATGTTTAAATGTTTTATATAATAGAATTTGTAATTCATATGAGGCGTAAACGATTCCTGTTGATTTTATGATAGAACATTTATTTGAAATTTGTTTTGTCTTTTGTCTTTTGTTCTTTGTTATATTGTTATTTTAAATGTAAAATTTGTCAGTCCATTTATGTAATTTGTCGCACTTATGTAAATGTTTGTTTTCATTTTCAGTTTTCACAGCTGCGTATGTCTGAATGTAATAAAAGAATGTTTTAAAAAAACATAATCTGCAGTTCGTCAGTCATTTCATTCACTCATACACAAAGTTCATCGGGTTCCACAGTAATGATGGAGGATTCACTTGGATTCGACTTCGTGATGGGGATGCAATTAAAACTCTTGTCGGAGTATCTATTTCAAAATCAGGGATGTTACAATTTCCTTGTGAACCAGTTTCCGCTTGCGCGACGGTGACAGTGCTCACCATCGAGTAGCCTGATTTTCATGCAGATTTCGGTCGGCAATGAAATTAATGGACAGCATCGTGGAAATGGGTGGAAGGTAAATCGCCCGACATGATGCAAAACTGCGTTACGGAATATTCTGTACCGGTGACAGTTAGAGGAGAGCATGAGAATGAGGTAGAGCAATGTATCGAGAAAAGTTGGCTGATTCCTTATGATCAGCAGAAGCTAATCCCATGAAGGGGCTACTCATGCTAATGGCTGTCGTACAACCAAACAAATCGAAAGTGCGTCCCGTAATAGACTATTGGAAGATCTACCTCCACGTTGATACATACACCGTAAATACAGATATTTGTGCCAGCAAGCTGAGAGAATGGAAACGGTTCAAACGTTTTCCGAAGAAGAAAGTACTACTTGACAATGTGCTGGTGGTGACATAGTTCCCCAAGTAATGAAACCCATTGTTGATACGGCCATTTCGCAGGATGACCGAATCAGAAAAGCGACTTCAGCGTACATTGACGACCTATGCGTAAATGAAGATGTCACGCCCGCAACTAGCGTCGCTGAAGTCTTGTCATGTTTTGGGCGGACGTGCAAAGCCCAGAAGCGACCAAAGGATGGATACTTGATTTGGCTGTCTCAGAGCGAGTCGATGGCCTGTTTTGGAAACGTGGAAACAAACCCCTAATGCGCCCCAGAAAGGATCATCAGGGGGAAAAGTTTCTCATTTTGCGGAAAACTCGTTGGATATCTTCCGATGTGCGGCTGGTTGTGAGTAGCAGCTGGTGTCATCAATCGAAAGGCAATCGAGATGATAAAAGGCTGAGATGACTGGATTGATGATGCACTTCTAGGAAGGATGGTGACAAAGACAGCAAACAGAGCGAGTCAAGCCGAATGGCGGTGTCGATAGCGAGGACGTGTGTATTGATGCAAGTTCCTTGGTAATGGGTATCTTGCTTCAGTCACTTGGGACCATTATCGAAGATGCGTGTTGGCTGTAACCAGAATCAGATATGCAACACATTAAACTCATGGAACTTGATGCTATCATAAAGGGGGTGAACTTGGCTATACACTGGGAAGCCAGCCCCCCTCTTAATACTGATTCTGTGTGTGTGTGTGTGTGTATAAATCATTTACCAACACGTTGACTGACAAAGCCAGGGTTGAGCCGTAAGGCTGTTTGCGAGATGCTCATCAAAAGACGGCTGCAAACTTTCTATGAACTGGCCAAGGAGTACACGCTGGTGGTGGATATGGCACTCGTTAGATCAAATCAAAACAAGGTGGATATAATAACCAGAGTCTCACAGAAGTAGCTGGAGGCGATGAGAAAAGAACTAGAGATATGTGCCGCTGCAGAAGGCATCATGGAGCCGAGTTAAATACAACAAATACATTCGTACAGTGAGCACCCTAGAGTAAAACATACGTTGTCAATAAGATCACTCTTTTCACGGCAACAGGGGCCGTGAGATCTGAAATTGAGCCCTGTCGTGAATGTTTGTCTATCGACACAGCACCGATTTGATGGCAAAGGGGAAAATTAAAATCGGTGAACACATGGCAAAGGCTAGGCATGAATGTCACTCTATGAGGGCGCTTACGAACACACCCTGATCGATTGCGAGCCTATTCGGTTTGCGATCCGGCGATGTCTACGCCGAGATGAATTTGCCACTGTTATTAAGTGTCTCAACTTTTTGAGAGCTGTCCACCTGAAAAGATTCTGATTGGCAATGGCACGGCATCCACAAACGGGAGCTTCACAGCGTTTGCCGAGAGTTAGGGTGTCTGCCTTGGTTTCCGATGTGCATACGCACCTTCTGAAAATGGCATTGTTGAATGATCCCACAGATCTATAAAGCAGATTGCTGCAAGAAAGTGATGCACTATCAAATAAACGATTTAATGGTATAATGTTAAGGCCGAAGACTGGTGTTCGCGGTGCAACTGCTTCGGCTAATGCACTGTATTTAAGTATGTTCAGAGAATGAAAGTTTTATTAGTACTGAAAGAAAAGACAGAGATAGGACAAACACGTGCGTTAGGTTTAAAGATTTATTCTGGGGTCTCCTTAGATAGCAGCAGCAACCACAAGGGTAGGAGGATAATGGGCTGACTACTGTGGTAGTAGTAGCAGGGTCCTTGTTGTGATGTATGTAATATGTTACCTTTTTTTTTATCTCTGTATCTGTGTGGAAGATGTATTATTCTTCCACTTCAATGCATGCGGAACGGGTTTTCTTTTATTGTATTAGGGGGAATGTTTCTGTGTGTTGATTTTGGGTATTTGGTTTTTAATCAAGGAATATGTATTTGTAACAGTCAATGTTAGTGGTTCCTTTGGCTTTAGTAAATGACGCCTGTTGCGTTTTATTTGTCTTCCTTCTTCGGTAAGAACAAGATGGGAACGAGGTTGTTAATTACTTTAATTACTTTGCCCTTTCTAAGCCAATTGACGTTAAATCTAATTCTCACGTTGTCATTTGGTATGGACAGCTCGTCAGTGGATGTGGATTGTTTTGTTTTTTTATCCATGTGTCTTTTTGTTTTTTGTGGAAGATTTGTTCTTGGGATTCTGTTCATTAGTTGTTTAGCTGGAGAGGGGGAACCATTTTTAGAGGTGGTGTGTATAGTGCTAAGAGTGCCATGTAAGTGTCTACATTTGTTTTTATGGCTTTAAAAAAGATTTTCCTTGTGGTTCGTATGTTTCTTTCTATCATACCATTTGCCTTAGGGTAATTTGGACTATTAATTTATGTGATTTATGTCTCAAATTCTATTGATTTGAATTCGGGTCCGTTGTCCCTGACCAGTATTTTAGAAATGTCGAAATTTGAGAATGATGTTTTCAGTTTTCCAATGACTGTTGATTATTGGCCGTCCTTTATTCTGCAAACATCAAATTATCTGGTCGTTTAGTCTATGATGTTTATATACGATTTGCCATAAAGATGGAAGATGTTCGTTGCTACCATTGGTCATAGAGTGACAGGTATTTCCTGGTTAATCAGAGTTTCAGCTGATTGTGAATTACTGTAACCAATACCTGTAGAACAGGTGTTAATCATGTCTTAGATTTGGGCATTTATATATGTTCTTTGGCTCGTGCTATGCATTTGTCAACTTCCAAATGTCTTGTGTGGATTTTCTTTGTAGCACTTTATGTGCAGTGAGCTGGAGACCACAATACGTGTGCCTTTCAAGACAAGTCAGTTGATGATTGTGAATTTGTCCCGAGTGGTGTTAAAGGGTTGAATGTTGGATGGTGTTTTCTCTTTTGAGGGTCATCCATTCTTTGTACATTCGATTAGTGCTTGTAATGTAAGGGTCTCTATTCAAGTTGAATTTATCATCAGATATTGGATAGTTCTTTGTTATTATATAAGTTTCCATGTCTGTCTTAAGTATCTTTGAGCTTGTGTCTTCGGGATATGTGCGAGAGAAAGTGTCTTCAACAACTGCGTCACGACCTGGTATGTATTTCAGTTCGAAGTCGTACGGTTGTAGGGCTAGCATGAATTTTTAGATTCTTGGATGAAATTTTATAAGCTGCTTTGTAAATATTTGCTTCAGTGGTTTATGATCATTTTCAATTACAAAATGAGTATCATGTATGTACTGATGGTAGTTTTCCAAGCAAATACTATCACCGGATAATGGTGACCAAACAACCTAATCACCAACAAGGCTCTATATAAGATGTACAACACTATTCCACTATCAACAAAGGTGGTGAAACTACGGTGGTCCCTGTTTAGTCATGTGCTATGGATGCCCGGAGAAGCACTCGCACAAAATTCTCTGGATTTCTTTTTTTTTCTTTTTTTTTTTGTAATAGGGTCAAACAACTACCACAGCACAAACCTGGTTGGTAAGCTGCGGTCGAACTTTCAATATGCAGGGCTGATGCATTTCAAAGCTAAATGTCTATGATATTATGTCACCAAATTTGATAACATCAGTCACTTAAGTGTACATTTTGGTTGCGTTACAGCAGAAAAAAGGTCACAGCAAAGCTGCTACAACATAAAAGATGTAAGAATTAAAAAATATAGTCATTATCTAAAAAGATTTATCAAGAAGTTAAGTAAGAAAGAATGTCAAAGAAAAAATGTACTAACAAAAATGTTTCATTAATTCCCATGATGCTTTGCGTTGCTAAGTAGATCGTCAAATGTATCTAGATATCAAACTATTAACATCTTGCCTCGTATAATGATTAGCAAGCTTGGTTAGCACAACATTGTTTGTGAATTTTATTCTCACTGAGTGGCTTGTAAATGACTCAGAATAAAATACAACAAAAGTTGTTTCACTTATATTCAAAACTGAAGCGCAATTTTATAATTTTTATTTGATTTTGCTGCTAGAAATATATTGATCCAATTATTTGTTGACGGAGTTTACTCCCCTGTGAAGCTATATACTTTATGAGACAATGGTACTATTGCAAGAAACATTCTTGAAACTTGTTTTTGAGAATACCTGTTAGTAATTTAATCCCATGTTGGTGGATTCTGAGATGTCAGTAAATCTTTGTCCTTTCAGAGAATTTTTCAATTTTGGAAATATTCCAAAATCACATTTTATCATTAGTAAAGACCCTGTCAAACATCTGTGCATTATTCAAAATATCAGATGAAGTCAACATGGATTCTGCTCATCAGTCAAAATTCGAGGCACCATCTCTGAGAAAATGTTTCTCTTTTCCAAATCTTCCATTAGAATCTGACATGTGTTTCCCTATTGAGTTCTTTTGTTATCAGTTGCACACTTAACCTTTGACCTGAACGCAATAAGCTTCGCCATTTGTCCACATTCCCATTTATTCTTTTAACTGCCCACTTCTTGCATTATTATGAACGTCTTCACTACCTTCATTTAACCGACTCTTTTATCCATAAATAATCGATTTATCATACTATATTCGCCATAAGTCACTTTTATACAGCTATATTTCACTAGTACTTTTACCAATCTTCACAAAAAAATTAATGTTAATCCAATGCTCTAGATCCCTTTCACTCATTTTCCATCAACAGTATAAACATGAAAATGTACAACTTCCTATAATGCTCGGCAAAGAATAACTTATCAAGTCTGCATCTAAACAAATTCATAACGTCTACAAATGTTTATCTGACTCATCATCCCAGCGATACATTGATGATAATTTCATGAACTGAATTATCAAACCTTACACGTATCATTCTCCAATATTTTCTATGAACTACGTGAAACTACACATTTATAACAATAATTATATTGAAAAGCTGAGCGATTCTTATGTATCTTAAAAATTAAGTAAGTGCCAAGAGTTAGGGTAAGGACAGCCTACCAAATCAAAAGTCAGGGGTAAAATTTTAAAAATATATAAATGATTAAAAGTCATTAAAAAGTCAATCATCTTAGAAGGTATAAATATCACATATATCCCAAAGTTTAATGTTGATTTGATACATAAATTGTCTTTATTTGTTAGAGATGAAGGTTTCTAATTGTAAACGAATGTTAAAGAAGAATGTAGTAAAAGAGGAATAAAAAGGACACCCCCTACATATATATATATATATATATATATATATATATATATATATATATATATATGATGAAATAATAGATTAGGTAAAATAAAACAAAATGTGATTAAAAGTTTATAAAACACATACAACTTCATTCAATTGATATTTCGCCTCGGTGTATTAATGAAGCTTCAGTTGGTTGAGACTTCTGGTTCTGACTTAATAAAAAATGTGATCAAAAAGAAATATATACCTTGGTTGTCTGTAAGAAATAATGGTAGCCTTGATGGAATCAGACCAGTCAATAACAAACCAGCATCTTGAAGAACCAGGCTTATAGCAGAACTAGACTGTTAACAAAATACAGTAAGAAGAAATGTCCCAGCTACACAAAAAGTAAGTAAGTATTTACATATGAGGGTATAATCACGGACGCCCTCCTAAGAAGAATAGAAACGAACTCTCGCCACATATATACCTAGACGGGAATGTAACACACATACATACACACAAACACACACACGTGTGTGGGGGGGGTGCGTGCGTGTGTGTTTGTGATTAAACTTTGAAGAATAAAAGCGGATAAAACACACTTCATTCAATTAATTTTTCGCATCGGTGTATTAACGAAGCTTCATCAGATTTTTTTTATTTTGAGATAAACTGCTATGTATATATCTTTTGAAAATGTGGAGATAGGGCGGGACAAAGGGAGAAGATGGGGACGGATGCGTCGGAAGGTGTGAGGCAGAGGTAAAGGCAAGGGAAAAAAAGTTGATCGCAAGTTCAAAGCAGTGCGACCGGGGTAATTGAAGGACTTAGGGTGAATGAAGGCGCCAGGCACTAGCTATGTTTTTTTGGCTAAGATGTGATTGGAATTCGGAATTTTTCTTTTGTTGTATTTCAGAGATTCTGTGATTTTTGCGTTTTCGTGTATTTTTGCCTAAGTTATCCTTTGTCTGATTTAATATTGTTTTCTTGAATTATGATTTTTGCGATGGCTGGCATAAGGTGGAAAAGCAGGTTCTTTGAATTCACAATAACTGCTGATTCGCATAAACGGCGTAAGTTCTTACAATGTGCAGGCTTAAGTAACGAAGTGTGGCTGAAGTTGAATGTATGATCGAAATCTATCATGTATGTGAAAAGGGCGTTTTGTGTCTCGTTTGTCTTTATCGATCTCCGATGTTCGTAGATTTGTTTATCAAGGTTTCGTTGTATTTCCCCGATGTAGCTTTTGTCACAATCGTTGCATTGAATGGTGTAAATGCCTGCGTTGGAGATGTTAAGGGTGTTTGTGCGTTTGTAGGAGTTGGTGAGATTTCTAATGGTTTAGGATGTAGTTTGCATGATTTTTATTCCTAATTTGGTTAATTTTTCGTAGAGTGGTTTGTTGTGTATGTGGGTTGGTAGAGCTAAAAGTCTGTGAGTGGCGGGAGAGGAGGTAGTGGTTGCGGCAGTATTTTTCGACTGTATTTTGAGGGCTTTTTTCTTTGCGTTTAATATGAAGTGTCTGGGGTATTTTTTAATTTTTAGAGTGTTAAATGTGTTTTTATTCGTCTTCTAGGTACTGTGGGCTGTATATTCGCAGTGCCCGAAGGTAGAAACCAATTAAAGCCCGTTTTAATTTCATTGTTGTGTTGGAAATAAAAGTGTATGTTGTCATTTTTGTTGGTGGGTTTGCGGTATACTTTGTAAGTTAATTTGTTTTGGGTTTTAATTAGTAGGGTATCTCTAATAAGAATGTTCTCTGTGGGGGGGGGCTCAGTCCGACGCAATGCTGCACTCTTCTCACCAACACTATCAAAATATCTTGTCTATCGTCCACTCGTCGTCACAGCCAAGATGCTACTGCAAGCTTTTTTCTCGGTTTGTGAGGGCTAGTCAATAAATACACAATTACAGTGTTCATCCGGGCTCTTTACTCTGACCTGCCCGTGCGACACTAATCAGCACGCGTCAATCCTACCCATCCGGGCCACTCTGGATGGTTTAGCAATTCCCATGTGTCAGGCCACGACTCACGATCAGGAGAATGCGAGTTCAATCTCCCCACTCGCCTCTGATCTCATTCTGCATGCCAAACACAGTCGTGCACGCTTCGAACTACTACGTTCGTGGTTTCTCTCGCAACAGTATCTAGGCGCCGTTAGATTCTTCTTTGAAAGGGAATTTTATGAATGGTTCTACCGAATTTAGTTTGTCGGCAACGTGTTATATTTTTGTTTTTTGAGGTAGTGAGATAATAAGATAAATGTCGTCGATGTGTCTGAAATATTTGCAGTTGTTTGGTAATCTGTATTTGAAGAGGCCTGATTCCATAAATTCAAGGAACAGCCATGTCAGAACACTTAGTGAGTTTCCCATTGGGAAACCGGATTTTTGTAGGTAATATTTGTTGTTAAATTTGAAATGAGTTAGGTTGGTTATATGACTGGATATAAAGATTAGAGTGTTGATGGGGAGGTATGATTTGAACTTGATTTTTCGTAGGTGTGTGGTGAGAAGGTTTAAGCATTTTTTATAGGTATACTTGTCTAGAATGAAAAAGAAAAAAAATAGAGGGGAAAAATAAATTCGACTTGTTGAAGAGAGGGGGGGTCAACAATGTCGTCGCCGTCACAAAATCTATAGCACAAAAAATCCGTCGTCGTCGTCGTCGTCGTAAAATCACCAACTCAAATATCTTCAGCAGCTGAAAAATCGCAACTGCCTGCTGTCGTCACCCTACTTCTACTTATACAAGTTTTTCCTTCAACATCCGGGTGTCTGCACCCCATGCACTAGATTCCCGAGCCAATCCCGACCGCCGGAATCCTCGTAGCCATCATCCGGGCACCTGGCGATTACATCCGGGACAGCAGTATCTTGAATTCAGTGCCAATGTGTCGCCCGTTCGCATTCCGAAGGACGCGGGTTCGATTCCACATGCCAGGCAAAGCCTAGCCCGCTTCCTTCGAGAATACGACAGGCCACTCACCTCGTGTTCTCTGTCACAATTTGTGTTTAGTGAAATTTAATAGTCCTGTTGAACATGTCCGCGCCTTTAATTTTTTTGTGGAGATCGTCAGTATTGACTATGTGAGAGGGGCAAATTGTGCCTAGTAGGGGGGTAACATTTTGGCGATGGCGCGGGCGATTTTGTGGGTAGCACTGCCAAATGCTAGAAATGATGGATTGTAGGGTATATTTTTGTGGGTTTTAGGGAGGCCATATAGTGTGAGGATTGTGGGGTGATGTTCGATGAGGTAAGTCCATGCTTTGTTGTTTTCAACTAGTTTTTTCAAAGTGTTTGTTGAATGTTTCTATGTCTTTGTTTTATGTTGGTGATATTGTTTGAGGAGAATGTTTTTTCCTCGGCTAATGACCACGCCACTGCTTTTGTCGTTGGGGGATATGATGATGTCTGGGTTTTGGGTCAGTCGTGCAAGGGATTGTACAATGGACATTTCATTTGGGCAGCGATGTTTCGTTCGGTTGTGAGATTGCCACGAGAATGATTCCCTGGGTGAAGACTTTGGAGAAAGTTTGAGTCACAGTTTTTGTAATTTCGGAGGATGGAATCTGTTGTTGGATTTTAGTGTATGCCAGTGGCGAATTTTAGGCAGAAACTCAGTGCTTCCATTTCCGTTGCTAAGAACTGGAAACCTGTTAAGTTCAGGACCATTTCGGGACAACCGATGTGTTTCCAGGGGCTATTGGATATTAGCCGGGAAGGTTTTCAGTTGGGTGTGTTGGTGTGGTTGAGGTGTGGTTGAAGTTCTGTATCATTTGAGTGAAGTTGCGGGGGATTTTGTGCGAGTAGAATGGATGGTTGTAGAGTTCATGTAGGACTTTAATTTCTATGATAAACCAAATGCTCTGTCGCCAGGGATTAGAATACACTGATTGTATCCCCTGCAGAGGAGTAAGAATCCCCTTAAAAGGTGGGTTATAGGTATGATACTAAACTACCAATGGTGGTGAGGCTCCACTTCTGGAGATTTGTGTGGGTGAAGTCATCCCTTTATTGCCATTACTCGCAGGTCAACTCAAGACCCGGTGTCACAACTATTGATCAAATAGATCTGTTTGAAAATTATGTGTATTAGAGAAGAATACTTGACATCATAAATTTGTGCTAAAACTTGAGAAATTACACAAAAACGTACAATGTACGCAATTCCCTAACCTCTAGACATAAGATAACCTGAGACGGATTGACATGTCATTAAAATTAATCAATCAATTAAAATAAACCAAATGATTATAGACAAAATATTCCGGGACTTCAGATGATGATATAAATATAGAACAAGCTTCAACAGTGATACATTTTTTAGAAGATTTTGTCGTGCAATTGTTCACCAACTTTATTTTTATCACTGACATTTTTTGAGTCAATAGACAAAAGGGAGTTTACGGATAAATTTAAATCAAAATAATTATTAATGTTCAAAGGTCAGACATGTTTTATTTAATATCATTTATGCAGATTCGTGTTTTAAATAATTTTATGTGTTTCTTTTGTTGTTTTGGAACATCGGATTTATTCAGCTATTCTCTAAGTATTACCGAGAGAAAAAACAAGTCTTCTATTAGATATGCACTAAGAACGATGTTTTGGGTGGAGTGACTCAGTTGTTGATTTTTAAGGAGACAATCAAACTGAAAGCACTTTGTAGAAAACTATAAAAAGAAGGGCCCTTGAATTTGGGGCGAGGAGGTCAACAGTTTCCTTGATAAGATTTTAAAGCTCTTATTCAAACAACGTTATATTAGGGACACAAACCGCAAAACAAAGTTTTCTTTTTTTTGTTCTTGTTTAAGCAAAGTTTAAATAACACACCCTGCTATTCAGGGCTAGATGGATCACATATATGCCTCAACACACGAAACATTAAATACTCCAAATGGGTACAAATGTTTATATATCTGTACGTATATATCATCATATACTTATATATATATATATATATATATATATATATATATATATATATATTGGTTTGTTGGTTGGTTTTGAAGGCTGTCACAATGCGAGTGTAAAGAAAACAGAAGCATACACGCCCACAAATAACACACACACACACACACGCACACACTCATGGTGTTAAGACTGACCAAATACACTACACACACACACAACAGGTTACAGGCCACCTGATAGACAGTAAATTCACACACCCGCACCCATAAACAATCAAGCAATATCTGGAATGTTAGTCTCAGACACATATCAATAAAAAAGAGATCAGATGATCCTGTTAATAAACAAACAAACAAAAAAATAAATAAAATAAAATAAAATAAAATAAAACCTTGCTTAGAGGCGAATCAAATCTGGAATAATAATTAAAATAAAATAAAAAGAAATGATCAGACACACAGACATAAGCACCACACACACACACATACGCTTACATTTACACACACATGCACGCACACACACATTTACACACACAAACACACACATAAGCAAGCACCCCAACCATACACATACACACACAGAATTTGGAAGACCCAAGACAGAACGAATTTAGCAGCCGCTAAGACAACTTCAGTTCCAGTATTCTTCTGAGGATGGGAATTTCTTCCCGAAATATTGAGAAATAAATGACAGGTTAACAAAAAACATCATAGTTACCTTCTTTTTTCTTTACACTCGCATTGTGACAGCCTTCAAAACCAACCAACAAACCAATATATACACAATGCTTCAAGCAAATTACAAAACCCTTTTATATATATATATGTTTTTCACCTCCTTAGAGATATCCGGCAGTCTAGCAAAATATTATTCTTCAATTTCAGAAGTTGATATTGTCAATAGCCCATAATGTTATTCACTTCCTTAGAGATATCCGGCAGTCGAGCAAAATATTGTTCTTCCATTTCAGAAGTGTTTGTTGTCAATAGCCCATAATGTTATTCACCTCCTTAGAGATATCCGGCAGTCTAGCAAAATATTGTTCTTCCATTTCAGAAGTGTTTGTTGTCAATAGCCCATAATGTTATTCACCTCCTTAGAGATATCTGGCAGTCTAGCAAAATATTGTTCTTCCATTTCAGAAGTGTTTGTTGTCAATAGCCCATAATGTTATTCACCTCTTTAGAGATATCCGGCATTCTAGCAAAATAGTGTTCTTCCATTTCAGAAGTGTTTGTTGTCAATAGCCCATAATGTTATTCACCTCTTTAGAGATATCCGGCATTCTAGCAAAATAGTGTTCTTCCATTTCAGAAGTGTTTGTTGTCAATAGCCCATAATGTTATTCACCTCTTTAGAGATATCCGGCAGTCTAGCAAAATATTGTTCTTCCATTTCAGAAGTGTTTGTTGTCAATAACCCTAATGTTATTCACCTCTTTAGAGATATCCGGCAGTCTAGCAAAATATTGTTCTTCCATTTCAGAAGTGTTTGTTGTCAATAGTCCATAATGTTATTCACCTCTTTAGAGATATCCGGCAGTCTAGCAAAATATTGTTCTTCCATTTCAGAAGTTGATGTTGTCAATAGCCCATAATGTTATTCACCTCTTTAGAGATATCCGGCAGTCTAGCAAAATATTGTTCTTCCATTTCAGAAGTGTTTGTTGTCAATAGTCCATAATGTTATTCACCTCTTTAGAGATATCCGGCAGTCTAGCAAAATATTGTTCTTCCATTTCAGAAGTTGATGTTGTCAATAGCCCATAATGTTATTCACCTCTTTAGAGATATCCGGCAGTCTAGCAAAATATTGTTCTTCCATTTCAGAAGTGTTTGTTGTCAATAGCCCATAATGTTATTCACCTCTTTAGAGATATCCGGCAGTCTAGCAAAATATTGTTCTTCCATTTCAGAAGTGTTTGTTGTCAATAGTCCATAATGTTATTCACCTCTTTAGAGATATCCGGCAGTCTAGCAAAATATTGTTCTTCCATTTCAGAAGTGTTTGTTGTCAATAGTCCATAATGTTATTCACCTCTTTAGAGATATCCGGCAGTCTAGCAAAATATTGTTCTTCCATTTCAGAAGTGTTTGTTGTCAATAGTCCATAATGTTATTCACCTCTTTAGAGATATCCGGCAGTCTAGCAAAATATTGTTCTTCCATTTCAGAAGTGTTTGTTGTCAATAGCCCATAATGCTCTTTAGAGATATCCGGCAGTCTAGTAAAATATTGTTCTTCAATTTCAGAAGTTGATGTTGTCAATAGCCCATAATGTTTCTGGTCCCCTTAGAGGTAGCAGGCAGTCTAGCAAAATATTGTCTTTCAAATAACTTATAATGTTTTTGGCCTTCTTACATATATCCGTCATTTTAGCAAAATGAAGAGATGTCATTGAATTACTTCTATTTATATTCATTTTAAATAGTGATAAAATAATGCTTTCTAACTGAAGACTTACTGTAACATCAGTTTCTTTTTCGCCTTGTATCGTTTTCATAGTAATAAGTAGGAAGGAAATAAATTCAGTCATAACTTTATAACCAGCTTCCTAATAAGGTGTTGGCTGTTCACATGATCATAAAACTTCTCTTATCCAATCAGACATGTACAAGACATCTAAAGGTTTCATCCACAATTTGGTGTCAGGATATTATCAGCAGGTTTCTTAATTTCTTCTAATAATATTGTGAACTTTTAACATGGACGTCTTGTCAGAGGAATTACGGGGTCGTAGGGAGCTCTTATTCTCCCGGTGGTCGGCAATTGTTCCGGACGAAAGAAGAAAAACAACACAAATGGAAATTACACACATATATTAACAAAGGTACAAAATTGTTGCAAATTTTGATGGCATTTGCTACAAGACTTATCTTGAGAGGTGACATTAATAGTTCGTTGGTGAAGTGGCTCTAGAAAGGATTTCTACTAGCTGTCGTTTGGACTGCTGTTGAGACGTCTCTCTTGGTGGAATTAACAGTTCATTGGTGAAGTGCACTAGATGGGGGATTCTACTCGCTGTGGTTTTGGAATTCTGTTAAAACGCGTTTCTCCTGGTGAAAGTTGTTAGGATAAGTAAAAGTAGGGGAGTGCTTTTTAGACGCACCCGTCCTGGTTAACTACCCTTTTAAGTGGGCGGTGGATGGAGGCCTTGTTAAAGCGACTCTTCAGGTCGACAATCTTCATATAAGTGATGGGGTTTGGTTTTGCCGCCAACATCGTATGTTGGCGATTCTCCCCCTAGCGGTAGGAGAAGATAATTCTACTATCGATTTCAATGATATTGATATCAGGAGTGTCTGATGGTCAGGATAACACAATGAAACTTACTTTATATTCATAAACCCATTTTTGTACACGTTATGCAGTGTAGTATGGTATGTTGTTCAGCTGAAATATGTCTATCATTGTATGAAACTTGCCATGATTTTACGTACTTAGTTTACGTACTAAGGTAGGTGGTAAATGACAAAGTAACTTCAACATAAATGATAGGTCCAAGTGTTGTTTTTTTCAGCAGAATGTTGTTTAAAAGCATCACACTGTCTCCACCTGATGGTTGTTTTCTCATAGTAAATCCTGATTCTGTCATTACCCAGAATAATGATGTACATATTTTATTCACCTTATCATGAGAAAGTGAGAATAATCAAACGAGGTGACTTTCTTCCATTGGTACAAAGTCAACTTTTGAATGCCAACTAAAAACGCTTTTAGCAATTGAAATTGGTTATCATGTCCCACGGTGATACTAAGAGTCAGCCGAAAAGTCCATAGGCTAACCAATATAGTATCATGGAATGTGACCAAATGAGGGTTATTTTTCAACATAGTCCACCTTACAGCCCAATCACTTCTTCCGTCGGTGCTGCGGTGCTTGGGTCCCATAGGTAAAAAAAAAATGTCATCAATAGCAGATATGATGTCATCATATAAACTTTTTATTAAGTTAGCATGAGGAAATTAGGAAAGTTAGAAAAGTAAATGAAACTAAGGAAACAATTCCTCCAACCCCAACTAACCCGGACGATGTAAGAACTAAGCCCGGACGAACTAAGTCCACCAACAAAACTAGACCTCTAAAAAAATCATAAATACATTTTCTTTAATTGAAGAATTTAAAAATAAAATTTAAAAAGAGGAAAAGAATAATTACCTAAAAAGGGAAGATGTTATGTTAAGCTATATATCAAGGTTAGAGTTACTCCTTTTATGGGAGAAATCCCGTTTTGGTTGTAAGGGTCTCACGAGATACAAATAAAGAAGGTCAGTCATATTGTCTTAAGTTTCTATACGGGATTTTTTTTTTTTTTTTGTAAAAGAACCATGAATACAGAATTCTTTAAAAAAATGTCAATATTATGACATTTTTAGCAGAACTCAGTATTCATGGTTCTTTTACTAAAAAGCTCTCGCATTGAAACTTATAGAAATCATCTGATATAATTATTCAGACTTTTATCTTTATAGAAAAAAATTAAAAATCGTTTTTTATCGGTTCATTTTTAGATTTCATAAAATAAAATAGGAGGGGGGAGACCTCGTAAAAATATTTCCACTAATATATTTTAGGAAAAACCTATTTCAAACATAATTTTATTAAAAGGTAAATAATTACCGAAATTTTCGTGAAAATTTGACTGTTAATTGATTTTTCATAGATTTTTTTTAAAAGCCGGTAGTCATAATTTGTTTTTGGCTACGTTAAATTTCAATTGATTTAACGGTGCGAAAATGTAAACATTGTTTTCGTTCATAATTTTCATTATTTCAGTAATTTAAATTTTTTTTTTAATCATCAGGAGTTTTTTATTTATTTTTTCATTTTATTTTTTTGGTCCAAAAATATTTTCAAGATAATATTAACCTTTATGCAAGTTTCATTGTGTTAAATATAGGGGTTGGTGGGGGTGACACGGCAGATTGGAGTTCCCTACTTTATAAATTTATAAAAATTGTATAATTTCTCTAGACTAGATATATACGTTATATATTTGAATTAATAAATGAAAATAATTACTTAAAACCACAATAAATAGAATATAAACAACATAAAAACAAATATAATATAATATAAAAGAAATTTAATATTTTATTTTTAATTCATTTTTTCTTTTCACATTCATTCCTTTTTGTTTGGAAGATCACAAACACATGACATGCCTGTCTGACGGTACTCTCAGCCTCAATGACGCTCCGGCGACTGTCTAAGTTACCGGTACGTTGAGCCGGCCCTGCAGCGAGCCACCACTTGCTGAGACTACAAAAACTCACCGAGACAGTCAAAGAGTCGTCCTCACTCACCATATTTTGTTCAACCACTCTATATTCCAATCCCCATCTTTATCTATTGTGATAATCGACCTAAATAATTTTGAATCGCTTTATTTTTAATAAAAAGATAAAGGTGTTTTATTTCTTTTAATGCTTTTCAATTATTTCAAAATCAATTGTGAACGTATTGAAATTCTAATAAAATTTCATTATAAAAACTAATGAATTAACTTTATAATGAATAGGTTCTTTTATTTTTTAAGAACTTGAGAAAACATGTTTTTATCACTTACCAGAAGGGTTTCAACGTTTGGTCATTTGAATAAAAAAAATCAAATTTTTTTAACATTTCTAGAAAGATAAAAAACGAGAAGACCACATATAAAAAAATAGATTTATGATGTTACATCCTGAAAAGGTTATTTTAAAATTCAAGATTTGTTTTTAAAAAAACTCAAAAAAAAGAATTTTATATCGTGTCAACCAAAAGACAAGAAAATTGATGACAATGCAGAAGGCATTACACCCGAGAGAAGATAGAAACAGACTATATGTATCAAGAAATGAAGGAGGAAGAGGTCTCGCCAACATATAGGACTGCATAGATGCCATAATAATAAAGAAATGAAGAATACACAAAGAAGACCAAGGAAAGATTAAGTAATAACAGCAGCTATGATATATGGACAAGCAGAAAAATAACAAAAATAAGAAAACAGAAATGGGAAGAAAACCAATTATATGGATATTTCAAACGACAAATTGGGGAGATCGCAAATGAAAAGACCTAGACATGGTTAAGAAAAGGAAACCTTAAGAGAGAAACCTCATAATTGCAGCAAAAAATAATACCATTAGAACAAATTATATCAAAGCAAAAATAGATAAGACACAATAGAACACCAAGTGTAGGGTGTGTGAGACGATCAACCATATATTAAGCAAATGCAGTAAACAAACACAATGAGAATGCAAGACTAGGCACGACTAGGTTGGACAGGGGATCCACTTGGAATTAGGAATTTGTGCAAGAAACTAAATTTTGACCACACAACAAAATGGTATATGCATAAACTACGATCTGTTTTTGAGAATAAAACACAAAGTTCTCTGGGACTTTGGAATAAAGACGGGTAACCTTATCCCAACCAGAAGACCAGACCTAGTATTGATTAACAAGAAAAAGAGAACTTGTCAACTGGTAGATTTTGCAAGATGAAAGAAACGAAAAGATAGACAAATACATGGGCCTTGTTAGAGAATTGAAAAAACTATGGAATATGAGGGTGAAAGTGATACTAATTGTATTTGGTACACTTGGAACGGTACCCAAAAGTTTAGAAAAAAAGACTAGAGGACCTGGAAATCAGAGAAACAATTGAGACCATCCAGACAACAGCATTGTTGAGATCGTTTAGAATACTCAGAAGAGTCCTGGAGAACCGAGGAGACTTGCTGTCACTCAGATTTTAATGAAAGACCATCAGCTAATGCTGGTGTGAAAAACTCACATATAATAATAATAATAATAATAATAATAATAATAATAATAATTAGAAGGAAGACTCAAAAGATATCGAGAGAGAACTAAACAGTACAAACAAAATAGGACCTTCCAAAACAATGAAAAGAGATTTTATGAACAAATTGATGGAGCAAAAACAAACATTAGTGAACACCCAAATGCAACAGAAGCAGAAAAGTTCTGGAGTGATATATGGATGAGGAAAGAACATAATAAACAGTCAAAGTGGATAAGTGATATTAAGAATGAACTGATGGAAATTGAGGAAGGACCTGTTGCCAGTGTTCATGTAATTACGCTTAAATCAGTACTCAAGAAAGTAACAAATTGGAAAACACCAGGCCATGATGGCATACATGGATTCTGGTTCAAAAAATTTACGACTATCCACAAAAGAATGGCCCAGCAACTGAACAGATGCCTACAAGAAACGGAAATACCCGAATGGATGACAAAAGGAATAACTACACTAATCCAGAAAGACCCACAAAAAGGAAATGTCCCCAGCAATTATAGACCAATAACTTGTCTACCCATGATGTGGAAAATTCTAACTGCTGTTGTAAGAGAAGAAGTATACTTTTCACTCAATTGGCGGAAACTTCTCCCAGAAGAACAGAAAGGATGTCGCAAGGGAAAAAGAGGAACCCACGACTTACTCTATATAGACCAATACATTCTTAAAGAAGTCAAAAATAAACGGAAAAATATTGCAATGGCCTGGATCGATTACAGAAAAGCCTATGACATGGTCCCACATACCTGGATTTTAGAATGCCTACAAATGTATAAAATTTCCAACAACATTATAAACTTCATTAAAAAAGCCATGGAAAACTGGCGAGTTCAATTAAAAGCTGGAAAACAATCCCTGGCAGAAGTAAAAATCCAAAGAGGTATCTTCCAAGGAGACTCATTATCACCACTACTCTTTATTATTGCAATGATGCCGCTAAACCATATACTGAAAAAATGTACCGGGGGATACAAATTTAGTAATTCACAAGAAAAGATCAACCACCTTATGTACATGGATGACATTAAAATTTTTGCAAAAAATGAAAAAGAATTGGAGAGCCTAGTACAAACTATTAGGATATATAGCCAGGATATAGGGATGGAATTTGGAATCGAAAAATGTGCTATGCTTGTAATAAAAAAGGGTGAAAGAAAACTATTAAATGGAATACAACTACCAAATCAGGAAACTATAAAATCTCTTGATGAAAATGAAAGCTACAAATACTTAGGAATTTTGGAAGCGGACAATATCATGCAAGCAGAAATGAAAGGAAAAGTTAAAAAGGAATATCTCAGGAGAACTAGAAAACTTCTAGAAACGAAACTTAACAGCAGAAATCTGATCAAAGGAATTAATACCTGGGCTGTCCCCATTATAAGATACTCAGGACCATTCTTAAAATGGACAAAAGAAGAACTCAGACAGATAGACCAAAGGACGAGAAAATTAATGACCATGCACAAGGCTCTCCACCCTAGAGATGATAGAGATAGATTGTATGTGTCAAGAAAGGAAGGGGGAAGAGGTCTTGCCAACATAGAGGAATGCGTAGAAACCACAATCCAACAACTTGAAGATTACACAAGAAAGAGCAAAGACAAACTACTTATGGCGGCCAACAATAGTAGAAACGGCAGATGGACAAACAGAAGAACGACAAAGACTAGAAAACAAAAATGGGAAGAAAAACAATTATATGGACGCTTCAAACGACAAATAGATGAGGTTGCACATCAAAAGACTTGGACATGGTTAAGAAAGGGAAACCTCAAAAGAGAAACAGAATCACTTATAATTGCTGCACAAAATAATGCCATAAGGACAAACTACATCAAAGCGAAAATTGATAAGACCCAACAAAATAGTAAATGTAGACTTTGCGGTAATAGAGATGAGACTGTTAACCATATACTCTGCGAATGTAGCAAACTAGCACAACGAGAATACAAAACTAGACACGACTGGGTTGGGAAGGTGATCCACTGGGAATTATGCAAGAAATTAAATTTTGACCACACAACAAAATGGTATATGCATAAACCAGAATCTGTTCTTGAGAACGAAACGCACAAAATTCTCTGGGACTTAGAAATTAAAACGGATCACCTTATCCCAGCAAGAAGACCAGACCTAGTGTTGATTAACAAAAAAGAAAGAACTTGTCAACTGGTGGATTTTGCAGTGCCAGCGGATCACAGGGTGAAGTTAAAGGAAAATGAAAAAATTGACAAATATCTGGACCTTGCCAGAGAACTGAAAAAGTTATGGAATATGAAAGTGAAAGTTATACCAATTGTAGTTGGTGCACTTGGAACAGTCCCAAAAGCATTAGAAAAGGGTTTGGAAAGTTTGGATATCAGAGGAAGGATTGAAACCATTCAGAACACTGCACTGCTGCAATCTGCCAGAATACTCAGAAGAGTCCTGGAGACCTGAGGAGACTTGCTGTCACTCAGACTCCAGTGAAAGACCATCAGCTAACACTGATGTGAAAACTCAAAAGGAGTAAATAATAATAATGTGTATATTTGCATATACAATATTCGTACATATTATATGTTTAATGCATTTATCATATTAATAGAAATAAATATTCTATTTATAAAATCACCCATCCAGATGAAATAGAAGTATTTTGGATATAAAGATTGAAATCATCCTTCATTTTAACCTGACCTATCTTTAACTGTCTGTCATCTTTTAAACATTTTGTGCCTTTTATCAAAGATAAAAGATTCAGCAGTTTGAATATTTTTTACCTCTAAACATGGAGAGTTTTTTTAAGACAATATATTTTCCTCACTAACATCTTTATAAAGTCTGTATATTTTCATTACAAAAGAATCATTGAATTAAATTGGAGCAGAATTTATTAAAAGAGAAATCAATCAATTTCAACATGTAATATTTTCATTTATCCTTTTTATTTTATGCAAAACAAGACATATGAAAGTTGTGCATTGTTTTTCTCTTGCCAAAAAAATAAATTGACTTAGTGGGCCAAATATTTTTAACAGTCAAGTATGTAAGTTAGCTTTCAAGCAAACACTAAGGTGTGGTTGCCTGAGGGCAGTGAAGCAGAGACATTGCTATTTGTATTTTTCATTAGGCCTGCCTGATTACATCCATATCCCAGGCAATTTACTACAACCTATTTTCTTTTTCTAATGATTAATCTTAAGAGTCAGAGATTTGGTTTGTTTATTTAGATAGAGGAACAATACTTTTTTCTCTCAATAATTCAAAAAGTGTTAGTCAAGTGTTGCAAATTTGAAGATCAAATTATTAATCAAAGGTTTTATGATCTGTGAGCATTAAAAAATTATTTACAAGATATGGAAAAGGCTAGGTGAATTAGTGGATAAACAGATTGATGAATCTGTTCACAATTTCCATAACCTTTAAAGTAATACCTTGTAGACACACACTCATGCACAGACACACACACCATATATATATATATATATATATATATATATATATATATATATATATATATATATATATATATATATAATTCTCTTTGCATGCCTGCTTGTTTATTGCTGGGGCTAATGTGCCAATCTTAATGTCACTTAGAATGTGAACTCCCTTGACCCCAAGGAATCATTGAAAGGTATTTAGGACAAGTTGAGGTGGGCTATTCCTATATTAAGGAACTCCTAGAAAATGTTCTCATATTATTGATCAGGGAGGTCTAATTAATCAAGAAAGCAAATAAAATTGACATCTGCAGGAGTGATCCTCCACCCCAGCTGCAGAGAGGTGTCCTGAAACTTTTGGAAGTAAAATTAATTAGAAACTTATCATTTGTACAGAAAGTAAATAAGTATCCAAAGGTATCCGACTCTAAATTAATCCCAGAAACATTTTTTTTTAAAGTCTAATTCCTTCAGGAAACAAATTTTTAAAAAAGTATAGGTTGGGTAGCTCTGTGTACCAAATTATTTGTAGATTTTTATATAATAAAAAATTAATTGATAGATAGATAGATAGATAGATAGATAGATAGATAGATATAGATGAAATATCTCATATATCATTACCTAATAGAACATAGCCAGCATACTTGATAAGATGAAATATCTTTACTTGTATTAATGAAAAACTTCTGTCTAAATTTGTAATTCATATTTGATTTTTTTATTTATGATAATTTTAGTTACCTTCCTTTTAAAAGTGCAATTTCAAAGTTTTAATTTTATATGCATTCCTTAAAACCCCCATAAAAATCACAGTGTAGTATACGTACCTATAACCATGGTTATTTTAAAAACTTTTAGACATAAAATATTCTGAAGAAAACAATTATCATTTTTAAAAGAAGAAAATTTAATATTTCCTCTAAAATACAAAATAAGTAAAATTAGATGTATAAATATATAGTTGACTATTTTCATTTTTCACTTTTTTAACCTATTTGATAAGAAGATTTCCAAAAGTATGAATACTGCACTGATCCAAAGTGGTATTGCGTGGAAGTAACTCTTTCAGTCTACACAAGATGTACACTTATACAAACAGAAATTACAGACAAAAAATCCAACAGAAAAAGTTGATTTATTCATTATGGAAATTGAATACTTGATTAAAAGAATTATTTCTAAAAATATATTAAGTTTTCTACATTTTTAAGGTTGGGACAACATTTGATTTTTAAGATACTTTCCATTAAAATATATTCTTATTGATTTATATTTACGATTAATATATATATTAATTAAAAACATAAATTAATAAAAATATACTCATTATTTTTGTTAATTGAACAGCAAAAAAAAAAAAAAAGAACAAAAGAAAAGCACTGAGAAATTTCAAGATAAAAAAGAAAAATCATTTTGATTGGTGTTGGGGAAAGCAGATTGACAGAAAACAGATTGAAATCAATTTCTTCTCTTAAAAAAACAAAAACAATTGCTGATTTTTTTTCCTCTTTGTCTTTTGTGTTGCAAAATGTTCAACATGGACAACATTAGAAAATCTATGCAAATAAAATGTTGAATCTTAATCAGTTGTATTTATTTATAAGAATCACAGATCAAAACGTGGCAGATGTTATTGATCTTTTTTGATGACCTCCAAACACAACTGTTTATTATATCAAAAGTACACGTCTTTTCAGTTTCTTTATTGCTATCATTTTCTACCAATATTTTATCAAGATTAGAAAAATAACTTTTGACTATTGATTTCTAGATAAAGACAAAAACTTTAAAATAAATACTTAAAAAAAGGAGTGGAAAATTAGCAGACCAAAAAGTTGCTTTTCTTATCAAACCTATGACATAGTTAGCATCAATAATAATCCTAACTCCTATATTTTAATATTTAATTTGTGGATTTTTATATAATAAAAATTCAGTTGATAATCTGGTGAAAAAGGAACACCTAAATTCATATTTATGCCCCCCAAAATGATGTAATAAGCAATGAGGTCAGTTTTGTGATTTAACTGATTTTTATTTCATCTCAGTATTGACTTCTTATAGTTAAAAAGAAATGATAGAATATCTAAACAAGTGTTTTAATCAATAAAAAAAAAAAACTAAAAAAAAAACACTCACATCTTTCTTCTTGAAATAAATTAAAACAGTATGTCTTTCTAGATAAATTTTGTAACATTTTGTATGGCATTGATTTATTAATTTCAATGTTTTTCAAAGCAAGCAGGTATTCTCTACATAAAACAATCTTATATATATATATATATATATATATATATATATATATATATGTATGTGTGTGTGTGTGTGTGTGTGTGTGTGTGTGTGTGTGTTTGTTTGTGTGTTTGTGTTTGTGCGTGTTCCTAAAGTAATGCATTTGAAGTATATTATTTGAATTCTTTTTTTTTACTTTGGTTTGTTTGATAAAATCATTCGATGAAGATTCATCAATCATTTCTTAGCAAAAAAGTGAAAATATTAAAAATATTCAAATATTTTATATTTTTCCTCAATTTTTCTTGAAAGCTTCTGAAAAATGAAATCTATTAACTAAATTCAAATTTTGAGTCCAAAAAACAAATTTTAATTTTGTTTCACTGTTCAGTATGAAAGCATGAACCCACACTTCCCTGCATTCTCTCTTATTTTTAATATTCTTAGTAGAATCTTGTCTGGTCACTGGAACATGACCACAATAAACATCAGCAGAAAGAAAAATTAGATGAATATTTCTCATTTTCTAATATTTCTTGCTTGACAAATGTAAATGTAAATGTATAGTCATAATTTCTGCCGGACAAATTTCAGTTGATGGTCATTGGAAATCAAAGACATTAAAATTAATGGAAAAGAAATGTTAATGACTTGAATTTTACATACATTTTATTGAACTTCATCTAAAAGTAAAGATTCTGTTGACAATGATTTAAATGTTTGTTAATAAACTTCAAAAATAAGGAGTCAGTTTAAATGTCTTTTCAGGTAATGAAATGATTGCTATATATTTTTTCAGTAATGAAAGTATCTGGTTAAAAGTTGTTCATTGTTCATTCATTAACGTATTGGCCATAAAAGCAAACAATGTTTGCAAAGAAGACAAATTGCAAAAAGTTGGCAGAGGCTAGAATACACTGAGACTGCATCCTTTGCAGGGGTGGGGGGGTAAGATCCCTTCCACAAAGAAGAGATATCCTGGGTATGGCACTAAACTCAAAGGTGAGGCTTCATTTCTAGATCTTTGGGGAGTGTGAGTTTGTCCCTTTATGGTCATTACTCCCAAGTTCACTCTGTTAGGTCCCAATACCGTATGATAGCCCAATATCTTATCCCCTCGTCCACTGAGAAGACGTAGCGGGGACTGGTGTTTTTAAACTATTAAGTACATAATACATATGTCAAGTAGATCTATTTGAAAATTATTAGTATAAGATAGGAACACTTTAAACCATATGTGTGCAAATTAATTGTATAAGGAATAGTTACTTGAAGCAATCATTCTTTACAGATAATTATCCCTATTAGTTGAAAACATATTTTTTTGCAAAAAAAAAGAAAGAAACTATGCCAAATTTGGCATTAAATAACCCTACAAGGGTTAACATGCCATAAAACCAACCAACCAACCAACCATAACCATGTTTATGAAGAAGAAAGATTAGCCAATGAAATTCTTTGATTTCTAGAAAGATTTACAGTTTTAAGATTGATGTTGAAATAAAAACTGATTTTTACTTTAAGGTTGATTTAAAAACTCATCTTGTGATAAATAAATAACATTGATAAAAAATTACGACAAGTTTTCATAAGTTTTTTTTTTTTATTGTATATTCAATTGAAACTGGGAAAGTCACAAGAAAGAAATACAAATTGCAGAACCCAAGAGTTTTAAATGTTGATGCTTAAAATTTTGTTCAATTTTTTTTAAGAGAGTGAATAAATAATAATAAATTGTACCAATCATTTTGAAATTCTTGCCTGTTGTGATGAAGAAGCAAAATCCAAGAAATTACTTGACATTCAACTGTGTCATAATTATAAACATGTGAGTTGATGTAACAGCTGTTTATTTATGTATTAGTTTATTCCAAATTTACTAAGTTACTAACACACAAATAATAATATACTGAGTATGTAGTCTAGGTATATTATAGATATGTATGATGCTAATGCATCTCCTTGTAGGACTCCAGTAACAATGTCAAAGAAATCTGTGTCATAATCAGGGGAAAAACATTGCTTTTGTGTATTTGTAATATACATATATATATACGCCGAAACACGTGTCTGTGGATGACTTATTAATATATGCTCCCATAAATTTGTTATTGAGCTCTCTAATTGGTAATTTAAATTAACTCTCACTACTAAGCATATAAGCAATGATCGTTTCCCCGGAAATTTGATCTCTCAGTGACTGTAAAATACATAAACAAACCTATGTACTTAATAGTTTAAAAACACCAGTCCCCGCTACGGCTGTCAGTGGACGAGGGGATAAGATATTGGGCTATCATACGGTCAGTCTGAGTTCAACCCTAGCCAAAGATAGCTGTGTTTAGCCACACTGAAGAGGCGCAAAACGACGAAACGCGCGTCTATGGGTGACTTATTAATATATATATATATATGTTGAAAGAATGAATAAAGGAAAGAAACTATAGAAAGGATAATAAAGGATAATTTTAATCAATATCACTTACACGTGATTTGGTCAGGAGTTTATCTATGTGTACAATATTTAAACTATTATTATCTTTAAATAAACAAATGAAATGAAATAATAATAATAGAAAAAATGTAGAAGTGTTCCGCACACAAAGAAAATTCAACCTTCATCAGAGTGAATCCTTATTTAAAAAGATGAAGGTCAAATTTTCTTTGTGTGCGGAACACTTCTACATTTTTTCTATTATTATTATTTCATTTCATTTGTTTATTTAAAAATAATAATAGTTTAAATATTGTACACATCGATAAACTCCTGACCGAAACACGTGTAAGTGATATTGATTAAAATTATCCTTTATTATCCTTTCTATACTTTCTTTCTTTTATTCATTCTTTCAACATACCGTCGGATTCACTTCCAGTTTCATCTTTACATATATATATATATATCAATGCAATTTTTAAACAGATTGGCATGAGATACAGTGGTGAAAATAATTATGAGACAGCCCACAAATTTGCTTATATCCTCTCATGTATCTTTACTCACAGGAATATTAATTACCTCAATTATTGATTTTTCTTTCTATTTACCAACTTTTAATAATTCTAGAAAACTAAACATAAATCACACTACTAACTTTTAACTTGTTTCAAATTGCTTTCTGTAAATATCTAACTGATGCGTATGATATTTTTCTTTTTAAGGAGATTTCTTTTTTAAAAATGGTTTCAATAAATGTGTACAGGTCTGCATATATTTATTGGATTTAGTCAACTTTTCTAACGTTAAATAAATGGTACACTCTATAAAAAAAAGAAACTTACAAACAATAGTGTTTGAAACTAGCAGACTATCACTTTACACATGTCCAAGCTTATGTATATTTGTATACAATGTCTTTGTATCTATCTTCTGTAGTATGTATGTACATCTACATAGATATGAATTTATATATGTAGGTATTTATTAAATAAAGCACTCAGTGTGGATCAAACTCAATATGAACATATGGTGAGGTAAAGTATCTTACTAATCCAATTGAAATGATCAATATATTGAATCAATCATGGTATCCAAGATACTCAAAATAAAATTTCTTTTTTGATCTGAAAGGAAGAAAATCAAAATTTGAAAAACACTTTTTTTTAAATTTCTTCTGCATTTATTTTTAAATTCTAAAAAATTTTATTTTTCACAATTAAATTCATTTTCACAGAAAAGAAAAATCCTCAGTTGCACATTTCACATTTCTTCATTTTCTTGCATTTTATAATTCTTAATTTGTTATTTATCTTTTTTGGCCAACCTGTTCTCCAGCCTCCAAATGTTGAACTTTGAAAAAATCAAATCTCCCAATACATCTTTTTATTTCTCAGAGTTTTAGTAACACAAACATTTTTTTTTTTTCTTTAGCGAGCGAAATCTCTCTAGGACACCAGTGTCTCAGTCACATTTCATTTTCATTTTAACTCTTTAAACATCATACTCAAAGCTTAATTTTGCATATCCAAAACTTTTTCTTTTAAATTGGTAGTGAAAGAGATCTCATCTATAAAAGGCTAGCTGCACAAAGTTTTTGTTTCTTTAAATAAATTATTGATAAACAATTTCTAACTTCTAAGAGTAAGAGTTAATATATTTTTTGTGGGAGAAATAATTTGTATGATGTGAAAGAAAAAATGTTCAGATTTTGATTCATGCTGAAGTTTTCATGACATTTTCATTTTTATTCTTTTACCTACCATTGTTTTACTTTACCTACCATTTACCTTCCAATTTATCTCTTTATTTACCCTTTCTTTTTACTTTACCTACCATTTTTTTCATTTATGTACGATTTTTTCTCTCTTCCTAGAAAATAAATCTCAACAAATTTTAGTTAAAAAAAAATCTTCAATCAATTTTCATGATCGTTTAACCTTTCTACTTTTTTTTTTATTGATTTCCTGTTTAAAAGTTTCTCCAACCAACAAAAATAAAAAGTTTATCATAACATTTACTGAATGAAGAATCTTCAGATGAATCAGGTTTTTTTTAGTTGATTACATATTAAAAAACAAAAAACAAAAAAAAAACAAACAGAGATTTAAAAATGGAACTCTGTAATCTGATCCCAAATATTGATTACCTTTTTCTGGTGTGTGTGCGTGCGTGCGCGTGCACGTGTGTGTGTGTGTGTATTATACTTATTTTTTTTGTTCTTAAATAACAACATCCAACTGTTACAAAAAAGATTTGAACTATATTAGCATGATGGAATATAACTGCTTGTTCATACACTAGGAAAATAATTGAGAGAAGAAATATTTCTTCATTTTTAAAACCGGATATGAAAATTGGCATACATGGTTATTAATGATATTTATTACCTGTTATTTTCAATGATATAATTGGGGGAAAATATTTGTGAATTCTAGCATGAAATTTCTTTAATATCAGGTTCTTATCAAACAAAAGAGAAATTGGATGTTATCATCCAAGAACAAAAAATGAGTATAATGCACACACACACACACACACACACACACACACACACACACACACACACACATATATATATATATATATATATATAATATATATATATATATAATATATATATATATTAGCAGAAATACCCAGCATTGCCTGGAATAAAACTAAAGGTAATTTTTTCAAACCAAAATTCATTCTACAACAGCTTTCAAAGTTTTTTTTCAATGCATAATATTTTTGTATTGGTGGGAGGATATATTGAACTAACACTTTGAAATTGTACTTATAAAAGAAAGTTGGATCAAGTTTCCAATAAGCACCGCAAATTGCCCAAGTAATTAAAGGGTCACTTTTGCTTGTCACTGCTAGCTTCCACTTCCAATTGTTTTAGCATTTTTTTAAATCATGCTTTTTAATTTTAATCAGAAGTTTATGGAGATTTTGCACTCATGATAAATTAAATAATTTATTTTATTATTAACAAACGATAGAAAAATTAGGAATATTTTTCATCTCTTGATGAAAAATATTCCTAATGTTTCGATAAATTAAAAAAAAACAAAAAAAAACTAAAGACACGTTTTTATATTAAAATAGTTTTTATCTAATCAGAAGAGAAATGCAGATATCTTTATTTGGTAAAAGCATTCAAGAGATAGTATCATTAGATTATATATAAAAAGCCTTACATTTCATTACATTTCACAGAAATATCTGAAATGTAGAGAACAGAAAAGACCACTCTACATAGCATTTATTGACCTTACAAAAGCTTTCGACCATGTAAGCAGGAGTTGTCTCTTTTAGTTGATTGAACGAATAGGCTACCCCTCCAAAAAAAAGCTCTTCTGTATCCTTCAGTCCTTTCAACCGGCATGCAAGGCACCAGCCAGTTTGATGGGTGCACCTCATATCCCTTCAGTATACGTCATGGTGTCAAGCAGGGATGCGTGTTGTCGCCCATTCCGTGTGGGATCTTCTTTTCCTTCCTTCTGCGCCAAGCTTTTGGTAAAAACAACAGAAGAAGTCTACCTTCGTACAAGGACAGATGGTAACCGTCTAAAGCCAAAACAAAGGTAAGGCCTTTTGTCATTCGGGACATGCTATTTGCTGATGACGCAGCAGTAGTAGCACACTCTCAGGAGCACCTGCAAACACTTCATCCAAGCCTGCCAGGACTTCAGCCTGACCATTAGTATAAAGAAAACCTAGACGATGGGACAGGAAACCGAAAATCTTCCCTCCATCACCATTAATAACTACACCATGGAAGCCGTAAACATCTTCACCTACCTTGGGTTCACCATCACCAACTACCTGTCAATTGATACTGAATTCAGTTGTCGGATTGGAAAAGCGGCTTCAACTTTTGGGAATCTCACAGCGAGAGTGTGGGACAACAGCAAGCTCACTATCCGTACAAAGGTACAAGTGTATAGAGCATGTGTTATCAGCACCCTTATATATGGAAGTGAAACCTGGCACTATACTCCCACTAAGAGCGGCGGCTAAATAGCTTCTACCTTCGCTACCTTAGACGTATACTGGGCATCACCAGGAGGGACAGGATCACTGACACAGCTGTTCTAGAGAGAGCTCAACTTCCCAGCTAGTATTCTCTATTGAGACAGCGTCATCTCCGATGGCTGGGCCATGTCCGCTGGATGGATGATGGACGAATCCCGAGGGACATCCTCTATACAGAGCTTTCGTCTGGTAAGAGACAGATTGGTCGCCCCCAGATTCGTTTTAAGGATCTGCAAGAATGATCCCAGGTGCTTTGGCATTACCCTTCCAACTGGGAAAATTTGGCACAGGACCGCCCTCGGTGGCGGCAGGATCTCCGTGGCAGACTATTCATGTCTGAAGCCACCCTGGCGCAACACCATGAAGCCAAGAGGTGCAGAAGAAAGCACCAGCACAACAATATTTTCAGGGACAGCATTCACATGCGACATCTATGGTCGAGAATGCTTTTTGAACATCGGACTTTCACAGTCACAGGAGGCGCTGTAACTTCAGGGACACAAGAATTATATTATAGTCTTCCGAGACTGCAATGCTAATGAATGATCCGATCCAAAAATAACACATTGTTTACATTCCTCTGACAACCACACATTTTTTACTTCAATAGCAATCACCCTTTCAACCTAAAAAAATCCATAATTTATAGCTCATGCATACGAATAAAACGCATCTGCTCATACCCCCTAGATTACGTAGATCACACTATCAAATTATCACAATTCTAACAATGTCACTACCCCATAAAACTCATCAAAATAGCCATAAAGGAAGCATCATCCTTCAACAGACAAAAGCTCCTTAAATATAATCACAAAACCCCCCAATGACCGCATCACAATGATCTTTCACCAAGACAACATATGCACAAACTCATCCGCAACTTAATAAAAGAATTCCAAAACCTGCAACTGGACCCTAAAATCAAATCCACATTCTACAAACCACCTATCAACACCAAACGACAACCACCTGACCTACATACCATCCTCACCTCATCCAAAAACACCTATCAACACCAAACGACAACCACCTGACCTACATACCATCCTCACCTCATCCAAAAACACCTATCAACACCAAACGACAACCACCTGACCTACATACCATCCTCACCTCATCAAAAAACACCTATCAACACCAAACGACAACCACCTGACCTACATACCATCCTCACCTCATCCAAAAACACCTATCAACACCAAACGACAACCACCTGACCTACATACCATCCTCACCTCATCCAAAAACACCTATCAACACCAAACGACAACCACCTGACCTACATACCATCCTCACCTCATCCAAAAACACCTATCAACACCAAACGACAACCACCTGACCTACATACCATCCTCACCTCATCCAAAAACACCTATCAACACCAAACGACAACCACCTGACCTACATACCATCCTCACCTCATCCAAAAACACCTATCAACACCAAACGACAACCACCTGACCTACATACCATCCTCACCTCATCCAAAAACACCTATCAACACCAAACGACAACCACCTGACCTACATACCATCCTCACCTCATCCAAAACACCTATCAACACCAAACGACAACCACCTGACTACATACCATCCTCACCTCATCCAAAAACACCTATCAACACCAAACGACAACCACCTGACCTACATACCATCCTCACCTCATCCAAAACACCTATCAACACCAAACGACAACCACCTGACCTACATACCATCCTCACCTCATCCAAAAACACCTATCAACACCAAACGACAACCACCTGACCTACATACCATCCTCACCTCATCCAAAAACACCTATCAACACCAAACGACAACCACCTGACCTACATACCATCCTCACCTCATCCAAAAACACCTATCAACACCAAACGACAACCACCTGACCTACATACCATCCTCACCTCATCCAAAAACACCTACACAAAATCCAACACAAGGGAAATTACAAATGCAACAAACCCAGATGTTTAGTATACAAACATCTAGTGATAGACTCCCTCTTTAAAATACCTCGCGCAAATATCGAAATCCCCCCCCCCCGGTTCACCTGTGACAGGTCCAACATGATATACTTAATCTTCTGTGCCAAATACAACAACAGTGGATACATAGGAGAAACCCAACATAAAATATATTCTAAAAGTCAGCGACTTTTCAATAATACAAACACAAACAAAAAGAAATCAAATCGATACTTAAATTCAATACACACAAAAAGGCTTGAAAAATGCACATTAAATAAATACAAATATTTTCACCCAACCCATTCTTGATGTCCTACCACAAACATTATAAACCTCCAAAGAACAAAAGAAAACCTTCCACTCGAAGATGCAAACTGGAGATGCAAACTCCCATACACAAGACAACACAAAAAGAACATAAAATACTACCAGCCAGCAGATCATTCAACATGACTCCAAGGAAAAGACATTTATTAATTATCACAAGTATGCGTATATATACACAGAGTATGCAAATATATACATAAAGTCTGTATAAATGCATATGTATATATGTCGGAAAAGTGAATTTGATCCCAATATGTTTAACTATAAGGAAAACTGGGGGGTATAGAGTATCAAAATACCAGCTAAGATGTAGCGAGGGGTCGTATGTTAATTCTTTGGTGTCGTATTGTAATTTCATTTTTATTTATTTTATTTTTCATTACACTACGCATGACCTTCACGATCATAGGTCAAGCTGAATTTCGAATAATCAAATGCCGTGATCAATTTCAGGTGAGATATGTCACACGATTTCAAAACAAAAGTAACGTAAACAACGCCAAATCCTTTTTTTTTTTTTTTTTTCACGTTTATCTTATTTTTTTTCTTATTAAGTTATATTCAGTTGTCAAAAAATAACTTGACAAAGAGTGGAGGCTACATTCAATATTGGAAAAATAAAGCGAACCAAGGGCAAAACAATGGTTATATATTAGAACTCTGTTCTTGGTCTGTTTTTTTTTTAATTTCCTGTGCTTCTAATATCACTAATATATATATAGGGTCATCCACAGACACGTGTTTCGACTTTTAAAGTCTCTTCAGTGTGGCTAGACATTTTGTAAGCTACCTACAGCCGGAATTGAAATCCGATCGATTGGGTGTCAGTCCGGCACCTTAACCATTAGGCTGTCTTCACTTACAGAATGGGAAGGGGATTTTAACTATTTTAATACACACATCGCTTTGTGTGTAAAGGCCGTCACAGAGTGCTCCATTCCTTATATAGAAGAGCGTTGCATTTACGCTTGAGTTGGCGGAAGTCAACGAGATCATCCAAAGACACCATGTTACATCTCTTGTAAACTTAATGACAGGGCCCCGGGGCGTTCGCTGCACATCTTGTCTTGGTTCACGTGTCGTCTGCAAAACTTTAGATTCCCACTTGTTATGTTCCTCGAACCGCACCCGGTGGGACAAAGACCCCGCCACAAGAGAACAATTAAACAACAACCATAAAGAGAGAAAGTGTAACAAACAAATGTACGACTCTGCACTTCATGCTCATTCAGTCATTCAACTTTATCGATATTGGGGCCCTTCTCTGGACAAAATCATGACCTGCTACTTTTGTAATCTAAACTCAACTGCTCTGGTCGGCTCCCAAAATCTGTCTTGATTGCTTCTCAAATCCAAAACTGTCCTCTCTGGTTCCAGAATTCAACTGTCCCCTTAATTCTCGTCTCCCAGTCCCATTCTCGTCATCAATCCGCGGGATTTGAAAATCTCATCTCTTTGTTAGAACACTCAAGGGGTTAACCGTTAGCTGATTTTATTACTTTACTCGATTTTTATCTACCTTTCAACGTTCAGACAACTGTCTCCTATTAGGAATTATCACAATTATTTATCTTTTCTTAAGTCCCTGACTTATTTTAATGGTTCTTCTGACATTCTACTGACATATATATATATATATATATATATATATATATATATATATATATATATACACATTTGCACATGCATATTGCATATCACAACACGTGCACCCGTGCGCGGTGTCATATTCTTCAATGTGACTAGACTTAGCAACTACTTCTAGTCGGCGGCAAAACCGATTGATTTTTCATCAGTCCGATTCCTTAACCCCTCGCCATCAACGGCTACCAGGAAGAAGCAGGTAAGGTAAAAGGAAAGTGGACAAAAAATAATAACTCAAACAAGTAGAAGTAGGAGAGAAATATTTTGTTCTTCTTTACGCGAAAAACTTCATCAGTCTAACTTTATTCAAAGCAACATATGTACATTTGTATTTATAGAAGAGAAAGTGAGTTTGTGGTGAAATTGATGGGAAGGGAAGTTAGAGGGGATTTGGTTGAACAGAGAATAACTATCATATAAAGTGGAGGGGGAAAGTTCAAAGGATAGTAGTTTGTACGGAAAGATGAGATAAGGAAGTTGCTAGGTGCTTGTTAGGAAAGGGGTGGTAGGGAGAAGTGGGTTGAAATTTTTGGTTAGGAGAGAATTTTGATTTATTGCATGGGGATGATAATGGAAAAAGATGTAGAGTTAAGGATGGTGGTATTAGGCGGCACAAAATTAGGCCGTCAGTTTTGTGGTGGGTGTGGATAGGAATTTTGATTCTTTGAGAGTGGAGGGAGAAGAGACAAGATGAAATGGGGTAGGGTAGTCAATATTTATGGCTGGGGATTTTTTTTAAATTTTGGTGTTGTATATTTTAACCATATTCTTGATGGATCTTAATTTTATTTTCGCGAATTATAGTTTTTGCGATTGATATATCGAGGTTAAAAAATCCCGGTCTTATGCTGATCGTATTAGTGTGAGCTATTTTGCTGATTCGCATAGACGTCTTAAGTGTTTCTTATGTATTGGTTTGATGTGTCTGGCGTGGGAGAAATTGAGTGAGTGATTTTGATCAGCTCTGTGTGGGAATAATGCGTTTAAGTTATAGTGGGTTTTTATCGATCTTTTATGCTTCTTGACACGTTGAGTAAGACTTCGTTGAGTTTTTCCGACGTAGCATCTGTTGAAGTTTTTGCAAGGGATGGTATAGATGCCGGCGCTGGGGGTATCGGGGGTGTTGGGAGCATCTGTGCGTGTGGACGAGTTGGTGAGGTCCTTGATTGTTTGGGATGAGGTTTGTATGACTTTTATTCCTAGGGCTGTTAGTTTGTCTAAAGTGGATTGTTTTGTGTGTGGGTAGATAGGGATAAGTGTCTGTGGGGTGGACTGGGGGATGTTGGTAGTGGTGGTATTTTTAGGTTTAGTGTTTGAGTGTATTTTGAGGACCTTTTTCTTGGCGTTTAGGATGAAATGTTTAGGGTATTTTAGGGTTTTGAGGGAGTCTTCAATGCACTTGTATTCTTCGTATTGGGGGCTGCATATGCGTATTGCTCTTAGATATAAGCCTATTATAAGGCCCGATTTGATTTTGTTGCTGTGATGGGAATAGAAATGTATGTAATCGTTTTTGTTCAACCCACTTCTCCCCTACCATCCCCCTTTCCTAACAAGCACCTAGCAACCTCCTCATCTCATCTTCCCGTACAAACTACTATCCTCTGAACTTTCCCCCCCTCCACTTTATATGATAGTTATTCTCTGATCAACCAAATCCCCTCTAACTTCCCTTACCCTCAATTTCACCACAAACTCACTTTCTCTTCTATAAATACAAATGTACGTATGTTGCTTTGAATAAAGTTAGACTGATGATGGTCTTCGTGTAAAGAAGAACGAAATATTTCTCTCCTACGTCTACTTGTTTGAGTTATTATTTTGTGTCCACTTTTCCTTTTACCTTACCTCATACTGTCGGATTTTACTACAACCCCCTTATCTTCATATATATATATATATATATATATATATATATATATATATATATATATATATATATATATATATATATACCTATTCCGGAATGCATTTCTTTGTCCATTTTTCCATCAGACGTGACTGTTGATCCAAGATATTTAAACGTGTCAACAATTCTTAATGCTTTTCCATCAATAAAGACAGATTGATTTACAAGACGTGGATAGCATGCTGTGGGCTGGTACAGTATTTCAGTTTTCATATATATATATATGTGTGTGTCTGTGTTTGTGTGTGTGTGTGTGCATATGAAAACTGAACTGCTGTACCAGCCCATTCTGGATGAATTTAGCAAAATCGAATGAATCCTTAATGCAATAATTACTATAGAATTAAAGAACGGGCAAAGCATTTCGCAACCTTATGTTGCGATGAGCCTATCATTGATAGAATAGGTCTCAACGGTACTCCCTCTTTGTTCGTTTTTGTTAAACCATAAAGACCCGGCCGAATAGAGCCTGTGGTCTGAACATTTCGGCGACAGTGGAAGACAAGGCACCGCTTTTCACCCACTTTACAAGATTTTTCTGAAACCCGGCCTCGATGGACACTGTTCGATCACAAGTGTCCACCGGACCGAATCTCAAAAACTTGGTAGAATCACCCAAAATAGCCGACATTTTTGTACGTATTGAGAGCAAATCGCACTCATTTTATCAAAGTAGCACCGATTGGGTAATCTGATCTGTGCAGACGGTAGGTCTGGCGCTCCACCTCAGCAAAATAGTGGCCTATTGTCGGTATATATTTTGCGCTAGCGAAAAGTGAATACACTCTTTCACTGTACGGCAGATACTGACAATAGGCCACTCCATATATATATATATATATATAGAAAGAGAGAGAGAGAGAGAGAGAGAGATACTGCCTTTCAAATTATTAACGAAGTGACATTTTTTTCATTTCCCCCGAAAACTACTTGTAATTTAATGAAACATTCACAGTATAATGGTATTATACATATGTGTAACGGGAAACAAGCGGTGGCCATTTGCAATATTAACATGATATTGAAGTGTTCCAAGCTATAAACGAATGTTATTATAAT
>CM042161.1:30498417-30553417 GCA_023376005.1 Doryteuthis pealeii | reverse complement strand
AAGGGAAACCGATAGAAGGCAACAATGCTGAATGGAGAAAAGATGCGTAAAACTTTAAATAAACACACAATAATTTATTTACATCTAATTACAACTTTTCATACAAGAAAAGAAAGGAGATAAGAGCATATATACAAGTCTATGTGGGGTCGGGGAATAAAATTAATAGGTAGTTCTTATGTCAAATGAGTAGGCGAGCAATCGAACAAATACAAATATCAAAACATATCAACAATACACGAATTGCACAGCAAACAATAGGAATTCACAGAATACAACGGAAAATATTATATATTTTGCTTTTCATTCACGGTACCCTTGGAATTCGCCAAAAAAAGTTATTTTCAAAAAGAGACAGTTATACTGCCGTTGGAATCCGTCAAAAAGTTCCTTTCAAAAAAACAATTATTCAATCCCTTTTTTATTTTTTTATTTATTCTTCTTTTTTTATCATCGGTGGATTCTTTCTATCCAAAATGAACTGGCTTTTAATTCGTAGTCAATCGTCTACAATCTCCTTGATCGCCCATCCTTAAAAATCAAAATGTGATATTTTTCTCAGAGCTCGAATTTTCCACGTGCTGTTCGCCGGTCGGATTCTTTAACTGTGGTTTTTGACGTGCGCGGATTCTTGGCGCTAAAACCACAGGAAACCGTTGTGGCGTTGGGGGTTGGTACTCTGGACGTTGCTATAGCGATGGGTTCACGGGGTCATCTGCACTTTCAGGAAGCTACTTCAAAGAAGGAGGGGGTCCGGTAACCCTCTTACCCTTACGCGGGGTAGTATTAGGAATGTCTTTCAGGGTTTTTTTTGTCATGAAGATAAAAATGTAAGGGTTAAACAGATTACGAACTTTCTTGTTCGCTAGTCGCCTACGCACTCGCCCACGCACTCGCCTACGCACTTACAAATCTACCTTCAAACTGAATCGGCTGTCGGTCTTATCGATATGCGTACTAGTGCACATACCGACAGGGTGTCACAGTCTTAATCGAAAAAAAAAAAAAACTTTTTAGATCTATAAGAAATATTATCTTAATCATCTCCCTTTGACCATAGCAACAGAGCTCAGGGGTCTTAGCTATAAACAGATGAGATACCTCATGAAATTGGCTAAGGGCCTTTGTCAGCGACCAAATCAGAGCACACGTTACGAGGCTCAGTTTGGCCGCAAATTTTGAGGCTGATACCTTGAAATCACCCTCTTCCCACTGGAATCTCTTCGAGGAACGACGTAGTTTTTTACACAGCAAAGGTGTTGGCAGAACGAGGAGATTTGGAACAGCATGGGGTAGCCGTAGATTTCGTAAAAGTCAAGACTTCAAAACAAGAGACAGATAAGTTTCGCAAAAGCATTATTTTGCAAACCATTATACACCATTATACAATACACTTTGTAAACCTTGCATACACTTTGTATCTCAACTCATATATTGTATTTTGTATGTTACATGTTCTTGTGATTGATAAACGCATTGTTTTGTTGTAAAGCCTTGAGTTGTGTTCATTACCTGTTATCTTTATCATTGTCTTTATCTTGTCTTTATAATTCCCGACAGAACAGCACCTCTAGCTGAAATACACTGATGAAGCAAAACATTATGATCTCCTATCTAATAGGATTTTGGTAAAGAAAACTCTTAACCGATCTAGACTTTTTTTCCTCTGGTATCAGAGTGAGTGGTAACAGCAAATCCCTTGACTGCTGTAGGTTATGTAGTTTTGCAGGACAAATTTATTACTCTAACATATTCCATAGTTCCTCAATGGAATTGAGATATTCTCATTGCTGTACAAGTTGTGTAGTGTGATAGGGCGCATTATCCTGCTAAATTGTGCCACTAGCACCATGAAAGGTTGTTGTCATTAATGTACGTAGCTGATTTTTTAATGATGTTGAGGCCAAATAACTTCCACATAAATGACCCAATATTTTCCATAAGAACTATCATACTGCCTCTACTGGTTTCTTGTTTTCTCAGAGAGCATCCAAATGCCATTGTTTCTACGTGTACTCTGCCATTCGCTTCATTCAAAAGAAAAGAAAACTTATTCGATCAAACGACCGTCCTCCGTTAAATACGATTGTTATATACCCTCATCTTCTGCTGGGTATATAGATCATGGAGAAATGTATCCGTTTCTTGTTCTCTATTTTTTTAATGAGAGACACCCGTGGTTATGCCCTCATATTTAATAGTCTATTTACTTATCTTTCGGGGAGACGTTCGTGGTTATATCTTCCAGAGCAATCTTCTACTTACTTTCAAGAGTAGCTGGCTGGTATCTTATTTTCTTTTGTAGTCTGTAGTCTGTAGCTATCTTCATTGCTTCTTCTAATTGGTCTGGTTGACTCGTCTGGTTCTGCTATATGTCTGGGTTTTTTTTCAAGATGCTAGTCTGATTATGCCAAGGTTGTCATTAGTTCTTAGAGACAACGCAAGGCATATATTTTGTTGTGATCACATTTTTATTAACTTCAGAACCAGAACTAGGATTCTCAACTGGATGCGGAGGAGCCCTCGCCAAGCGTCTTCACAGTATGAGTGCTCACAAATGACTACGTTAGGACGTCTAACGGCTAAACTAACTGGACCTTCTGTTCCCACCGATTTCGTAACGGGAAAGAAGGTTACGGAAAGGTTATCTTATGTCAATCACTTAATGCCTCAGATTCTGAGTTCAACAACACTTGGATTCAAAATCTGTTTCTACATTAATCATCTAAAAAAAAACAACACATCAATATATAATACGATTTTATCCATGGACAAGGATTCGCATGGGTACTTATCACAACTGAAAATGAGCCGGTCGAAAATGTTTGACCTAATCTGGGCATATAAATTTTGCTGATATCAAAGTCACTCAATTATTTCTTCTTGCCATTAACTGAATCATTCAACACATTAAAATGGATTACTGTCCATAATATGTGGAGCTGTTACGAAGTCCCATTTCGCTAGTAATAATACTTTTGTTGTTTTTTTTTTGTTTTGTTTTTGTACATAATTAAATGTCGTCAATAATTTTAAAGCTGCTTATTTAGATTCTAAGTTACAAAGGTATGAAAAGATATTTGTCTGAAAACTTGACACTTATTAATTGACTCGAATGAAATCAAATAAGTTGTTTGAATATTTCATACTGAATTCTTTTTTTCTTTTTGTTCGTGTTGAAAGATAATTTTTTCTGAAAATAATGAGAAAAGTTACAAAAGTGAAGGAATGACAAAATGTGCCCATCCTTGTTATTATACATCTTCGTGACTAAATGTATCATAATAGTAGCAAATATAATCAATGACACGCTGTTCCTGATGACTTACATCGATTCGCAAATTCCAAACATGTCATTTAGCGTTTAACAAGAAATGAGAGAAAAAAATAAGTTAAAAACTTAAAAGCAATCATTTTTCTATTGTTGATGTAGTGGTATAAAACAGATTATGTGGCGTATCTACGGTATTGCAGGTAGGGCACGTGTCATGGGGATCACTGAGAGATACTGGTAGTAGGATCATTCATCTGTGTAAACTAGTGAGATTGTTTGCAATTTCGAGCAAAATCTAGGAAATTTAAAAGTGGCATTTTCAGTGAGAGCCTCCATGGCCAAGGCAGAGTCTGGAATTTTGCTCTACTAAATGTAAAAAGAGAAGAAACTTAAAAACAAAAACGAACTTTGACCCCAATTTGCATCAGTGAAAGCAATGAAGGTGCAGTTGCCATTTTCATTAGTGCCATAATTTGTTAATTAAATGATTAACAAAATTAGCTTCAATTTTTGTACTGATTTTATGGTAAAGTTATCTAAAAGAAATGGGTGTCAGATGTCTAGACAAGAGCGGCCACTGTATGTATGTGTTTTAGAAAATCGGGACCCGATAAGTAGTAAGACTTTCGTAGAGAGAACATATTAAGTCGTTGCCATTGAGCTGTTATTTTTAGCTTGTAGATGATGTCAAGAGATCTTAAATGGTGCATTTAATGTGTATGCGAATGCACAGAAAGAGACATGTAACCAATTAGAAAAATCCTGTGATTTGTCTAAAGAATTGTCATCATCACCACCATCATCGTTAAGGCGCACCGACAGCATGGATTCCTTTGACTATCCGTACCCGTGGTCAATTGATTTTGTTAGGTCATCTAGACGGTATCCAGTGTCCATACAGAGCTGATTAATGTTAGTTTTTGCGGGTCGGCCAACATTGGATGAAACATATAGCTTTAAAGATATTTTTCACGAATCCTTTTTAAATAAATCCAAGTTCAAGGAAGTCAAGATGTAAGTTTTGATGTCTTTTAACGTGTCATGTTGAAATCATTATCTTTTTGATATTTTTGCTTCTATCTAAAAAGAAATGAGTTCCAATCAGCCAGAAGAGAAACAGAGGTTTGAACAGCCGAATCTGGTAGAAGATTACGTTGAAAAGAGACACGCTAACAAAGAATTGCAAGATAAGGACTATATTGCAGATATTCACATGTATAAAAGGAAGAGATTTTCCATATTAAGAATCATATTCAAATACCAAACTTAGAAATTTTGCTAATTATTTTTTCCTTTCTTTTTGCCATTTTTGGTTTTGAATTCTCACAAATATGATAGAGAGAGAGAGAGAGAGAGAGAGAGAGAGAGAGAGAGAGAGAGAGAGAGAGAGAGAGTCTGTGTCTGTGTCTGTATCTGTGTCTGAGTATGTGTGTGCGCACTCGTGACAATATGAAAAATTGTTTTAATATTAATACATTTTTCTTGGTTATATATATATATATATATATATATATATATATATATATATGTGTGTGGTGTGTGTGTGTGTGTGTGTGTGTGCTTTCTTCTGGACCTCTTGGATTCATGGTGTTGCGCCAGGGTGGCAACACCATGAAGCCAAGAGGTCCAGAAGAAAGCAATGGAAACAAAGCACTGGCTCATCAACATCTTCAGGGACAGCCTTCACATGTGACATCTGTCGTCGAGAATGTTTTTCGAAAATTGAACTAAACAGTCACAGGAGGCGATGTGAATATATTTTTGTATATAAGTGTGTGTATGTCTGAGTGTGCAAATGTGTCTGTCTACCTCTGTGTCTGTGTACGTGTGTGTGTGTATGGATAGCTATTTAGATAGGGCAGGTTAGCGAAGCACAAGACCACATGTAGCAAATAATATTGTATTCCACAAGTCTTACTTGTTAGACGGCAATCTGCTATGAAAATTATGAAAATTACCAGTTACAATGTTGATTTTTACACAGTTCTAACATCAACCGCTGATGCCAGTGTGAAATATGCAACTATCACAGCTATTATATATATATATATATATATATATATATATATATATATATATATATATATATCACATCTATGTATATATATATATATATAATCACATCTATGTATATATATATATATATATATATATATATATATATATCACAGCTATATATATATACGTTGATTGTCCATGTGTGTCCATACATGTACTACTTTTATTAAAAAATATTTTTCTGTTTTATTGTAAAGATCTTATATCAGGAAGAAAGAATTAAAAACAGAATTCACAAAAGTGACACAAATCCAATTAAAATGTTTCCTGCATGACGAAGACTTTTCATGTTTACTTTAGTCAGGTCAGACCTATGATGCCTATAATTTGTGTAATTCAACAGTCATGACTTTTCATGGTTGGTTGATGTCAGTGGAACTTGTCCCCTTTTTTGATTTTGGGTCTTTCACCGCCACCCACTCAACACACATACTTGATTGTTAGAACGTCAAGTGCATCACAATGGAAAATATTTCAATATTTTTAAACGGTTTTGGCAGATAACTTTATCAACAAAAAAGCTCAAATATTTTGTTCATTTGAATTTCTTCTTTCTTTAAAAATGAGAAATCATTTCATATTCTCTTCAACTGCTATTCGCGGGTCTTATTGATTTATTGTGTCTTCACCAATCTCAATAATCATCATAACGGCTATGTCCTATTTGAATATCATATAAACATCTTCTGTGTAATAACCTACATAAACAATTTACTTTTCTGTCCATTGTCTCAATGGATATATATATATATATATATATATATATATATATATATATAATATATATATGGTTCAGCCTAGGTGGGTTGGTCACGTTGTCAGAATAAATGAGAATAGGCTTCCAAAGAAGATATTATATGGACAATTACTAAATGCTAAGCGCCCACTCTTACGCGATGAAGACAAATTGAAGGACAATTTGAAATGCCTCAATATTAATCTGTGTGCTTGGGAAAATCTAGCATCAAATCGGAAAGAATGGCGTAAGACATGTTTGGCTAGATTAAAGAGCTTTGAATAGACTGAAATATCGAAATCAGCTCCGCCTAATTTTAAAACAAAAACATCTAACTCACGCCTTTGAACATTTCATTTGTCAGTGTGGCTTCATAGCTCGCAGCAAGGCTAGGCTGCTATCACACTCGAGGAAACACAAAATGTCTTCTTAATAGCATACACAACATCGGAGAAAACAAATCACTCACTGCTGACCCTCATCTATTGTTCCCGATAGGAGACTCCACCATATATATATATATATATATATATATATATATATATATATATATATATATGCTTACATATGTATATGTAGACCTACAAAGATGGCCAGCGCAACTGTGGATTGTCCATCAAAGAAAAATTATTTATTCTACAAAATACAAAGACAAATTTGTTGAATAAGAGAAGCAAACTCGTTTCCAAATGTAGATATTTGAACAAATTTTTATTATGTCATTTACCACCCGACCCCAATTAATCCCTTATTTTTCGCCCTCTTTTTATCTAAAACAGAATTTATCTGGATACCGCGTGCATTAAGACGTAAGCATGTTTATGTATTTATTTTTTTAAATACAACTTTAGCGTTTTAACATTCCCTCGCGTGTACACGCTTCACCTTATATAAATGCTAAACAAGACACCGTTTTTCTTTTAATCTTAACATTTTGACCGCCTGATGATTGCAAGTAAGCATGAAACTTTAGTTACGGGATATTAAATCCATAAAATATAATATTTAATATATATATATATATATATATATATATATATATATATATATATATGGAGTAAAGTTAAGTTATCAGATATAAATTTATTTAAGCCCTCTGTTTTTTGTTTGTTTGTTTTTTGTTGTTTTGTTGGTGTTTTTTCAAATATGATTTCAAAATGGATTGCCGACTGAGGTGGAATATTAATAGATTAGGGTGGAGGATAGGAGATGTTATTAAATACAAATGTTTTGCTTTGTAACGATCTCTTTTTCAAATTTAACTCGCATTAACCAACGTTTGTCGTGTTTTACATATTGATGGAAACATATCCACAGCCATAAAAACTTAAATTTAAAAATTTAGAATAATTTTTTCCGCATACATAAATGTGTGTTTATCTGAATGTTGCATGTTGATGGGATTTCAGAATGAATTAACAGGGATGGGGCGTCGGGGGGGGGGGGGGGAAGATGTTGGAGGATGATGATTTGATCAGATTTATGTTAAGATTTGTATACAAATCATTTTTACACGGGGGATTGGGGTGTATTGATAAATAAGGTACACGAACATCCATAAAAATCAAGTTTCAGATTTTAAATCTTTATATGCACACACACACACGTACACACAGAGAGAGAGAGAGAGAGAGAGAGAGAGAGAGAGAGAGAGAGAGAGAGAGAGACATATATATATATATGTGTGTGTGTGTATGTGTGTGTGTGTGTGTATAATATTAATCCTAATGAGTCAAGTATATATATATATATAATCAGAGATTAAATATTATGGTGTTAATATTCCGTAACTGCAGTTTCATGCATATTATGCAAACTTCAGACAGTCAAAAATATTAAAATAATCTTTTTAGAACTATATTATATTACAAAATCCTCTGTTTAGTGATGTATAACGGTCCGTGTAAAAGTCGGAATTGATTTGTTGGGATGAGATTTGGATAGATGTATAAGAATTAAGGTGTAGCTAACACCAAATTCTTATAATGCGCTGGGTGACCCCAGAAGGTCACCTAACGCAGGATATTTATATATTTATATAAAACATATTCCAAAAATAGTTATAATAAAACAGATTTTATTTTCTGAGCAAAGTCCAAACCAAACAATACGAAACAAGCTAGGACAAAAGTCATAAGGGAAAAGAATCCTTGAATAAGATTGAGTTATATCGATTAAAAGATTGTCACTTACTGTTCACTCCCAGATGCATCCACGTACGAAGCTAAACTAAATCCGAGGCTGGTGAACACAAGCCTCTATGAAGATAAAGTATAAAAGGAGACCGCGTAAAGACACACGTACAAACCTGTAGTTAGAAGAGCAACGCCCAAGTTCAAATGGACGGAGGCACAAAGGTCTAGTACATCTCTGGAGGACCTAGATGGATGTGAGAGAGAGATAGAGAGAGAGAGAGGGGGAGAGAGAGAGTCACATTAGCGGGCTACGTTTAAATGGTTAGGTTGCAACACCCCCTAGCGGCAAACCCTGGCAACAAAGAAAGATAATCCCTTGCCAAATGTCAACTGCAGCCAACAATGGAAGATAATCACTATAGATGTAAGGGTGTATAGAGTGATTACATTTTGTATTATTTATTGGTTAGTATATAGTTATTTATTTTTCGTGTCTTTGTTTTTTCTGTAATATTGTCTATTTTGTATGCGTCTGGTAAGAGTGATGTTTCTTGTGTAACCATAGACTATTTCTATGATTTTGGTGAAGTTTATCAAGAGTTCTTGAATCTGGCAGGCATGTTTATGATTCGTTCAGATTACGTACGGATTGAGTTTCTTTTGTTTTACTCTTCATTTGATGTGTTTATTGTTTTTTGTGGGGGACAGTATTTCGGCTTGTGTCGTCATCTATGTTAGATTGTTCACTATTTTGTATTATTCCTGGTACTGAATCACCGAAGTGAACTTTCTCTTTCACTGTTGGCATTGGTACTTCACGGAGAGGTGGGCACGGTTACAACGGAGTCTTGTTCCATTTGGGGTTTCTACAATGTAGCTCCTAGGGTTATTATCCTTCAGGACTATGGTTCCAGGGTACTACATTTTGCCGGCTTTGTTGGTTATTACAACGTGCTGGCCATGATACAGTGGTACCTAAAGTGTGTCTACTGAAGTTGTGGTTTATTTTAATTTCTGCTGACCTTCCCTCTGGTTGTTGTCGATGTTCTTCCTTTCCGGGATCTACTCGATTGTGATTGTTATAACCCTTCCAAATAGTAATTCAGCTGCAGAAGGTAATTTGATGTCTAGGGGGTTGTTCTGATCTGTAGTTATGCTATCCGGATGTCACCTTTGTCATTGAGGCATCTCTTTATTGTGGACTTGATGTGTCACACATGCCTCTCAATGAAGCCATTGATTCTAGCATAGTTAGGCGAGTAATATAACTAATACACCATAATATGGTAAAGCTTTAGAAAGCTTGTCTTGTGTATTGTGGTCCGTTGTCAGTCATTATATCATCTGTCTGCCCAAATAGCGATGCATAGCTCTTTATTTTATCAGCCACACTTTTGCTGTTTAATACGAGACCCGATTTGACTTGCTCGGATCATCAGGTTGTGCAGGTTCCTATCACGTGCTTCGTTATTTTTCCCATATACGGCTAAGTCGTCAGCGATACTAGCGTCACCATCTATTCCTTCAAGGATTTGGTCCATCCTTGCCTGGAAAATATTCTTTACGCCAAATGCTAACCGTTTCCTGCAAATTCGTCCAAAAGAGGTTCTGCATGTCGTCAGCAACTGGAATTTGTCATCTAGATGTACTGACCAATATCGATGCCTTGGCATCGAGTTTACTGAACACATTCGTCTTTGTTAATTTTGGATTCAGCTCTTCTACTCTGGATATTTTTCAAGCTGGAGTTTTTGTGGGTCGATACATATCCTGAGAGAGATCCATCTTTTTTTGTGCTGAAGGCCAGACTAGAGCAGCAGATCTGTGTGTTCTTCTATCTTCTTTATTCACGTCCTCTTCGATTAGTTTTTCAATCTCTTACTTTAGTTTTTCTTTGAGGTGAATGCTATATTTGCGTTTGGGGGTCTATGAATGACTCTGCATCATTTTTAGTTAGTGTTTTGCTTTTCCGCTTCTGTATCCGATTATGTCAAATTGTTTTGGGTGGGTTTCCATTAATTGTTCAACATTCAAGATGGCTGTCGGTGGCTATCTCAGCTTTGTGTCTTTAACAGCATCAATGTTTATGATTATGAGATTGAGCTGTTCACTTGTAAACTGATCTACAACGTTGGGTCCAGGGAAATCTACAACGTAAAATGTGGCGTCTATCCACTTTTGTACTGGCATGAGATATTGATGTTTCCCACACAAGTGATTATGTCGCCGTTGTACGATGTGAGCTTTACATGTGAAGCTGGTTATGGTATATCGAGAACTTTTTCGGCTGCTTCATACATTTGCCGAAATGTCATCAGTGAGAGTGCTGCCTAATGCTCCTGAATCAATTTTCAACCAGAGTGTATGGGATGCATTGGAAATATGATGTAGGCTTACATTTAGGATTGTGTAGGGATCTTCTGGACTGTTTGCCTATGCTGTACATTCACTTGGTGCTCACTGTGATCGATTAGAAGTGTTTGTGATAGTTCTCGCTGTCACTTCCTACTTTGATATTGTCGATATGTTCTTTTTTCTTCTGTACTCCAGTTTGGCTCTGATGCTGGGTGTTACATGACTGGCTTTTATAACCTCTGCTTTTGCACTCTTGGTCTTCTTTTTTGTCTGGTTTTCCTACAGCATTTTGCCCAGTGACCCTTGTATCCGAATACCGAACTTTTGTCATGGTAGGTTGTGTGCAGTCATGGCTAGTGAATAGAGTCACAACTTTTTCTGTTGATACTATGGATTGTCTTATTTTGGGACATGCCAAGTTATTACAGCTGGTTATTTCCTGTTGAAAAGGCTTTGTATTTCCTGCTTTCAGCAAGTACGTCACTTATGTTGAGGTGATTATTAGTTCAATGAGTCGCTTATTAAACTCTACTTCCGTCAAACACACATTTCAGGGCAACTGTTCTTACCTTGATCACAAAATTCGTTTCTGCCTGTATTGCATCAGATATGGCTTATGTATTCTGAAATTAACTTTTTTTTTATTGTGCCTCAAAAAAAATCCATAATTCTTGTGGTGACATTTTTCTTCCTAGTTTGGCGTTCAGGTGTTTTAATCCTTCGTCATCTATGCCACTGACTTGTTTATTTTGGTAATCTATTTCCTCATCCTCTTGGTATAATGTTATCTTTTCTTTCAATAGTAACATCGCTTCGCTTAGATCAAGTTCTGACCAATTCATTGTTTGTAAATATGCTATTCTGTTAGGGTTGTTTCGTAGCCGGGTGTCATGGCCATTTTTTTCGATTCTGTGTGGAGACTGTTTGAGTAAGGTGTGGCAGTCCGCGTTTTAAGACGAGAAAAAGTACCCATTTTTTCTCAGTTCTTCAAAATGTGTGTGTGTGTGTGTGTGTGTGTGTGTGTGTGTGTGTGTGTGTGTGTGTGTGTGTGAACAGGCAATTACATTTTCGGATTATGGCTTAGCAGTAATAAGAGAAAGGTTTTTTTTTATATTCACGAGCGATATCAGACTGGTTAAGGCGGTGAATGAATGAATTAATGAATGACGCCGGTTTTCCTTTTTGGTCGTTGTGCACACGTGTTGTGGAAATGTCGCTTTTTTTCCCCGTATCACCATTTTTTTCAATTAATTTTCATGGTTTACGGTGCATTGCAATTTCTTGCAGCGATTTTGGTTACTGCTGCCACCATGAAGTATTATTTGGTAAATAATAAGCCTGAATGAGGGCACGCGTCTATTCACTAAGGAGTACAAGCTGGTAACTACTGCTTCAGTAGTTGGTATGTATTCTGTGAGGGTCAGTCTACTCGGATTTGGGGTGAAATTTTGCATAAAAATGTGGTTGGTTGAAAGTGGTAAATTTTCTAACCATGTCCCGGAATACTTATTGGCTGTTAATGCTGCTTTAAGAAGCCTGTGTAAACGTTCGATCAAACCATTGGCACAAGGATGATATGCTATAGTTGTTATATGTTTGACTCCAAGTAGTATTGTGAACTCGTTGAAAAGCGTAGATTGATATTGGAACCCCCGATCCATCGTTATTATTGATGGACAACCAAAGACCGCTATCCATTCTTGTAATATGCTTTTAGAGACTGTTCTGGCAGATGTATCTTTCAAAGGAATAACGACAGACCATATTGTGAATCGGTCAATTATAGTAAGTAGGTAATGATAGCCGTTTGCTTCTGGTAATGATCCCACTATATCGATGTGTAGGTTCATGAACCTTACCGTCTGGTTTGATGAATTGTCCAGGAGATTTTGTACGTCTGGTTACCATGCTTTTTGAAAGTTTAAACAGATTTGAGTTCAGTTCTTTTTTTATATCAAGCCAAACAAAATGATTGCTAATCAATTTGATGGTAGCTCGGCGTTTAGGATGTGAGAGGTTATGAAAATGTTTAAACAATTTCGTTCTCAGTGAAAGTGGTATGTATGGCCTCGAATAACCTGTCCCCACGTCGCAGAGTAGTGTTTTTCTTCCGATCTTAAGGTGTTGGCACCCACTTTGTTTGGGATATTCTTTTCCCTCCCTCTGAGCCAAGTTTCTGGTAAAGCAACAGGAGTCTACCTTCGTACAAGGACAGATGGTAACCTATTCAATCTTAGCCATCTAAAAGCCAAAGCAAAGATCAGGCCTTTTGTCATCCGGGACATGCTGTTTGCTGATGACGCAGCAGTGGTAGCATATTCTCAGGAGCAACTGCAAACACTCATGGACCAGTTCACCCAAGCTTGTCAGGACTTCAGCCTGACCATTAGTATAAAGAAAACCAAGACGATGGAAGCCGTAAACACCTTCACCTACCTTGGGTTCACCATCACCGGCAACATGTCACTTGCTGATGCTGAACTCAGTTGCCAAATCGGAAAAGCTGCCTCAACTTTTGGGAGACTCACAGTGAGAGTGTGGGACAACAGCAGGCTCATTATCCGTACAAAGGTACAAGTGTATAGAGCATGTGTTATCAGCACCCTTTTATATTGAAGTGAAATCTGACCCTGTATTCCCACCAAGAGCGGCGGCTAAATAGCTTCTACCTTCGCTGCCTTAGACGTATACTGGGCGTCACCTTGAGGGACAGGATCACTAACAGCAGTTCTAGAGAGAACTTCCCAGCTTGTGTTCTCTTAGCTGGTTGGGCCATGTCCGCCTGATGGTTGATGGACGAATCCCGAGGGACATTCTCTATGCAGAACTTTCGTCTGTTAAGAGAAAGATTGGTAACACACACCTGCGATTAAAGGATATCTACAGGAATGTTCTCAAGTGCTTTGGCATTACCCATTCCAGCTGGGAAAACTTGGCTTATGACCGCTCTCGGTGGCAGCAGGCCCTCCGTAGTGGACTATTCATGTCTGAAGTCAACACCATGAAGCCAAGAGGTCCACAAGAAAGCGACAGTAACAAAGCACCGGCACATCAATATCTGCAGGGACAGCATTCACTTGCGACATCTGTGGTCGGCGCTGTTTTTCGAACAATGGACTTCACAGTCACAAAGGCGCTGTAACTTCAGGGGCACAAGACTGCAATGCCGATAATAATGATAATGATAATCTGGAAATGAAAAGTGGAACGTGATAATATTTGTAGTTTTATCTCCAAAAAATACGATGTTACTTTTTAAGCAACCTGATTAATATAAATAACGTATAAAGTGTTGTTAATGATTAAAGATACAATACACATGTCTACAATTTGGTATGCATAAATGTACTTACTCTAACACATGTCTGAATATATAAATCTGAATTCAATCACACACACAAACACTCACACACACACACACACACACACACACACAAAGCGGCGAGAGAGAGAAAGGGACACGTAAACAAAAAGTTCAAATGTTAACATCAAAGAAGACAAACCGGTATATACCTCCACTCCCAGTAAATCTTAACAAATATAGAATTGTAAATATTCTGCACAGTCGTTGATTAACAGAAAAGCAAATCGAATCAACGAAATCTATTTAAAAGAAAGTTTTATATTATGTCCTACATGCGCTAGTGATCTGTGTTCAAACCTTGATGATGGCAATTTTCAAGTATAATTTTACCTAATTAAAATATTGACGCACAACACCGTTTCTACCATGTTCTCTATACTCTGCATTTTAAACTTGTACGAGACGGAGCTAATCTTATTAAGCATATATTCACTTATAACTTGTAAACACATGGAAAACTTTTAGAGGGTCTCGACATAAAGTAATGGTTCAAGATCGAATCCAAAAGACCATTATTATGATTGTATTTTGTGAGTTCACATCACCAAATGTTCCTCAATTGTCTTTTGTCAGACCAAACAACGTTAAGTATATAACCAAAGTGTTAAAAGTGTACAAACCATTAGAAAATGACATTTTTGTAACTCTCCCCAAAAATAATATGTCACGTTTCATATTTTATTTCTTCAAAGATTAATTTTTCAAAGAAATCAAAATTATAAAGATTTCTCATGCTAGAGTAGCCAATGACCAAGTTTCAGTTGAAAGTTGCGTAAAAGATGCAACCTGATTGAGTAGATTCAATTTTATTGGTTCACTAATAGAAGTAAAAAGTTGTCTGTCTGTCTGTCTGTCAGTCTGTCTCTGTCTGTCTGTCTGTCTGTCTGCCTGTCTCTCTCTCTCTCTCTCTCTCTCTCTCTCTCTCTCTCTCTCTCTCTCTCTCTCTCTCTCACACACCACACACACACACACACACACACACTCTGCGTGCATAACTTTGAAGATACAAACACCTTTAAAGTGGTGTTTATTTTGATGACATGAGATTTTTAGGGTGTGGACCACAAGTTGCTTAGCATTATTTGAAGGGTTGGTCATAAAGAGTGTAGTGGAAAGGAAGGGGTGTTTGTATTGTCAGTCCGGTAACAGTGCTGCATTGTCAGTCCGGTAACAGTACACATTTTAAAGTATACGTTTTAATGAACGGTAAAATCCGTCAATAGAAACTGAAGTATTAAAATAAATTTGAAGCGTTCGATTTTCAAATAGATTTGTTGTCTAGTAGAGGTTTAAAGCGCGGTAATGCGAAGCCGAACTTTTTAGGCCTTATCTTTTATTTTTTATTTTGTTTTTTTCCTGAATATCATTGGGTGGGGACGTGAAAACGAGAAACATTTAATCTGACTCAGAGTTAGCAAATTCACTCTGGGTCCTGGACCAGAACGGGTCATAGGCCAGAAAAGGTGCACAGACGTAACAATTCTACTCAGTTAAGAGGAGATGGTTAATGGAGACAGCAGATACAGTTGGAAGCTTGATCGAGGCGGACGTAAGTTTTGATGGGCGACCTAAAAACTAAGGTTTGGATTTGGTTTTGGTTTTGGTTTTGGTTTGTTTTACGGCATATCAACCTCAGTGGGTCATTTAATGCCGATAAAGTTTTGAAATAAATTAATTCTTAATGGATACTTAATACTATTTTTATAAACACATTTTTCTATTTAACCTATAGATTGGACCCTAACAGTTACTACCATTATGGGTCAGAGTGGACCTGGGAGTAATGGTGATAATTCCCAAACCTCCAGAACTGGAACCTCACCATCAGATAAAGTTTAACGTCATTCCCAAGACATGAAGACCTTCAGCTACCGCCTGATAAAAAGGGTTGTGGCAATCATATAGGTGCTAGGGCTTCACATGACCAGCCGATTGATCGGAGGAGGCCTCTCCAACCGCCCATCTAGCCTAAGTAAGGGTCCACCAGGATTCCGTCCTTAAGCATCACGGGTCGCTACCCACGGCCAACAGGTGGCCCTACTTGGGAGGGGGATTCTTACTCCTCTACAGAGGTGCAATCGGTGTATTCTAAAGCCCCACCGACAGGGCTGTACAAAACTAAGGGATGAAGAATAGTAAGAAAGTAGATGGCACCAGTTTTTGGTCGCTATTAGCAGAACAAAAGAATGCATTAGCAGTGAAAGCAGAGAAAGAGTAAAAACTTCAAGCTGAACCCAGAGTAGTTGAAAACGATATATAATACCAGTTTAATTATAAACTAGCAGAGCGGGAAAATAAATTAGAATAATATATATATATATATATATATATATATATATATATATATATATGTGTGTGTGTGTGTGTGTGTGTGTGTGTGTGTGTGTGTGTGAGGTAATCCAAACGACTGGTAAGTAAGGGATGATTCTATTTGGGATCATCGAAATCTGTACATATGTACTGTATGCATTTGTAGGTGCAAACATATATATTCATAGAAGGATTTTTATAAATCCCTAAAAAGAGCTCTGTATATAAAAATCAATGAATCAAATTATATACAGAGCAATATTTAACTTTCAAAGAAAGAAAAACTTAACAAACCGTCGTCCCGTTATAATATTTATTTCGACCAGAAATTCAAAAAATGAGTCTAGCCTCATCAGACGGGTTTTACAAATACAAAGAAAATATATCACCAGAATTTTCATCACAAAGAAAATATATCACCAAAATTAAATCTTCTCATATGCTCAGATTAGGAAAACAATATTTATGACAACATAACAATTTTGAATTCTATGGCAACTCAAAAAAAAAAAAAAAAAAGAGATACAACGTAAATCTTGGTTTCCTGCTTGCCAGACTTCTCTCCAAACAAAAATAATAAAATTTTAAAAAATAAATAAGATTTTTTTGAATTTGTCGTATCTAGACATTTTTAAAACCATTCTTATTTATTTTTTAAAATTTGATATCATTACTAAATTATCAAATATAATATATATATATATATATATATTATAGATATATAGATATATAGATATATAATTATTATGATATAATTATAATATAATTATTAGAATATTATTGTAGTATTCTTATTTATTTTTAATATCAAACATCATTACTAAATTACTAAATCATTAAAAAATCATTCCTATCCATAATCATCCTCATTTCATCAATTTATTCTCATTGATATTATAATATTACATTCATATCCATATAATAGATATCAATTATTATCAATAACTTTATTAATACTAATATTATTTTTATCAATTATTATTATTAATCATTAATTATTATATTTATTATTATTATCATTATTAATATTATCATAATAATTACTATAATAAAAGCCCTTCTATACATCCTATTTGATATTAACTTACGACAGTAATCATATTTAAATTTCTTATTTTAAAGTTTTCAATAAGTTAAACAGAATTACCTATGAATATCTATATCAAACTCATTTAATAAATGTAGGAAGCAGCAAATTATTGTTAACTATTAATGTTATTTTCAATACTATTCTCTCCATCACTAACGGCTCCGATTTGATTTTTTTTTCTTTTTGGCGGTAATGATTTTACCAAAGGGTCAAAGAAAGAAATTGGAATTTACCTCAGTGAAGATTCCAAGCTGTTATAACAGAAATAGATATCTCTCTTGATTCACAATTTTAACTAACACAATACATCTACTCACTAACAAAACGAATTAAAAAAGAGAAAGAAAAAAACAGCAAAAAAACAACAACAAAAAACAAGCAAAACAAAACAAACAAAACAAAACAAAACACTTCGTAACTGAACCTAAGTTACTGATAATTGTAACATAACCCAATACATCCACTCACTAACAAAACAAATTAAAAATAAAACAAAACACTTCGGTACAGAACATAAGTTACTGACATCAACCGGATGTTAACCCCCACGGCAGCTTAATCGAAATGAACAAAAAACAATCGTTCTACAAATCGGCTCCAACCAAATTTCCGGTCGAAAAACAAAATTTATAAACAATTAAAAATATCCTCTATTTAATGTTTTTCAACCAATAAAAAATGTTCCCCCCAAAACCCTTCAAAGGTATCTTGAGCCTCTCGCCAGCTATAAAAACAGCTGACTTAGAGTCGATAGACAGTTGACCGTAGGCCGTCAAAGAGAGCACGTCACACCAGGCCGAGATAAAGGAACCGCCATACCCCTGACCCACACCGCGTCACACATAGCCAAGTTTATCAGCCAGAACTGACTTTCAACCCCACACCTGCCCTCATTTCACCGAGCGAAAAGGAATTATCATCTCAACAATTCCAGCTTTTGTTTATTTTTAAATAAACGAAATTAATCCAAGCCTTCTCGTCTGTTTTTTTCTTTTGCAACGATACGCATTTTTGTGATATTACAAATCCTAGACACAAGAAGAAAGGGGACTAGAGGGTCACCGACACGGAAAGAAGAAAAAATATAGAAAAGAAGAAGAAAAAAATAATAAATAGGAAAGAGAAACTTGGTTTTGAAGGAATTTCAAGGCAAGTAAAAATAGAAAGAAAAAAGAAGAAAGGAAAGAAAAGAGACCGGGTTCGGCTAAGACGAACTTGCCTTGATAAGGGAACTAAGAACTCTAATGTTGCTGGTGTAGCATAATGGACGGGCCCTACCCGGGAACACCTATATTTGTGGCCTTGTGACAGACACACAGAGAAACCTTAAAAAATGTAGTACTGATTCTCTGATATTACTGGGTGGTCTTTGAAGAACCGGCCTAAAAAGAAATAAAAAAACTTTAACGAGATTTCGGCGACGTGGGGTCTACGTTTAACGAAAACCCAGTATTCTTGACGGCTAATGGTCCTTTGATCTAGAGGGCTGTGGACTCTCTTTGATCGGATCATTGGAACGAATGGAATATTCTTTTCCTTCTGGAAAGGAATGGATTGTTCTAGATGGAAATATTCTTCTGGATTGTTCCTTTGAGATAGTATATAAGGAACCCGACTAGGAACCCAGTCAGAAGAGTCAGCAACAGTCAAGGCAGTTGGCCGGGCGGAGTTGGACAGTCGAGTTTGTTGCTGGAAGCTGAGATCCGTGAATGATGTGTTGTCGCTGAGGATGAAAAAAGGACTGGCCTTAATATTTACCAACTGACGAAAGTTTGTCACCCACAAGGACTGAAACTCTAAGGACCATATGAAGATATCAATTAAACTGACTCTCTCTCTCTCTCTCTCTCTCTCTCTCTCTCTCTCTCTCTCTCTCTCTCTCTCTCTCTCTAAGTTAAGAAGCTGAAATTGAATTTACCCCAATAAACTCATGAAAATAGACTCTGTATTATAGTCTTCTTTACTACGACGAAAAATACTACGACAGTATTGTGAATGGGACGACCAGTAGACACCCATGGAGATAGTCAATTGACCGTGACTAAGAGCCCGCGGCGTGCCTAAGGTGATATTCCCTTGACCAGCGTAAGGTGATACTTCTTTGACCTGCTACTAGCGACCAAGACCTGCTGGAATCCTCTGGATATAGTAAACAACCAAAAGTTTACGCGTGTGAAAACGCCGCTACGTTACACTGGTTCAGTGCATTCTCTTATGTACGATTTCTATCACTTGCAGTCAGTGAGAAAATGTTTTGTTTTATTCTTTTTGTCTTTTTTGTTTAAACATTGTTAATGTATAATTTACTACATATGGGACTGTTATGCAGCTCATTAGCTTTAGTCTTTTTTGTTTTACTATGCTGAGTAAAGCATTTGTTAATTTTGATATATATAAGTGTCTCTTTTGTTTTTTGGCTCCAAGTAATTTGTTTCTCTAGTGCAGGGTCCTTTACGTTTAGCGGTTTTATTATTGTTATTATTACTATTACTATTACTATTATTATTATTATTATTTTGGTGCTTAGCATCGGGTTTTGACAACAACCTAAAAATTTCGACAGTATGCGACGCGAAAGCTATCGGCTTTCTTTCCCCTTTTTCTATTTCTTGATACATTGCTGTCTTAAGTCTGGCGTCCACTGCTACTACTACAATTGACTTAAATGGATCATAAAAATTAAGGACAACGGACAACCTCTGAACAATTTCCTTAATTTATCCTCTGAGAAATTTCTTCAATTTAACTTCTGAGAATGCTGTTTTCTGAAGCACGTCACACGTCCTGGTTACTCCATTTTTTACTCTCAAAAATGTTTTTCTTTATAGTTATAAAATAGTGTAAATTAATTGAACCCCTATGGAGTTAGATGGATAATTTACGGGGAACAATGAAGCATAGAGAAAGATAGGTAGTTAGGTTCAAAGGACAAGAGTGCGACGGCAAATATATGCTACTACAAAAAGGTTTTAATTCATGTTAAATGTACACAATATATATGTATACAATAAAACGTTAGTTACAACAAATGGTTGGTGAGAATTCAAAGTTTAATGTTCATTTAGTTTAGGTCGGAAATAGGCTACTGGTAAATTGGTAGTTTTAAGGGTCGGTTAGAGTTCGTGGTAGTTTGTGAAGTTAGTTTTGCAAGAATAGTCTTGGGGGACTAATTCCACGTGTGTCAAAGGTTTTTTGGGTAGCTTTACCCGAGGGTATTTGTAGCAATTAGCATGCCGAAGGCTTCTAACTTCTAAGGTGAGGTGTAGCAACTTATCTACTGTCTTGGATGTGTGTGATAATGATGCCTACTATGTGGGACGGGGTAGCAGAGAATTAGCCGTCGTGTGCTCAGTAATTCTAGTCAGCTACTTCGTCCCAGCAATGAACAGATAAAAATGCTCTCTGTTGCCGTAACAAGAGTGGAAGGAAAAAAGAGGGCGGGAGAGGCTGTCTGCTTGCGTTTATAAGCGTCATCTCGTGACCATAAGGGGCTGCTTGCTGCTGCTTCTGCTGCTGCTGCTGGACGGTGATACCGGAGGTTTGTCCCCTAAAGGCTGCTAGCCGGAAGTTTGTCACTTAATAAATTTCAACATAGTTTGTTCCAATTCCATGCAATTACTTCTTTTTTTTTTCTTCTTTTTTTTTTTTTTGTAAGCTCAATACATAAACATGTTACGTTATGTGTTGAAATTACCAAAACTTACCGGAACACATCTGTTAGGTTTAACCATTTATTGCAAAGTACCTCAACAAATAAAGAGTAAACAAAGTACCTCAACAATAAAAACAAGGACACACATCTCTTGTTGCCCGGATGTAAAAACATTAGTAATCTCTATTGCTGATTTATGACACAAGGTCTTTACTTTTCTAGTTTGGATGTTGCTGGCTAATGATGGGCAGTTATATTATTGCAATAATATAGCGTCTCTTTTAATGCAGTCAGTGGTCAGAGCTTGAATCTTGATGTATTTGTCCAGTTCCAATATGGAAAGTAACCGGGCGTGAATATGTGTGGAGGGAGACTTCAGTCCTGCGATGAAAATTAAACATTTTAAACTGTTCCCTTGTAACAGAATTTAGTTTAAATTTTTCGCATTTTACAATACCGATGAAGGTCACATAATCGTCTTAGTCATTTTTTGCTAAGTTTAAACAATTGTAGCGGATGTTGAGTAAAAATCCCATTTGGTTTTGGAACTATTGAATTATTATAGTCAATAACTGTTTTTTTTTATCAATTTTGAAACTGTTTTTGTTGTTGATAAACTCCTATATTTTATTACCAATTTAACAAAAACGTTTTTGAATTTGAATAGGTTGGCAAAACCATAACTCCTATTCAAATTCAAAAAAAATTAACAATTTGGACAAACGAGACTCAAAACATTAATTAAGCAATCTCTGGAATCTGATTGATAAGACAAGTCATGTAGGGTGCTTACCAATACGTTCATGCTTTAAAATTCCAAATGGGTCGTAAACCACCAAAGAGTAAAAAGATAAAATCGGAGCCGATAAGCAGATATATAAGCTGACTATGAGTTAACAAGTCAGAGAGCATCAGAGTGTTTACGGATAAGGCTTCAAGACCGTTCAAAATCGCTAAGATCAAGATAGAAAACGACACGACATTGACCTCGTCTTTACGACACAGCAAATATACTTCGTCTGCATGACATAATAACGGAATAAATTTATTTTCTTGTTTTTTAGCTAAAAAAAAAACATTTGTTTGTTGTTTATTTATTTTTGTCTGGCTTGCGTTTTTTTTTTTTTTTTTTTTTTTTTTTCATTGCTTTGTTATCTAAAATATTGTTTGTGGGCTCGGTTTTCGTTTTTACCGTACCTGCAACATTGATTTAAAATCTTCCTAAGCAAGTCTGGTGAAATTACCATGATGATTTTTAGATTGGATCCTCGTCGCTCAAATGTGTTATACCCCAGACTGTTAGGATCAACAAATAAAAAAATAAAACAGGTAACTGTATTTTAACGCAAACAATATTTATTTTTATTCTCTTCAACTATGGTACAGAAAGATGGAAAAGAATTAGATATTAACAGTCCACATGTGTGTGTTTATGTTGCCATCATGTTTCCTTCCCCTCCAGCTCATTTTTATTGAAGAGAGATATAGTTTCTTAGAGAAGAGTTATCTCCCCTAACAGAAGGCATCGTTTATTTATTTATTCTTCTCCTTTCTTTTCTGTCCAGAAGAAAAATTCAGAAGTGAATTGAAAAAGCCAAAAAGAATCTCAGACCCTGTAATAAAAAGACGGACTTTATTCAAATATAACTAAACCGACGTAGAGTTATGGTGGAAATTCTTTTAATACATGTATGGTTATTCCAGGGCAGAGACAACTGTGGTTGACTTCACCTCAAACCCCAAAATCGAATAAAGCAGTTGGGTTAAAAGAAAATTATAATTATGTTCTTCAGGGAAATTTCTTCAATTATTAATCCAGATGACTTGCAAAGAGCGATGACCGATAGGGATGGATGGTGAGAGAGTCAAGGAAATCCATGCTGTCGGCACACCTTGATGATGATAATGATGATGATGATGATTTTAACAAAAATATTTTTCAATTTTATGACGAGTGTTAAATTTCCTATTTCAAAAATTACAAAACTTTTTGAGAAGTATACAATCTTGACACTGTAGTACATTGCCATATCCCTTGAGGATAAGAAGAGAGTTGTTTTCGATGATTTCAAAGGAACAGCGAATGCATGATTTCATTTGCTATCATTTTGGCTTTGTATTGAATTAAACATTTTAGGTGGTGAGTTTACAGAACAAAAAGACAGAGCACAATCACAGATTTGGGGCCAACGTTACTAAATCGGTTTCAATAAAAACAATTTTAAAGATTCATAACAAATGAAGATGAATTTTGATTGTTTATTTAAATAATCAACTGCTTTATTGATTGGACATAATTTAACATCTATTTTGTGGTTGTGAAATGGGTGATGGGACTGGCACCAAGGGATTTTTCAAGCAATCCTTGCATCGCTTCTTTGGTGCATCATTGTCGTGATGGCCAGTGGAGAGTTCACCGTACAGTGTGATATTGGACAGGCGATGAACCCTCATCCAGTTTCCTACCCCGCCTAGCATAACCTCATCGCTGGTGATCTTAGCCTGTTCAAGGACTTCAACATTGGTGACAAAGTCACTCCAGTGGATGTTGAGGATGGTGCGGAGGCAGCGCTTGTAGAAACACCTAGGAGTCATAGGTGGTGGGAATAAGTGGCCTACGATTCTGAGCCATATTGGAGGGGGGCAAGAACTATGTCACTCTATACACTGATCTTTGCCTCCTTTTTCAGGTGTCTGTTCCAGCACATACCTTTGCAAAGTCTGCCAAATACACTGCTCGCCTTTGTTATGCACTGTTATCGGCTTTCTTATCAATTTTAGTATCTGACGTGATGGTGCACCCCAGTTTGGTGAACTGTTAGATGGGCCCGTAGTAGTCGGAGATTAAACTGTGAAACTATATGTGGGCACGTACCACATGTGATACTATGTTGGCTACGGTACCAAATGTGATACATGTCACATACGCACATTGACATCGCTAATTGGTGTATGAGAGCGTGAGAGTTCTTTGATAAAAAAGTTCTTCAGAGATAGAGAAATATTGGAGAGAGAGACAGATTAGAGATTAGACTTACTTGGTGAGGAGATCTTATTTCTTTCTTGTTGATCCTTCTACCATCTTCGGCTGACATCTTGTTGTCAAAATTGGGTTTTGCTTGTTTAAGTTAAATGAACCACAAAGATATATTTTGGGTACTTGATCAAGTAGTTTTTATTTTATCTTTATGATCACCGTACGGGGGAGATCAGGCCTCAGCCCGTCTGAACCCGTCTGCGGCCAGACTCACTCTCCAAAACTATCGTCTCTAACTCTTACTTTCTCCCTTCATCAAGTCATCATTCCTCTTCCAATCAAAAAACAATGCCATGCGCTGTTTTGCGACAATAACTAATGACGTGGAACCATGATGGTGGTTTGAGTCATTAGTTAAGGAAAAGTTTGAGTGATGGCGTGATAAGTAGCGGAAAGGTTTTAGGGATGATGTCAGAGGAGACCTCTGACATCATCCCTAAAACCTTTCCGCTACTTATCACGCCATCACTCAAACTTTTCCTTAACTAATGACTCAAACCACCATCATGGTTCCACGTCATTAGTTATTGTCGCAAAACAGCGCTATCAAGACGGTATCTAATGCAGACTCCGTCCCAATCATCAAGATCTTATGTGGCTTGTTTGAGCATCATGCTGAAGAATATGGTATAGATAGTCGGTGTCATGACGCAACCCTGCTTCACTCCGTTGATGATCGGGAAGGACTCTGAGAGATCACTGTTGCGTCTGGCTTGGTTACGCTGGTCTTTGTGGTGCTGAAGACTCGTGATTTCCTTTGGGAAACACTCGAGTCAATCCATAAGCTACTTTCTGTGTTGACTGCTTTAGTCAGAACGTTACATATAGTCCCCTGTTTTGCACCCGTCACTTCTCTTGGAGATGCCTGAGATTAGATACCATGCCTGTGGTGCTCCTGTTGGATCTGAAGCCACACTAGTTCTCTGAAAAGTGTTTTTCAGTGATTGTGTGTACCAATGTGTTCAGCAGAATCTTTGAGTGATTTTTCCTGCGATGGAGAGCAGAGTAATCTCCCGATAATTAGAACAATCTTACTTTCCCCCTTTGTTCTTATACAATGTAATGATGACTACATCGCGGAGATCTTGTGGTACTTTGTCCTGTTCCCAGCTACAGACAAAGAACGTGGTTTTGTATGCAACGCTGCCCCCTCCCATTTCCAAATCTCTGGTGGGATTCTATCTACTTCTGCTGCTTTGCCACTCTTCAGTTGCTTTATGTTTTTTGTAGTCTCTTCAATGGTGGAGAACTCATCTGGTTTAATCTTTACTGGTTATTGGAGGATGCTTAGCGTGGTTAATCCACCACTCGTTCTTAATCTCTTGAAGATTGCGCTGGAGATTATGACATACGAAACGGAACGCAGTTTTATTTTCAAGACAAGCTGGCTAAACTAAGTGGATCTCGTGGGTTCATCTCTTCTTCGTCGACAGTTCTTGAATTTTCTCGTCATCCCCCCACCCCACCCCAGTGTTTCTGAAGAGGGATCTGTGGTGATGCTTGCATCTTCTTCTCTGTTTAAGTGCTGCCTGGAAGTTAACTTTCACTTCAACTGACTGGAAACTGCTAACCTATTTTTAAAGTGGATGGTCGGTCCGATATTTTGCACTAACATCACTCTGGTATGCAATACGTCTTTCAGGTCACTCAGAACTACAAGAACATAGTCAGTGAGATGCCAATGATCGGACCAATAATGCATCCAGGTTGATTTCAAATAGTCTTTCTGTTGGAAGATGGCGTTTGTGATGACGATTTGATGTTCCACGCAGAACTTTTATAAAAAGCACCTGTTGTCATTAAAGTTACCAATGTCTCCCCCAAAATCCCTTCCGTGTTTGTCTGTGAACTGAAGATTCTGATTCTGTGACCTGAATTTACAGAATCCCGGCCACCTTGTCATCTGCAGTAAGAGACTGTGTATATCAGAGTAAAACTTGTCCTTTTCTGCAGAATCCGCTTGAAGAATCGGAGCGGAAAGTGGGGAATGTGGGTGCATAGAGAGGATGCGGTAAGAATAACCTGTTGGCAGCTTTTCAAGTTTGAAAAGGTGTCTCTCTCTGTTGTGGTTGATTTACCTGACAACGACGACGCGCATTTGTAGGCTACCTTCTTCTGGAAAGTGGAATTCACTGAGAATAGCAATGTTAACATTCAGTTTTTACAGTTCTTGTGCAATTAGTTCTAAGTGTCAAGCAGGGTTCTGGTGTAATGTAACTGTTGCGAAATTACTTCCATACAAATTTAAAAGAAAAACAATAGAAAAAATGCAAATAGCGATGTACAAATGCTAAATATTTCTCTATATATTATGTCAAAATATAGATAAAAGAATAATAACGTTCTGTCTCGTGGGGAAAATTTATAAATAAGTTAGATTATTTTACTTATTTATGAATCTATATTTAATCTAAATATGATGCAGTTAAATTTTATGAGAAAAGCTTAATTTAGATTTTTTTAATAAATCAATTTGTACGATTTTAAATCGTAAATAAAAAATATATCTAATTTGTATATAATTTGATGAATTGGTAATTTGATACAAAGAATGAATAAATGAATAAATCCTCACTTCCCTTATTTACCTTTAAAATAGATCGCGATGAAAAAGACGTTCGTCCACTTCATGAAATATATATATATTGTTGAAATTTTTTTTTTTTGGTAGAAATTTCTTTGAAATAGCTGCAACAGGTAGCCCCCCACCTTGGGGGATGTTTTGTAAAAAAGTGTATATTTTTGTTTGGGCCTTGGTGCCTTTATTTTCAAAATTCGCGGAGCGAATTCTTGTGGGCCTGTCATTGGTCAAAGATGACATCATTTGTGGGGGACGAGGAAGGGCTCTGACTGAGTTCCCTAACTTTGAACACTCACTACAGCAGGCGACTCTGTGAACAGAGGTGAGAGAACAGGTCTCTCTTGGGCTGAAGCCCTCCCCTCCTTCTATGGTACTCCGCTGTGAACAGCGAAGGTTCTTCTTCAAAAAAAAAAGGAATAGGATTCGTGAACGAATCCAAGGGTTAAGAGATACGTGAACGTATCAACGTTGAGACCACTGGGTCTTTTTGACTGGTTGAAACCAGGAGCAAGGAGAAGTGTTTAAGGGGACGTGACCGTCCTAGTATAAAAGGAAGTTTGGAGAAGATTCGTGAACGAATATAATTTATATAAAAGAACTTAGACCACTGGGTCTTAAATTTGTTGAAAACCAAAGGAACATTGAAGGAAAGAAGAAAGGAAGAAGAACATAGAAGGAGAGAAGGAGGGAAGAAGCAAACGAGAGAACGAAGCAACTCGGAGTTCTCTGTCATCAACAGAACAAAATAAGGGCCCACTAAAAACAAAAGGGCATCTCGAACTTTAGCCTCCCGGCAAGTAATTTTTATATGTGATTTGAAATGTTTTAGTATTGTTTGGTTTTATGTTTTAAATGTTTGTTTTTTTCATGGTTAAAGATACTGCACGGGGAAATTTGTGCAACCCTCAGCAGACAGTAGAGTTGTTTAAATTTTGAATAAATATAGTTATTTTCTAAGTAGAGTTTGTCTCGTTTTTTGGACTTGGTTAATTCTTTTTTCCTCAGCATATTATTTACACTTTTATATTTTTTTTATTTTGTTACTGGCGTCGAATTTTGAGGACCAAAACAAAATTTCGACATTTTGCACAAATTTTCTTCCGAGGTGTTTGCTGTAAATGTAGCAAATTACCTTGCAGTGTGTGTGAATTTTATGCGAGGAAAACGGAATATTAATTTTGTTTTAGTTTAAATTTAGCGGTCTTTTAGCGACGGTTCCTATTAGAAATTTGCTAATGCGTGTTTCGGCGAAACAAGTGCTAGCAAGCCCCTTCCTCTTGATAAGTCCTTAATAGTTTTAAATAAGGAACCGGAGAAATTATTGTATGAGAATTTGCTGCTGGTGTCTGCATAGAGTTCCGTGCGGGTTTTTTCTATGAGAAAAGGAGTTTTTTGTGGTAAATTTGTGAGTTGCAGCTATTTCGTGACCGAAATAGTAAAAAGAAAATAAGGGTTGAGCGCCATTTTTGGATATTTTGGGGAACTACCTGTTGAAACGTGATTATTGTGTTTTACGGAAAAATAGCCCAGTGGGTTGAAATTTAATTTGCTTGGCTTATTTTATTAAGTTGAAATTTTTATCGGTTATTTGAGTATATGTTGTTCCTGTTTCTCGTATAGAGAAAGGGAAAGTTTTAAAATTGTATTTTCGGAAAATTTAAGTATTGGTTATCCCTTACCCTTTGTGTAGAAAAAAGATAGTTGTTAGGGGTCATTTATCATTTTGCTTGTGTGAATTTTATTATTGCAAGAAAAACTACTAAAGTTTGAGACGGCCTAGGTTAAATTATTATTTTTGGATAAACAATTTTATTTTGAGACTGCTTAATTTTAAGTTCGAGGTATATTTTGATACTCTTCTAGTATCATTGGTTGAGCATGTGTTTGATTCTGACCTCTCACTCGCCATTTTAATTCCTAGTTTAATTTGAATTTTTTTAGGTGGAATTGTTCTGCTCTATTTTGTTCAAAATGGCTCCCTCCATCCGCTTTCTTATTATGAAGAGAGATATTATTAGAAATAATACGGATGTAATTTTGGAGCAAATCCACAAAGAAGTCGATATACGTATTTGTGATGGTACAGCTCATAAAGACTTAGTTATTGAAAATTTGGGTCAATTAAAGGAATTGGACTCTCTAATTACCGATAGGTACTTGGAAGACAATTTTAATTATGAAATAATTGACGAATTTGTTGTGGAGGAAGCCTTGTACAGGGCCCGCGTTTTGCGAACTCTAGTCCAACTTGGAAAAAAGTTGGGGTTTGCGGTTTCCATTCCCGAGAAACCGACTTATGGGGAATTTTCAAACCATAGGGTTTTGGAAGAGGATGCTTCTTTCAAGTGTAATTTTTGTAGAAGCAATTATCATTCCGCAGCTAATTGTTTGAGATTCTATTCTCTGAATGAGCGTTTGGCCCAATGCGAAGTTGCTAAACTTTGCGCAATTTGTATAAGTCCTGCGCATGAATCTCATTTTTGCCCTGGAAAGGAAAATAAGTTGCAGGAGTCCTGCTTATTTTGTTTTAGCCAAGGACATCATAGTTCCTTGTGTGTAGTTGCAAATAGAGATAAGGGTGGCGAGAAAATTCTGCCTTCTGGTAATAGAGTTTCTGGCCCAGATACTGCTGGTGTCCCCAGCACTGACTTGGTAACTGCTATAGATGTTAATAAAAGCAGTTTAGCCTTGAATGGCAGTTTCGCTGGTGCTATATGCACCTCTAAAATTATTGTTAGCCTGCTGGAGATAGAGAAAATAAATTTTGTTAACCCAGACCGATTGTTAAGTGTTTTTAGTAATTCTAATTTAGAATTTCCTCTGGGTAATATGCCCTTTGAAAATATCTTGGAAGGTATGCATAAGGATGCAAATAGAGAGCCTAGTGGCCATGGCATCCTGACTAGGTACGTTGTTCCTGACGTTATCGAGAGTTATGTGTTTCACATGTCAGGTGGGGCGAATTTAACTGTGTCCCCTGTTGAGATTTTCTCTGGAGCAGTAGTTGTAGTTTTAGTTTGTGACCAGATGGTCTCTAACTTTATTTTCCCTGTATTAAACTACAGGTTTTATTTGCTGAATATATTTCAGGATAATTTAATTTTTAGGGAAAAAATTCTCCCTATGGTATTTTTAGTTTTTGACTGTATAGCCTTAAACTTTGGTTTTCCCGTATTAAACTACAGGTTTTATTTGCTGACTTTAGTTCAGCCAAAGTTAAATTTTAGGGAAGAAAAGATTTCCCCTGTTACATTATTTGCCTTTGACAGTATGTCAAGGAAAAAATTTATTGCCCCTGTGCTGAAGACCAGGGTTTATTTGCTGGATCTAGTTCAGCCTATCATTCTCAAGGAAAAAATATCCTCGAGTTTTTTCAACCATGAGGAAAATCCTCTGGTTGCTAATTTAAACCCTTCCTTAAAGGGTGTAATTAAATTTAAGAAGAGGAATGGTGGGGCCAAGTACCATTCGAAACAAACTTTGTATTTTGTTCTGGTGCCTCGTTTTGGCCTTTCCTCTACACTAATTAGAGATGGTCATGTGATTAGTGTACACCTAGGAAAGACTCCCTCTCTCATTAATGAAAGAGTGTTGGGTCTTTGGTTTAGAGTTTTTTTGCTGGCTGACAGATATAGTTTTTCTGCAGCCAAATTATATAATTTTTTGACTGGGGTTTTTCCTGGCACAGTCAATTTGCCTCGGCGTAGAGAAAAAAATTTTCATTGGGGATAAATGGTGGATACTTGGTGTAAATTTTACTGCCACCCAATCTTATTTTATTTTTATTAGTGATATCAAATACCGTAGATCCTATGAGTAATGTTGCTTCTAGTTGTAGACCCGTAGGAGAATTAGAAATTTGAGTGAAAGAAACAAGGATTTTATTTGGTTTTGAAGTTAGCCCACTGGATTTCTGTTTGGGAATTCCGAGTTTTTCTGCGGATTTCGAGTACTTATTGATTGGAAGTAGCTAGAAGTTGTAAATGATTGATTTGGTAGAAGTTGTCAGTGTTTCTGGCAATAAAATGTATTCCAAAAATTTTGAAGGCTCTACCTCGGGATACGGTGAGGCGTATTGTTGTAGCAGTGGACGCCCAAATTGTGTTGTATTGGATGTTGTCAGAACACATAAAAACTAAATGCATTTTCACTCGGAATCGTCTGAAGGACATTCGATTGAGAGTGGAGGAATTATTTGCCCTTGGGGCATAAGTGTTAAGGTATAATATTTAAAAATATAACATGAAGGGGACTAGTATGTTAGTCTAATGAGACAAAAAATAAAAGGCATATAAAAGGATTGCACTTATGTGCATTGTGTTGGTTTGATAGATTTGGAAGGTAACATCATGGTGTTGGAAATTGATAACACCAGGTGAATATTTGTTGGGCCTAAGAGTGAAGCTTGTTTGCGGGATCCCCTTTGTCTCCCAGGAATAGCAGTTGCTATTCTCCTGTGGGTGCAGGTAGATAAGAATGAAAGTTATATCTTACCCTACCTTTTGTTTTAGTATTATTTGATTATAATTAGAATAATTAAAGGATGCGTCTACTCATTGAGTAGTTTGATATTGAACTTGAATTTGTGTATGGATAGTTTTCTCATACATGATGAGATGATGCACTTGCATTGTGCTGTGATGCAAGTGAACTAATGGGTGCATGTGTGTTACCCTTTTTGTAATTTGGAAATATTAGTTGAAATATTAGCCCTTGGGGCATAAGATAAAAAAGATTATTATGTTAGAAAGTCTAACGAGGCTAAAGGAAAAGGGCCTATAAAAAGATTACTCTTGTGTTCAGTTTATTTTATTGGTACTTATGCAGAATTATGCATGGAGTTGATTTGATACGTATGAGTATAATGATGTAGTGTTAGAGTAACACCAAGTAAATATTTATTAGACCAGGTTTGTTGAAACCAGTATGTAAACGACCACACTATATGCTCTGTAAACCTTTATTTTGTAATGACATATGATACACATTGAATGATTCAATGGATAATATGAATAGTATTTTGAAGTGGGTTTAATTTGGCTTTACTTGATAGTAAAGATTAATAGGTAAAGTAACTAAGCTTGAAGAATGACTAAGGAGTTTACAACGTCGTGGTTGGCGTTAGTTATGGTTGGATGATACATATCCTCCATTGTAATAAGGTGAAGGGAGTTTACTACTTCCAAGTTTTACGACCTTGCCCCACCCTTCTATTCAGCTTGGTTTGAAAGAGTGGAGGCGACTTGTAAGGATGGTAAGAGTTTGTCCTTATGAGTCATTTAGTGACTGAAGTCACTTTATTTATTTTTTTAAATTTTTGATTTAAGCCTGTATTGGTAATACAGGGGAATTTTGTCCCATCTCTTGGAGATGTTCTATGGACGCATGGCAGAATTTGTTTTGTCCTAATTCCTTTCTACATCCTCACACTGTAGCAGTGTTTTGAAAACTCTAGTGAGAGTTTCCTGGAAGAAGAATGTCTCCAGGGTGAATTTCTTTAAGGATTTTATTTGACATTTGGATTGTAGAAAATTGAAAGGATTAGGGAGTTATAAAAAGTTATTTGTAGAATTAGATATACTCTTTGTGATTGAAGGTTTGGAGTCAGTTAGTGTTGTTTTCTCGTGGACCATTCTTCCTTTGCTAGTTACATATTGGAAAGGATAGAAAAATGTCTGTTATGGAATGATACTGGCAAAGGGAAAACGAATTGGCTTCAGTATTGACTTTATTCACTTGGGTGTATTAGAAGTAGTTTTTTTGTTTGAAAGAATGATGCAGGTATGACTTAGTCAGCCTCTAATTACTTATGTGTTAGTAGATTTTTTTCTGGTAGTGATAAGGTGAGGGGATATTTTTTATAATGAAACTGTCCTTCCCCTGCCTTGAAAGAAATTTTTTTTTTTCTCTTGTCCGGAGAGTGTTGAAATTTTTTTTTTTGGTAGAAATTTCTTTGAAATAGCTGCAACAGGTAGCCCCCCACCTTGGGGATGTTTTGTAAAAAAGTGTATATTTTTGTTTGGGCCTTGGTGCCTTTATTTTCAAAATTCGCGGAGCGAATTCTTGTGGGCCTGTCATTGGTCAAAGATGACATCATTTGTGGGGGACGAGGAAGGGCTCTGACTGAGTTCCCTAACTTTGAACACTCACTACAGCAGGCGACTCTGTGAACAGAGGTGAGAGAACAGGTCTCTCTTGGGCTGAAGCCCTCCCCTCCTTCTATGGTACTCCGCTGTGAACAGCGAAGGTTCTTCTTCAAAAAAAAAAGGAATAGGATTCGTGAACGAATCCAAGGGTTAAGAGATACGTGAACGTATCAACGTTGAGACCACTGGGTCTTTTTGACTGGTTGAAACCAGGAGCAAGGAGAAGTGTTTAAGGGGACGTGACCGTCCTAGTATAAAAGGAAGTTTGGAGAAGATTCGTGAACGAATATAATTTATATAAAAGAACTTAGACCACTGGGTCTTAAATTTGTTGAAAACCAAAGGAACATTGAAGGAAAGAAGAAAGGAAGAAGAACATAGAAGGAGAGAAGGAGGGAAGAAGCAAACGAGAGAACGAAGCAACTCGGAGTTCTCTGTCATCAACAGAACAAAATAAGGGCCCACTAAAAACAAAAGGGCATCTCGAACTTTAGCCTCCCGGCAAGTAATTTTTATATGTGATTTGAAATGTTTTAGTATTGTTTGGTTTTATGTTTTAAATGTTTGTTTTTTTCATGGTTAAAGATACTGCACGGGGAAATTTGTGCAACCCTCAGCAGACAGTAGAGTTGTTTAAATTTTGAATAAATATAGTTATTTTCTAAGTAGAGTTTGTCTCGTTTTTTGGACTTGGTTAATTCTTTTTTCCTCAGCATATTATTTACACTTTTATATTTTTTTTATTTTGTTACTGGCGTCGAATTTTGAGGACCAAAACAAAATTTCGACAATATATATATATATTGAAGGGAAAAATAAACAAAGGAAAGAAAATGCTGAATGGATAAAATAGATTTTATTTTACTGACACGTGTTTCGGCCAGGAGTTTATCCATGCACACATGCACTCTATCTTTTATTATTTTAAATACAAATAATAATAATAATAATAATAATAATAGAAAACTACAAAATCTTTTAGTATACAAGGAATAACGGTTTTCGTCAGAGTAAATTATTTGGTGTTTTAAATCAAAGCGGTTAAAATACGGAGAATTTCTGAAATGTTCGAAAAAATAATTAAGATTTTGAAAAGAAAGAATAGAGAATATATTAGGAATAAAGTCAGATGGAATTCTAATTTTCAATGCTTGGGGGGAATTTGAATTATTTTTTATATTTATTTTTTCGAACATTCCAGAAATTCTCCGTATTTTAACCACTTTGATTTAAAACACCTACACTGTAGGGCTTAGAATACTCTGTATTCTCTGCAGAGAAGGAACAGACCTTTTATGGGGAGGACCCATACAAGAGGGCTCCTAGTTATGGCACTAAATTGCATCTGATTGTGAAGCTCCAGTGTGGAGTAACCCATTATTGCCATTATTCCCAGTGTAAAGGCAGTCTCCCTTGTCTGGGGGTTTTGGTAAATCTCCTGTGTCTGGAGACCCTATTTTAGTCACGTGACACAGGAACCCAGGGAGGGAACCCTCTTCTTCTGATGCCACTGAACAAGCCTGGACGTGCTTGTCACCTCTCTCCAGTAGACACCTATGGTGCATGCCAGACGCCACAGGCACGACACTGCTCACAGTAAGTGGTTTCCACCTATTTTGTCTATGAATACTACTGTGTATGTTTGGACACTTGTGACGTTCTATAGTCCGGGGAACTTCGTTCTCCTATACATGTTGTAATAAAGTCTTATAAACGTAACTAACGTGTTTGTCGTTTTCCTAACCGAAGTGTTCCGCATTTTTTATAAGAATCAGAGTTAATACTCTGTGAACCTCTTATACCAGGTCCACTCTGATCCGAAGTAGAAGTACTGTAGCGGTACTAAAAACAATAATTGTTGAATTTTATCTAATTTAAAAAAGAATAATTAAGAAGTAGAAAACAACAAACATTTTGCTTCCAAATTTTCGAAACTTTTTAATTTTATCAACAAATTCTTTAGTTTCCTTTTTAAAAAAATTGAAATATAGCTTGTAATTTTATTTAATCTAATCATAAAGGCATAATTTTATAATTGTATTATTCAAATGTTGAACTAGCAGACGCTGAAATCAACGAGATTACAATATATAAGTCCAGATAGATAGGTTTCTACACAGATAACAATATGTGTATATGTGTGTGTTTATAAATTTATATATTATTTTCTACACATAAAAGAAAATGCAAATTTCATGCCGATTCAATTGAAGATTAACCACAATGAACTTTCCATGATTATGGAATTCTTTTTATAGAATTCAATTTTTTTAAAAAATGAATATTTTATCCCTCCGCATTTGAAATTCCATAAAAGATTTTCAGAATTCAAGTTCCAGATGTTACCATTTATAAAAGGTCGGTCTTTATTATTGGCTGAGAATCTTATTTGTAACCGTTTAGAAATAGTAATTCATTCAGTTGTCCTGAACTGTGTGTTCAATTCTATTTGTGACCTTCAGATATTTTCTTGCCTTGTTGCTTTTGTCAAAATATCCATTCATATGACACAAGCTGTTTTTAAATCCTTTTTTTTTATATTTATTAAAGTTCAAGAGAAAATCGTTTTTTTTTATGAAATCGCTGCATCAGAAATGTACACCTGGTGATTTTTATTTCCTTTATTTCAGGAACAATAGAGAATTGATGTGAAGAATTTAACAATGGAATTGTTTGAAGAAGAACAAGGTTTTCTAAACAAACGTTATACCCTTATCTGGCCAGTAGTTGTTGTATAAGATTGTATCTTCTAAGGTTCAAAGTTTTGCAATATTTTGATAACGTAAAACACAATTTGGCAGTGCATTTGCCAAAGTTGTGACGAACCACGCTGGACTGTGAGATACTCGAGCTCACCTGATACTCTCCGTGCCTAACTCACCGGATTTGCCTCTATGGCTTGGAGCATGCCATTGGAATCCATGATTTTATACATACCTGGTCAAGTTTCTTGTATTAGTTAAGCCTATTTAACTAATCTCTTTAAACCCTAAACTTATCTCCCCCTGATTTGTATGTACTTCTAGTAATTGCTACCTATTGATAAACACTCTTTTGAACATAGATCCTTGTTCGACTCCTTAATCGAAGCCATCTTGGCGAACTATATATAATATAATATGGTGTCAGAAAAATGGGATTAAAAACATCGACGGATCTTAAAAACACGGAAATTACGATCGACAGTGATATTTTTACCAGGCTTGGGTATATTTTTTTTTAAGGGAACACACGTATCTACATACTATACTTGCCAAGGTAAGGGAACATTTTCTCCATATTCTTTTATCATAAACATTGACCATGGCTTGTCAGATACATCCACCAACGAAAGACTGGTCCAGTTCAATTCTTGTTAAAGAAATGGAAAGATCTTTACGCCAAGTCGAGGTTCACTTTGAAGATCCGTTATGCGAAATAGACGATAACATCAAACTAAAATACTTTTACGTTTTAACAAGGTGAAACAAAAAATGTTGAGACGCACATCAAATATTTCAGACAATATGTAAGTCAACGGTCGGATTTTCGTGGTGCCAGATATGACTTTGGCAATTAATCAAATCTGAAATCGCCACAAAAAACTTAATTACGGAAGGTAGAGACCTGACTATCACAACAGCATTGCGGATAGCAGAAACTGAGGAAGAGACAAATAAACAAGTCAAGTCTATCCACGTTCCGTTTGAAAAATTCAGTGCCCATTGTACAATTTTTCGTTTATTTTTTAATGAACCATTAAAAAATAAACGAAAAATTGTACAGTGTAGCTACTGTGACAGATGCCATTCTATGCTTTGCCAAAGTTTGCTGTTCAAAGAAATAGAAAAACTAAGGAGACAAAGGAGGGACAATGACACAATGACACAAAAACAGAAATATCTATGCAGCAACACAGAACAGGAATAATAATAACTTTAGTGAGGATATATATTTCTACACAATTCAGAAATTACCCTCAAATGCTAAATTAAAAATTGTCAACAGAAGAAAATAGACATAAATACAAAGATAGATGAAATAGGTGTACTCACACAGATATACGTTTTCGTAGATATGTTTATTCATGGGAATAACAAGCAACCTTCGATAGTTTTAGGCTCGTTCAGAGGAGGCCTGGACGAGTAAACATATTCTTGGATAGGAGTTACTTCATCGATTCGGTATTTTACTGTTAACAGTTTTGACACTAGCTGCAGTTAATTACATTAAGCGTGGACACTCTAGTAGGATTTGTTTACTTCCGTCAGCCTCACTCTGAACGAGCCCTAAAACTATCGAAGGTTGCTGTTATTCCCATGAATAAACATATCTACGAAAACGTATATCTGTGTGAGTACACCTATTTCATCTATTCTTTGTATTTATGTCTATTTTCTTCTGTGACAATTTTTTAATTAGCATTTGAGGGTAATTTCTGAATTGTGTAGAAATATATATCCTCACTAAAGTTATTATTATTCCTGTTCTGTGTTGCTGCATAGATTTCTGTTTTTTGTGTCATTGGTCATTGTCCTCCTTTGTCTCCTTAGTTTTTCTATTCTTTGAACAGCAAACTTTGGCAAGCATAGAATGGCATCTGTCACGTAGCTACACTGTACAATTTTTCGTTTTTTTTTAATGGTTCATTAAAAAATAAACGAAAAATTGTACAATGGCACTGAATTTTTCAAACGGAACGTGGATAGACTTGACTTGTTTATTTGTCTCTCTTCCTCAGTTTCTGCTATCCGCAATGCTGTTGTGATAGTCAGGTCTCTACCTTCCGTAATTAAGTTTTTGGCGATTTCAGATTGATTAATTGCCAAAGTCATATCTGGCACCACGAAAATCGACCGTTGACTTACATATTGTCTGAAATATTTGATGTGCGTCTCAACATTTTTTGTTTCACCTTGTAAAACGTAAAGTATTTTAGTTTATGTTATCGTCTATTTCGCATAACGGACTTCAAAGTGAACCTCGACTTGGCGTAAAGATCTTTCCATTTCTTTAACAAGAATTGAACTGGACCAGTCTTTCTTGGTGGATGTATCTGACAAGCCATGGTCAATGTTTATGATTAAAAGAATATGGAGAAAATGTTCCCTTACCTTGGCGAGTATAGTATGTAGATACGTGTGTTCCCTTAAAAAAAATATACCCAAGCTGGTAAAAATATCACTGTCGATCGTAATTTCCGTGTTTTTAAGATCCGTCGATGTTTTTAATCCCATTTTTCTGACACCATATTATATTATAATAGTTCGCCAAGATGGCTTCGATTAAGGAGTCGAACAAGGATCTATGTTCAAAAAGAGTGTTTATCAATAGGTAGCAATTACTAGAAGTACATACAAATCAGGGGAGATAATTTAGGGTTTAAGAGATTAGTTAATAGGCTTAACTAATACAAGAAACTGACCAGGTATGTATAAAATCATGGATTCCAATGGCATGCTCCAAGCCATAGAGGCAAATCCGGTGAGTTAGGCACGGAGAGTATCAGGTGAGCTCGAGTATCTCACAGTCCAGCGTGGTTCGTCACAACTTTGGCAAATGCACTGCCAATTGTGTTTTACGTTATCAAAATATTGCAACTTTGAACCTTAGAGATACAATCTTATACAACAACTACTGGCAGATAAGGTATAACGTTTGTTTAGAAACCTTGTTCTTCTTCAAACAATTCCATTGTTAAATTCTTCACATCAATTCTCTATTGTTCCTGAAATAAAGGAAATAAAAATCACCAGGTGTGCATTTCTGATGCAGCGATTTCATAAAAAAAACGATTTTCTCTTGAACTTTAATAAATATAAAAAAAAGGATTTAAAAACAGCTTGTGTCATTATGAATGGATATTTTGACAAAAGCACATCAAGAAAATATCTGAAGGTCACAAATAGAATTGAACACACAGTTCAGGACAACTGAATGAATTACTATTCTAAACGGTTACAATAAGATTCTCAGCCAATAATAAAGACCGACCTTTATAAATGGTAACATCTGGAACTTGAATTCTGAAAATTCTTTTATGGAATTTCAAATGCGGGAGGATAAAATATTCATTTTTTAAAAAATTGAATTCTATAAAAAGAATTCCATAATCATGGAAAGTTCATTGTGGTTAATCTTCAATTGAATCGGCATGAAATTTGCATTTTCTTTTATGTGTAAAAATAATATATAAATTTATAAACACACACATATACACATATTGTTATCTGTGTAGAAACCTATCTATCTGACTTATATATTGTAATCTCGTTGATTTCAGCGTCTGCTAGTTCAACATTTGAATAATACAATTATAAAATTATGCCTTTATGATTAGATTAAATAAAATTACAAGCTATATTTCAATTTTTAAAAGAAACTAAAGAATTTGTTGATAAATTAAAAAGTTTCGAAAATTTGGAAGCAAAATGTTTTGTTTCTACTTCTTAATTTATTCTTTTTTAAATTAGATAAATTCAACAATTATTGTTTTTAGTACCGCTACAGTACTTCTACTTCGGATCAGAGTGGACCTGGTATAAGAAGGTTCACAGAGTATTAACTCTGATTCTTTATAAAAATGCGGAACACTTCGGTTAGGAAAACGACAAACACGTTAGTTACGTTTATAAGACTTTATTACAACATGTATAGGGAACGAAGTTCCCGGACTATAGAACGTCACAAGTGTCCAAACATACACAGTAGTATTCATAGACAAAATAGGTGGAAACCACTTACTGTGAGCAGTGTCGTGCCTGTGGCGTCTGGCATGCACCATAGGTGTCTACTGGAAGAGGTGACAAGCACGTCCGGCTTGTTCAGTGGCATCAGAAGAAGAGGGTTCCCTCCCTGGGTTCCTGTGTCACGTGACTAAAATAGGGTCTCCAGACACAGGAGATTTACCAAAACCCCAGACAAGGGAGACTGCCTTTACACTGGGAATAATGGCAATAATGGGTTACTCCACACTGGAGCTTCACAATCAGATGCAATTTTAGTGCCATAACTAGGAGCCCTCTTGTATGGGTCCTCCCATAAAAGGTCTGTTCCTTCTCTGCAGAGAATACAGAGTATTCTAAGCCCTACAGTGTAGGTGTTTTAAATCAAAGTGGTTAAAATACGAGAATTTCTGGAATTTCGAAAAAAATAAATATAAAAATAATTCAAATTCCCCCAAGCATTGAAAATAGAATTCATCTGACTTTATTCCTATATATTCTCTATTCTTTCTTTTCAAAATCTTAATTATTTTTCGAACATTTCAGAAATTCTCCGTATTAACCGCTTTGATTTAAAACACCAAATAATTTACTCTGACGAAAACCGTTATCCTTGTATACTAAAGATTTTGTAGTTTTCTATTATTATTATTATTATTATTATTATTTTGTATTTAAAATAATAAAAGATAGAGTGCATGTGTGCATGGATAAACTCCTGCCGAAACACGTGTCAGTAAAATAAAATCTATTTTATCCATTCAGCATTTCTTTCCTTTGTTATTTTTCCCTCAATATATATATATATTGTCGAAATTTTGTTGGTCCTTCAAAATCGACGCCAGTAACAAAATAAAAAAATATAAAAGTGAAATAATATGCTGAGGAAAAAAGAATTAACCAAGTCCAAAAAACGAGACAAACTCTACTTAGAAAATAACTATATTTATTCAAAAATTTAAACAACTCTACTGTCTGCTGAGGGTGCACAAATTTCCCCGTGCAGTATCTTTAACCATAAAAAACAAACATTTAAACATAAACCAAACATACTAAAACATTTCAAATAATAAAAATTACTTGCCGGGAGGCTAAAGTTCGAGATGCCCTTTTGTTTTTAGTGGGCCTTATTTTGTTCTGTTGATGACAGAGAACTCCGAGTTGCTTCGTTCTCTCGTTTGCTTCTTCTCCTTCTCTCCTTCTATGTTCTTTCCTTTCTTTTCCTTCAATGTTCCTTTGGTTTTCAACAAATTTAAGACCCAGTGGTCTAAGTTCTTTTATATAAATTATATTCGTTCACGAATCTTCTCCAAACTTCCTTTTATACTAGGACGGTCACGTCCCCTTAAACACTTCTCCTTGCTCCTGGTTTCAACCAGTCAAAAAGACCCAGTGGTCTCAACGTTGATACGTTCACGTATCTCTTAACCCTTGGATTCGTTCACGAATCCTATTCCTTTTTTTTTGAAGAAGAACCTTCGCTGTTCACAGCGGAGTACCATAGAAGGAGGGAGGGCTTCAGCCCCAAGAGAGACCTGTTTCTCTCACCTCTGTTCACAGAGTCGCCTGCTGTAGTGAGTGTTCAAAGTTAGGGAACTCAGTCAGAGCCCTTCCTCGTCCCCACAAATGATGTCATCTTTGACCAATGACAGGCCCACAAGAATTCGCTCCGCGAATTTTGAAAATAAAGGCACCAAGGCCCAAACAAAAATATACACTTTTTTACAAAACATCCCCCAAGGTGGGGGCTACCTGTTGCAGCTATTTCAAAGAAATTCTTACCAAAAAAAAAAAATTTCAACACTCTCCGGACAAGAGAAAAAAAATTTCTTTCAAGGCAGGGGAAGGACAGTTCATTATAAAAATATCCCTCACCTTATCACTACAGAAAAAAAAATCTACTACACATAAGTAATTAGAGGCTGACTAAGTCATACCTGCATCATTCTTTCAAACAAAAAAACTACTTCTAATACACCCAAGTGAATAAAGTCAATACTGAAGCCAATTCGTTTTCCCTTTGCCAGTATCATTCCATAACAGACATTTTTCTATCCTTTCCAATATTGTAACTAGCAAAGGAAGAATGGTCCACGAGAAAACAACACTAACTGACTCCAAACCTTCAATCACAAAGAGTATATCTAATTCTACAAATAACTTTTTTATAACTCCCTAATCCTTTCAATTTTCTACAATCCAAATGTCAAATAAAATCCTTAAAGAATTCACCCTGGAGACATTCTTCTTCCAGGAAACTCTCACTAGAGTTTTCAAAACACTGCTACAGTGTGAGGATGTAGAAAGGAATTAGGACAAAACAAATTCTGCCATGCGTCCATAGAACATCTCCAAGAGATGGACAAAATTCCCCTGTATTACCAATACAGGACTTAATCAAAATTTAAAAAATAAATAAAGTGACTTCAGTCACTAAATGACTCATAAGGACAAACTCTTACCATCCTTACAAGTCGCCTCCACTCTTTCAAACCAAGCTGAATAGAAGGGTGGGGCAAGGTCGTAAAACTTGGAAGTAGTAACTCCCTTCACCTTATTACAATGGAGGAATGTATATCCAACCATAACTAACGCCAACCGACGTTGTAACTCCTTAGTCATTCTTCAAGCTTAGTTACTTTACCTATTAATCTTTACTATCAAGTAAAGCCAAATTAAACCCACTTCAAAATACTATTCATATTATCCATTGAATCATTCAATTGTATCATATGTCATTACAAAATAAAGGTTTACAGAGCATATAGTATGTGGTCGTTTACATACTGGTTTCAAACAACTGGTCTAATAAATATTTACTTGGTGTTACTCTAACACTACATCATTATACTCATACGTATCAAATCAACTCCATGCATAATTCTGCATAAGTACCAATAAAATAAACTGAACACAAGAGTATCTTTTTATAGGCCCTTTTCCTTAGCCTCGTAGACTTTCTAACATAATAATCTTTTTTATCTTATGCCCAAGGGCTAATATTTCAACTAATATTTCCAAATTACAAAAGGGTAACAACATGCACCATTAGTTCACTTGCATCACAGCACAATGCAAGTGCATCATCTCATCATGTATGAGAAAACTATCCATACACAAATTCAAGTTCAATATCAAACTACTCAATGAGTAGACGCATCCTTTAATTTATTCTAATTATAATCAAATAATACTAAAACAAAAGGTAGGGTAGATATAACTTTCATTCTTATCTACCTGCACCCACAGGAGAATAGCAACTGCTATTCCTGGAGACAAAGGGATCCCGCAACAAGCTCACTCTTAGCCCCAACAAATATTCACCTGGTGTTATCAATTTCCAACACCATGATGTTACCTTCAAATCTATCAAACCAACACAATGCACATAAGTGCAATCCTTTTATATGCCATTTATTTTTTGTCTCATTAGACTAACATACTAGTCCCCTTCATGTTATATTTTAAATATTATACCTTAAACACTTATGCCCCAAGGGCAAATAATTCCTCCATCTCAATCGAATGTCCTTCAGACGATTCCGAGTGAAAATGCATTTAGTTTTTACGTGTTCTGACAACATCCAATACAACACATTTGGCGTCCACTGCTACAACAATACCCTCACCGTATCCCGAGGTAGAGCCTTCAAAATTTTGGAATACATTTTATTGCCAGAAAACACTGACAATTCTACCAAATCAATCATTTACAACTTCTAGCTACTTCAATCATAAGTACTCGAATCCGCAGAAAAACTCGGAATTCCCAAACAGAAATCCAGTGGGCTAACTTCAAAACCAAATAAATCCTTGTTTTCTTTCACTCAAATTTCTATTCTCCTACGGGTCTACAACTAGAAGCAACATTACTCATAGGATCTACGGTATTTGATATCACTAATAAAAATAAAATAAGATTGGGTGGCAGTAAAATTTACACCAAGTATCCACCATTTATCCCCAATGAAAATTTTTTCTCTACGCCGAGGCAAATTGACTGTGCAGGAAAAACCCCAGTCAAAAAATTATATAATTTGGCTGCAGAAAAACTATATCTGTCAGCCAGCAAAAAACTCTAAACCAAAGACCCAACACTCTTTTCATTAATGAGAGAGGGAGTCTTTCCTAGGTGTACACTAATCACATGACCATCTCTAATTAGTGTAGAGGAAAACCAAAACGAGGCACCAGAAACAAAATTACAAAGTTTGTTTCGAATGGTACTTGGCCACCATTCCTCTTCTTAAATTTAATTACACCCTTAAGGAAGGGTTTAAATTTAGCAACCAGAGATTTTCCTCATGGTGAAAAACTCGAGATATTTTCCTTGAGAATGAAGGCTGAACTAGATCCAGCAAATAAACCCTGGTCTTCAGCACAGGGGCAATAAATTTTTTCCTTGACATACTGTCAAGGCAAATAATGTAACAGGGGAAATCTTTCTTCCCTAAAATTTAACTTTGGCTGAACTAAAGTCAGCAATAAAACCTGTAGTTTATACGGGAAAACCAAAGTTTAAGGCTATACAGTCAAAAACTAAAAATACCATAGGGAGAATTTTTTCCCTAAAAATTAAAATTATCCTGAAATATATTCAGCAAATAAAACCTGTAGTTTAATACAGGGAAAATAAAGTTAGAGACCATCTGGTCACAAACTAAAACTAAACTACTGCTCCAGAGAAAATCTCAACAGGGGACACAGTTAAATTCGCCCCACCCTGACATGTGAAACACATACTCTCGATAACGTCAGGACAACGTACCTAGTCAGGATGCCATGCCACTAGGCTCTCTATTTGCATCCTTATGCATACCTTCCAGATATTTTCAAAGGGCATATTACCCAGAGGAAATTCTAAATTAGAATTACTAAACACTTAACAATCGGTCTGGGTTAAAAAATTTATTTTCTCTATCTCCAGCAGGCAACAATAATTTTAGAGGTGCATATAGCACCAGCGAAACTGCCATTCAAGGCTAAACTGCTTTTATTAACATCTATAGCAGTTACCAAGTCAGTGCTGGGGACACCAGCAGTATCTGGGCCAGAACTCTATTACCAGAAGGCAAATTTCTCGCCACCCTTATCTCTATTTGCAACTACACAAAGGAACTATGATGTCCTTGGCTAAAACAAAATAAGCAGGACTCCTGCAACTTATTTTCCTTTCCAGGGCAAAAATGAGATTCATGCGCAGGACTTATACAAATTGCGCAAAGTTTAGCACTTCGCATTGGGCCAAACGCTCATTCAGAGAATAGAAATCTCAAACAATTAGCTGCGGAATGATAATTGCTTCTACAAAAATTACACTTGAAAGAAGCATCCTCTTCCAAAACCCTATGGTTTTGAAATTCCCATAAGTCGGTTTCTCGGGAATGGAAACCGCAACCCCCACTTTTTTCAAGTTGGACTAGAGTTCGCAAAACGCGGGCCCTGTACAAGGCTTCCCCACAACAAATTCGTCAATTATTTCATAATTAAAATTGTCTTCCAAGTACCTATCGGTAATTAGAGAGTCCAATTCCTTTAATTGACCCAAATTTTTCAATAACTAAGTCTTTATGAGCTGTACCATCACAATACGTATATCGACTTCTTTGTGGATTTTGCTCCAATTACATCCGTTATTATTCTATAATATCTCTCTTCATAATAAGAAAGCGGATGGAGGGAGCCATTTGAACAAATAGAGCAGAACAATTCCACAAAAAAATTCAAATTAAACTAGGAATTAAAATGGCGGTGAAGTCAGAATCAACACAATGCTCACCAATGTACTAGAAGAGTATCAAAAATATACCTCGAACTTAATTAAGCAGTCTCAAAATAAAATTGTTTATCCAAAAATAATAATAACCTAGGCCGTCTCAACTTTAGTAGTTTTTCTTGCAATAATAAATTCACACAAGCAAAAATGATAAATGACCCTAACACTTCTTTTTTCTACACAAAGGGTAAGGATAACCAATACTTAAATTTTCCGAAAATACAATTTTAAAACTTTCCCTTTCTCTATACGAGAAAAGGAACAACATATACTCAAATAACCGATAAAATTTCAACTTATAAAATAAGCCAAGCAAATTAAATTTCAACCCACTGGCTATTTTTCCGTAAAACACAATAATCACTTTCAACAGGTATTCCCCAAAATATCAAAAAATTGGGCTCAACCCTTATTTCTTTTTACTATTTCGGTCACGAAATAGCTGCAACTCACAAATTTACCACAAAAAACTCCTTTTCTAAGAAAAAAACCCGCACGGAACTCTATGCAGACACCAGCAGCAAATTCTCATACAATAATAATTTCCGGTTCCTTATTTAAACTATTAAGCTTATCAAGAGGAAGGGGCTTGCTGCACTTGTTTCGCCGAACACGCATTAGCAAATTTCTAATAGGAACCGTCGCTAAAAGACCGCTAAATTTAAACTAAAACAAATTAATATTCCGTTTCCTCGCATAAATTCACAACACACTGCAAGGTAATTTGCTACATTTAACAGCAACACCTCGCGGAGAAAATTTGTGCAAAATGTCGAAATTTTGTTTTGGTCCTCAAAATTCGACGCCAGTAACAAAATAAAAAAAATATAAAGTGTAAATAATATGCCTGAGGAAAAAAGAATTAACCAAGTCCAAAAACGAGACAACTCTACTTAGAAAATAACTATATTTATCAAAATTTAAACAACTCTACTGTCTCTGAGGGTTGCACAAATTTCCCCGTGCAGTATCTTTAACCATGAAAAAACAAACATTTTAAAACATAAAACCAACAATACTAAAACATTTCAATCACATATAAAAATTACTTGCCGGGAGGCTAAAGTTCGAAATGCCCTTTTGTTTTTAGTGGGCCCTTATTTTGTTCTGTTGATGACAGAGAACTCCCGAGTTGCTTCGCTCTCTCGTTGCTTCTTTCCCTTCTTCTCGCTTCCTTCTATGTTCTTCTTCCTTTCTTCTTTCCTTCAATGTTCTTTGGTTTGCAACAAATTTAAGACCCAGTGGTCTAAGTTCTTTTATATATTATATTCGTTCACGAATCTTCTCCAAACTTCCTTTTATTACTAGACGGTCACGTCCCCTTACACTTCTCCTTGCTCCTGGTTTCAACCAGTCAAAAGACAACCAGTGGGTTCAACCGTTGATACGTTCACGTATCTCTTAACCCTGATTCGTTCACGAATCCTATTCCTTTTTTTTTTGAAGAAGACCTTCCGCTGTTCACAGCGGAGTACATAGAAGGAGGGGAGGGCTTCAGCCAAGAGAGAACTGTTCTCATTCACCTCTGTTCACAGAGTCGCCTGCTGTAGTGAGTGTTCAAAGTAGGGAAACTCAGTCAGAGCCCTTCCTCGTCCCCCACAATGATGTCATCTTTGACCAATGACAGGCCCACAAGAATTCGCTCCTCTAAACAAAAATATACACTTTTTTACAAAACATCCCCCAAGGTGGGGGGCTACCTGTGCAGCTATTTCAAAGAAATTTCTACCAAAAAAAAAAATTTCAACGCATCCTCTAATAATTTATATATATTTCATGAAGTGGTACGAACTCCTTTTTCATCGCGATCTATTTTAAAGGTAAATAAGGAAGTGAGGATTTCATTTATTCATTTCTTTGATCAAATTACCAATTTCATCAAATTATATACAAATTAGCATATATTCTTATTACGATTTAAAATCGTACAAATGATTATTAAAAAAATCTAAATTAAGCTTTCTCATAAAATTTAACTGCATTCATATTATGATTAAATATAGATTCATAAATAAGTAAATAATCTACTTTTTTAAATTTTCCCCACGAGACAAACGTATTATTCTTTATTCTATATTTACATAATAATAGAGAAAATATTTAGCATTGTACTCGCTATTTGCATTTTTTCTATTGTTTTTCTTTAAATTTGTATGGAAGTAATTTCGCAACAGTACATTACACAGAACCCTGCTTGACACTTAGAACTAATTGCACAAGAACTGTAAAACTGAATTTTACATTGCTATTCTAGTGAATTCCACTTTCCAGAAGAAGGTAGCCTACAAATGCGCGTCGTCGTTGTCAGTAAATCAACCACAACAGAGAGAGACACCTTTTTCAACTTAAGCTGCAACAGGTTATTCTACCGCATCCTCCTATGCACCCACATCCCCACTTTCCGCTCGATTCTTCAAGCGATTCTGCAGAAAAGGACAAGTTTACTCTGATATACACAGTCTCTTACTGCAGATGACAAGTTGGCCGGGGATTCTGTAAATTCAGTGTCCAGAATCAGAATCTTCAGTTCACAGACAAACACGAAGGGATTTGGGGAGACATTGGGTAACTTTAATGACAACAGGGCTTTTATTAAAAGTTCTGCGTGGAAACATCAAATCGTCAGACCAAACGCATCTTCCAACAGAAAAGACTATTTTGAAATCAACCTGGATGCATTAATTTGGTCCGATTCATTGCATCTCACTGACTTATGTTCTTGTAGTTCTGAAGTGACCTGAAAGACGTATGCCATACCAGAGTGATGTTAGTTTGCAAATATCGGACGACCATCCACTTTAAAAATAGGTTAGAGTTCCAGTCAGTGAAGTGAAAGTAGTTAATTCCACGGGAGCACTTAACAGAGAAAGAAGATGCAAGCAATCACCACAGATCCCTCTTCAGAACACTGGGTGGGGTGGGGGGTGACGAGGAAAATTCAAGAACTGTCGACGAAGAAGAGATGAACACGAATCCACTTAGTTTAGCCAGCTTGTTTGAAAATAAAACTGCGTCGTTTCGTATGTCTAATCTCCAGCGCAATCTTCAAGAGATTAAGAACGAGTGGTGGATTTAACCACGCTAAGCATCCTCAATAACCAGTAAAGATTTAAACAGATGATTCTCCACCATTGAAGAGACTACAAAAACATAAAGCAACTGAAGAGTGGCCAAAGCAGCAGAAGTAGATAGATCCCACCAGAGATTTGGAAATGGGAGGGGGCCGCGTTGCATACAAAACCACGTTCTTTGTCTGTAGCTGGGAACAGACAAAGTACACAAGATCTCGCGATGTTAGTCATCATTACATTGTATTAAGACAAAGGGGAAAGTAAGATTGTTCTAATTATCGGAGATTACTCTGCTCTCATCGCAGGAAAATCACTCAAAGATTCTGCTGAACACATTGGTACACACAATCACTGAAAAACACTTTTCAGAGAACTAGTTGTGGCTTCAGATCCAAACAGGAAAGCACCACAGGCATGGTATCTAATCTCAGGCATCTCAGAGAGTGACGGGTGCAAAACAGGGATATATGTACGTTCTGACTAAAGCAGTCAAACAGAAAGTAGCTTATGGATTTGACTCGAGTGTTTCCAAAGGAAATCACGAGTCTTCAGCACCACAAAAGACCAGCGTAACCAAGCCAGACGCAACAGTGATCTCTCGAGTCCTTCCCGATCATCAACGGAGTGAGCAGGGTTGCGTCATGACACCGACTATCTATACATATTCTTCAGCATGATGCCTCAAACAAGCCCACATAAGATCTTGATGATTGGACGGAGCTGCATTAGATACCGTTCTTGATAGCGCTGTTTTGCGACAATAACTAATGACGTGGAACCATGATGGTGGTTTGAGCATTAGTTAAGGAAAAGTTTGAGTGATGGCGTGATAAGTAGCGCGAAAGGTTTTAGATGATGTCAGAGGTCTCCTCATGACATCTCCCTAAAACCTTTCCGCTACTTATCACGCCATCACTCAACTTTTCCTTAACTAATGACTCAAACCACCATCATGGTTTCCACGTCATTAGTTATAATGTCGCAAACAGCGCATGGCATTGTTTTTGATTGGAAGAGGAATGATTGATGATGAGGGAGAAATAAGAGTTAGAGACGATTAGTTTTGGAGAGTGAGTCTGGCCGGCAGACGGGTTCAGACGGGGCTGAGGCCTGATCTCCCCCGTACGGTGATCATAAAGATAAAATAAAAACTACTGATCAAGTCCAAAATATATCTTTGTGGTTCATTTAACTTAAACAAGCAAACCCAATTTGACAACAAGATGTCAGCCGAAGATGTAGAAGGATCAACAAGAAAGAAATAAGATCTCCTCACCAAGTAAGTCTAATCTCTAATCTTGTCTCTCTCTCCAATATTTCTCTATCTCTGAAGAACTTTTTATCAAAGAAACTCTCACCCTCTCATACACCAATTAGCCGAGTCAATGTGCGGTATTGACATGTTCACATTGGTACCGTAGCCAACATAGTATCACATGTGGTACGTGCCCACATATAGTTTCACAGTTTAATCTCCGATTACTACGGCCATTCTAACAGTTCACCAAACTGGGGTGCACCATCACGTCAGATACTAAAATTGATAAGAAAGCGATACAGTGCATAAAAAGGCGAGCAGTTGTATTTGCAGACTTTGCAAAGGTATGTGCTGGAACAGACACCTGAAAAAGGAGGCAAAGATCAGTGTATAGGTGACATAGTTCTTGCCCCCCTCCAATATGGTCAGAATCGTTAGGCCACTTATTCCCACCACCTATGACTCCTAGGTGTTTCTTATACAAGCGCTGCCTCCGCACCATCCTCAACATCCCACTGGAGTGACTTGTCACCAATGTTGAAGTCTTGAACAGGCTAAGATCACCAGCGATGAGGTTATGCTAGGCGGGGTAGGAAACTGGATGAGGGTTCATCGCTGTCAATATCACACTGTACGGTGACTCTCCATGGCATCACGACAATGATGCACCAAAGAAGCGATGCAAGGATTGCTTGAAAAAATCCCTGGTTGCAGTCCCATCACCAATTTCACAACCACAAAATAGATGTTAAATTATGTCCACTCAATAAAGCAGTTGATTATTTTAAATAAAAATCAAAAATTCATCTTTCATTTGTTATAATCTTTAATTTTTTTTATGAAACCGATTTAGTAACGTTGGCCCCAAATCTGTGATTGTTGCTACGTCTTTTTGTTGTAAACTCACCACCTAAAATGTTTAATTTCATACAAAGCCAAAATGATAGCAAATGAAATCATGCATTCGCTGTTTCCTTTGAAATCATCGGAAAACACTCTCTTCTTATCCTAGGATATGGCATGTACTACAGTGTCAAGATGTATACTTCTCAAAAAGTTTTGTAATTTTTGAAATAGGAAATTTAAACACTCGTCATAAAATTAAAAATATTTTGTTAAAATCATCATCATCATCATTATCATCAAGGTGTGCCGACAGCATGGAATTCCTTGACTCTCTCCACCATCCATCCCTATCGTCATCGCTCTTGCAAGTCATCTGATTAATATGAAGAAATTTCCCTGAAGAACATATTATAATTTTTTTTACCAACTGCTTTATTCGATTTTGGGGTTTGAGGTGAAGTCAACCACAGTTGTCTCTGCCCTGGATATAACCATACATGTATTAAAGAATTTCCACCATAACCTACGTCGGTTAGTTATATTTGAATAAAGTCCGTCTTTTTATTACAGGGTCTGAGATTCTTTTGGCTTTTCAATTCACTTCTGAATTTTTCTTCTGGACAGGAAAGAAAGGAGAAGAATAAATAAATAACGATGCCTTCTGTTAGGGGAGATAACTCTTCTCTAAGAAACTATATCTCTCTTCAAAAAAATGAGCTGGAGGCGGAAGAAACATGATGGCAACATAAAACACACACTGTGGACTGTATATCAATTCTTTTCCATCTTCTGTACCATAGTTGAAGAGAATAAAAATAAATATGTTTGCGCTTAAAATACAGTTACCTGTTTTATTTTTTTATTTGTTTGATCCTAACAGTCTGGGGTATAACACATTTGAGCGACGAGGATCCAATCTAAAATCATCATGGTAATTTCACCAGACTTGCTTAGGAAGATTTTAAATCAATGTTGCAGGTACGGTAAAACGAAAACCGAGCCACAAACAATATTTAGATAACAAAAGCAATGAAAAAAAAAAAAAAAAAAAAAACGCAAGCCAGACAAAAAATAAATAAACACAAACAAATGTTTTTTTTTTAGCTAAAAAACAAGAAAATAAATTTATTCCGTTATTTGTCATGCAGACGAAGTTATATTTGCTGTTCGTAAGACGAGGTCAATGTCGTGTCGTTTTCTATCTTGATCTTAGCGATTTTGACGTCAGGCTGAACGGTCTTGAAGCCTTATCCGTAAACACTCTGATGCTCTCTGACTTGTTAACTCATAGTCAGCTTATATATCTGCTTATCGGCTCCCGATTTTATTTTTTACTCTTTGGTGGTTTACGACCCATTTGGAATTTTAAAGCATGAAGTATTGGTAAGCACCCTACTGACTTGTCTTATCAATCCAGATTCCAGAGTTGCCTTAATAATGTTTTTGAGTCTCGTTTGTCCAAATTGTTAATTTTTTTGAATTTGAATAGGAGTATGGTTTTGCCAACCTATTCAAATTCAAAACGTTTTTTAAATTGGTAATAAATATAGGAGTTTATCAACAACAAAAACAGTTTCAAAATTGATAAAAAAAACAGTTATTGACTATAATAATTCATAGTTCAAAACCAAATGGGATTTTTACTCAACATCCGCTACAAGTTTAAACTTAGCAAAAAATGACTAAGACGATTAGGACCTCATCGGTATTGTAAAATGCGAAAATTTAAACTAAATTCTGTTACAAGGGAACAGTTAAAATGTTAATTTTCATCGCAGGACTGAAGTCTCCCTCCACACATATTCACGCCCGGTTACTTTCCATATTGGAATTGGACAAATACATCAGATTCAAGCTCTGACCACTGACTGCATTAAAAGAGACGCTATATTATTGCAATAATATAACTGCCCATCATTAGCAGCAACATCCAAACTAGAAAAGTAAAGACCTTGTGTCATAAATCAGCAATAGAGCATTACTATGTTTTACCATCCGGCAACCAAGAGATTGTGTGTCTCCTGTTTATTGTTGAGTACTTTGTACTCCTTTATTTGTGAGTACTTTGCAATAAATGGTTAAACCTACAGATGTGTTCCGGTAAGTTTTTGGTAATTTCAAACACATAACGTAACATGTTTAGTATTGAGCTTACAAAAAAAAAAAAAAGAAAGAAAAAAAAAAGAAGTTAATTGCCATGGAATTTGAACAAACTATGTTGAAATTTATATTAAGTGACAAACTTCCGCGCTAGCAGCCTTTAGGGACAAACCTCCGGTATCACCGTCCAGCAGCAGCAGCCAGAAAGCAGCAGCAGCAGCCCCTTATGGTCACGAGAGACCTTATAAAGCAAGCAGGACAGCCTCTCCCGCCCTTCTTTTTTCTTCCACTTTTACGCAACAGAGAGCATTTTTATCTGTATTGCTGGACGAAGTAGCGACTAGAATTACTGAGACACGACGGTAATTTCTCTGCTACCCCTCCCACATAGTAGGGCATCATTATTCACACACATCCAAGACAGTACATAAGTTGCTACACTCACCTTAGGAAGTTAGAAGCCTTGGCATGCTAATGCTTACAAGTACCCTCGGTAAAGCTACCCAAAAACCTTTGCACACGTGGAATTAGTCCCCCAGACTATTCTTGCCAAAACTAACTTCACAAACTACCACGAACTCTAAACCGACCCTTAAAACTACAATTTACCAGTAGCCTATTTTCCGACCTAAACTAAATGAACATTAACTTGAATTCTCACCAACCATTTGCATTATTGAACTAACGTTTTATGATATACATATATTATTGTGTACATTTAACATGAATTAAAACCTTTTTGTAGTAGCATATATTTGCCGTCGCACTCTTGTCCTTTGAACCTAACTACCTATTCTTTCTCTTATCTTCATTGTTCCCGTAAATTATCCATCTAACTCCATAGGTTTCAATTAATTTACACTATTTTAAATATAAAGGAAAAACATTTTTGAGAGTAAAAATGGATAACCCAGGACGTGTGACGTGCTTCGAAAACAGCATTCTCAGAAGTTAATTGAAGAAATTTCGGCAGAGGATAAATTAAGGAAATTGTCAGGGTTGTCCCGTTGTCCTTAATTTTATGATCCATTTAAAGTCAATTGTTAGTAGTAGCATGGACGCCAGACTAGACAGCAATGTATCAAGAAATAGAAAAAGGGGAAAGAAAGCCGATAGCTTCGCGTCGCATCTGTCGAAATTTTCTAGGTTGTTGTCAAAACCCGATGCTAAGCACCAAAATAATAATAATAATAATAGTAATGTAATAGTATATAACATAATAAACCGCTAAACGTAAGGACCCTGCACTAGAGAAACAAATTACTTGAGCCAAAAAACAAAGAGACACTTATATATATCAAAAATTAACAAATGCTTACTCAGCCATAGTAAAACAAAAAAGACTAAGCTAATGAGCTGCATAACAGTCCCATATGTAGTAAATTATACATTAACAATGTTTAAACAAAAAAGACAAAAGAATAAAACAAAACATTTTCTCACTGACTGCAAGTGATAGAAATCGTACATAGAGATGCATGACCAGTGTAACGTAGCGGCGTTTCACACGCGTAAACTTTTGTTGCTTTACTATATCCAGAGATTCCAGCAGCAGGTCTTTGGTTCGCTAGTAGCAGGTCAAGAAGTACACCTTACGCTGGATCAAGGGAATATCACCTTAGGCACGCCGCGGGCTCTTAGTCTCTCGTCAATTGACTATCTCCTGGTGTCACTTGGTCGTCCATTCACAATTCTGTGTAGTTATTTTCGTCCGTAGTAAAGAAGACTTAATACAGAGTCTATTTTCATGAGTTTATTGGGTAATTCAATCAGACTTCTCTAACTTAGAGAGAGACGAGAGAGAGAGAGAAGAGAAGGAGAGAGAGAGAGAGACGGAGAGAGAGAGAGAGAGAGTCACGTTTAATTGAATCTTTCAATGGTCCTTAGGTTTCATCCTTGGGGGTGACAAACTTTTCCGTCAGTGGTAAATATTAGGCCAGTCCTTTTTTCTCCTCAGCGACAACACATCATTCACGGATCTCGCTTCCAGCAAACAAACTCCGCACTGTTCCAACTCCGCCCGGCCAACTGCCTTGACTTGCTTGACTCTTCTGACTGGTTCCTAGTCGGTTCCTTATATACTATCTCAAAGGAACAATCCAGAAGAATATTTCCATCTAGAACAATCCACCTTCCAGAAGGAAAAATATTCCATTCGTTCCAATGATCGCGATCAAAGAGAGCCCACAAGCCCTCTAGAATTCAAAGGACCATTAGCCGTCAAGATACTGGGTTTTCGTTTAACGTAGACCCCACCAGTCGCCGAAATCTCTGTTAAAGTTTTTTTATTTCTTTTTTAGGCCGCGTTCTTCAAATGACCCCAGTAAATCAGAGAATCAGTACTACATTTTTAAGTTTCTCTGTGTAGTCTTGTCACAAGGCCACAAATATAGGTGTTCCCGGGTAGGGCCCGTCCATTATGCTACACCAGCAACCATAGGAGTTTCTAATTCCCCCCTTATTTCAGGGGGGCAATTTGTTCTTAAAGCCGAACCCATTCTCTCTCT
>CM042161.1:30388268-30498317 GCA_023376005.1 Doryteuthis pealeii | reverse complement strand
TTTATCCATGTCAACATGCATCTATCTTTTATATTTTAAATACCAAAATAATAATAAAAATAATAATTTAATTAGAAATACAAAATCTTTTTAGTATACCAAGCGAATAACGGTTTTCGTCAAGAAATTATTTTGTTGTTTTAAATCAAATCGTTAAAATACTGGAAGAATTCTAAATGTTCGAAAAAATAATCAAGATTTGGAAAAAAGAATAGAGAATATATTAGAAATAAAGTCAGAGGAATTTAATTTCAATGCTTGGGAATTTGAATTATTTTTTATATTTTTTTTTCGAAACATTCCAGAAATTCTCCGTTATTTTACCACTTTGATTAAAACACCTACACTTAGGGCTTAGAATACTCTGTATTCTCTGCAGAGAAGGAACAGACCTTTAATGGGAGGACCCATACAAGAGGCTCCTAGTTATAGCACTAAATTGCATCTGATTGTGAAGCTCCAGTGTGAGTAACCCATTATTGGCCATTTTCCCAGGTGTAAAGGCAGTATCCTTTGTCTGGGGTTTTTGGTAAAACTCCTGTGCATCTGAGACCCTATTTTAGCGTGAACACAGGAACCCCAGGGGGGAACCCTCTTCTTCTGATGCCACTGAACAAGCCTGGACGTGCTTGTCACCTTCTCTCCAGTAGACACCTATGGTGCATGCCAGACGCCACAGGCACGACACTAACACAATTGTCTCACAGTAAGTGTTTCACCCTTTTGTTATTGAACTACTACTGTGTTATGTTTGACATTGACGTCTATAGTCCGGGAACTTCGTTCTCCTATCATTGTTGTAATAAAGTCTTATAACTTAACTAACTGTCGTTTGTCGTTTTTCCCTTTCCTAACGAAGTGTTCCGCATTTTTTATAAGAATCAGAGTTATACTCTGTGAACCCTCTTCATACCAGGTCCACTCTGAACTCCGAAGTAGCAACGTACTGTAGCGTTACTAAAAACAAAATTGTTGAATTTATATCTAATTAAACAAGAATAATATAAGAAGTAGAACACAACAGCAACATTTTGCTTCCAAATTTCGAAACTTTTTAATTTTATCAACAATTCTTATATTTCTTTTAAAAAATTGAAATAATAGCTTGTAATTTTATTAATCTAATCATAAAGGCATAATTTATAATTGTATTATCTTCAAATGTTGAACTAGCAAGACGCTGAAATCAACGAGATTACAATGTATATAAGTCCAGAATAGATAGTTTCTACACAGATAACAATATGTGTAATGTGTGTGTTTTATAAATTTAATATATTATTTTTCTACACATAAAAGAAAATAGCAAATTTCATGCCGATTCAATTGAAGATTAACCACAATAACTTTCCATGATTATGGAATTCTTTTTATAGAATTCAATTTTTTAAAAAATGAATATTTTATCCTCCGCATTTGAAATTCCATAAAAATTTTCAGAATTCAAGTTCCACAATTTACCATTTTAAAAAGGTCGTCTTTATTATTGCTGAGAATCTTATTTGTAACCGTTTAAAATAGTAATTCATTCAGTGTCCTGAACTGTGTGCTTTCAATTCTATTTGTGACCTTCAGATATTTTCTTGCCTTGTCTTTGTCAAAATATCCATTCATATGACAACAAGCTGTTTTTAAATCCCTTTTTTTTATATTTATTAAAGTTCAAGAAAAATCGTTTTTTTTATGAAAATCGCTGCATCAGAATGCACACCTGTGATTTTTAATTTCCTTCTATTTCAGGAACAATAGGAATTGATGTGAAAATTTAACAATGGAATTTTGAAGAAGAACAAGGTTTCTAAACAAACGTTATACCCTTATCTGCCAGTAGTTGTTGTATAAGATTGTATCTTCTAAGGTTCAAAGTTTGCAATATTTGATAATCGTAAAACGACAATTTGGATGTTTTTTACAATTCATTTTTGCAGGACTGGTTCATTTGCCAAACTTGTGACGAACCACGCTGGACTTGAGATACTCGAGCTCACCTGATACTCTCCGTGCTAAACTCACCGGATTTGCCTCTATGGCTTGGAGCATGCCATTGGAATCCATGATTTTATACATACCTGGTCAAGTTTCTTGTATTAGTTAAGCCATATTTAACTAATCTCTTTAAACCCTAAACTTATCTCCCCCGATTTTATGTACTTCTAGTAATTGCTACCTATCATAAACACTCTTTGAACATAGATCCTTGTTCGACTCCTTAATCGAAGCAATCTTGCGAACTATATATAATATAATATGGTGTCAAGAAAAATGGGATTAAAAACATCGACGGATCTTAAAAACACGGAAATTACGATCGACCAGTGAATATTTTTACCAGGCTTGGGTATATTTTTTTTTAAGGAACACACGTATCTACATAACTATAACTCGCCAAGGTAAGGAAAACATTTTCTCATATTCTTTTATCATAAAACTTGACCATGGCTTGTCAGATACATCACCAACGAAAGACTGGTCCAGTTCAATTCTTGTTAAAGAAATGGAAAGATCTTTACGCCAATCGAGGTTCACTTGGAAGCCCGTTATGCGAAATAGACGATAACATCAAACTAAAATACTTTTACGTTTTAACAAGTGAACAAAAAATTTTGAGACCACATCAATATTTCAGACAATATGTAAGTCAACGGTCTCGGAATTTTCGTGGGTGCCCAGATATGACTTGGCAATTAATCAAATCTGAAATCGCCACAAAAAACTTAATTACGGAAGTAGAGACCTGACTATCACAACAGCATTGCGGATAGCAGAAACTGAGGAAGAGACAAATAAACAAGTCAAGTCTATCACGTTCCGTTGAAAAATTCAGTGCCCATTGTACAATTTTTCGTTTATTTTTTAATGAACCATTAAAAAAAAACGAAAAATTGTACAGTGTAGCTACTGTGCAGATTCCATTTCTATGCTTGCCAAAGTTTGCTGTTCAAAAGAAATAGAAAAACTAAGGAGACAAAGGAGGGACAATGACAAATGACACAAAAACAGAAATAATCTATGCAGCAACACAGAACAGGAATAATAATAACTTTAGTGAGTATATATTTCTACACAATTCAAATTACCCTCAAATGCTAAATTAAAAATTGTCAACAGAAGAAAATAGACATAAATACAAAGATAGATGAAATAGGTGTACTCACACAGATATACGTTTTCGTAGATATGTTTATTCATGGGAATAACAAGCAACCTTCGATAGTTTTAGGGCTCGTTCAGAGTGAGGCTGGACGGAAGTAAACAAATCCTACTAGAGTGTTCCACGCTTAATGTAATTAACTGCAGCTAGTGGTCAAAACTGTTACAGTAAATACCGAATCGATGAGTAACTTCCTATCCAAGAATATGTTTGAAGAACTCAGTGGAGTACAACTTAAAAAGATTGCCATGCGACTTTTCGCTTTTGAAGGAGCTGAAATTAAAGAGGGGGAGATATGTCGGTTAAGAATAAGGTTCCATGGCTGATTTGTTGATGTAGCATTTGTAAATTCCAAGGGACCACAATTGCTATGGCTCTAAACCTCACATGAATCGGGCCTAGTAACATTAGATTTAGCAATAAAAACGGACACTCGAACCACAAAGGAACATAAAGCACAGATAGACAGTGATCAAAGAGATCTCATTATGTCGCGAAACCAATTCCAATGTCAAAATCGTGTCTGAAAGGAGATCTACAAACAAGGGACAGAATCATTCGGAAATTTCCCAATATATTTGATTGGCTGTTTACCTGGTGAATACAACATTCATGTAGACCCAACAATAACACCAGTCGTGCACACACCCCGACGAATCCAAGTAGCTCTCAATGAAAAATTTGAAACAGACCTGGTGAACCAAGGCATCATATCTCCAGGGATGGAACCAACACAATGCAGTAATTCATTTGTATGTGTAACTAAGGCCAACAGTTCGATCAGACTATGCCTAAACCCTAGGGATCGAAACAAAACAGAGCACATTTCCCCCCCCCCCCAACATTTCAGGATGGCATATCTCAACTACATGCTGCAAATATTTAACATTGTTCACAATTTCTATTAAGTCAAGATACTGGCATTTAAACCTGTATAAACAATTCAGAAAACTAACAACCTACATAACTCCATTTGGAAGGTATACGTTTAACAGGTTTCTCATGGGGAGAAAATGTGCCCAGCGTTCTATGGAAGAGAACTTCGGTGATATAAAAATATCCTTTCAATATTTGACAACATGATTGTATATGGATTCAAAGAAAATGGCAGTAACCATGACCAAAGACTTAGACAGCTACTACTTGGAGCAAGGGAAAAATTGTAGATTCAACCCTGAGAAGTTGGTAATAAAAGCTTCGGAGATATCTTTTTTTCGGTCATCTCAAAGGACGGTATCAAACCAGACCCAAAAAAGAAGAGGCAACCCCCTGATGATATAAAGCATCTCACCAGTTTTCTGAGATTTATCAATTACTTGAACAACTTATCATCACGCCTTGCAACTTTGATCAAACACTTTCCTGACTTATTATCGAAAAATAATTTAGTTTGCAACAGACGACATTCGAGGAAGTTAATGAAGAAATACAGAGAATCACAATAATCAGGTCAATTGTGATACAAGTGGACGCATCTACAACAGATGTAGGTGCAGTTCTTCTTCAAAATGAGATACCAATCGCGTTCACAAGCAAGACATTGTTGGGTCTAGAAACTCGATATTCAAACAAAAAGAAAGATGTTGGCTACTGTCTTTGGCTTGAATATATTTCATCATTATGCATGGGGTTTCAAAGTAACGATCCAAATCGATCACAAGCCTTTAAAGTCAACAGCACTAAAGAACATAGCACGAGCGCCCTCAATACTAGCAAGAATGTTGCTAAAGAACGACCTCACAGTAAAATACACTCCAGGAAAAGCAATCCCAATCGCAGACTGCTTATCACGCGTATCACCAATACTCAGCAAACATATTGAAGGAATAGATCTAAAGGTGCACAATATAAGCACATAGTTTAATTTGTTAACAACCAGGATAGAGAATATCATAGCGGAAACATTGAAGGATAGAGTTCTAAAAGAACTCGCTCACATATTAATGACTGGCTGGCCAGATAATCGCTCTAGCTGCCCAACCTGCCTTCTACCCTTTTAGAACTTCAGAGATGAAATAAGAGTCCAAGACGGTATTCTACTCAAGAGTAACGAGATCATGATACATCACTACAGAGAGGCATTCAAGGAGAACTCTATGCATAGAGGAACTACTACACCAAGGAGTAAAATAAAACTAGATTGAGAACACAGACAGTAATATACAGGGCACTGATGAATAGGGATATCGAGGATATTATCGCTAATTGCTCCACCTGTTAAAAGTATCAAGCAAGTACCCCAGCCGAATCTAGGCATCAACACAAAACCCCTACCTATCCATGTCAATACGTAAGTGACAATCTGTTCACAATTGCAGGAAATAAATATTTACTTATAGCAGATCAATACAGCCAAAGTTCATTCATATAACGTCACTACTCAACCTCATCAACAGCCGTTATTAAAGATATAAAGGTAATATTCGAGGAATGAAATATACCAGAGATCCTTTACACGTACAACGGTATGCAATTTACAAGTAGAGAATTTACAGACGTCTCTAAAAAGCACACCTTTCTACACATCTAACTTCTCCACACTATCCAGTCTAACGGCTTTGCAGAAAATATAGTAGGAGTATGCACGGAAGACCGGGCATGACTGCCACTTAGCAATGATGCCGTACAGAGTGACACCACTATCAGTTAACCTAAGTCATCAGCAAAATTGCTCAATGGGAGACAGATACAAAGACCACTAGTGTCAAAACAACAGCTTGGTGATGAACAGATCAGACTGGCGATACAGCAGTATAAGTAGGGTGGGCAAATGAATACTTCTTTCCTAAAAATTGAATAAGACAGATGAAAATTATAAGAAGATTACTGACGTTTTTGCCAATTACACATGAAGTTTGCAATAGTTAACTTCTACACATAAGAATTTTCCATATACGTTAGTCATTTGACTCACAGATTTTCCCTGATTTGATTATCAAATTTCACAAACTGGAATTCACATCACAAGTTTATGAGAGGTGCATAATGTAGTGCCTCTCTGTCAGCATTATCATCTTGCTAGAAGTGTTCTACCTCCAAAAGTTTTTTTCTTAACAGCATCAATAACTTTCTCCATTAATGCAGCTTCAGCTTTTCAATTCCATTTGGTTCACCTTCTTATTTCACATCCTTTAATTCCTTGAGAACAATCAATTTCGGTTCAAAGAAAACATTCACTCCAGATCCATTTCTTCAATGCACATCACTGTGGCTATTTCATCAATCCAAGATGCATAAGAGGTAATAAGAGTCTCTATCATCACTGGGATTTCATCAATCCCAGAAAGTGCCACTAAGAGAAATACTAGATTCTCCTATCATCACTGTGGCTACTTTCATAATACCCAGAGAGTGCATAAAAGGAATATAAAATGCTCTAATCTCACTGTAGGCTCATTTCATCAAATCCCCAAAAAGTGATAAGAGGAAATACTAGATGTCTCCTATCTCACTGTGGCTATCATCAATACCCAGAGCAGTGCAAAAGGAATTATAAGGATCTCCTAATCATCCTGTGCTATTCATCAATCCCACAAGATGGAATAAGAGGAATATAAGGATGCTCCACACACTTGGCATTTCATCAATAACCCCACAGAGTGCTAAGAGGGAAAATAAGAGAATGTTCTCCTATCATCACTGTGCTATTTCATCAATCCCCAGAGAGCCATAAGACGGAAATATAAGGATGTCTCCTATCATCATTGTGCTTTTCATCAACCCAAAAAGCAAAGGAATATAAGATGTCTCCATATCATCACTGGTCCTATTTTCATCAAATCCCCAAGAGCATAAAATAATATAAGTTCTCTATCATCAACTGGTGGCTATTTCATCAATCCCAGAAAGTGCATAAAGCAGAATATAAACATGTCTCCTATATCACTGGCTATTTTGCATCAATACCAGAGAGTGCATAAAAGGAATATTCAAGAGTCTCCTATCATCACTGGTGGCTATTCATCAATCCCCAGAGAGTGGCCAAAGAGGAATATAAGAGTCTCCTATCATCACTGCGTACATTCCTTCAATCCCCACACGTGCATAAGAGGAAATATAAGGTGTCTCTTCACACTGTGCTATTTTCAATCAATCCCCAGTAAAGTGCCATAGAGGGAAATATAAAGATGTGTTCCTATCATCACTTGTGGCTATCTCATCAATCACCACAACTGCCAAAGAGAAATAATAAGGCATGTCTCTATCATCACTGTGGGACTATTTTCATCAACCCCAGAAAGTGCATAAGAATATAAGGATGTCTCCTACTCATCCACTCGGGGCTATTTCTATCAATCGTACAACGGTGCATAAGGGAATATAAGTAATGTCCTGCATCAGCTTGCGTGGCTATTTCATCAATCCCTACAAACGTGCATAAGATGGAATATAAGAGTTCCTATCATCACTGTGGCTATATTCATCAATCCCAGAAAGTGCTAAGAAGGAAATATAAGATGTCTTCTCCTACTCATCCACTGTGCTATTATCAATCCCTAACAACGTGCATAAGAGCGATATACAGGATGTCTCTTCATCACTAGTCTATTTCTCAACTCCTAAACGTGCATCTTAAGGAATACAAGAATGGATCTCCTATCTCACTGGTGCTATTTCATCAACTCCCCAGAAATCATAGAGGAAATATAGAGTTCCTATCATCACTGTTGTGCATACTTTCATCAATCCCTACAACGTGCATAAGAGGAATTATAAAGATCTCCTATCATCATCTTGGCATTTCATCAATCCCTACAACTGCATAAGAGGGAATAGTAAGAATATGTCTACCTATCATCAAATGGCATATTTCATCAAATCCACCAGAACAGGACATAAAGGAACTATAAGATGTCTCTATCCATTCACTGGTGGCATATTTCATCAATACCTCAGAAAGTGCAAAGAGGGAAATATAACGTGATCTCCTATTATCACTGAGTGCTATTAATCAATCCCACAACGTGCATAAGAGGAATAGATGTCTCCCTATCATCACTGGGCTATTTCATCAATCCCCACAACGTGCATAAACGAATTAAGGATGTCTCCATATCATCACTCCGTGCTATTCATCATATCCCCACAACGCTGCATACAGAGAATATAAGATGTCTCCTATCACCACTGGTGCTATTTCAATCAACCCCAGAAAGATGCTATCAAGAGAATATAGATGTCTCCATATTCATCACTGTGCATTTCAATCAATCCCCAGAAGATGATCAAGAGGAATATAAGGATTCTACCTATCATCACTGTGCCTATATTCATCAAGCCCGAGAAGTGCATAAGAGGAATATAAGATTGCTCCTAACTCATCACTGAGTGCGCTATTTCACAATCCCCAGAGAAAGCTGCATAAGGAAAAATAAGGAGCTCCTATCATCACTTGCTATTTCATCAATCCCCACACAGTGCATAAGAGGCAATATAAGATGTCTCCTATCATCACTTGGTGGCATATTCAATCCACCAATGGCCATAGAGGATAATCAATTAAGAATGCCCTCATCCACTGTGGCTATTTCATTCATCCCAAAAGTGCATAAGAGAATTAATAAGAGTCTCCATATCATCACGTGGTGGCTATTTCATCAATCCCCACGAGAGTACCATGAGAGGGAATATAAGGATGCTCTCCTTCATCACTGGTGCAAATTCATCATATCCCCAGAAATGCCATAAGAGGAATAATAAAGTCTCCTCATCATCAATTGGTGGTATTTCATTCAATCCCCAGAAAGTGCATAAAGAGAATATAAGGGATGTCTCCTATCTCACTGTGGCTATCTTCATCACATCCCCACAACGCTGCATAAGAGGAATCATCAAGATGTCTCTAATCATCACTGGGCTATTATTCATCCAATCCCACACGTGGCATAAGAGGAAATATTAAGGATGTCTCCTTCCATCACTGTGCGCTATTTCATCAATCCCAGAGAGTGCATAAGAGGGAATATAAGGATGTCTCCTATCATCACTGGTGGCTATTTCATCAATCCCAGAAGTGCATAAGAGGGAAATAAGGATGTCTCTTATCATCACTGGTGGCTATTTCATCAATCCCAAGTGCATAAGGGAATATAAGGATGTCTCCTATCATCACTGGTGGCTATTTCATCAATCCCAGAAAGGCATAAGAGGGAATATAAGGATGTCTCCTATCATCACTGTGCTATTTCATCCCCAGAAAGTGCATAAGAGGAATATAAGGATGTCTCCTATCATCACTGTGGCTATTTCTTCATCCCAAAGTGATAAGAGGGAATATAGGATGTCCCTATCATCACTGGGGTATTTCATCAATCCCCAGAAACGTGCATAAGAGGGAATAAAGGATGTCTCCTATCTCACTCTATTTCATTCAATCATAAGCTCCTCATCACTGGTGGCTATTTCATCAAGCCCAGAAAGTGCATAAGAGGAATATAAGGATGTCTCCTATCATCACTGGTGGCTATTTCATCAATCCCACAACGTGCATAAGAGGAATATAAGGATGTTCCTATCATCACTGGTGGCTATTTCATCAATCCCCAGAACGTGCATAAGAGGGAATATAAGGATGTCTCCTATCATCACTGGTGGCTATTTCATCAATCCCCACAACGTGCATAAGAGGAAATATAAGGATGTCTCCTATCATCACTGGTGGCTATTTCATCAATCCCAGAAAGTCATAAGGGGAATATAAGGATGTCTCCTATCATCACTGGTGGCATTCATCAATCCCAGAGTGCATGAGGGAATATAAGGATGTCTCTATCATCTATTCATCAATCCCCAAGTGCATAAGAGGAAATATAAGGATGTCTCCTATCATCACTGGTGGCTATTCATCAATCCCAGAAAGTGCATAAGAGGGAATATAGGATTCTCCTATCATCACTGGTGGCTATTTCATCAATCCCAGAAAGTGCATAAGAGGGAATATAAGGATGTCTCCTATCATCACTGTGGCTATTTCATCAATCCCCAAAGTGCATAAGAGGAATATAAGGATGTTCCTATCATCACTGGTGGCTATTTCATCAATCCCCAAAAGTGCATAAGAGGGAATATAGGATGTCTCCTATCATCACTGGTGGCTATTCATCAATCCCCAGAGTGCATAAAGAGGAATATAAGGATGTCTCCTATCATCACTGGTGGCTATTTCATCAATCCCCAGAAAGTGCATAAGAGGAATATAAGGATGTCTCCCATCGTCCTGTAGATTTCTGGGCACAGGACAAACAACTCATTCTGAATGTATGTAGAAATGGCAAGCACTAACTTGTTGCTGTTGATATCAATTATGTCATCAAAGAAAACTTGTTTATGCTTCTGATGTGCCACAAAAAACTTTACCAATTTTTGCAATATGTCCAAATCTGTTTGATACAAAGCTTTTGAATCTCTCATTGTTTCTTTCCATCTACTGTCTATAACCATTGTATAATGAAACAGTGTGCTGCATGACTAGGGCAAAGAACTTTAGCAATAGAAATAAGTCCAATAAACAGAAGTTCCAGGGCAACTGAAAGCTTTCTCACTAGCAGTGATCAATAACAATTTTTGAATTGCAATCTTCTGCTCAGTGTCTTTGTATATTTTGTCTATGGGATGGTATACACACAATATATGAGCAGAATATTTTAGTTGCTTATCATGATCTTCTCCCAGGTTATCAAACAAGACTTTGCAGTTAGTTGCTTGATCAGACATCCAAAATTCAATTTGACTTTTAAGGTCATCAACAGAGCAATTAGCAAGTACTGGTTCAGTTTGTAATCATAAGCTTTTGCCCCGTCTTCCCTTGAGTGGCTTAGATTCTCACCAAAGCCAGTTGTGAGTGATGTTCTCGCACCAGAATTTTGTGTTATTTCTATATTGTCCATTTTGACATCATAGTGACGATGGTCAGTCGCCTTTGTGGTGTCATCAAGCCCTGTGTAATGACTTTGATCCACTTGTTGCACAATTGTTGTACATCATGTTCAAGATTCAGATAAGATGCATCTTCCAGATAATGCATGATTTTTCAACAACTGGGGAGCATATAGATCAAACCTCTATGAATATCAAGGCTATAGATCTCAAATTCTTCATCCCTACTGTCACTACTATACAGTTTGTGATCTGATTTCCTGCGTACATTTATGTCATCATGAATGAAAGTCCACCATTAACCAGATATCATATTGGCAACATTGGCAAATATGCTGTAAACTTCATGCGGAGAAGCTGTGAATTTGGACAAACATTGGACCAAACAACGAATTACAGGCTCATTGAATGGTCTGTGTTCATTCCCAACCTTCATATCCAGGAAATGCAAGAGCACAACTAGTGGCAGTGTCATTTTTGCCAACCTCTGGAGAACAAAGTTTTTTATCTGTAAATACAGCTTTTTTTAAGGTTGATCACTGTCCTGTAAATTACATCTACTTTCACAGTTTTCATCAAAAACAGATACCAATGTGTCTTTCATCATCAATTGATCTAGTTCTTACTGTGCTTTTTTCTTTTCTTCTGTTGTAAAACACTTCTTTGTAGAATATTCTTGACAACCCATTCTCTTCTTCATCCAATCTTTAGGAACTGTGTTGGTGCAAACTGTTTTGTAAGCACTGAAACAGTTCTCTTCATAAATGCCTGATCATCATGTGTCATTTTGACACTAAAGTCTTCTTCCTTTCGATGGATCCTTATAACAAATATCATAGGCATATATTAAGTAAGAGCTGTATTGAATTCCAATCCTTTTGAATACCAAACCTAACTTTTGGATTTAGCATTGCTGTTTTAAGCTTTTAAGCTTTCTGTAAAATATTGAACGATTCATAATAATATTTCACTCTAGTAGCAACTGCTTTTTCATTTAGTGGGTACACATTTATGTCTATCCAGTTCATTTTTAACAATATTACTGGCTTGTTCACTGCTCAATGAGTGTTTCTCCTGTCATTTACACAAATACAGCATACACCACAGATCCAGGAAATAATTTTCATGTAGGTTTGAATTTCTTTGTGTATGTAGATCCAAAATTTTCTTTTATGCTTTTACTTCTTGATTTTCTTTCTGCCATTTTAGACTTGGTTACTACTTTAGGGAACTGGATCACATTCATTGTATGACTCTGGCTATGTCATATCCGACTTTCTCATACATGAACAGATATAAATGACATTTAAATGACTATTTGCAATTTATGATCCTCCAGTACAAAATAAAAAGCTGGACATAATTGAATAATGTTCACTTAGACTACCTAATAAAAATAAAACTTGGTTAAGTCACTAAAATGAATATATTTTCAGATTCTGTGACCCAGAAAACATATAATTAGACATATTACACCACTGTAATTCCTAAAATTGTTAATTTTATTTGAAAAAATATTGGTTTCCAGCTGCCATTTTGAAAATCATTACGGAACCAACCGAAAATGACATCATATCCCCCCCCCCCAAAAAAAAATCATTGGATTCATAATCAGCAGCAAAAATAGCCTTAGAAAATACTCGTCCCAAAAATCGACCTCCATTTGTCCACCCCTAGTATAAGGACAAATCAAGGGATCACTACGATAAACAGAAAGCTCGACAACATCCAACCTATATGCTGGTCAAAAAGTCTATGTACAACATGAGAAGAAAAAACTATGGGAACCTGAAACAATCCAATACTCATGACCCAAGATCATACATAGTAGAAACTGAGGAAAGTGTGGATATAACAGCACAGACAGCATAAATTCAATTGATATTTCACCACATTTTGAATGAAGCTTCTTCAGAAAACTTCTATGTTGTTATATCCACACTTTCCTCTATTCTCAACCACATTTTGTCGGATTTATTCAAATCCTTCACTCCTCATAGTAGAGACTGCAGATGGTAGCATCCACCAAAGGTACAGGCAATTCCTCAGACTAGTTAGAAGTGGTCTGGTATATAAAGACAGACAATACCAACTACCTATAGCCGATATAAACATATCACAAATAGAATGACCACACCCTATAAGTGTTAATGTTCCCTCATCTCATTGTAGTCAATAGAGAAGCTCATTAACAGTCTTCAGCCAGATATACCTGAAGCACGAGCACCGCCCATAGAGATGAAACAACCAGCCACTGAATCACACAACTGTGGATCAACAAGGCAACCCCTGAACCATGCTGATCTTGGTGATGCATAAAGACTACCCAAAGGCTCGACCTCTGAAGTTTCCCCATTAAAAATATAAAAGACTGATTTTAGTTTTCTCCTGAAAACATTTCATAAATAGAATGAAAAAAAAAATAATTAAGTAAAAAGCCTAATCTTAATTAAGAAAGTGAGACATATTGGTTAAGCCCATTTAACAAATCTCTTTAAACACTAAACTTATCCGTCCCTGATTTGTATGTACTTCTGGTAATGGCTACCTTTAAATAAACACCCTTTTGAATATGGCTCCTTGTTCAACACCTTAATCTAAGTGATTCTGGTGAATTAACCCATATAATATGACACTTGTAACCCTAGAAAAAATTATTGAACTATCTGGGGTTTATATTATGATCAACTGCACCTTCAGCTTTCACACAACAAATATTGTTGGTTGCTTCAATGGCGTTTATGGCCCTGTTCAAATTCGTAAAGCATAAGTCACTGAATTAAAATATATTGCACGTTTGTCTGTACAGCTTTCAAATCATACACAGAGTGAAACAATGCACAATATGTCAGCGCACCAACTAACATGGCACTACCAACTGCAGCAGTTACTTTCTACTGCTTGAACTGATTTGGTCATGTGATATACATGCTGCAAACTAACACATACAAAATATTGCAAAATATTTGACACCTTAGTATTATTTAGTAATCTAGCAGTTTGCATTGTGGAAAATGTAATCAACAATCCAAGTTCAATCTCAAGCTGGGACAGTTTGTATTCAATTTGTAAACCAAGTACTAAGAAAAAGATATTTGAAGGTAAACTACATTTCATTCTTCTTAAGCTGTATATTTTAGTTTTAAACAAATTAATTTCTTGAAAATTAAAATATAATAGAACTTTTAAGTTATTTTCTGAGCAAATCTCATACATGATTTGTGCATTCAGGGTAAATAAATGTATGTTTATTACTTTTTGTAAATGAAGAATAAATTTAAATGTTTTATATATTTGAATTCATAACTCATATGAGACATAAACATTTCATGCTGATTTTATGAGAGTCACATGGTTGTATTGAACCTTTATTTGAAATTTGTTTGTCGTTGTTTTTTGTTATATTGTTATTTAAATGTGTGTAAAATTTGCAGGTTGGGATTCACATGAGCTACATATTTTGGTTGGATGAATTTGATGACTTACTTATTGGAGATTTTAGACAGTAAACTGTTCTGTTCAAACACTCGCTACGGAACCCAAAAAATCCTTTCCACAAGATATGCTCCCTATTGTTGTAAGATCATCACATGTGAGGAGACACAGCAAAGTCAGATGATAAACACCAGCTGTACAAGGCAGTCAGAGTTCTCATTACACTATGTTGGCAGCAGTGGAGAACAAAAGAAGAAGCCAACTCATTACTGGAATATTGCTTGCAAGACCACAAATTTAAATATTGCTGTGCATTTAAAATGTGAAATAACTAAACAAACAAACAAACCAGACAAGATGCAATACTGAAGTATCGGAATCGAAAAGAAAAAAATCACCAAGAGAACAAAGGAGAAATCTCAAATCAGCGATTTCAAGAAAAAAATCAAGAAAGTAGAAACTCAAACTTTATCAATTTCAAAACTGAATGAGAAGAGAAAGTCATTGAATAGACTGTTAAGAACATTTCTTTTTTGCACATTTTAATTTTATTCTCTTTTAAATGTCTATTAGCAAGAAGCAATTTAAGAACTCTTTTGAAATGAACATACAAAAACAAATAACAGTTTATTGAATAATTAACTGTTGTGTGTGGCCTTTTTAAGAAAAGAAAAAGAATCTAAATATTCTTTCGGGTGTCACATTTCTATTCTGGTTAACTACTAACTGCACAAAAGTGTCAGCTACAAAAGACTGGCTCAGTAAACATCACAATCTCTTTCCTACAAATGATGGTGACTTACCAGATACCTTCCCACTTCTTATGTCTTTGAAAGGAGATGCAGTGGAGAACTGGAAAGAATTTGAAGATTCCAAATTCCAACGGAAGACAAAAAATATCCAATTAGAATAATAGAGGAATTTAATAAACATTTTGTCCCACAACGTAACATCTAATGGTATTGCCATTTCCAGGCAGTAGACCTAGGATCTGTGTTGGTACAGACCTGTTTGAGATAGAACGGAGAATGGAAAACAGAATTATAATATATACCAGTCGCTGGTTTGAGATTTGGGAACCCTATACAACTACGCCTTGAACAGTTATACATACATTGTCAGAGATTTTTTAAATCCATGGAATTCAGGACACAGTTATCTCTGATAATGGGTCCCAATACGCCAGCTGGCAATTCAGAGAATTTGCCAAGGATCATCCCATCACCTCTAAACCCATAGATGGAAAAGTAGAAAGAGCTGTACAGACGGCTAAGAATGCAAATGTCTACCTAATCTTAATTGCATCTAGGCCAGCTCCACTGAGAAACAGAGCAACCCCAATGGATAAGGACAAAACTGGCAACAATCTCAGAAAACCTCATACCCAAAGAATTAACAAGGAAAGAGAAAGTATACAGAAAAAAAAATACACAAACTACAAAACCCATCACAATGTTCATACTTTTTCAGCACCTTCTCCTAAAACAACAATTCGATCAGGCTGACCACTGAAATTTACCAAACATCCAGAAATTGTTTATCAATAATACTGAACTTTCAATCAAGTCGACCATTGAAACTGAACAAACAACAAGAAATGGTTGACTACTAACACTGGACTTATGTATATAAATATTTGCATAAATGTAAAGTTTAAAATGAAGAGTTGTATAAACTTAAGAGGGATGTCATAAGATCATCATATATGACAATACTTAGCATATGATGTTAGCAACCACATCACGGCAAGGTCAGATAATAAAGACGAGTTGTAAAAGACAGTCCTGGATTTCACAAAATCTCATTATGTTGCACATTCTGTTTCAAACTGGGTTTCCATCAAGCAAATCCGTATTCTAAACTGTCCAGAAAACTCTCCCAATTTAAATATAATAGGAAATGTTTAAAGGGAAACTCAAGAATACTTTAGGATAAAGAAATGAAAAATAATGTCTCAAGACATTTTAAGAGCATCAATTTTGGTCTACTTGAAAAAATATAGAAACACGAAAATTCTTTATATGAGTCGATGTCTAAAAGGATAGCAACATTACTCACAAAACGAAGAAGCCCAAAATATTAACTAGATTATTTGGATATTTTCTCTACAAGTGTGTTTTTTAGTAGAATATATGTTTATGGAATAGTCCATAATTGAAATCTGTGTGATACATGCTACTAAAATGATTTTTATCATTACTCGTGTATTTTATTAATTAAAAAAGTTCTAGTCTAACAACCAGAAAATGTGGATAGTTAGTAAGACTGAATTTACACCCACTAAATAATAAATTGTTTAAAGAAAGTTAATCATAGTGTTGCTGTCTTCTATAATGGATATGATTTTTAATTGAGTTTTATATATTTGAATAGATGAATAAAACGATGGGAAGAATCAATGCAATGAGATTTGCCTAAGGTGCTTGATAATGTCAATTTCCTCTTTTTAATGTGGGTGAAAAATGTTTCATTGCTGTCTCAATATTCAAATTGATTTCACTACAAAATTTGTATTATTAACAAAGAATCAAAACATTCTTTAACATAACTCCAACAGAAGAAAAGTAAATTTACTTGTTTGTTATAATGAAATTCAGATTCCTGAGTTTTTAAAAATGTTAATATTATTTTTAATGAACCAAATTTATAGCTATAAACTTGGTGTTTTTTTAAAACTCAAATAAGTTATTTGGAATGTGTGATCTATATATAGCTAAAATTCTCATTATCTTTATGTGTGTGTGTATATATATATATATATATATATATATATATGTGTGTGTGTGTGTGTGTGTGTGTGTGGTATTGGACAAAGTAAACTAGACAGTTTTCAAACTCAGTCAACTCCTTACACACCATTAGCAAATGACTAATCATAAATTAGGACATCAATTCAATGAAAATAAAATTCTAGGAAATGAGTATGTTGAGAAATTATAACAAAGTTGTTTTTTATTGAAGCACTTAAAATGCTTCATCTTAGAAAATAATGCCATTTTTAGTTCAGTTTGTAAGTGAATTTTATAGGCTCACTATTCACACTGTCATTTTTTAATCATAAAAAACTTGATATAAAAAATATCTATGAAATGCCAATTAAAATCATTTACTATCTGGTTACTGTATTGTGATCATAGAAGCATCAACATTAGGTTTATGAGGACTCTAGTATATCTTAAATAGCTGTCGGTAAAATTATGTGTTTATTTATGTATTAAAGAAGCAACCTTACATGGTTCATAAATTGTATTTTAAATTTGTTTTTATTTTGCAAAAAGTTAGATATAATCAATAATATAGTAGGGTGAGTCAAAAGTTTTGCAATATTTTGGTAATGTGTGTCAAAATTCTCCATCTTCAGATTCCTTTGTGAAAGTGATGAACCACATTAGACTGTGAGATGCTGAGCTCATCTGATACTCTTCATGGACTATTTACCAAATTTGCTTCTATAATTTGGAATCCATGATTTTATGCCAACCTCACTTTGTCTAATCATAAAGGTTCTTGCAACCCCAGCAAAATTTCTTAAACTATCTGGTTAATGTATTGTGATCAACTGCACATTCACCTTTTACATAACAAATGTTTTTTGTGGCTTCCACAATGTTATGGGCCGGTTCATATTAATAAGTTTCAGAATTATATTCATTGTACATTTCAAATCACACATGGAGTGAAACAATTCACAACATGTCAGCACACCAATTACCATGATATTACCAACTGCAGTGGGTACCATTCCAAAGTCTGAACTTCTTTGGTCAAATAATATAAATGCTGCAAACTAGCACATACCATAATATTGCAAACTTTTTTTTATTAGTAATGTTTGACAAAAGTTGATGAAATATTTTCTCTTTAATAGACCAGTTATTTCCAGTTTTCTTAATATTCATATCTTAACTTCTGAAAACTTTGGCCAAATTACAAACTAAAGTGTCTTGAAGGTGACAACACACAAAAACAATAATGTTATTGACCGTCATGACTAGAATCATTTGGGGAGGAGGGGGTCTTTTGGATAAAGAAAATTCTATACATTCAATATTTAAAATAAAAAGTATGGATAACAAACGCTGATTTTTTAGCAAGTTCATTTTTCTTGAAATATTGGTACATTATGATTCTTATTTATCAATATTTAGACTTTAGGTTACTAAATATCAAGAAACAAGAACTGATAATGGTGATAGTTATATTTACCCAACCTCTCCACCAAAGATGCAACACAAGGTCAAACAGAGTTGAATATAGATTTTTTTTCCTTATCCTAGACTGGTTGCCATGTTAAATAGCCAAGTCTGCCCTTAATATTTACCCATAGCTGGAGGGAGAATAGTTGGATGTATACCTTTCCCAAGGATATTAGCAATGTGGGAAATGCAATCAGCCTCATCCAGGATTTCCATTTCCTATAATGATAACTGTTACATCACAAGTGCCTCCTAATGGTGATGACGAGCTAATTAAGTAGCTGCTTTCAGGTCCAAGTGGATTTTAAAATTCTTACAGCTGATAATTCTGAGTGCTTTACTGTTTTGGTATTGTTTTGTAAATATTTCTATAGATATTAAATTTCATGTTCACAATGGCAACTTTCTAAAAATCAAATAATAATTCTAATCTAGAGAACATTTAATGGAAAAAAATGATAAAATACAGAGACAGTCATTTGAAAAAGGGAGATGAACACAACCTGTTTTATTTCCTTCAGAAATAAAATGGCATAAAAATAATATTTTGAAATTTTGTTTTTGCTTTGCAAACATGAAATTCATGCCCATGAAATGTTTCAAGATCTAAAAATGAAATGGAAAAATGATTATTATCAAAAAAGAATGTTATTAAATAATTCAATGATTTCATTTAAAAATGATCAATTAGGGAAAACGACAATCAATGACACAATAATTGCATTATCATGTTTTAGTTATAATAAATATAAACAGAGAAAAGTCAATTGTTGTTACTTGGTTTATGAATGAATTAGTTAATGAGAAGTAAAAGTCACAAGTTATTATTAGTTAAGGTTCTCCATTTGTATTTTAATAAGGCCAAAAAATATTAAAATCTATCACCATGATAGGATTATTCACATATAGATAAATCATGCAAATATTTTAGTATAAATATATTTATGCATTGCAACATGAATGAAATTTCTAATCATCATGAAAAAGACAAAGCAACTTCATCATTTTTTCTTCCATACTTTAAAATTTTGGTGTGAGTACAAAATTGTGCCTGGGTCATCCCAGGTTCACGCAACATTTTTAGAATCTAGTTTAAAAGAAAATGGATGTGGTGTGTAATAATCAATTTTTAATGGAAGTTTTAAAAGAGAACATTGAGTCCTTTGAAATAGTTTATTTCAAACGTTAGAATTTTATCAAAAAACAACCACAAGCAAAATAAATCTTTGAACTTTTTGATGAAAGAGTTGGATTATTAATCCTCAAGATGAAAACAAAAAGTTATTTCTCATAACTGGTCAATTAAGATAGTGACCGAAAGGAAACATTATAATCAACAGAAAAGAGAGACAGAGAAAAAAATAATTGTTGGAGTGTATATTGAAATTTGAAATGTTTTTTTTTTTTGGTCTGAAAATAGATTTTCAATGATTCTTGCCATTAATTATATTCTTCAAGAAAAAGGAATACAGCTGATTAATCAAAAAACAACCTTTTTTAGATATCATTCAATAACAAAATAAAACTGAAATTTTTAAGAGAAAAATAATTTGAACAGAAAAAAAAAATGATTTCATTAGTCAATATTTTGGGATAAAATTTCTAATAAAAGAAGCCAAACAAGTGTTGTCCAAATTAAATGTTTGTAAAAAAATGTAAATTATTTTTTGTCTGAATTTTAAGTTTCTAGAATAAACATGGACAACCAGTTGTTGTTATAATAATAATAATAATAATAATAATAATAAAAGACTGGGGAAAAAAGGTCATCACTGGTAATTGTGGAAGAGATTAAAATTTGACCATACTAATAAATGGTATATGCACAAACCAGAATCTGTCCTAGAAAATGAGGCTCATAAAATGCCCTGTGATTTTGATATACAAACAGAAGACCAGACCTAGTATTAATGAACAAGAACAAAAACAACTTGTTATCTGGTAGATTTTGTGGTTCCAGTTGACAACAGAGTGAAAATGAAATAAAGCAAAAAGATATACAAATACTTTGATCTGATATGGAACATGAAGGGGACAGTGATACTAATTGTAGTTGGTGCAATTGTAACAGTCCCCAAAGGTTTGGAAAAGAGATGGGAGGAATTGGAAATCAGAGGAAGAATTGAGATTATCCAGACAACAGTATTAAGATCAGCTAGAATACACAGAGACTTGCTTGTTCCTCAGACTCCAGTGAAAGACTACCAGTTAAAGGTGGTGTAAAAAAAACTCACAAGGTGTAAAATAATAATAATAATAATAATAACGATCTTTTCCTTTCAGTTACTCAACACAAGATGAAACATCCCTGGAAAGAAGAATAAATAATCAGTATACCCATTGTAATCAACATGGGGAAGCTGATTAACCTTCTATGAATGTAGGCTGTTGTTGCTCCTTTTGTTCTTTCAGATATATGAGGAAAAATGGAAGCTTAGCCACGAGACAACCCAGTGAGAGGACAGCTGAGAGACGACCCAGTGACAGAGCAGGCGAGAGATGAAGAACAGTGTTAAGTAGAGAAAATAACTTACAAATACTCCACTGTTATTTTAAGAGCAACCCAGCACATAGAGGTTATAGGAAAAAAATGATTCAGATTTGGAATGACAACAATAATTTTAACACAACCAACCAAAGATTGGCAGACCAAGCAAGAATGATCTTGAATAGGAAAATTTTCTCTGAGATAATAGAGATATGTAGAAAGGAAAATCAAGGAATATAAATCCATGAGGAAAATCCTAATCAAAATGAACAACACACCTACAACCAAAACATCATACAATCTAGCTTCACAACACAGAAACTAACACAAGAACAGGGAAAGGACATAGAGATGATAAAACAAATCATTACTGATAAGAAGAAATATCCTTAGTAATTATAGACCAATAACTTGTCTACCCATGATGTGGAACATATTGACTGCGGTAATAAAAGAAGAAATATACTTTTCACTTAATTGGCGTAAACTTTTTCCAGAAGAACAGAAAGGATGCCGTAGAGGAAAAAGAGGAACATATGACTTAATCTATATAGATCAACATATCCTTAAAGAAGTACAAAATAGGAGGAAAAATATTGCAATGGCATGGATCAACTACAGAAAGGCATATGACATGGTCCCACATACCTAGATTTTAGAAAGTCTAAAAATGTACAAAATATCCAACAACATAAATTTCATCAAAAAAGCCATGGAAAACTGGCGAGTCCAATTAAAAGCAGGAGGGCAATCCCTGGCAGAAGTGAAAATCCAAAGAGATATTTTCCAGGGAGACTCATTATCACCACTTCTATTTATTATAGCAATGATGCCACTCAAGAAATGTACAGGGGGATACAAATATCAAAGGAATTAATACCTGGGCCATTCCTATTATAAGATACTCTGGGCCATTCTTAAAATGGACAAAAGAAGAACTCAGACAGATTGAAAATTAATGACAATGCACAAAGCTCTACACCCTAGAGACGATAAAGATATACTATATGTATCAAGAAAGGAAGATGGAAGAGGTCTTGCCAACATAGAAGACTGTGTAGAGGCCACAATTCAACAACCCAAAGAATACACAAAAAAGAGCAAAGACAGATTACTTATGGCAGCCAACAATAGCAGATGTAATATATTGAAAAACAGCAAAAACTAGAAAACAAAAATGGGAAGAAAAACAATTATATGGACACTTCAAACGACAAATCGGAGAGATTGCACATGAAAAGACTTGGACATGGTTAAGAAGAGGAAACCTCAAAAGAGAAACTGAATCATTAATAATTGCTGCACAAAATAATGCCATAAGGACAAATTATGTAGCAAACTAGCACAATGGGAATACAAAGCTAGGCATGACTGGGTTGGGAAGGTGATCCACTGGGAATTATGCAAAAATTACATTTTGACCATACAAAAAAATGGTATATGCATAAACCAGAATCTGTTCTTGAGAATGAAATGCATAAAATTCTCTGGGACTTCGAAATAAAGACGGATCACTTTATCCCAGCAAGGAGATCAGACCTAGTGTTGATTAACAAAAAAAAAAGAACTTGTCAACTGGTGGATTTTTCCGTTCCAGCAGATCACAGGATGAAGATGAAGGAAAACAAAAAGATGGACAAATACCTGGACCCTGCCAGAGAACTGAAAAAGCTATGGAATATGAAAGTCAAAGTGATACCAATTCTAGTTGGTGCACCTGGAACGGTAACAAAAAAACTTGGAAAAAAGACTGGAGAATCCGGAAATCAGAAGAAGAATTGAGACCATCCAGAATACTGCATTGCTGCAATATGTCAGAATACTCAGAAAGAGTCTTGAGGAGACTTGTTGTCACTCAGACTCCAGGGAAATACGCTGGTGTGAAAAACTCATAATAATAATAATAATAATAGGTCAGAATAAACAATATTTTGCTTACTTGATCACAAGTTGTATTTGGGCTGATGAATGAGTTCAATCTAGAATGTGTTCAAAGTTTACAAATCCAGTCAGTTTCAATGATTTTGCTTCTTTGTTTTTTTGTGTATTTTTAATTTGTCAGTTTAAAATCGACAAATCCTTCATGAATAAAGTATCATAATTCAATCAAAATATAAATCTGTTAAAAAAGACATTAATTTATTTATGAGCATTTTCTCTCAGTCATTAGACTTTTGTTTTTTGTTTCAAACATTTGTATTGTGTTGTAAATGAAAAGTTCAGTTTATGATGGGAATATCTTTTTTTTTTGTTTTGTTTTTTGTTGATGTAACAATGAAGAGACAATGTTGACTTTCATTGCATTTTATTATTGAATTGAGGTGTTTTTTTTATATTTTCTCCATCATTTTTCTGTATCCCTTTATTTTAAGAAAATAAAGATTTTCCTCTTGTAACAATATCACTGGTTTTCATAATGTTCTGTAATATTATCTTCTGTCTTTCTAAAAGAATCTGTTTTAATGGGTGTTTTTAACTAGCCACATATATGACATTGTTGGCTCATTGTGTCCCCCCTCCCTCTTTGCAGTTATTTTGGGACTCTTCTCTTTGGTAGTGAAATGAAGCATTTCACATTTATATCCATGCATGACAATCTTTGTTAAACACAAACTGTCTTTACTTTGTCATGTAGATGAGTAAGCAATCTCTTAACAAAAAAGATGGTCAAAATAAACAAAAATATCTTCATTGGTTGGTAAGAGTCTGTGAAGAAAAAGACTACAATGAAAGCGAATAGAGTGGAGCAAATATTTAAAAGACGTTCATCTGGGCTTGGACATTATTATGAACAATTAAATGAGGGAAAATATTTTGCTAAGGTTTTGTTACTATTTTGTTTGAAGCAAACAAAACACACCAGAGTACAATAAATGGGATTTTTATGATTATATATTTTGTGAAATAACAAAAACTTGATTAACAATGACTCTTTATTATGTGTTGATGGGGGGGGGGGGCACAAAAAAGAATATGAGCTGCAATTTGCATTTGTAAAAATTATGAAAGAAAAAAAGAAAAATGAAGGAACATATATTTATCTTGATACAATTGTTGAAAGTTTGTTATTTTCATTTCTGTCTGACTGATTTTAAATCTCTTTTCAGTGTATTAATGTGTGTGTGTATGTGTATAAAAAAAATCCATGAAGCTGTCAATTTCTAATAAAAGTATTATCATGCAATCAAGAAAATGTTTCTAAGAAAAAATGAAAATTTAAAATAAAGGAGAAAATTAAGTTGTGAAAATTTATAAAATTTGATGGTTCAGTTTTTGATGAAATATTTTCTTAAAATGATATTTCTCTAAAGTTTTAAATTCAATTACAATTTTTTAATTTAACAAAAAAAAAAGGGAAATAGTTGATTCTGATTAGTTTTAATCAGAATCAAATATTTTCCTTTTTCTTGTAACTTCTTATAAAAATCAATTCCAATGATCTGACCAACATATTTTACAAAAATCAGTAGTAAGAGTCAATTTTAAAAGAATTGAAGAATGAAAACTATTCTTGGAATTGGGGGAATTAGATTTTGTAAGTACTATATGATATAAGGTTAAGGCAATGTGGATTTAATAAAATCAGTTAAAATCCCAGTGAATAAAGTAGTGATAGAATTTCTATTGTATTAATCAATTTTTTTCTTTTTAAAAATTCAATGAATCAATTATTCATGATTTGCACAAAAAATTGATTTGTTTTCTTTTTCAATAAAAAAATATGTGTGATGGGAAAAAGTGTAGAATATGACCAACACTATTGAAATTTAGAGTTCACAATAATGAATGGGTTTTTGGCATTCTCCTGTGGGTCATCTCTGATTGTCAGCAGGGGTGACCGACACTGGAGTGGTGGTATCACTTGGAGATGAGAGTTCAGAGGAATCAGCTGATTCCTCTATAGGGGAATTTCTTATTTCCTTGATGTCAGTTCCATCCATTACATTTTGATGGCCAGTGGTATCAGTAATTTCCAAAGTCAGTAGACCAGTAATTTGAATGACTGAATCAGTCATTTATCAGGATCAGTCGGCTTACTGTAGACTGTATCTTTACATCCATCAATCAGGGGTTCATATTTACTGACATGAACATGACGGCATTGTAGGACCGGCCCTCATAGAGATAACCAACTCAGTATTGAATGTCCACTGGGAGATCAGTGTTGATACATAAAGAGGCTTTCATATGGTGTGTACAGTAAAGACCTAATTGGATATAATACATCAGGTAGTACTTGCTCCAATTGTGATTCAAGTAAACCTCTGGATGGTACAGCCAGTGTAATGTGCTTCCAGATTATGCTGTAGAATCACTCACACTATTTCCTTGCAGGTTATACAGCATCGCTGGCAGCAATACCTAGTTTTGTCAGGTACTCCTTTAGTGCTTTAGATAGGAATAAAAGTCTCCAATCAGAGTGTACATATGCTGACATAACCACTGCAAACAGTCGGTTAAGACAACAGATAATCATTTCTGTTGACATGGGAAGTGAGAATACTCATCTACTATTGTCAGTAAGTAGTGGTTCCTAAAAGTAGAAGGCAGTGGTTCTTTGAAATCAATGCTGATTCATTCCACAGGCTGTATGGCTTTGAGGAGATGGGATGTTCTATAAATATAAAACTGTGATTTTATTTGAGCACATGAGAGACTCTGCACATACTTTCTTTACCTCATCAATAGTAGCCAGTTTCATTAATCCTGGATGGCAAAGAAAATTGTGGAGATTTGCTAATTTTTCTTTGTTGATAGTATCCCTACAATGGGCGCTTAAGAGTATGCCAGCTTGGATATTATTTTGGCCTGGTTAGTATATTATATCATACTCATAATATCCCAATTCCATCCTCCATCACTGGATGTTATTGTTTTTAATTTTTTTCCAGTCTTTTAGAGTGGAACATATAATTGACTGCCTGTTGATCTGTGACAATAGTAAACCTTTACCCTGACAAGTAGTGACACCACTTTTTCACAGGCCTCCTTTTTGACCAATGCATGTTTGTGTTTGTGTGGGTGTCAGTATCTGTGAAAAAAGGCAGCTTGATTCAGTGTAGCATTAGTTTCCACTATAAGGGCTATAGTTTCATTTATGGAGTTCAGAAATGCCTTTTCAATTTCCTCCTTGATGAATGCTTTCTCTGCTTCGTGGTTGAGAGGAAATGTATCAGCCATCATTATTGATCCACTTAGGGATCGACTGTAATAGAAGAATAGACAGTGAGGTGGTCTTGTCTTTTGGGAGTGGTAATTCTTTATGAGGTCTCAGCCTGTCTATGTCAACTCTTAGTGAACCATGGGTTATAGTATAGCCCAGGAAATCAATCAATTCAGTTGAAATGATTGATTTCTTCTTATTGAATTTGAGATTGTGGAGCTCTGCAATTTCACAGAATTGCTCCAAATTCTTTTCATGTTTTTGTTGAGTTTTTCTTGTAAAAATGATGTTGTCCACATAGACATATGTGCTACAGAAATTGTTATCTGATGATGTTGTCAATGATTCTTTGGAAGCAGGCTACCCCATTAATGACTCCAAACGGGACTCTACAAAACTGATAGAGTTTACTGTTAGTCTCGAATGCAGTGTATAGTTTCTCTTCACTTTGGATAGGTAGGCAATCTTTAGGCCTAAGGAACTATAGAATCTTAAATGAGAAACCTTGTTGACCAGAACATCTATCACTGGGAGGAGGGGGGGCATTGAGGCAGATGAAACTTGTCTGGCGGTAATCTACAACTAGTCTCTTTCATTGGCTATGATTAGCATCTGATCCCTCCAGGGAGATATACTTTCCTCGATAACTCTCTCCTGCAACATCATCTAAATCTCAGACTGCACAAACTTTTTGTCATCATTTCTGAGTCAAGGAATTTAGTGGCAATTGGTTTGCAGTTTGGAGTCAGGTTAAAAAACAAAAATGGCATGTCAACTGAAACAGATAGAACACTGCAAAAAGAATTGGAAATATGAAAGCTTTTCCTAGCACAACCAAACACAAAAGACATTTCAGAGTGTTGACTCATAAAGTCTTGGCCCAGGATCATGTCACAGCAAAGGTCTGCTAACACAGAGTCTTGTATTGGGATAGTATTCCCCAAGAAGGTTGATTTCTACCATGTAGAGTCCTTTTATTTGAGAATTTAATGGTGACAAAGCCATGAATATGTTTCCAGTGGTGGAGTCCATCTTCAATTTTAGTCTCTTGATGTAATTGTAAAAAATAAAAATAACCCTGAACTTCCAGTATCAACCAGGGCCATAGCTTCCTCATTATTAATCAATATAACTACCCATCGTTCACTTCATCAGTCCTGAAGAAGATGAAACAATAGTAGCCAGGATAGAAGTAGGCAGACTAGTAGTAGATGTAGGTGACTATGTTGACTGGCACACTTAAGAGAAATTACCTTTTCTCCTCACATTTATACTATGTGGCCTCTTTTGCTGGGCAGTGTTTACATTCATGGCAAGAACTGGCACAAAAAACTTCCTTTTTGTGGTCCTTGGTGGAGCAATTGCACATGTACATGTTTCAACTTCTCTCTTATGACTGGTATCAGGTGACGAATATGATTCAGGTGGTTTTTGAACAATATCCATGGCTCTGGCTCGGTCCAACCATTGTGGGTAAGTCTAACATTTTGTTCTCAAGTAGACATTGCCTCATAGTCTGTGTGCGCAGTCGCTTGACAAAAGGTGTCTCTAATATAGTCATCTCAGTTCTGTGTTGTGCTTACAGGTTTAAAATTACACTCTTTTCCAAGTAGTTGTAATTTCTGTACATAGTCGACAATCAACTCATCTTCCTTTTGGTGTCAACTGGCTCAAGTGTGTCTCACGAAAACCTCATTCTTTGGTTTTATGTACAAATCCTTCAATATGTCTAGAGCCATCTCAATTCTGTAAATTATTCATACACAGAAGGAAAAATAAAGGTGACCAATGCATCAAGTTTGTCTGTATTGCTTTCTTGGGTAGATCGATAGATCAATGCCAAAAAAGGTTTGCTAGCATTGCGTAAAGTCTCTGTCTGCTGAGGGAGAGTTACATGATACATCCAAGCAATCTGGTTAGAAGAATTTGTCCATCTTTTGTTTGGCTAGGTCCTAGTAAATTTATTCATTAAATTGAAGTATTCAGGAGACCTCTTAATAAGGCTTTAATGACGAATAAATGCCAACATGACTTCTTCATAGAAGAGTGATAATAAGGTAGATTAACAAAAACGGATCAAAAGGAGATAAGTTTAAAATTCAAAGGTGAGGAGTGGTAAAGAATGTAGAATACAATACAAATCTTCATCTGAATAGAACTGATATCAGGATGAATGATAGTTGCACTGGTGAATTCTAATCGGCTTTAAATATTGAAATCTTTAAACTGTGACTTTTAGAAAAATCATTTTTCACAAATAGGATTACTTATCTCACCAATCAATCTAACTAAATGTGTGTGTGTGTGTGTGTGTGTGTGTGTGTGTGTGTGAAGGAAAACTCTGAACCTGTTAAACTTCACTTAAGAAATTGATCTTGTGTTGCATTCTGCTTGTGTGGAGGGGTTGGGTAAATATACATGTGTGTGTGTGTGTGTATTATGTAAAAACCTATCTATGCATCCATTGTCTGCACAGAGCTGATGTAAGATGTTGCTGATTGATCAACACTGGTGTGTCCATGTGTAGAAATCCATAGAACATTGCTTAAGAGTCTGTCCTTACTTCTCATGCGGTGCCTAGCATATCTTGCTTGTCTTATATGGATGGTTTGCAAGATGGGAGGTAAGTAGCCATACAGCTGCTGTTTTGTAGGATGTTGCTTCAAGGATTTGTTAAAAACATCAAGCAACATTTTTGTGTAATTCCCATTTAGCTTTTTCTCCAGTCATTTTGTTAAAGTCCCAAGTTGTGCAACCATACAACAGTACTGATACGGCTACAGTTTGGAAACATCTTTGCTTTATCAGAGATTAAATTTCATATGGTCCTTATACTGTCAATAGTAGTACATGCTTTACCTATGTGTATGTTAGCATCACTTTCAGTAGATGAGATATTTCTACCAAAGTATATGAACTGGTCTACTAATTTTAGAGGCTTGTCATTAATGTGGAAAAATGGGCAACATTTTGACTGAAACACATGAACTCTGGTTCACCTGAGTTAACAGAAAGACCAATGCTTCTTGCCACCTGCTCCAGGCTATATAACAGAGATTCAGTATTCACAAGAAGTGCTAGATAATCTGTGTAGTCTGCATCTGTAATAGTTTTTGTGGCATGTTATCTGCTTTTTTCCTTTTTTACTGTGAAACTATTTTCTTTCATGATATATATATATATATATATATATATATATAAGGAAAAATAAAAATAGTCAAACTGCCAAATGTCCATATTATATCATAATGGTGGGGAAGGGACAAAAAAGGGGAAGGGACAAACGATATGTTTGACATTACAATGGGCAGTTATCTAAAACTGAAATTTGTAAGTTTGATGGCATATATTTCCAATAATGAAAATTTGGGTTTGTTTTGTAATAACGGATTATTAATGGTGAAAGATTTAACAACAGACAAATGGAAAACATTGATAAAAATATTTAAAGATCATAATTTGAATATAATGTCAAATCTGGAATAGGTAAACTTTCTCAATATAACTTTTGATAAAATAGACATAGCAGCCTTACTGAAAAGTATACATACATTTTATATACATAACTACATCCCATAATTGCCATTGGACCAATTAAAAAAAGCACCAAAATCTTCAACAGGAAAAAAAAAGGATACAAAAATACCCTGAAGACTAGCAGCCTCAATAGCCAGTTGACATGTGTAAATAACCAAAATACAAGAAGATGCAACAGATTCAGAAATGTATAAGAATATGAATGTAAAAAAAAAAATGTAGGATGAATATTCCTTAGGTTGGTTAACAAGCATTTTGCTGTGTCAGAAATGCTGTATAAATCATCTAATAAAAACATTTCTCTAAATTCTTTTTTTTTGGGGGGGGCTCCCAATTACGACAAGAAAGTTCCCAAGTCCGACAAGTAATACCTGAAGGAGGATGGTGGGCACATTGACCGAAACATTGTACAGATAACAATAAGAATGAGGACAATAGTCTGAATAATTGAAATAATCCAAATAAAAATATCTTTAAAATGAGTTGATGCTGCATAGAGAAAATTATTTACAAACAACAGCAAAATTTTGCATGGGGAAACTAGCAATTGCGAAAACCCTAAAAGTGTCCCTTTTGAAAATAAACTGCCTTGCAATAAATATAATATAAAAGGCAATAGTAACTGCTGGTGTAAATGAAGATGGCAGTGAAAGGGTTAGAATTGGAGTGAGAGAAAAAAAGTTTTATAATTATCAAACAAGCACTGGAAATAAGAAGTATAGTAATAATGTAATTCTGGCAAACTATGAAAGATAAAGGACAATCAGTAATCATCAAATGGCAGATAATAAACAAAAGGAAATAAGGAATTTTCTTCAAATTACAACCTAAAGAAAAAAAAAAAAGAATGAAGAAAAGGTATGGGGGGGGGGTGATAAAGAAGACATATTGTTACATTTTCCTTTTTTTCCTTTCCTTCTGTCTTTATTATACACATTCTCATTTATGTTAAAAATTAATATAAAATCAAATAACCAAACATAATAGTGATATCCATCTGACAATCATGCAGCCCATTAGAATCAAACTTGGATTAATGGGAAGTATTTGATATTTTAGATTTTAAATTGGCTCTACCTGAGCCTTTAACTTCCACGGATATACTAGTGTCTCAGTTGAATATCATTTCAACCTTTAAAAAGCATAATTTTTCATATCCAAAACTGGAAAAAAACAAACTCTGTAGTGAAAAGATTAAAGACAGAAAAGGTTAGCAGCACAATGAATTATTTTTAAATATGCTATTTAAATTTAACTTGGTAGTAAAAGGGTTGATAAGAGCATCAAACACTTAAAAAATACCTGATACATTTTGAACAATTACTTGCCTTTATCAGCGCTATTGTATGGCTACACTACTTGGACCCTAATGAAGCGCCTAGAGAATAAGCTAGATGGGAGCTGCACAAGAATGCTGCACGCAATCTTAAACCAGATGTGGAAGCAAATTTTCTTAGATTTTAATTTATCATTTTGTGTGTTTTCATTAAAAAAAACATTCATTTAAAAAAAAAAAAAAGAAAAAAAAACAAGAAAAAAAAAACCTGAAACGAAATTTGGTAAAGATTTCCATGGAAATTAAAATGTCACTGGTTCGATTTTGTAGACTGCTGTGACCAAAAAGAAGAAAAACAACAACAAAAAAATTTAACAGCTGGTAAAACTGAAAAGGTCATATGAAATTTGAATGAACATTTTATGTTTTTATGGTTTGGGACAAATTTTAAGAATAAAAAAAAAGGGGGAAAGAAATTTATAATAATAGAAAAACATTTTTAATTTTTTATGAGAGATTTATACAGAAAAAAATATAGATAAGGAAAAAAAAAATTATACAGAAATTGAAAACCAAATAAAAGTTTTATCCTGTTTAGAGACAATATGAGTAAACATTTTTCTTCTGGATGAAAATTTCTGTTGGGTCAAAAATGCAAGGAAATAAATTTTTACTAATTTCCACTTGAAAACATCTAATAAAAATCAAAAACTAAAACACGTGGAAATTATTAACCTAAATCAGAATAAATCCTACATTAAAGAATTTGAATTTATTCTGTTGAATGTAGGATTTTCAGTTTTCTTTCATCTACTACAACCAACCTGTTAAACCTGAAAGTCTTTTCAACTAAGATGAGTCAAAAGTTTTGGAATATTTAAAGTATTTCAGCATTTGTTTGCAAGGAGGAACCAATTAATGGTTCTTTGTGAAGGACCCAAGTTTTGCTGACAAAAACTTGCATTTGTGCTTGGATGTTGTTCAATTATTTTAACTAAAACCTAATCTTCCAGAACAAAAGGTTTCTGACCTTTGTCTTCCTTGAAACATCTGAACCAGTTTTGTGCCATACATTCATTGACAGTTCCACGACCTTCCCTATCATTAATTTCTTTCAATGTTGCCTTTGCATTTAGTCACATAAAATGTCTCTAATTGAAATTTTTTTATCACTCATTATCAAAGGTGTAAAAATAAAGAATAAACAATTAATGTTTATGTGTTAAATATGAAAATTAAAAATAAACAATTCAGCAATGATTGGACAAGAAGTTTTTATCAAATTAATGATCTAACATTGTCAAAGTTATCAAAGAGCAATGGTTAATAGTGGGTCAGGGGTGAGGGGGGTCACTTGATGGTTCATTGGTTTTTGGTTCTTATGGCATCAGCTGTTTTTGTTGCGGCATCACAAAACTTTCAAAACAAGCAGATCCATTTCAATAATCCATTTTCATAGTTTCTTTAACAAATTTCCTTACTTTATTCACTCAACAATTTTTCCTACCACTTTATTGGTCGGCTCTTACTAAATAAAAATTACACAAAGGATCTTTCAAGGATTAGTTTAATCAAATATCTCTCCTTGCCACCCCATAATACATGACACGAGTAAAAGAATAAAAATTATCAGTTTTTAATGAAGACAATGCAAAAATAAACAAATAAGATAAAACAGACTTTTTTTATGAGTAAAAACATTATTCCACAAAGAAACCAAAATAAAAAGGAGGTGTGCACAAAAAAATAAATAAATACTTGCAGCAATTTTTAAAAAAAGAAAAATTTCCAGTCATTCTTGCTTCAAAGAATTTGACTCAGCAGCATTTGTTCTTATCTACCCACAATTATTTTTAAGGATAGATGGATGAAATTAAACTTATGTCAAGTTGCCATGATTAAAAAAAAACAAAAAAATAGAAAATGTAAGCAGCAAAAGAATTGATAAAAATGGTTTCATTTGTTGCATTCTTAAAAATCTGTCTTACACTTTTAAAATGAAAGAATTCTTCACTGATAGAAATAAAAGTTTTGGAATTAATAAAAACAGATTTTTTAAATCAAAGAACAAATAAATCAATTTGAACAATGATGCGTCACATGTGATGAAAATCTTTTATCAATTCATTATTTGTAGAATTTAAAAGTTTTCTTGTAAAATATCAAATCCAACAACAGAAAAGGATTCTCTCTCTCTTTTTTTTTTTTTTTGTCATCTTCTTAGAAATTCTGATTTTTGTTGATTTAAACTAAAAATCCAAAACCAAATAAATAGAACATTTTTTCATATCCATTAGGGTCAATAGTTGCTACTGAAGATTTCTTTTTTCTTGTCATAGAAATTGTAAATATTGTCATGAAATGAAAAAGAAAATTGCAGCAGTAGTTTCAGGCAATTTTGCTGCCTAAATGTTCACTTCTATTTCAAAGAATTTACTTAATGAAAACTCAAATCTTTTGTCTCACAACATATTTATCCATGCAAATGAATGAGAAAATCTGCAACATCCTTTAGAGTGGCAGAATATGGGTTGATATTTCATTCAAGATACCAGATTCTGTATATCTGTTGCCTACCCTTGTACATTCTCCTAGTGGAAGGCCTTTCTAGAAAAAGATTCTTTAGGTTTGGTCTTCCTGTTACATGTTGGGTCTAAATGCACTATTTGACCCCATTTCTGAGCATTTTCAATGTTATTGGCAATTCTCTTAGAAAGTCTATTCATTAGCAGGTCTAGAACAACTGGATACCATGACTCTAATGGAGCCTGTAGGGCTATCAGAAGAAGAATACATCTTTCTAGCGACACCTTCTGAAGGATCTGATGAATCAATATTGGAGGAGGAAATGCGTAGGCATACATCCCCGTCCAATCTATGCTCAGACCATCTGAGGAATACGCAGCATCAACTGGATAAGGGGGAGCAAAACACCCCCAACTTTCTGTTTTCTGGAGTAGCAAAAAGGTCTATGTTTGGATGCTCGAACCTCAAAAAAATTAAGTCCACTATCCTCCGTTCCAGGCTCCATTCTGTCAACTGAGCTCCCACTTGACCCCTCGATAGACGGTCTGCCAAAAAATTCTTCTTTCCTGGAATGTGAGCTGCATAAAGGGAAATGTTGTAATCTGCTGCCCAATGGGACACTTCCCATGTCAATAGACAAAGATGAAGGGACCTTGTGCCCCCTTCTTTGTTGATGTATGCTACTATTGTGGAATTGTCACATCTTAAAAGAACTCTCTCCCCTCTGACATGAGGTAATAGTTGAACAAGAGCTAGATGGACTGCTTTTAGCACCAGCCAATTGATATGGTTCCTTCCCTGGTGTTCGTCCCAAACTCCTGCTACCTGGTGAGTGTTTAAGTGAGTTCCCTAGCCTTTTTCTGAAGCATCTGTCCAAAGAACTAGAGCCTCTACGTGGTGAAGCAGAACCCTTTTGAAGAAGTTCTCCCTTCTTATCCACCATACAAGGTGTCTTGTTAAAAAAACTCTTTATAGGGATCATCTTTTCGATATTGTTCGTTCGAGGAATCCACCATGACCAAAGGTAGAATTGGATTGGCCTCATATGTAAACGAGCCCAGGGAATTAGATCTATGCATGCAGCCATTAGACCAAAAAGTCTGAGAAACATGTGAGCTTGGCAGAAACTTGTCTCCAAAATACAATCTATTTGTTGTACCAGATTCTGGAATTTCACCTCTGAAGGATAAATTATTCCCTTCTCCAAATTGAAGAGAGCTCCCAGTTACATCATCTTTTGAGATGGAATCAAGTGAGATAATTTATGAACAACCCCAAATCCTGGAGAAGGTCCGGTATCAAAACAACTTGCTGACTGAGAATACGTTGATCCTGATTTCTGACTAACCAGTCATCCAGGTACATGTATTTGACAGGACCTGAGAAATCCCCCCAGTGCCAACATCATCTTTGTGAACACCCTGGGGCTATTGCAAGACCAAAGGGCATAGCTTTGAATTGGTAATGTATCCCTTGAAAATGAAACCGTAGAAACTGTCTGTGACCTGGGAAAATAGGAACACGGAAGTAAAAATCCTTCAGGTCCACAGTAATTACCCAATCGCCCCTCCTCAAGGCCTGAAAGTTTCCATCTTGAAATGAGGAACCACAAGATAGGCATTTATCCCTCTCACATTTAGGATGGGATAGAACCCTCCATCCCTCTTGGGAACTAAAAAGGTGCTATAACACCCCTGACCCTCTTAGTCTCTGGGAACTAATTCTATAGCTTATTTTCCTAACAAGTCTTTTATTTCATCTGAAATAACGTCTCTCTGGCAAGATGAACTGAATACAGTACTTTTTACACCACTTTGTACCTGTGTTGAAGCAAACTGATGCTTTAATCCCTCCTCCCAGACTATGCTCAAGATCCAGTAGTCAGAAGTAATCTTCTTCCAACCCTCCAAGTATCTTGCTCGGATTGAGGCAATACTCTGACTATTGTCATTGACTTCTGAAACCTGGATTTCTTAAAACCTATTTGCTCACTCATCCAGGTTGAAACATTCTGTTTTCTCCCTTGCTTAAAGCTGTTTCTGCTTTTTCTGACCAAAAATTGAAGAATTAACATAATTGGTCTCTTTAGGGCCCTCTAACTTTCTCTTCACTTCAAAATAATTATTCCTGACATGTTGAGTTTCTCTTGCATTTCTTAGGTTTTCTGCACTGCTATGAAAAACATCGAAGAATTTTCCCGAAAACAATTTCGGGTCTAAAGTCGACAAACATGATAGCTTGTTTTTTGTGGTTTTATTCTTAAAAACATGTTTTTCAAATAAGGACTCCGTCTCACGGAGGCAGAGCATAGAATGACCCTGGACATAACATCCGCCATAGACTGAAATAACTGGGATAGACCCTGCAGGGCTTCTTGTCTATCTGATACAGAACCCAAAGCGTCTATATAAGAAGAGATTAAAGAACCGTAAAAGATTTGCCTAAGCCAAAACCAAGCACTCGGTTCTAGCTTTTTAAGGTACAAATTAGCAGAGTCAGAAGATTTGCTGGAAAATTTAATGTGAGTACCATGCATTGGGTCCTTACTGTTAGAAGGCACCATAATTCTCTCCTCAATGTTCTCATCTAGCCGAGGGGGGGAGACACCATATATTTTTGGTCTTCCGAAGACCTAAAATGTTTATTTTTCCCCTAGCCTGCCATTCAGAATCAACCTTTTCCAGTGCTCTAATAACAGATCCATCAAAAGGCAGAGTGATAGTCTCTTTCAGTCTAGGAGCCAGCAAGTGATCCACCACATAAGATTTGAATTCTGAGTCTCTACTCCTCTCCACACAGGAAATATTTAATTTCAAAGCTACCTTCGAAAATAAAAGAATTCCATTCCACAGTATGTGTTCTAACTGTGCTTTCCTCCAAATTCTGTTCCCTTTTCTACTTCAGAGTAATGACTGATATAAACTTCTCCCTTCGAATCAGAGTTCGCATTGGTATGTTCAAGAAAAGAAAGATGAGTATCATCCTTGTAACTTCTCGCCAACTGTCTGGTATGAGTCTCACTTAATTGGTTCTTGCTTTTTTTTTTAAATAAGCTTAATCCTGCTATCAATTATATCATTCAAATCTTTAAACCCCCCTACTTCAGGTAGGAATCTGGAGGAGTAAGAAATTTTAGGTTCTTGTCTTTGGTTTTCACAAACTGATATAAGTGGGACCTCAGTCGGCAAAGACTTGTTTAGTTTCTGCTTTTGTTTTTCTGTAGGTGACATAAGATGGAACTTAGTCAGAAAAGGCTTATTTAAAATGTTGTGACCATTGTAATGGTCCAGTTCATCTATTCTCAAAAGAGAATGGACGTCATAACTACCCGCAGTCTGAAGTGCTGAAACATCTTCTGAAAAAAGCTGCGACCATGTACATCTTTCCATTATTCTTTTTTTATTTAAGAAACAATACAAAAGAAAATGGAATTCAACATATGGAAAAAAAAAATTGAATTTCTTTTCCTCTCTTTTTTTTCCAAAAAAAAAAAAACACAAAGAAAAATGGAATTCAATGTATGGAGAAAAAAAGGGAATTTAAATTCAAAATACGACTTTCAGCACAACAACTGAATAAAAGGAGGAAAAGGGCAGAAAAATAATGACTCACCAATTTCTTCCTTTTTTTTTCTCTCTTTCTTCTCGGTATGGTAAAAATTCAAGTAGGAGAAAGCGTTTCAAACTTCTCACTCCCCATCCGAGTATAAAAGTGAGATATTTATCTTCTTTGGTCAAAAGATGTTGATGGAGAAGGGAGATAATTAAGAATAAATAAATTTTTTTTAAAAATTCCTCTACTTAGATGGTATAAAGTTCCTTCAGTGTGTGACCTGATTCAGGTTTGGAAGATAGAAAAAGAAAGAAAGAAAAATCGGAAGTTAAAATCTTCCGATCGTTTGGGTCAGAATTACAGGGCCGCGATCGAAATATGACCTGATCTAGGTTTTGAAATTAGAAGAAAGAAAGAATTAATAAACGGAAATATAACTCGCTGGCCGACTTCAGCCGTAGATCCAAAACAGATGGGCGATCCGAAAATGACCTCGACCGGAGGTCGAGGCGATAGTGGCCGGTAGTAAATCTCAAGTAGGTCGGAACTCCCAGAAGTGAGGGAAGCCGTTCTTAGACGAGTCTTTGATGTATCCAGACTTTTAGTCGCGGGGAAAAGATAAATCTTGTTTTATAGATTACCGGAACATGAAGAAACCAGGATTAAAGAGAATCTATTGTTTTTATGTTTCCCTATGGCTGGAGAATGGAGATAAACTCTTGTTGGAAATCGACATTAAAAAAAAAGGGTCGAATGTATTTAAAAAAAACACATTCAAGTGGCCGGAAGAGATGGTACCCAGATTGGTGGGCGGAAGTAAATTTGATTGGCTCGTTGAACAAGAGGAAGGCGGTTACCCTTCTTGGGTGGGTGAGCAGAAAAATTCCCGATGTTTTCATGCCGATTTTTTGGCTTGAGGAGCAGAAGAGGCCGAATAGGCAGATGAGGCCAAACGGGCAGATGAAGTTGTGATCGCTTGAGAATCGGGCTAGCTGACAAGATTACGCAATACTGAGAGCCGAGAGTAACTGACTTCAGCTAAGACCATTTTGAAAACTTAGTCAACTTACGAACTGTTTTGCACAATACTTTGCAGAAGACCAGAAGTATTTAATTACGGGCACATCACTCCACAAACCTTGAGAAGTAATTATTTGTATTCCTATATTTCGAATATAAATGTTGTTGATTTTTTAAAAAGAAAAGATTCGTTATTTTTTTTCATGTGACCAATCGGCCGCCATTAATCTCGGAAATCGGTTTCTATAGCAGATTTCTAGTCGTTTGAGATCTTAGCACAACGTGGGGCATTCGGCTAGACTTCCAGCAAATATAGAGACCCTGCAATCCGTGGTTGATGCAGAAAATCCGATCTTGACGGCCAATTTCAGAGATTCTGTGAGCCCTTCAGCTCGGGAGCGACCGACGGGTTATAAGTGTGAATTGCATTAGTTATACAGGTAAGTATAGATATTGATATAAACAAGGTGTTGTATTAGGGGGTAGAAATTTTACTTTGATGAAACAAAACTCATCAACTAAATTATATTCTAAATTTGGAGGGTAAGCAAGAGCATTATCCATAATTAAAAGGCATTTTATTGGCAGTTGCTTTTCCTTAAGATATTCTTTCACCTTTACTCTTCATTATGTTATTTTCTTGAAGAACCCTTAGGTTATCTGAATGATAAATAAGCAAGGGCTCAACCCTGCAATCACCACGAGCATTCCTGCATAGCAAGAGAAGGAGCCTATCCTTCATGGGCTTGTATCCAGGTAATGTTTTTTTCTTCCTTAATGATGTAAATCCTGCTTGGCAAATTTTTCCAAAATAAGCCAGTCTCATCACAGTTAAACACTTTTTGGAGAAGATGCATTAACACAGTCACTAAACTCTGCAATATATTTTTCAGCCACCTTTTTGTTTGAACTGGTTGCCTCCCCATGCCTAAGTAACACTATATATACCAGTTCAGTGTTGAAATTTTTCAAACCAACTTCTACTGTTAATATCACTGCTGCATGTTTTAGGATCTGTGAATAAGGGTTAAAGTAGCCATAAAATAGAGAATAAACACAAATGAAGTGAAAAATGTTGTTGTTTGAACTCTGAATGGGTTGACTTGAGTGTTGTTCAAGAATTGAGGTTCCACTTAGATGGGTGACCATTTAGTTGCAGGTATTGTAAATAAAGCTTAGTAAATAACTTTAATAGACTTACATAGCATAATGGTTATCAAGTTAGGTTAGTTGACCACTGTTAATGAGTTTGACTCTCACTGGGTGCCTCATATTTCTGGCCTTGTGCTAAACTAAGGTAAGTTTAGTAAATGACAACTTTGATGGAGACTTTACCCCCTACCCTTACCCTACTTATTTGATTGATTGTGATTGAAATTTAGTTTCTAACTTTTGCTAAGAAACAAATATACAGAGATTATGCTATGAGAGTAAAGCAGGTGTTGAATATTATACTAAAATTATGCAATAATTGTATAAAAAAGGAGGACTCACTGTGGAACAGTGGTTAACAAGATAATCTTTCAACCTAAACCTTGGCCTTGTGTCAGACTAAATTGGAATTAGTAAATATCTATATCATTATTATCATTTTTAATTTGATATTTTTTTCTTTTTTGTTTGAAGCTCCAAATGTTATAAAGGGATTCAATTTACAGTTGCTCATAAGCAAAAATAAATTGGGTGAATTTTGTAAAATGCTTTAACATTGTAATGTTTTTACATCTATGGTATTTTTTATTTTTCAATTAAAAAAAACAAACTTATATAGACATAGCAGATATTGGTATTGAAATATGCACTTAACAAATAATTATTATCAACTTGAAACCATTTAATTGCTTGCAAAAAATAAAAACTGGTCTTGATGTTAAATAACCCAATAAGGGTTGACATGCCATAAAACCAACTGACAGCGAGAAAACTTTTGGTATTTTGCTGAATTATATGAAATTATTGATTCATTTAGTGAAACTATTCAACTGGAAAATATACAATATTTCAAGCAGGAATCCCTGTTGGTTTATAAATAAAACTCACAACCTTGAAAAATTAACTAAATTGAAAAAAATACTATAACAAATTGGAAAAAATAGGCAGATTAAAACACAAGCAAAGAATTAAAAATATTCTGAATGAATAATGAGGGGGTCATAGCATTAAAAAGAAAAGAGGGGGACAACAAACAATTGAGATTTTTATTATTTTCCAAATTGATTTTTTTTTTTTTTTTGCTTTAATGATGAATTGAGAATTTTCAATTAGATTCTTATAAAGATTTGAGGATTACCATTTTTCTTTTTTTTCTTCTTTTTTACAAAAAAAGTTTCTAATCAATTACAATATTTCAATTGATTTGATATTTAATAATTATTAATATAAATTATGCTATTATCACTGAGTTTTATTTGAGACTATTTTCCTATCAAAACACTGATATTATGCATTATTGTTTTAGAAAATGATTCACTTGATAGTTTCATTATCAAAATGAAATGTCAAATGAAATTCTCAATTCTTCAATTTCTATGAAATTACTAAGTCAAAATTTGAGTCAATAAATATTTGAGTTTTACCATTACAATCATTTCCTAAAATTATAGATTTAAATTATTATTTTAAAGGTAGAATTTTTATATGAAAAAACACATACAAAGAAGTAAAAAAAATAATTCTTCAAATTCAGTTTGCTATAACAGACAATTTCAAATTATTTCTCTCCAAATAAAAAGGAATATAACCCTTTAATGAATTTATATAATTTATTCTTAAATAATTACAAATGTGTGTTTATTTTTAGTAAAGGAATGGGTATTATTTGATTGGGAGAGAGGGTATATAAAACAAAGATAATCATTTTTACTTGGCAAAAATGAAAAACAGACAAACAGATTAAATGCTCTCATCCATTGTGGCATAGAGGGATGTTTATATTATATTACTCAGATGTCCATTTCATGATTATAAAATACTAGAAAAGATGTGACCCATTGGGTCACCCATTGAGCTTGGGTTAGATTGTTAAAAAATCACAATAATGTAATTTATTTTTAATACATTTTAAACTATTTTTCAGTCAATTTTGTGCCAATTTATCGTAAACATGGACATCAACGTTCTCTAAGATGACGTAAAATCTGTATTTTACAAAATAATTTTACCCTTCCCTCTCTATTGAAAAAAATTACCAAAAATCTGGGAATTTTCCAATTTCAATGAAGTTTTCAGTGTTGATTTATTAATAAATAGATTTTATAATGCATCAGTTATTTTATTTCAAAACCTTCTGACTTAATTAGGTATTTCTGCTATGGTAAATTAATATTTAAAATTCATTTTGAATATGAAACGCCTAATTTTAAGTTTCAAATTTCCAATTTCTAGATTTTAAAAACAAATATCTATTTAATAACTACTTTAGTTTTTTATTGTTAACTAATAATTTTTGTAAAAATACTATATTGAAAATTTAGGACGCCCTCCTTTTAAACAGAACAAATCTCGATGTATATTTTTCTTTCATAAGATAATAGTCAATTAAATCCAAAAGAGTAAAAAAAAAATCTACAAAAATAATTTTCTTAGTTTTTAGTTTACATTTTATTTTCCAATTTTCGATACTTATTTTCTACCAGGATAGCTCCCTTAATTTTTCCCTTCTATTTACACCTTCAGTCTTTTGTCTTTTTACTCATACTGTAATTAGTTTCAACTTTACAACTTTAGATATTTTGCCCCCACCAAAAAACATGTGGTGGGCTCAAAGTTAAGTGACCTGAAAAAAAATCAGAAAGTTTTGAAATAAAATAAATGATGCATTATAAAATCCATTCATTGATAAATCAACACTGAAAATTTCATTAATTGGATAGTTCCCTGATTGTTAGTAAATTTTTTTCAACCGGGGGAGGGGGGGATATTTTGTAAAATATAGATTTTACTGCAACTTAGCTAGTGCCTGATATTTTTCATTTAAAAGAAGGGTACTATTTGCAGAGTTCTGTCCTGGCCTCCTGCTTTAAAAAACCCTAAGTGGTGATAGGTAAAAAAAACAAACCGACCTGGTAAAATATCGCATTAAATATTTTGGAAAAACGCCTAAAGCGCTTTTTTTTTTTTTCTTTTTAATATTTTCAAAAATTCAATCGACAAATTATTTTTTTCATATACATCAGGCACCGCTTCAGCTAGGGACTTCATTCATATGTGGGTTTGTTTTTTTACCTATCACCACCTAGCGTTTTTTTATGGCAGGAGGCTGAGATGAAACTCAGCGAATAATACCAAAAGAAGTTTTGGTATCTTTATCATTCACAAAATATAAATATAAATGAATATAAATAAACGTTTGTGTTAAATCTGTGTTTTTATTTTAACATTACTTGCATTCAATAAAAAATATTTAGAGCTGGTAAAATAAGCATAAAAGTAGGTTTACTCTTAACACTCTTCCTAAATTTTCACTCACATTTATTGACCCTATAAGTTTTAAAAATTAATAATTAAAGTAATTTTTTTTTAAATCTATATTAAAACATGACATAAATTGTATCTAATTTTTTTACAGCCAGGAAAACAATTTTAAGTCACCTAGTGTACGAATCTTGGCTGACTTCTTAAAACGGTCAGAAAATTAAAACGGAAATTTTAATTCATAGACGGTAGTTAAACTGTTATTGGGTAACAGTTTAACTACCGTCTATGAATTAAAATTTTGCAAATTGGGCTACAGTTTTAGGGGATTAAGGTTGATTTTAATTACATATTGCTTAAGAAAATAAACAACAAAAAAATCAAATTACTATACATTTAATGTTGAAAATATTTTTTAAACTAAGTTTAATTGAAATTATACACTGCAGTACTAACACAAACAACTGTCTCAATAATAGATTCAATAATTTATTAATTCATTAAATGTATAGTAATTTGTTTTGTTTTTTTTTGTTGCTGTTTATTTCTTTTAAGCAATACGTAATTAAAAACAACTTTAATCTCCTAAAACCGTAACCCAATTTGCAAAATGTTAATTCATAGACTGTAGTTAAACTGTTATTGGGGACCACCAAAAAAATGTTCGTTTTAATTTTCCGACCGTCTTCAGAAGTCAGTCTGAATCTTATTTACATTTTTTAAGAAATCAAACAATTATCTTCCCTTGATAAATTTTAAGTATTAGTATAAGTATCGCTATGAGAGACAGAGAGAGAAAGAGAGAGAGAGAGAGAGAAAGAGAAAGAAAGAGAAAGAAAGAGAAAGAGAGAGGGGGGAACTATCAGCAGTCAGGCACGCACTCAACAGTCAACTGTTCACTGTTTTTTCAAGTACATTAATGCCTTTCTCTCTTTCATACTACATGTAGTAAGAGAGGGTGAGAGAACTAACCTATAAGTATAACAGGGATTGGTAGACTGTTGTCTTAATTACAAATTACGGCTAATTAGAACCAAATGAATGAAATTTTTTTTAAACAATGATTAGATTTAGGACTAAATTATTTTCTGGGATATGTTTTGTGTAATTAAACAATTTAGGAAAAAATCCTTTAGGGATTGAAAGCTCAAAATCTCAGCTTTAGTATAATAATAGAAGATATTTGAATTTTTATTTGATAGGGGTGATTGGGAGAAGAGGGAGAAAGAAAAAAAATACTCCAGGTAATAGAGTAATCTTCTTCAAAACATTTTCATTAATGGAGGGAAAAATATCATTTGTCTTCAAGGGTTTAAATTCTCACATGAATCAGTTTGAGCAAAACTCAGTGGTAAACAATTGTCAAGGATTGTAAACTATTGAGCAAGAATAACCTTATGAAAATAAGGAAAAAAATCAGTAAAAATAAATAAAGATTTTTCAAATTAATCAAAAGAGAAGTTTTGTGAGAACCAATAAATAAATAATTCCACTTTGGTGTATAATATTTGTATGATGTTTAATACTTCTTTTTGATTGGAAATCATTCTATTTACAAAATACGAACTGAGGGGAAAAGGGACAATGAATGAAATCAGAAATTCAAGCAAATATTTTTTTAAATATTCATTTTTTTCAAAAATTAGAGGAAAAAATTAAACAATTTTGGGAATCTCAAGTCAGAAACAATATCTAAGATTAAAATTTTTTAAAAAGTGAACAAAAATTTTACAGATTTCTCAGTTGGATAAAGAATTAAATGTTAATTAAATTTTACTTATATTTTCTATCAATTTTGAAGTTTTTCTGAATCAGAAACTGAAATAAAATTGTAAAATTTACAATTCCTGTAAATTCTTCATTTAATTAAGAAAGAGGAAGCAAAGACAACTTCGTCAATTTTGTTCAAATTTGTGTCCTGTTGATATTTAAGGTTTTTAAATAAATTGTGAAGCATCAAATATACATCAACATTTCATTTCCAAAGTTTATAATAAAAAATAAAGAAATGCCTCGTTAAATTATTTATAAATTTTTCATGTAAAATCCATGCAGGATATTTTTTATATCTGACACTTTAAAGTGTTTTTTGTTTTTTTTTATATATATAAGAAAAAAAGGGGGGAAACGGGGAATCTTTGGCAAGAATATCCAGCTATATTGCTTAAAAGATTTTACAGTCTTTTGATTATTTTAAATTTTGTCTTTCTTTAAGGACTGAACATTGTTAGTATGAATAAAGTGCTCAGTTTGTTTTTGTCTTTCTTTTTTTTTTTTTAATTTATTAATTCTAAAAGTTTTAAGAAATTTCCATGTGAAGAGCAAACAAGAAAAATTTCTAAAAATGCATAAATATCATGGATGCAGTTGAGAAAGGATGTTTCAAAATTGCATCAAAATTTAAAGTTGTAATTCTCAAATATTACAAGTGAAAACACAAATTGATGAATTGCTTTTAAATGAGTTACAACAAAAATAAATGGGAGTCAGAATTTAACAAATTATTTAAAAGGCAGAAAAGAAAAAATTGGATCAGATGATGATTTGTCATAAGTGATAAATCTAATGAGAAACAAATGGTTTATTTTTATTTTTATGTTAAAAATTGAACTGAAAAGAAATACAAAAGGCTCAACCCAATGAAAGAAGAAACATTCTAAAATATAAGCAGAAATTCTTCTTTTTCTTAAAATAATTGGGTATTAATCTTGTTTTTGGTTCATATGAAGAATGATGAAGGCTAATAAGGATTTAGTTAAAAAGTTGGATGAATAAATTTGAATGAACAATGATAATCTAAAAGATTTCTTACAACCATTTCTCTGAATTTTTTAAGATGAGACTTGATAATTTGTATTATTCGGATTATTCAGACTATTGTCCTCATCTTTATTGTTATCTGTACAATGTTTTGGATGATGTACCCTCTGGCCTTCTTCAGGTATTTCTTGTTGAACTCAGTAACCTTTATATACTTCAAACTCAGGAAGTATATAAAGGTGAAACATGCCACCCACTGAAAGTAAGATTAGAGGAACACCAAAAAGCAGTGGCACAAGAGGAAATAGAAAAGTTGGGTATGGATGACCATATATGGAATGAAAAGAGAAACCATCTGATCCTATGGGATGAATTTAAAATAATAGATAGAGAAGAACATTGGAGAAAAAGAAATCTCAAAGAATCAGCTCATATGTTAGGCTATAGTAACCTCTTAAGTACACCAAGTATAGAGATGAATACAATAAATAAAAAGGATAGAAAAAAAACCCCAAAAAAACAATATCAGTCAAGGTAAAAAATCATACATAAGTATAAAGGTAAATATTCTAGGAAAAAAGAATATTAGGTTTATAGGTTCCAAAAATTCACTCTGAATTTTCCAGTTGGACACATGGCACAATGAATATAAGGTTCTAAGTGATAATCATCTCTAGGTTGCAGGTTCAATCATAGCCAAGGGCGATAATAACATAGAATGCTTAACACTTGTACCCGGTCATGGCTAACAGAATGAGAACAGTCTACCCCTTAAGTTGCGTGAATGCTCCTGATTACAACAAGAAGGTTCCTGAATTTGACAAGAAACACCTGAAAAAGACTGAAAGGGCCTTTCAGTGGCCAAAATGTTGTGCATATAACAATAAAGATAAGGACAATAGTCCGAGTGATCCAAATAATATTTCTTACAGCCAGTTAAAAATTTCATGATTTTTGTAGTTTGCAGCTCAGCCAAATAAAAGTTGATGAAGATAGGAACTTTAGAGATTTGATAAATTGATATATTTCATGTGAATAACAAGTTTCAATGATTTGATTGATATCAATATGGATGTAATTATTGAAGACACCTAAATTGAAAGAAAAAGTCAAATGGATTCTCCCTCTTAAGGAATCCAATATTTTAAAAACGACCACAAGAAAAACTAAAATGATTTTTCCTTTGCATTTATGTTTTTCTGTTTTTAGCCAATTTATGGCAGGAAGCAGGAAGGGTGAGTTTTGCTACAAAATATATGGCAGTTGTATCTGAAGATGTTTTCTCAAAATATGTTATCCTTTTTCAAGAACAGAATGGAACCAAGATGTTTTAATGAAAGACAAGTTTTTTTTTTTCCACAGTAAAAAATAATAAAAGGAGTTCAGTTTTCAAGAGATTTTCTTTTAAATAAATTTTTTCTCAAAATTCTTTTGGCACATTTTTTAAATTCTTTTAAATAATTAGGATTTTTTGTTTCATTAACAAACAAGACAAATTGAGATTTGACATTATATAATGACTCTTTTCACAAGAAACCATTAATTATGACAGGTGAATAAACTTGCTTTTTTCATTTCTATAATATTCCATCATAAATCAATAGATTTATTTTCATTATTTAAATAGTAGAGAATATTTGTTTAGTAATAACATTGTTTTTGCTCCAACTACAACATCACCAGTAGAGCCAATGTGTATATGTGAGTTAAAATGTGTGAATGTAATGATAGTTAACAAGTTTGACTCAAAACATTTTTCTCTTTTTTACCGACATTGACCCTAAATAAAATATTTCATTTAGTTAACATGTAAAATTACACAATGACTGATCTCTTAAGACTAAAATTTGCCAAATATTTATAACTTGTAGATATTTTACAGAAAAATTTTACTCACTTGAAACATTACATAAAGATTTTGATGATTTTTTGTGAAATGCTGTAGCAAAAATTTGAAATGCCTTGTAAAAAAATAAAAAGAGATTTTTCCCCTCAGAAATAAAACAACTATAAAACCATATGTACAGCTGAAGCTGCTAATGGTGCACCAAGAACAGGTGAGGTATCAGCTGTTGTAGTAGGGTACAGAGCGTTGTTTGGTTGGGCAATATATGTGCTATTTCCCATTTTCAATAAGGTGTCTGCCACCCAAATATGTTCAAGATCTTCACTGGGATGCAGACTTGTAGAGCTCATCATCATGACAACATCTAACGGATGTCCACTGATGTCATTTGAAGACAAAGGAACATTTTGGTTGTCTGTTTCAAAGAAGAAAAACAAAAAGGTATTAATCATGAAATATTAATGAAGATTTTAGCAAAATCTAAAGGGGAAAAATTTTGGTTGATAAATAATTTTGGGCCAAATGAATTTATCAGAATTTTATAACAAATATTCAATTCATAAAAACATTGTAGAAAATTCTAGCCAAACACAATGTTGAGAATGAATGATAACTAAAAATCATGGAAAAACTTCATTTTACAAAATAAAAATCCCTCAAGTTTGTTTCTAATTGTTAAACTTTTCATCTGATATTTTTTGTTTGTTCTGATTTGATTCATTTATAAACATCTATATAAACTGATTCATTTATAAACATCTATATAAACTGATTACCATTCAACAGTCTAATATTGAAAACAATGATGGAAATAAACAAAAGTATATTAAGCAGAGTCAAAAGTTTGGCAGTATTTTGGTAACAGGAAGCACAATTCAGCAGCTCTGGATGCTTTTGTCAAGGATGTGAAAGTAATGAACCACACTGCAATGTGAGATGATGATCCCGCCTGATACTCTTCAAGTGCTACTTACCAGATTTCCCTTTATAGCTTGAAACACAGCTGAATTTTTTTAGGCCTTGTTTGATCATCCAGGTTCTTGAAACCCAAGCAAAATTTCTTGAACTATCTGGTTAATGTACTGTGATCAACTGCACCTTCATCTTTTGCACAACTTTTTTTTGTTATTGTTTCTGCAGCATTTTAAGCCATAGTTCAAACTCATAAAGCATAAGTTACCAGATTATTTTTTATGTTCATCTGTGTAGCAATGCGTAATGTGTCAGCACACCAGCAACCACAGTGGGTACTTTGCACAGATTGAATTGTTTCAGTCATGTGATATACTTGCTGCAAACTAGCACATACCAAAATATTGCAAAACTTTTGACTCATCCTAGTATTAAGAAAATCAATTGTGCTTACTGATCAAATATTGAGAAAATTCTAAACATGATTGATTAATTGACTTTTATCCTGTAAGAAAAAACAGAATAGATCAGATTAATTTGCAGCAATATAGACAAAAAAAGATCATCCCTATAAATATGGGATAAAAGAAGTTTGAGGTTCACAAAGAACATCAATACCTCCCAGTTATTTACAGAAAAGTGACAAGATTTTTTTTCACAAATTTAGAAAAAAAATAATTTGCAAACAATTTTAACTTTGATTTTTAAAAAAAGTCAGAAAATTATATAAATGCAAATGAATAAATTATTATTACTTTTATTCTTAAGTCCAAGAATAAAATCTAAAATGTACCAAATGACATCTGATGAATTTATCTACAACAATTTATCTACAGATATAATTTACCTACAAGATTATATAAAGATAATTTTATGAATATAATAGGGCTAATGTAGTCCACATCCTTGATTTAAACTATTAAATATGTTTAAACATTTTTTTTAAATTTAATAGGTAAATTCTGTTTGTAGTCAAATTTTATTGGTAGAAAAATTGTTTTAGATGAATTATAATCAAAGAATTGTACAAAATTTTGTGTGAGACAATTTGACAAAATTGAGAAATTTGTTTGGCTGCAAATGAATAAAAACAAATGCCAAATCATTGGAATGTTCTTGTAGTTTGAGAAATGCAATGAACTTGCTTTTCCAAATTTGGAAGACAAAAATCAAAATAAATTGAGTGCAATGAATTAAAAATTGCTAAAATATGTTAAACAAAAATTTAGAAAAGAATCCAGTAAATACCTGTTTGGTGCCAACTGGAAATGGATTCCATGGAAATTGACTGTTGTGTTGAGACAGATGTACAAACTTCAGGTTCAACATATTCAGGCATTGGACGATTGTGATAGGGCATAACATAATCATGAAAAAGCAATGACTGATTAAGGCAGTTGTCTTCTCGTTGTTTCAGCATGATACTGGCTTCATCAATAAGCTGCAAAATAATACATGAGGTTTTCATTCATCAATGAAAATAAAACAAGAATTGTTTTAACATTATCATACAATGTGACTAATAATATTTGTAGAGAATCAACTGCTTTCTGTTCATCTGTGTATAATGCTTTTAATATTGCCAAAATAAATATGGATTCTAACAAGTTATCTTATTCCTCATGGATCCATTAATGTTTCAGACTTCATCATCAGAACATGCTGACAACATGGATTCTCTTGACTCTCTCTTACCATCTGTCCCTATCAGCCATTACTCTTGGCAAGTCTTCTAGATGGCATCCAGTATCTGTACAGAGTTGATGAATGCAAGTTTTTGCTGGTTGACCAACAATGGTGTGTCCATGTAGAGAATGTCACTTATGAGTTGTCTGTTTGAAAATGTATTCTCAGAATAATTCCCTATTTTCCTTCCACTCTTAAAACAAGAGATTTATGGTAAATCCAATATATTAAAAAAAAAATATATTAAAAAAAAAAAATGTTACAAAACTTCCAATTGAGAATATGTTTCACAACTCAACAATAATACATTTTGCAAACACATTGCTATAAGCCTCCAACAAATTATTCGTATAAGTTATTCCTTCAAACTCGCCATTGTTATGGAAGGAAGACAAGGACCAACACAAAGCGCATATTAGAGTAGTATTTCAGAAAATAGAGGAATACGGTTTCAAGCTGGGTGTTGAAAAATGTGAATTCTTCTTAAAGAAGATAAAATATTTAGGGCAGATCATTGACAGTAACGGAAGAAAACCGACCCAGAAAGAGCAGAAGCTATAAAAAATATGCCAGCATCAGATAATGTAGTTAAACTCCAAGTGTTCTTGGGATTAGCAGTTATATCCCAAAAATGTTCCTTTAAATAATTTGGTAAAAAAGTGCGCAAAATGGATATGGTTGAAAGAATGTGAACACACTTTTAAAAAAATAAAAAGCTGTTTATTAGCAGACCTATCATTAGTGCATTTCGATCCAAAGAAAAAAATCATTGTAGCATCAGACGCTAGTGATTATGGAATGGGTGCATTACTTCATAAATTCAAAGGAGGATCTACGAAGCCAATAGCACATGCCTCCAGAACATTTCTGCCAGTGGAAAGTAAGTTATAGCGAAATAGAAAAAGAGAGTTTAGCAATAATCTACGCTGTAAAAAAATTTCACAGGTTTCTATACAGAAGGGAGTTTACTTTGCAAACAGACCACAAACCACTGTTAACAATATTTGGTTCTAAAAAAGGTATACCAACACACACGGCAAATCGACTACAGTGTTGGAGTGTAATTCTATTAAATTACAACTTTAAAATGGAATATGTGCCTTCAAAGAAGTTAGGTCACGCCGATGGGTTGTCAAGACTAATACCTAATTATACAGATCCCTTGGAAGAAACAGTAATAGTCGTGCTAAGAGACAAAAGTGAATTGTCGGGTTTGTTATGCAACATTATTAGAGGACTACCAGTTACTCTAGAAGATGTAAAAAAAAAAAAGCAGCTGAGAACAATGATTTCATTAAAAAAAATGAAAATGCAAGTCGGGTTGAACAAGAAAACTAAAAAAGGAATTAGTGTGTCACCTTTTTCTATCTGCAAACAGGTATTAGTATACGCAGATAGTTGTAATACTACATGCTCTACAAAAGAAAATACTAAAAGAATTTCATACTGGCCATCCAGGGATATCGAGAATGAAATCTCTAATGAGAGGCTATATTTATTGGCCAAGGATGGACCAAGAAATAGAAAATTTGATGAAACAGTGTAGAGGATGCCAACTGGCAGAAAGAGATCCACCGGTAAAGATTCAACCAGGGCCAAAGACAGATGTCCCATGGACCTGATTACATATCGACTATGCAGGGCCGATAAAGGGATTTTATTACCTAATTGTTGTGGACAGTTTCACTAAATGGCCGGAAATTGTTAAGTGCAGACATCTAACTGCAACAAATACAATAAACGCACTTAATGAAATTTAGTCAGTGACAACGGAACACAGTTTACGGGAAGAGAATTCAAGGAATTCTGTACATCATTGTCCATTGATCACGTGAAAATGGCAGTGTATCATCCAAGATCAAATGAATAACTAAAGTTAGGCTTATAATAGTGCAACAAAAGTTATACAAGAGCAAGTCAAAAGTTTTGCAATATTTTAGTAACTATATATATATATACACTTGCATATAATGCAACATTCTGTGACCTATTGCAGTAGGTAATTGGAGGCATATGAGTTGGCCTAGGCCTAGCCTTGGCCAACTATTTACACACACAGAATGTGTATCCTATGTATGATGAAACCCCTAATATTAGGTAAGCAAATTTTACCTAAGGTCTTCAAATTTTTTTTTTTTATTTCGCATTAGGCTAAAATTTAGGTCTCAGAAAGCCACATGATACATACGGATATACAATATTACTTCTCAATTTTAGGTACAAATATGAAACAAAAAGAACTGCTATTCATGTTTAGTGAAATCTTTAAATATTTTTACATAAATTTTACACAAATAGGAAACATTGCACTGTTTTTATTTTGTTTTCTTAACAAAAAAACTAGTTTTCTTTATTTGCAAAATATTGGAAATGTTTTGTTTTTTGTTTCAAATTTAAAAAAAATGATAAATGCAATCAGAAACCAATTTTTATTTAACCCAAAGGAAAATGTAGAAATTAGATTTTTTTTTCTAATTCACAATGAATGCAAAAATATCTTTATTTTTTCAGAATAATTTTTCAATAATGTAATAACAATTGCTCTTGAGGAAAGTAGAATCTTGTGTAGTGGAATCATATCAATAAATATGGGACTATAACGTACAAGCTGATTGAAGAACCATCACTGAAGATATCATGTTCTCAGCCAGATCAATGATTTAATTCTGGATTACCATACCTAACATCCAGATAAGCCTGAGTTTGAGGATAATAACATAGCATGAGCTTGAAAGGGGAATTGTGACTAAATTGACTCAAATTCATTCTTTTCACTCTCACTAGGAATACGGTGGTAGTCAAGTAGGTGGAGTCAGAGTGTTGAGAACCTCTGACAAAGATTGGTTTGTGGCATACATCTTCTTGGCTTGGCTTTAAAAATGAAGTTTTATCATGTTATTCAACTGGTACAGGCACACTAGTGACTGATTAGGCAGGACCTGTCACATTGATTGTAGGAGTAGGTCTGGTTTTATTACAGTGCTTATCTCTTTTCCTCCACATTAGCTCTACAGTTGTTTTAAAAGAGCAAAAAAGACTTTGGTGATAATTTGTTAGCATTGTTTTCTATTTGTCAGCCTCAGCCATTGTTGATGATTGATTTCACAGGAAGTGAGTACATTTTTTAAGGGTGTCTTTGTGTTTCTCTTTCATGGTATACATCTGACATAACCTTGGGATAGCTCATTGGAAAGTCAATTTTTGAAAGGGAGTGGTCTTCCATTCTAGCAATGTCACCTGCCCAGAGTAGCTGTGTCTTGATCAACATTGTTTCAATACTAGTGGCCTTAGCAGTTTTTGAATACTTCAGTTGTTTATGATGTAGTCACTCCAATTGATATAGAGAAGGGTGTGAAAGCAATGTGGATGGACTTGTTCAAAGAGGTGAAGGTAGATGGGATGATAACTTAGGTCTTTATGCGATACAAGAAAGTGGTAGGTTGACTGTTTTGAAGACCATCACTTTGGTGCCCTTTGTAATGTTGCAGTTCCAGAAAAGCTTGTAAAATCAGCTGAATGCCTTAGTAAATCAGTCTGTTCACCACTTTATCAATCCTGGTCTGATTTCAATCCAGTCCAGATAATGGACATGTAGGACCTCCTCTTTGAGACCAAAATGTTCAGAGGACTCTGCAAAGCAGGGCAGTTCTCTCACTAGTTGTTCCAATGTTTTGAAATGGGTCTGCAGTCGTCTTAGGTTTAACAGATCACAATCAGTGTGGAAATGAATGTATACAATTGTCTTTTTATCCATCTCTTCAGGTTACCTTTCTCAATATCAACACTGAGAACAAAGAGGGGTAAAGAACAGCCCTGTTTCACTCCATTTGAAAGGAGGAATGGCTTTCATCATTTTGTCTAACTAGAGATGGTCCACATAAAGCTTCATGACCATCAGAAACTTTGGAGGATCCTGGAAATCCTCCAAAGTCCAGTCCTTCTCACCGAGTCAAATGCTTTAGTCAAATCAAGGAAAGTGGTAAACAGTCTTGAAAGCTACACTGACTTACAACAAGATTATTCTTAGCAATGAGTCATTAATGAGAATCAATTGTTGGGAAGATCATAGGATCACACAAATGACAATAAAGGGTTGTTTCACCCTTGCACTTCTTTGCAGTGGGATAGTCATGTCTTCCTCCCTGGCTGAAGCATCAGACATGCTGAGGTCTGACTCAGAGTCTGACAAATGAGGGGGGGAGGCATAACAAAGGTCAGTATTAGTCCCCCATTTCCCTCGATCTCAAATGGGGTGTTACTACCATTCTCATTGGAGCCTGGTTCTTACTACTCAGCACTCCCCAACAATGTGTTACCACTTTCATCCACCTGCAACTGACACTCCTCTAAACTCTGAACAATTGACTTCACTGCCGCTTTTGACATGGATGGGTCGATCCTACGTGTGAAGTATAATGTCCGTTTAACCCCAGGATACCTGCTGTGTCAATGAATCTGGGTCAGGTGTGCAGGGCTCAGTTTCCATACAACACAAACACACATTGGTTGTATAGGTTTGATCTCCTTCTGTACATCGTTGAGCCACCTCTGGTGAACTCTAGTCAGTAAGTCAGCCCAGTTCTGGTCAGATCTTACCAATGTCACATCAACCAAAAGATTATACTCTTTCACAAGTGAGGTTAGTGTTTCCAGTTGCTGCCTTATGAGCATCTTGCTCACAGCTTTAGTGTTCAACTTAGACTTGCCAGTAAGGGTGTTGGTCACTCAGTGATACATGCAGAGGGAGTCTGTTTTCACATGTAATACTGTGGCCTACCACTTGAAAGTGAGGTTGACTCCTCTTAGCACAGCACCACATTGGGTGTTCTGTATTGGCTGCATGCGTCTTCAATTATGGCTCCCTTGGAGTCAAACGCCACTCCCACAGTCAGTAAACTCATGTCTATCCACACATCTAGCTCCTTCGTATCCACATACCACTCACTCTGAGCAGGATCCAGTTGCTGTACTTGGGCAAGGGTTTCCACTATCATCCGTCCCAAAGGAGCATCACAGACCTTATTGTCCCAGTCTTGCATGATTGCAGTGGCTCGGCATTTGATGAAACTGGTCGCCCCTCACACCCATCCACACATGGGAAAGTGTCCCACCAACTGGCCACATATGGAGAAAACACTTCTTTGTGTCATGGTTATAGGACCGTTCACCACATTACTTCCTCATTACCACAATCGACCATACTCCCCCCAGACTTCTAGTCCCAGCACTCTGGCTTCGTTTTGCAGCTTCTCTGGATCCTTGCTGGTTAGACCATATTTTTTTAGATGCTTCGTCACGGATTCTGCCAACACTACATCCTCGTTGACATATATGTCATAGATTTATACCAACGTCCCTCTCTTTACCGTTTCGTCCTGTGCTAACACAGCCTTGAGCATAAACATCATTATCAGGGGTGTCACATTTAAGCTGAATCCTAACCGGGTTAGACAATATTACCTTCACCTGAACATAACTGTCTGGTACGGCCATTGGGAATCCTCTACGTGAACCTGCAGGTACGCTTTCCTGAGGTCCAGAATGGATATGTTCACACACTGCTGTCTCCATTCTTGGAATTTCACTGTGCAGACATCCACAGTGCCTGTGAACATGTCGACATAGGTGTTAAGCTCATGATAGTCCATTATGACACACCTTACATTTGTTGGTCTGATGTACGATCAGCAGTGGTATCAGTCCCTTGGGTGGGCCAAGCTCCTCATCATCATACAACAATAACCAACCATTGCCCATCCAGGTTTCCAACTCACACTCATACTCCTCCCCAACTCGATAGAGACCAGATATTCTGAGATCCTGGTCTGAAGCTTCTCTGGCATGTGACCCGCTGACCACTTCCAGGTTGTGATCCAAACTCCCTGCTGTTTGTCAAATCTCACACTAAAGTCGGCTTCATTGATGCGAATCACTGCACAGACAGGCCATGCTTCCTCAAACTTCACCCTTCCATACTGTGTGATGCAAATGCCACCGAGAACCTTAATGGCATTGATGCCAAGGAACAGGTTGATTCAAGAGGCTTCCCTCACATAACCAGTACATCAATTGTGGCAGCTTTAATGGTTACTGTGCAAACCCTAACATTGCAGGCCTGCGTAGCCTTAGTCAATGTGGTTACCTCCATACCCTGCTCCGACCAAGACTGACACAGGTGTGCGTTTAGGATGGAATGTGAGCACCCAGAGTCGAGGAGAGCTGAGCATTGTGTGTCATCAATGTAAATGGTAATAATAGGTAAGGCAGAGTTCACATGTTGTTTGGGGAGTAAACTGGCACTGACGTCTTGTCCCCAATTCCATTTCCCGAACAATTTCTGATCTGCCAGAAACAACAAACATGGTTTCTCTTCTCCTTCTGCATGCAATCCCTTGTGAAGTGATTAGGACCATTACAAATGTAGCATGTAAATGGTAGACCCACGATCGGGGACAATTGGGTAATCTGGCCAGGTTTCACTGCAACAATGACTGGTTCCCTCCCTGCAGTTTCAAATAGCTTGTCTTGTTTGAGTCTTAGTCAAAAATAGTTCCCGAAATACTTCACAATGTAACCACATCTGTTTTTCTCAACTTTTCTCATTGTCTTCTGTCACTCTCAATCTCTTGTGTTGTCTGCTACAGCACTTGTCTCACTTCTCCTCGTCTCTTGGCACGTGTGAATATCATTCCAATACAAACACTCTTAAGAATATTTCTGTGGAATTTTCTGATCAATTAGAACTGAAATTTGGTATATTATATATTGTCATTATCTTGTTAAATGTTTATTTTACAAGATGTTGAAGTTAACTGCAAAATTTAGATAAGGTAAGATATTATTGACACTCACGTATTGGTTATTAATGCTTTTCTGCTTCTTTTAATACAAATATTATAAAAACATTTTTTAAAACCTCTTCAGGATTTCCATGTTAATTTGTAATGATCAATAATAATAACAATGATTGATTAAAACAATTAAAAAAATCACATTGAAACTTAAATCTTTATTTGAGAAATAAGAGAATGATAAGGGAGACAACTGTACATGTTTAAAAAGATAATTCCATTGAATAGAACAGCAAATTTTCCAGTAGTAGAATTTGAACTGAACATTAAACCAAACATTAAAAGACATACACAACTTTTAAAATTATCAAATTCTGTGTGTGTTTTTTTAAATAAATCTCTTCTAAAATCATTTTTACATTGATTTACATTAGAATATGAAATAAAAATAATAACTTTAAACAGATCACTATCAGTGTGAAAATGAAGAGCAATCAGGATGACCATCACAATTCATTTCCACATTGTCTTTTTGTCCATGTCTTAAAGCTACCTTTCTCAACATCAATACTGAGAACAGGGTGTGAGAAAGGACTCGGTCTTGTTTCACTACATTCAAAATGAAGAATGGCTTTCATCTCTTGTGTCTGACCTGACTGAGAAAATTACATTTGGGATTTTTAGATTTTATGCTTATGTTGTGCTTTCATTTAGGCAAGTGAAAATTACTAAAATCATAACTCCATAAAAGGGGTGTAGATTAAACAGGTAAGACAATCATTTTCCATATGAAAAGATATTTGAAAATAGAACGTGTGTCCAAAAAGAAACTGAACATTTAAAAATAAAATGTTTTAGCATGTTTGAAATGTGTAGCATAGAACTTGGTCTTTTGTATTAAAAAAAAAAAAAACTCAAACAAACTGTAATTTAAAAAAAATGCTATATTGGTTAATAATTGAGTTCCTCTTACAAGTGTAAAGAAAAGTAATGGTCATAACTATTTGAACAAGTACAAAATCTGTTTTTGTTTTATATTTTTTTTATTATTGCCTAAAATAACAGACTTAAGAATATTAGGCAGTGAAAATTCAAATTAAGTTTGGCAACTTTTCCAAATAAGTTCAACTTTTCAATCTCCTTGATTGATTCTAAATAAAAATTTTATTGAGGGAGGAAAAAAAGAAAAAGTTTTCTACCTTGTAATGTTGTTTTGTTTTTCTTAAAGAACATATCAACTCATTAATTTGAAAATTTTCTAAAAATTTTCTTTAATTACATTCAAAAATTTAACTTTTTCATAAAATTGAGATCAAAATAAGAAATGTTTCAGAATTAAAAAAACGACAAACAGAAAATTTGATGAACTGATTTTAATGGCATGTCAACCTAAGATTATTCTATGCCTAGAGGTTAGGGAATCGTGTTCATTGTATGTTCATATTTACATCTTGTGTGGTTATTACTTAAGAGGGCTTTTTTTGTCACATGGTCCCATCAAATAATTTTTAAAGAGATATATATGACCCATATCACTCTGAGTCATAATGGACCTGGGAGTAATGATAATAAATAAGTATTCTGCACTCCCCAGATCTCCAGAACTAGAGACTTACCATGCAGTTTAGTATCATACCCAGGATACCCTGTTTTGGGGAGGGTCTTACCCCTCTGCAGGGGATACAATCAGTATACTCTAAGCTCCACCAACAGGGCAGACAGAAAATTTGTTGAAGGAAATAAAAAAGATGGCATCTTTATAAATTATCTAAACTAGCAAATATATGCACCCTCCGGGTGCAAGTATTTAAGTTTTCATATAATAAAATATCATATTATATTAGAAAGGCTAATGAAACTGACTAAGAATGCAGATAAAAAGATCGGCAACAGAGGGGGTATAATCGAAAAATAGAACAACTTTGAAACTAACTATTCCATCATTTTCCATTACTCCCCTCTTTCATTGGTAAATTTTCCTAATTTAACTATTTAGTTAAAATAGGAAGTAAAGGATATTACAGTTATTTCTTCTTGTAAATAAATTTCTTTTAAGATTTATCCACGAGATTTTTGTTTATATTTCTTAAGATAAAACCAAACAATTAGAAATCAATAATACCAAGCACATATTTATTAAAATAAAATTTTAAATATCAATATGCAAATTAGCCTTCTCGTTCAAACTGTAAACCGCTATTTTGTTGTATATATAAATACAATTGCATGTTATTAGTACGTAGATATGGTCAACAGTATTGATAATGTAAAACAATTTTTATTAATAACTGAAGGTTTAAAAGAATGAGATCATGGAGAATTTGATGTAAATAATTAATGGAATTGTGACTTGAGTAGTAATATAGTTTCGGTTACAGACAGAAAAACACACAATCTCCATTATAATAAGATATGAAAAGCAAAAGAAAAAAATCTCTTTTACTGGTCAAAAAATCACCACAGTTGAAATATAAAAATGGCTGTTCTAAATGACTTACTTTGGTGATATGGTCCCGAAATTCTGTCTCGTTTGGTTCAGTGGAATCTTGACGTTCATGCAAGGAAATCCTCATGCCTTTCTCAGTGTCTTTGCCAATGTCCATAAAAAGGGTTGGAGCATAATCAACATCATACTTATTTTTACTGATTGAACCCAATTCAAAATGAATTGAACAAATTCGAGTGCTGTTGTTTGGTTCCCAACTACTATGCCGAGCAATTGCTTCAATGAACTTGCAGCGCTGGTCTTTGCCTCGTGGAATTCGGTAAAATCTAGAAAATTAACAGAAAATAGAAAAAGATTTACAAAATACTTGTCAATCAACAAAAATATGAATAATAAATGTTTTGATAATGAATTTTAAAAGATTCTAAATGTAAAAAGAATCAAGTATAAAATAATGATAGTATTTTTTAGTTCTAGCAAAATTTCTGATTTGTAAATATTTTTTCAAGAAAAGAAAACAACTTAAAACCAAAAAACTGTTAAACTCCACTTGAGAAATTAACCTAATATTGCATCTTGCTTGTGCAGAGGGGTTGGCAAATATATATATTAGTATTTAGAATTAAAATTGGTTGACTTTAAGATTTTTATATCATAAAAATCTTAAATTCAACCAATTTTAAGTTTTTTTCGTGACACCCCCCCCCTAAATTTGGAGAGCTAAAAATCAACATAATTCCGCCAATTTTTGGAATTGGAAGCTCAAATTTTGGGGGATTGTCTAACTTTAACATAATCCACATCTGTACAAAATTTAAGAAAAATTGAATGGCAGGGGGGTGACATGGCCTGGATGACTTGATTCCTTGGCAAAAATTCTTTTATAAACCAATTTTTAGGAGTGAGGAAGCTCTAGAAATCATTTTAAGGACAAAAATAGATTACAAAAAGTTGCCATTTTTCGCAAACCTCACCAAATTTGGAGAGCTAAAAATTAACATAACTCTGTCAATTTTTGAAATTGGAAGCTCAAATTTTAGGGAAAATTGAAGAGGGTGAGAGACAATTTTACTTTTTTCTGGGTGATTTGACATGGAATTACCCTCTTTTGTATTTAATATTTATTTGGAGGTTTCTCCACACATACATATACAGAAAATATATGAGGAATGATATTGAGTTAATTTGAAGCTTACAATATCTAGAACTTCATCAGGTGGGAGAGTCTGGTTGAAATTGAATGTCCATCAAATTCAGAAAAAGGAAATTGATAAAAATTTGGTTGCTGTATGAAAGTGTTAAATTATCATTTATGAATTTTGTAAAGTCTGTAACCAACTTAACAATTTCTGTTTGAATTTCTAAGACTAAAAACAAAGTATCATTACTATTTTCCATATTTAAAACTTGTATGCTTTTTTTTGTTTTGTTTTTATCATCTTTCAGATTTGTTCTTAAATAATTCATTTGTTCAAAGTCAATTGTGCTTTCATCCTTTTTGTTACATTCTTCCACTTCTCTTTATGCCATTAGAACTGATCTTCTGCCAAGTAAAGAATTGAACTTATAACTGGGGAATTAAATAAACCTAGAAACATGAACCTTTTATTTCCAGGAATCAGGGGAAAAAGGAAACTTTCATGGAATGGTAAAGGAGAGGGCTTAACCCTCATGTCTTTTGATTGATATTTATTTCTAGACTACATTTGCTTATTATTATATTAATTTCAATCACCAATCTTTGAGACCAGCAATGCAAAAGCATTACCCTTCTCAAGAATTGATGATGTGGCATCATGCAGAGAAAATATTCAGAAACTTGGTTGGTTGGTTGGTTGGCTGGTTGGTGGGTTGATTGGTTGGTTTTTATGGCATGTCAACCCTTCTTGGGTTGTTTTATGACGAAGACATTTTGTTTTATTCATTCTGAGTATCTATCAGGATACTCAATTCTGAGTATCCATCAGGATACTCAATTTTTTTAAAACTTAATCTTTTTAGCTCAGTCAGTAGAGCGTTCGGCTAGAAACCACATGGTTCCTAGTTCGATTCCGGTCCTCGCCAATTCAGCGTATGAGTAGCACAGGGATCTCTGCGGTAAAGTAAGGAGCTGATGGTAGGTGTGGTGCACCACCTCAGATGCCAAAACAATCTCCTTGGTCTAGCGCTAGTGAAAAGGGGATAGACTCCCTCGCTGACTGGCTGATACCGACTTTAGGCCGCCCCGACGACTTACTTACTTTACTTGTCAATAAAAATGCCTTCAAACCGCCTTCTGGTCTTGACCTTTCTAGAAACGTAAAAATTATAGACTGAATTGTTTTTTATTCAAATAACCAAAGGTTGAACCCTCTGTAGCAGCCAGTAAAAACAAAACCGACCCCACAAACAATATTTTGAATGATGTGAAATGAAAAGAATGCAAATCAGACAAAAATGGAAGAACAACAAACATGTGGTATATAGCTAACAAACAATAAAATAAATTTCTTCAGTTATTATGTCATGCAGACAAAGTAGATTTACAGTGTTGTAAAGACGAGGTCAATGTCGTATCATGTTGTGTCATTCAGTAAAAATAAAAGGAGAGATAGCGAGCGTGTGTGCGTGCAAGTATAGAATAAGCTTTGGTGGTATGTCTGCGGAAAAATAAATTTGAGTCTTTAAAAGTGTTGTGTTTGTTTTAGCAGTAATGATAAACTAGGAGGGGTATTAAAAACTTATATTCTTAAGATAAATGTATCATTTGGGTGAAAATCTAAGTCATGTATCTTCTTGATCTTATCAGCAATCCTGGCATTGGACTGATTGGTCAGGAAGCAACTGTCCATTGCTACTCATTATGGAAACTACCTCTGACTTGTTAACTTGTAGTCAGCTTATATATCTGCTTATCGGTTCCGATTTGTTATTTGTGGTTTTTGGCAGTAATGTCTTAAATTTGTGACCCTCTTGTTCATTTGTCCAAAATTGTAGAAGTTTTTTTTAATTTGGATAGGAGTTATGGTCTTTTACATTTTCTTTTTATTGGTTGTAAAATGTAGAAGTTTATCCTATCCCCTTAAGGACTTCACATAGTACATGTACAATAAGGATATTTCTACATATACACCTTCATTTACTTGTATTCTTTCTAGTTTGCTTAATTTCTAGACATTGCTTAATTACTTTTTTTGAATCTCATTTATCCAAAATTGTGGAAGTTTTTTTTTTATTTGGATAGGAGTTATGGTTGGTGTGTCTTTTACATTTTCTTTCATTGGTTATAAGATATGAGAGTTTATCCTATGCCCCCCTCCACAATCATAATTGATTAAAAAAAAAATTTTTTTATAATAAAATATTCATTATAAAATTAATTCCTTAATAAAGTGCTGAAAATTTCATTAGAATTGGACAATTCCCTAATTTTTGGCAATTGTTTTAAAATTAGAGAATCTGAAAAATCTTTTTATTACCTATACTTATACATTAAGCACTGTCAATTTGTTTGCTCATTTTCATTTTAAAAACGAATTAAAATTAATTAAATTGATTATTTAAGGTCAAATTTTTGTTTTAGTCAAAAAGTAGTAACATAATGATCATCAGTAAAAAAAAAATTCAAAAAATAAAAAAAAGAAGCAAAATAATATTACATATGTAATTTATCTTTAATACATTTTAAACAATTAAATTCTGCTAAAAAAAATGTCTAAGTGAAAATTTATGATGCACTCAAAACAAACACTTTTATAACAATTGTAAAACATTTTTAAATGAAACATTTCTTAGAAATCAATGACAAAAACCATTAAATACACTATGTACAGAAAAATTACTAAATTGTTAATATTTATTTAAATATAATTTTATTCGTTCCAAACACGCAGTGTGTAAAACTTGTTTACCTTGGGAAATCTTACCTTGAGAAGGGAAAACTTTTTAAACAAGTTTAACGTGATATGCCCGCATCTACGGTAGGTCATATTGGCAATTCACTGATCCAGATTGATAAACAAAAAATTACCAAAAATCAGGGAATTATCTGATTTTAATAAAATTTTCATTGTTGACTTATTAATCAATGAATTCTTTCTTTTGAATTTCTGAATTGCCTCAATCAAACTGATTCAATGGAAATAAATAAAAATTCTTTCAAATAAATATTACCGTTTGCACCAACTATACATGTTTTTGAGAAAAAAATTTATATACCTAATTAAAAGATAAAATTTATTTGAAATATTTTCATATTTTTCCTAATTTTAAGTTTCAAATTTCATATTTTTAGATTCTAAAAACAAATATTTAGTAACTAGTCTACTTTATTTTTTGTTATCAAATAATTTTTGGAGAAAATTCAATTGAAAAGGTAGGCCCCCACCCTTTTAAACAGAACAAATATCGATGTATATTTTTTTCACTTATGATATAAAAATCAATTATATACTTAAAAGTAAAAAAAAAAAAATCTCCAAATTTTTCTTTGTTTAATTTTTTTTTTTACGTTTAATTAAAGTGAAACGTGGACCTTATACTCCCACCAAGAGCAGCGGCTAAATAACTTTTACCTTCGCTGCTGTAGACATATACTGGAGAGACAGGATCACTAACACACCAGTTTTAGAGAGAGCTAAACTCCCCAGCTTATGTTTTCTACTGAGGCAATGTCATCTCCGATGGCTGAGTCATGTACGTCGGATGGATGATGGACGAATCCCGAAAGACATTCTTTATGCAGAGCTTACATCTGGTAAAAGACAGATTGGTCTTCCCCAGCTGCAATTCAAGGATGTCTGCAAGAATGATCTCAGGTGCTTTGGCATTGCCCTTTCCAGCTGGGAAAATTTGGCTCAGGACCGCCCTCAGTGGTGGCAGAATCTCCGTAGAAGACTGTTTATATCAGAAGTCACCCTGACGCAACACCATGAAGCTAAGAGGTCTAGAAGAAAGCAGCAGCAACAAAGCACCAGCACATCAACATCTTCAGGGACAGTCTTCAAATGCCACATCTGTGGTCAAGAATGTTTTTCAAACATCGGACTTCACAGTCACAGGAGGCAGTGTAACTTCAGGGGCACAAAAACTTTATTATAGTCTTCCGAGACTGAAATGCCAATATTAATACTAATTTTCTACCAGAGTCGGTCCCTTAATCTTTCTTTCTTTGTTTTTTGTTTTTTTTTTTTGTTTTTTGGGGTTTTTTTTGTTTTTTGGGTTTTTTTTTTTGTTTTTTCTATTCACTCCTTCGGTCTTTTGTATCTTTTATTCATACTGTAATTAGTTTCGAAAGTATATAACCCAACCGATATTTAGTGCCTATAAAATAGGGGTGGGGCAAAGTTAAGTGACCTGAAAAAATTAGAAAGTTTTGAAATAAAATAACTGATGCATTATAAAATGCATTCATTGATAAATCAACACTGAAAATTTCATTAAAATCGGATAATTCCTTGATTTTTGGTAATTTTTTTCAATGGGGGCGAGAGTAAATTTATTTTGTAAATACGCCTATGACAACAAAATTGACAGTCACTAAAATATCCATCAAAATACTACATACTCTCTACAACAACAACAAAAAATCAAAATATGAACAATTTTTTAATTATCATTTATTCTTAAAGGGTTTAGTTTAAAAATAGAAAATACTTTTTTCATTCAATTATTTTTAACTTCCATACTGATTTTTTTTTTTTTTTACACAAAAATTATTTTTATAGAAAATTTTAAATATGTTCATAACTTCAATAAAAATATTAAAGAATTTAATAAATAAAACATTTTGAATCCTATAAAAACTGCTAAAAAAAGTGAAGTGATGAGATAAGAAAAGTTTAACGAAATAAAATTTAAAAAAAACATAAAGGGGAGAAAAATCATTAATCCAATATTTTATTCAATTTTAATGATCAAAATGCTCTTTAAAATGTGGGTTTAAAAATCAAATTGAATTTTATTTTATGAACTAAAAATAAACAAATAAAAGAAACCTTTAAAAATGAATGCACAATAATTTCTTCTACCGATCAATTTTAATGTTGAAAGTGGAGAAAATAAAACAATATTATTAAACTTTTGTTGATTAATTATTTGAATAAGAACTCACAATAAATTAATAAAAACATAACAAAAGTAGAATTTTGAAAAAAAAAAAAGAGTTTTTCAACGGTATGAAAACCGTAACGTTACATTTTTTTAAAACTGATGAATTTAAAGTCAGAATTTAGAAAAAATAGTTTAAGATTTTGCTCCTCATTTTTCAACTCAAACAAAAAAATTGTTCGCATTTTAAAAATCCCAATCCAAAAAATGTAACAACTTTTAATTTTATTTTAATTTTATTTTTGTATTATTTTTAAAATAAAAGCCTCTGAAAAAAATATAAATTATGAAACGATGATATTGTTTTATCTTTCTTAAAAGAATTAAACATGAGTAAATTAACGAAATTTTATAAAAATTGGAATTTATAATCTTTTCATAAAATGAGTTTTTTTTTTTTCTATTTTAGATAAATCTGACACATCAACAAAAACACTTTTCATCCACACAACGATCCACTCTCGTTTGTTTTCTTCTTCAAACAAGATGAACCCACAAGATTTTTTTAAACAAATGGGAGAGGATCTACCTGAGATTTTTGCTAGAAGAATGTCGATTATTGCAACCGATCACACAGCAAGTGGCCGGCATTTTTGGTGGTCAGAAAAAATAACGGATGAAAGAGTAAACAACACTTCTTCCTCTTTCTCCTCCTCCTCCTCTCCCCCTCGTCGTAACGGTCAGCTGTTAGAAAATATAAATTTTTTTTTTTTTCACATGGTTTTTCGGTTTTCTCTTCGAGTGTCAAGAACTGCTGTTGAGAAATAGATTGCTGTCATTCATCTGGAAAATGGTCTAGCCTCGGACTTTAAAGTTGCGATGATAGCAGAAAACTATGGCAAAAGACCCACGCCGCTATGGTAGCGTGCTTGACCACCAAACAGCGAAGCGCATGCGCAGAACTTACTTCCGTTGTTTAATGTGGGTCAATAAAGGAGCATGCGCATTTCACTTCTTCTAGCAGTCGACAGAAACGCGTCTTTTCTTTTCTTTCAAATTTCATTTTATTTTAGAAAAAAATGATTCTTTTAAAAGTGTGATATATAAGGTAATTTAGATAATAAATTGAAGAGAATTAGTACGGATATTTCATTTCAACTATCGAAGGAAATCAAGGAAATGCTAACGGATTGTTTTGTTATTGTTGTTTTTATGTTTTGTTTAGTTTGACATGTTTATTGACTTTTTTTCGCTCTTGATAATATAAATAATCAAATATCAATTTTGCGAGTTCACTCATTCTAAGAAAAATACACGAAAACCAATTCTCTGTTTTAATGTCTCTGATTGATAGAGTTGCGTAACTACTACAGAAAACCGTGTTTAATTTTTACTATAATGTCTAAAAAATGTCAGGATTTTGAATATTACGTTTCCAGGTAGAAGACATCTTCGTTGACTCATACATTTGAACCTGACAAAAAAAAGTATTGGGAATGGTTTATAGTATAAACTTTATACAATAATGCTGATGACACATACTCCATCCAAATTCGTGTATATGGTCATCTCTAGTTTCCGGTCTTGCAAGGAAGCTGTTTGTATTGATCTGCCTAAAAATTATTTATAAATCTGTCTCTCAATAATTCCAGTTTACTACGAAGAGGATTACACAAACATCCTGCGACAAAACTTGCGGAAACCAAAAATTTATGGAAATTCTACTCTACTGCAATCTACATATTCTCCAACTTCCAAACTAATTTCTATAATATCGTTTTTATTCACAATATAATATTTCTAAATTTTAAACTTATGATTTTAAAAGGTTGGCTTTGTTTTGCGGTAAAATAGAAAGCTGAAGGAAGAATAAAAATCTTACATTTTTTCCACGACTGTATTCTCCGTGGTTTTGAGATTTGTTTTTTGTTTGTTTGTTAATTTTTGTTTTGTTTTGTTTTTGTTTTATTTCTGACTTTTTTTTTCTTTTTTTTTTCTCTCATAGTCATTATTTTCTTAACCAGTTCCATGTTAGCGTTTTCGCTAGAAACCAAAAAAGCGCATTAGCTGAGTTTTAAATAAAATAATAGTTGGTGTTGCGCATGTGGACATTTACACATTATTACTAATTTTTTAAAACCTATTTTATTATTATATTTAATTACTAAACAATTAATTACTGATTAACCGAAGACAACAACAACAACAGAACACATGAACCGGCATCTGATCATCATGCACAAGGAGGATCTGCCTGTGTAGGATCATCTGCCCCCGTGTACTATGGTGAGTTTTTTTTTAACCTTGAACTTCTATTATTTGTGGTACATTTACGCTTGCTTGTTAGAAAGTTTTCCAAGTGAAAAAGATGACCAGAATAGGACAACGAAGAAGATTTCTGTTGATTATATGGTAATGTATTTTAAAAAATATCTCCAATTCAAAAATACTTGTATTATTCACCATCCAGATAAAAATAAGTTTTAGACATTGCTTCATTTTTTTTTTTTTTACTTTATTTTTTTTTTTTACTAAACAGTTACATTTTAAATCCTAAATATTATACATCTGTCGTCCGCCATAAGTTGACACATTCTTAATGGTCTGGAAAGGGAAATGCTAAAATTGCTTAGTTGAAGATGTATGAAACCGCTCAGTAAAAATTAAGCAAAATTAATTATCTTTGAGGGATGTACAAATACACGCACCTACTAAAAGCATCGTTTTTTAAACTCCTCTAAAATCGACCGATTATCGGATTTTAATAAATTTTTGGTGTTTAAAGCACAAAAGATGAGATTTCTTTTAAAATACATTTTTTTCCAAAATTCTGAAGACAACATATTTTTTTTATTTTGTTATCATGTGCCAACCCCTCTCAATCATTTTGTTAATTTGGTTTTAAAGATAATTCCATAGAAAGTTAGATTTTTTAACTAGTTATCTATTTTTGTACGTGTTGAAGTAAGTTAGTAATTGGAATATTGCTCTTACATGGGGACTGCCAAAGATGACGTAAAATCCGAATTTTACAAAATAAATTTACCCCTAACGGAAAAAAATTACCAAAAATCAGGAAATTATCCTATTTTAATGAAATTTTCAATGAAATATCAATGAATGATTTTTATAATGCATCAGTTATTTTATTTCTAAACTTTCTGATTTTTTAACTTTGACCTCTCCTCCTTATTTTTGGGGCGCAAAATATCGATGGAGTTTTTTTCCTCTTTTCGATAACTATTTAATTATTTGTATTATTCGGACTATTGTCCTCATCTTGTTATCTGTTCAACGTTTCGGCCGATGTGCCCTCCGGCCTTATTCAGGTATTTCTTGTCGGACTCGGGAACCTTCTCGGACACAGGAACCTTCTTTTCGAACTCGGGAACCTTCTTGTCGTAATCGGGAGCCATAATAATACTAATTATCAAACATCATCTCAAAAATTCAAAGAAGTAATTATTTAATTAGTTATTATCTTATAAAAGAAAAAATTAATCATCGATATTTGTTCTGTTTAAAGGGGGGGGGGGCTAAATTTTCAATAGAGTTTTCTACAAAAATTATTACATAACAATAATAAACTAAACTAGTTATTAAATAAATATTTGTTTTTTTAATCTGAAAATATGAAATTTGAAACTTAAAATTGGGCCTTTCATGAATGAATTTTATCTATTAATTTGGTATGAAAAATTATTTCTGCTATTGTAGGCAGCAATGGTAATATTCATTTTAAAGAACTTCAATTTATTTCCATTGAATCAGTTTGATTGAAACGTTTGAGTAATTAAAAAAAAATCGTTGATTAATAAGTCAACACAGAAAATTTTATTAAAATCATAATTCCCTGATTTTTTATACTTGTTTTTCATCAAATCTGACCTCCCATACTCGAAGAGGTCACGTGACATCTTCTCTTGGTGATTTTTTTTTTCTGTAAACAATGCGCAATAATTTTTTAGAGCGTCTTTTTTCTGCGCGTTTACACCAAAAAGAAAAACATATTTGATTTAAAAGTTATCAATTCTTCTGTAATTTAGTGCATTTTTGTTTATTGTTATTGAATTTTAAGAAACTGTTATAAGCCTTAAAATCCTAAATAACATGTTTTTTTTTTACTCCGGATATACATAAAATAGTGGCCATGTTTACGATATATTTGATTAAAACTGACCGAAAATAATAGTTTATAATTTATCAAAAATAAATTACATGTGTAATATTATTTTGCTTTTTTTTACTACTGCTCATTATGTTACTGCTTTTCGACTTAGACAAAACATCTTACCTTAAATAATCGATTTAATTAATTTTAATTCGTTTTTAAAATGAAAATGAGACAGCATTTTGACAGTTCTACAGTTCGTGCAAATGCCTTTGTTTTTGAATTAAAAAAAAAAACAGTCAAATAAGTTGTAATATTGCTCGTCTATTCATTTTTAAACTTTATTCATTTTTGTAGCTTAATCTTCAATGGATTTGGTCAATAAAAGAGAGAGAAAAATCAGGTTAAACGTTTTGTTTGCTTTTGGTTTTGTTGCGGGGGGGGGGGGCTATTTTTAGAGTTTTCAAATTGACATCATAGATTAAATTCTTCCAATCACTGCAGATGACTGTAATAATTACCAATAATTGTGTTTTTTCATGGGGCAATATTTTTTTCTACAGAGGCCCGTGAGAGAGAGATAAGCATTTTCCAATAATTTATTCGCATAAAAATCACAGATTTGTTTATCCATACTTCAGAAGGAAAGCACGCGTCGCTTATAATATTGGAAGCGAATATATGTACTTGTTACACACACATGCGCACACACACACACACTCACACACACACACACCACACACACACAACAAAAACAACAACAACAACAACTTTACTACACAAACATATGAACTACATAATAAAATACACAAATTATGTAATGTAAAATATATGCAAACTATGTAATGTAAAAAATACACCAATTTTATTTTTAATGTATATAGATACACATACACCCAACACAACCATGAACATAGACACATATACACACACATACACACTCACATACACACAAGTACAAACACACACAAAAACTCATTAGAATAGAAAGTAAACCACAAACACACACAAATTTATCAGAACAAAAAGTAAATTACAAACACACACACGACCTATCAAATATCAAAAATATAATAAACAACATCAGATGAAGGGGTTTGGCTATTAATATAAACATATCGACAACTATAAAATTTCAATACCTTAAAATGTATGATCTGCCACCCAGGAACACACACCTGCTAAAACACAGATATTACAAATTAATTCTCTCTACACTCCCACCAAACAGGAAGGGAGGGTTTAGATACGTATATATATATATATATATATATATATATATATATATATATATATATATATATATATATTCATATTCATATTCAGACAGAATATGGTTAATTAAAGAAGAAGATATCAGAAGATCTGAAAACACGTGTCGCTAATGTAAAAAAAAAATTTTTTTAAACATAATCCATTTTGCGGACCTTCTTTTTTATAAAATATTTAATTTTTTCTCCTTGGACCAATAACAACACTTTATATATATACTAGCAAAAGTACCCGGTCCATGACCGGACTAAAAAAAAATTTAAGAACACCAGAGAGAGAATAAGAGGAAAATAATTTATCGAATTAAAAACATTACCGTGAATTTGTACATTACAATATTTATTTTTGGAATATTTTTTTTACATTTAAAATATTATTTTAAAAATGTAAAGTGATAAGTGATAAAAAATATTAGTTTATTTTCTTTTTTACCCCTAAAAAGTAACAATTAAAAAGAGCTAAGTATTAAACTTGTGTCCTTGTTTAACTATCGCCTGAGGCTGTAGAATACACCGACAGCAACTCTACTGTTAAGTAATTTCCTGTACATAGTGTATTTAATTTTTTTTTTTTGTTGATTTCTAAGAAGAAATTTTTATAAGTGTTTTAAAATAACGTGTTTATGTAGTACGTAATTTACTTGACACAGAGCACTCGTTTTCGTCAAGTTTTTGGCAGAATCTAATGTTTAAAATGTACCAAAAATTACTCACATATGTAATATTATTTTGCTCTTTTTAACTGATGTTACTACTTTTCGACTAAAACAAAAAATTGACTTTAAATCGATTAAATCAATTTTAATTCATTTTTAAAGTGAAAATTGGCGTTTGAATTGTTGATACCAATAAAAATACATATTACTAAAATAAAATCATTTTTGCTAAAATCATATGCTAAAATTATATGCTTAGAATAACAGCCCCACCCAACCCCTATTATATAAAAAAAGAAAGACGATTTTTTTATTTCTAAGAAATGAAAACTCGTCTTTCTTTTTTATACAGTGGGGGTTAGGTGGGACGGCAAGTTCACAATCTGTGGCTTAGGTTGGGGCGGAATTGTTTTTTAATGGTAGTGTTGTTTATTTCAGAATTCTTTTTTTTTTTTTTTTCTTTTTTCTTTTTTTTTTTTTTCCTAGCGAGGCCTAGAGATGGCGTTAGTTTGGGTCGGCTGACGCCACTTCAAAGGTGCCGATGGTGGCTGGGGGTTTGAAGATTATCTTAACGGTAATTTTTTATTCTTCTGTCTTGGAAGTTAAAAGCTCGACTCATGTAGAGAGTAGTGCAGTGGGGGTGAAAGTGTCTGTATTTTTTTAAATTTTTTCTTAATTATTGAATTATATCACTTAATTATTAAAAATCAAAAACCAAATTTTGTGTGTTTTTTAGTTATAAAGCATATTAAGTGGTATGCAAGATTTTAAATATGAATGACCTCTCGTTTGTGAGTTATAAGTCGACACGTACATACCAAACTTCCTTTATATATATATATATATATATATATATATATATATATGGAGATAGGATGGATGTAGTAGGATCCGACAGTATGAGGTAGGTAGAAGGATGGTGAACAAGAAATGAAAACTCAAAACAAATCAGAGAGTTGAAACGTTTCGTCCGAATTCATACGGACACCTTCAGTCGAATGATTTTTATTGATAGCAACATTTTGTGCGAGTATAAGTGACGGAAGTGAAGGGAGGGAGGATAGGGGTAGACATGAATGAATGAAAAAAAAATCCTCCCCCCCCTGCCCTTTCCACTAACTGACCCAGTAACCTAGGTCAATCAACTCTCTCCTCCTCATCTGCTACTGATATCAAACATACCACAATTTTACCCCCCCCCTAACTGACCCAATAACCTAGGTCACTCTACTATCTCCTCCTCATCTGCTGCTGACATCAAACACACCAAAACTTTACCCCCCTTCCTTAACCCACCCCTGTGCTCATCCACTCCCATCCTCTCTCCACTTCCTGTATACTACCCTCACTTCATTCATGGCTAACCCTAATCTCCCTCCCTTCACTTCCGTCACTTATACTCGCACAAAAATTTTGCTTTCAATAAAAATCATTCGACTGAAGGTGTCCGTATGAATTCGGACGAAACATTTCAACTTTCTGATTTGTTTTGAGTTTTCATTTCTTGTTCACCATCCTCCTACCTACCTCACACACACATATATATATATATATATATATATATATATATATATATATATATATAGCCATGCGCAAAAATGACCAAGGGAGATAATATTCTTTTAAGATTTGATTTTAAAACAATTACCAAAAATCAGGGAATTGTCCGATTTTAATGGAATTTTCACCAATATATTATTCAACGACTTAATTTCATAATTAATAGTTTATTTCATTTTTTTTTAAACTTATAATTTTATCAATTCATAATGTCGAGAATGTTGACCTTTAGTCATTTGAAGAAAAAAATGTCCGGTCCCTAATTTTTACATTTCTATAAAGATCATATCATGAAGAACATATTAAAAAAATAAAAAAATAAAAATTCAGTACCCCAACATCATAGGCTGGAGGTGGGTGTTCTTTATCTCATCATCCCAGTCTTTTGTGACTGAACTTGCTCTCCACTTGAGTATTCCACAAGCCACACGAAAGCCAACCCCACACTGAGAGGTGCCCAACAAACCTTCAACACAAGGAGAACACTGTCCATTGTGTAATGACATTGGGAACTTCTGGAACTATGCTTCATCACTTCCACTGCAGTTTTCCATGTTTCATCATGGCCGCCAATCCCAGCACCTATGCTCCGTCCTTCAACCGTTCTGGATCCTTGCACTCCAGCCCAAACTGAGCCAAGTGCTCTCTGACACAAGTTGCGGGCATGACATCTTCATTGACATAGATGTCATCGATGTAAGTGGATGACCTTCCTGCGACAGCACTGTGCTGACAATAGTCTTCCATTATAAAGGGGAGCCATATTTACACCAAACTCCAAACGTGTTAGGCAGTATCTCTTTCCGTTGATCTTCATATAGTTGGGAATGGCCACAATGTTAATGGCAGTCCCACAATTTTGCTGACAACAAATTTGGCTTTCCGTGTCTTTACAAAGAAGTTGCTTCGCACCGTGCGCTCAAGGACGCACAGACAACACCGTAGTTCAAAAATAGTTATTTATTTTTTCATACAGTGAATGCCGTGAAAACTGTGAATTAAACGAAAATTCGCATAAGTCACAATATCACACAAAATACAATAAAATACAAATACAATAAAAATAGACAAACATTACACAAAAAGGATAAAACACAATTACCAAGAAAGGTTTACGTCAAGTAATTACAGAAAATTCCAACTATAAAAACATTTAAAGCAAAAACTATGAATTACAAATTACACATATGAAGGGGGGTTTGGGGTATTTAGAACTCAAATGCCACAAAAAAGCACAAACAATAATTTAACAGGGGAAAAGGATATTTCTCATTTTGAGAAATTACAAATTAAAACAAAATAACAACATGTAAATAAATGCAGTTTCAGAGAAGAGAATGGAGGACTTAAATACCTTTGCTGGCACTCAGGGACTTGCACATTAAAGGGACCAATATCTTAGTGGTTCTAAGAATTGCGGTTTCAAAACATACCGCCAAAAGTTGCTCACAATCGGAGCCTCAAAAAGCTTGACTTGCTCAAATGACTATCTCAACGGAAAGAAAGATTTTGCCAGCACTCTTTTTAGACTTGACAATACCAAAAATTCCTACTCAATCCAAGACTTTATCTTTTATTTAAAACCCTTTTCTATTTCACTGCACAAACAGCAGAGAGTTACTCATCATAAAACACAAAGGCAAAATAAGCACTCCAAACAATCTCAGAAAATGCACTTACACATATAATAGGGGTTATTAAAAACCCAATAACTATTTTTTATAAGGTAACCATTTTTACCAGGAGGGTGATCAGGGTCAAGGGGTACTTTATTTGGGGTTGGAGGAGGGAGTGGGAAGGGGAGGCCTAAAACCGGACATGATGCCAATGACAAGGCAAAATTTGTTTACTGCTGGAATCAGCCTAAAAACAGTGACAGCTACAACAATGTCTCGTGGACATATATCTGGAGGTATGCTCTCCTGGGGTACAGCAGATACACGTTAGCACCTTTCTATCACCATTCACACGGTTTAGCTGTGCAGACCGTAACTGTAAACTTTATTGCTGTTAGAATTTTGGAATAGAAGGTATAAAAAACCACGAGATCGAAATAAAATCAACTTATCTTTTTCTTTTGTCATTTAAATAGACGTGACCTTGTTACAACAACAAACAGGACTCCAAGTGTTGTTTTTTTTTTGTTTGTTTTTTGTTTTATTTTTGTCTTTGTTGTCAAGTGACGATTTTGGATTTATTCAAATTAGTAACACTCGCGGTGGGGGGTGGGGGGATTTGTTATTCAGTAATATTGCTTTAGTGGTCAAAATGTTTTCGGTAAATTGCCAAGTCTTAATTTATTTCTAGAAGAACATCGAAGAGAATAGCAGTTGCCATGGAGATTGAAGCACCATTAACCTTAGTAGGTCAAACGTCGCTTCACATATGAAATATAACGTTTTGATTTTTTGTTCTTTTTTTTTCTACCTATGGAAAAAGAAAGAAAGAAGCAAATCGCAAAAGCTTGAAACTGTGAAAAGTGACAAAAATAAATAACTGAAAAACAGAAACAATATACAACTTATGATGTTTTTAAATTTTTTTAAAAGTTTAATCATTACAACAACTTTTGATTTATTTATACTTTTCTACACATTAGGTTTTTGTTTGTTTGTTTTTGTTTGTTTGTTTTTTTTTATTTTTTCGAATTACAAAAAAAATTCTGATAAAGAGCAATTTATGTTTTAAACCAATTTAACAACTTCGAAAAATCGCTTGTTCTGTCTTCAAAATGGAAACTATCTTATATCGGAAAATATTATTAAAATTTGGTGTTTGCTAGTGCAGGTGACCACAATTTTTAAAATCCCATGATGTTAACGTCTCTAACAGTCGCCATCTGGAGATTTGGTTGAGAGGCCAAACTCTAATGAACAAGAATTATCAGACAACACTCTTTCAGTCACCTACACGCACACCTGTCTATATAGAGCCCTCTGCTATTTCAAATTAGTACTTTTACGACCTTCTCCAGAGACACTTGCTGAGAAGTTTTGATATGCTATGTATTCGGCCTTTCCTCCTTATCCCCTTAAAAAGAGAAAGTAAAATGGGACAAGGCGAAAGACTGCTGAACAAGACAACACCAACAAAAATTAGCTAAGAGAATATATTATACTTTTCACAATTTATAATGATTGTCGAAGGATTTGTCGTATCTTTTGCTTGTGCTGTTTTATTTTTGTGGATTCCACAATCCTATGGAATAACAATTCGAAAGAAAATCCCCCTAATATAATTGCAGTTCTAATGCAGCAGACAACGACTCACGACAACATATAGATTTTGACTCTAAACAAATTCAAGAATAGAAAGTTTAAAAAAAGAAACCCATTTGTTGAATTTCGAAGCTGTAATTATTACATTGTAAAATGTACGAGTAATGCCCGAAAAGTAAAATACAATGCTTTATTTTACTATGCAAATAAAGTATTGTGTAAATGTTACCAGCACTACTATGCTACTTTTCTTCATAGTCCCCATCGATATCGGCACACGAGTGCAAATATACCCTCCTCAAAGAACATAGCGTCAATCAATTGTTCTTCAGCTTCAATGTGTGCAACATTACGCGTGTTTAAGCTTTCAAGATGATAGATGATGTGAACTTTTGGATGTGTCTGTAGAATTTCCAAAGTCATTATTCCATGAAATTGTCCACAAGAAATTGGAATATCAGAAAGTTTCATCTCGTTGAGTCCCAAAACAATTAAGTGAACAGTTAACTTGACAGTGCTCGTATATAGGAATTTTATTCAAGATATACAATTTTGTACTTAGAAACGGTAATATTATTTTTTATATCTCTTACATGGGTAAACTGACAAAAAAGCAATATTGAAAAAATTAAATTATATAGGAATGAAGACCACGAGCTCAATGTATAAAGTAAAAAAAGAAAACAAGAAAAATGTACACACAAAATGATAGCTCTCTAAAAATTCCAAAAGGATGAACCCACCGCCGTTTTGCGTTTTGGGAGAAATTATTGTTTTTTTTGTTTTTTATGTTCTCTTTACAAAGTTTTGTCAGTCACAAAGATTTGCTAAACAATTCATATCTTAGAAGGCTACCAAAATATTTTGTGAGTAGTTGAAAAGATTATTTTTATTTGTTTTTTTCTTTTTTCTTTCTTTATTTTTGTGTGTCTGTGTGTTTTGTTATGTTTTTGTGTTTTTGTTTTGTTTTTCAGGTATTATTTTTCTTGAAATTGTCTTCATTGGCTGGTTCTTCAGTTGTCAAAAATACTTTTACCAGAAATATCTTCTGGAGAAAGCCGAATTCTTCTCTTATAGTCAAAAGTTACTTTTTCCAGAAATATCTTCTGGAGAAAGTCGAATTCTTCTCTTATAGTCAAAAGTTACTTTTTCCAGAAATATCTTCTGGAGAAAGTCGAATTCTTCTCTTATAGTCAAAAGTTACTTTTTCCAGAAATATCTTCTGGAGAAAGCCGAATTCTTCTCTTATAGTCAAAAGTTACTTTTTCCAGAAATATCTTCTGGAGAAAGTCGAATTCTTCTCTTATAGTCAAAAGTTACTTTTTCCAGAAATATCTTCTGGAGAAAAATTCTTCTCTTATAGTCAAAAGTTACTTTTTCCAGAAATATCTTCTGGAGAAAGCCGAATTCTTCTCTTATAGTCAAAAGTTACTTTTTCCAGAAATATCTTCTGGAGAAAGTCGAATTCTTCTCTTATAGTCAAAAGTTACTTTTTCCAGAAATATCTTCTGGAGAAAGTCGAATTCTTCTCTTATAGTCAAAAGTTACTTTTTCCAGAAATATCTTCTGGAGAAAGTCGAATTCTTCTCTTATAGTCAAAAGTTACTTTTTCCAGAAATATCTTCTGGAGAAAGTCGAATTCTTCTGTCAAAAGTTACTTTTTCCAGAAATATCTTCTGGAGAAAGTCGAATTCTTCTGTTATTGTCAAAAGGTACTTTTTCTAGAAATATCTTCTGGACGAGTGGTTGTTAAAAAATATTTGACCAGTGAAAATAAAAGGTAGTGAGAATTTTGCTTATCTTCCTGACTTGTTAAGAAGTGATGTCCCTCAAAAAATAAACATCAGTCATTTGGTTGTTGATGCGTCAAATTAACAATGTTTTCTTCTTTGAGGGAGCTAATTTCCACAGGAGTTCTCATTTCTCTCTCACTGCCAAAAAAATCTGATTTGAGGTGATTATGTATGGACAAAAATAGGGTCAAGAAGGGTTCGCACCAATTTAATTTTTTTTTTTCTTTTCAGTGCGAAAGATTTTTCAAAAGATCAGAAAGGTTATAAAATTAATTCAGTTTATTTTAGACTGTTAAATTGCACATTTTTCATCTTCATTTTGCACAAAGTTTTGATTAACTAGAAATCATGAACAAAAAGGCTTAGACGTTATTTTTGGTTCAAATTTTTAGTGCCTACCCCCCTCATAGCTGAATGGTAATTCATTTCTAGGTAAAAAATTTAGCAAAATGTTCAATCTCATATTCATTTATATTTTAATTTAATTTTGTCAAAGATTTTTTAAATTCTTATAAATGAGACAAGTGCATCGATCTCGATGGTGATTACATGGGAAAGTAGCATAGTAGTGCTAGTAACATATGCACAATATTTCATTTGTAGTAATAAACATGTTTGATGATCAAATGTTTCTAACTTACATTTCGGGCATTCCCAATGAATTAAAATATGCAAACACATTCACTACAATACTGATTATTACATTTAAATATCAATTCCTTGCGCAATGCATCAGAATGTTTTGAAATAAGGCTAAAACACAAGAATAGGCAATAATTAATATTGGAAATATGAGACCAGACATGAGAGAAGTTTTGGTGCTATAGTATCAAAATAGATTTTGTTGTAGCAGTGGCAAGTTATGGTTGTGACGTGTACTGACTGTCTTCGTATGTTTGTAGGTGTTGGAAACTATAACTCATCATTAACATTTTTGTTGTGATTGAACAAACCTGAAAACTTTGTTGTTTAAGCCTGGATGTAGTAGGAATATACCCTCGTGTGGGTGTATATATAAAAAATAAATCATGACGAATTAACGAAAACAATTTTTATTTGCCTGAACAAACTTAATAGAAGAAATATAGAAATGATACAAGATACAAAGAAGCTTATAACTAGCTGTTTAAAGGGAAAAGTCTTAATATGTAGATATTCTTTTGTCTAGATAAAATTCTTGAGGCTGTTGTTTAAAGAGGAAAGTTTAAAACTTACATGTTGAGCATGTGTTCTCGTGTGTAAAGTGACACGAGGTCGCTGTGATGTTGACAGAAGGTACGCTGTTAGTTATGATGAAATTAAAGTGTGAAACAGAATTTTGACGAGAGAAATACGGGAAATAATCGTTTAACGAAGGGGTGTAATTCCTACATTATCTCATAGAGTAAAATAGAGAGGGGCACCCTTGGTGGAAAATTACAAGTTGGATTGAATGATATAACCTGAGCTCCTTTTATAATTCAAGCTTGAACATAATAGTAGATATAAGGTTCCAAAGGGTTTTCGGATTTGAATTTCGCATATTTTGTTTACTTATCCAAGGAATAGAACAATAAAGACATTTTCCATTATTTATGCGGAAATGTGCAAATAAATGATATAGACATTTAATACTTACATTCACCATCCAGATAAGAGTAAGTGACTAAGTGGAAGAATCATTTAGCAGTCCCCACGTTTCTTAGGAGTCCATACAAATTTGTTCCCAGACCCACTTTGCTATGGTCCCTACCCCATTCTGCTCAGACTTTTTCTTATAAAACGTTTTATATTGCTAAATTATTCGTAATTATCTTATAAACAAAACAGGGATTCCCCGTGTCTATCTTTCCGGCCTAAAATAGAACAAACATTCTAATATTCAATAGGTGGCCTTAAGACAACAGCCCATCTCAAGTCTAGCCGCAATTATTTTGTTTAACAAAACAATTTTTTTTTTCATTTTCATTTTCTCAACCTATAGAAAATACGCGTTCTAACATCAATCATAGTTTAGATCTCCCAAACTGTTGTGTGCTTATCTAATGATGTTCACGTTTGATCCCTTTTATAAGATATCTTTTGGAACGTGAAAATGTTTCCTTGACATCTGATAAAGACCGAATATAGAATTCAGAAAAAATGTCGAAAGACGTAGGGGAGGGAAATTTTTATTGTACCGACTTTTATTCGATCTTATTTGGTTATTTTCGAGTTCGATCCAACCCAGCGCATATCACAATCTCAATTGATTTCTATTTTGCCCATTGATTTTTTCTCTGTATTTATTTGAACTACATGATTTCCTCAGTTCACCACTACCAACCGCTGACATACGCAATAATGTATACAAGCACCAAGGTTACTCTATTACACTATCTAGGGTTATTTCATGCCCAGAGGTTAGGGGATCGCATTCATTGTATGTTCGTATATACATTTTTATATAGATGTTTCTTTAGAGGTATTTTTAAGGGTGGGTCATACTGTCCTATCGAATACAAATAGTTTTAATTATATCTACTTGACCTATAGATGGGAGCCTAACAGCTACTACGACTTTATGTCAGAGTGGACAATGAATGTATCCATAGATACTCCTCAGATCTCCAAAAATGTTGTCTCACCATCGAATCCAGTTTGTATCCTACCTCAGACACCCTCTTTATACCGCAGACGGGTAAGACCCCCCCCTCCCCATCAATGGAGGGGGGAGATAGTTTGCGTGTTCTAAGCCCGCTGACAAGGCGAGAAAAATTCTTTGGAACATTGAATGGCCATATTTTTTATTCTAAGATTGTTACTTTTTAGGAAATTAGAAGAATTTCATTTCCTTAATTTCATGAAGGATTTCACTGTGATTACTCAACAAAGAATCAAGTTTTTGTACTTACGTGTATAATGTTTATGAATTTTTTTCTACCTTAGCTAGAATCAAGGTTATTTACTAAGCATGGCTTATTTGTGGCACAAGGTCAGAATTATGGGGTACCGGATGAGAATCGAATTCAAGAACAATGGTCTGCTGAACTAGATTGATAACAATTACTACCTGAGGTGCCCTTGGCTAGAATAAATACCATGTGACAAAAATTGGTTTGTTTTGTTTTACGGCATATCAACCTCAGTGGGTCATTTAATGCCGATAAAGTTTTGAAATAAATCAATTCTTAATGGATAATACAATTTTGTTTATAAACTCATGTTTTTTCTATTCAACCCATAGATGGGACCCTAACATGTACTACCACTCCGGGTCAGAGTGGACCAGGGAGCAATGGTGATGAAGGGGTGCTCCACATTCCCCAAACCTCAAAAACTGGAACCTCACCATCAGATAGAGTTTAACGTCATTCACAGGACATGTAGACCCTCAGTCACCGCCTTCTATCACCCATATGATAAAAAGGGGTTGGGGCTTGCCATAAGGGCAATAGGGTTGGGAAAATTATATAGGTGCTAGGGCTTGAGGTGACCAGCCGATTGATCGGAGGTGGCCTCTCCGACCGACCGTCTAGCCCAAGATATGGCCAAAGTGGTGTATTGCATGTCATGAACTGCTCATCCACCTGGGCTCTATCCTTAAGCATCACGGGTCGCCACCCACGGCCAACAGGTGGCCCCATTGGGGGAGTCTTACCCCTCTGCAGAGGTGCAGTCGGTGCATTCTAACGCCCCAGCCGACAGGGCGGACAAAAATTGGAAAATTATGTTGATCCGATTTTTCAAGTTGTCCATCTCTGCTACTGCTAACCTTTAAAATCAGCATTCACCATCCTGACTTTTTACCTCGTTTTAAACCTCAACTACTGAAACCCCAGCTACTGAACCAGGTGTGTGTGTGTGTGTGTGTGTGTGTGTGTGTGTGTGTGTGTGTGTTAGAGAGAGAGAGTTCTTTGGAGTTATTTCACCTGTAACTGCAAATCTATTAGTGCACATAGCCTGCACAAATACACGTTTTCCACAAATCTATATATAGCCAAAAAAATGTTGCTTTTATTATTTTTTGTATTATTTTCTATATAAAAGAAAAAGCAATTGACACCTATGATCAATATCTGCTACTAACCCGTAAGCTAAGTGCTCCCCACCTTCTTACCTAAGAATTTCTTCTTTCTTTTTCCGCCTTACAAAAAAAAAGGTGGAGAGAGGAGAAAACCTTTACAATACAGACCGTTATTCAATTGGCTAATGGATTATAAGAAACTGTTGCTGAGTTACGAACACATTTGTATGTATACAATATACATAGATACTCCTCTCACCCTGCTGCTACCTGTTCACTTTCACCTGACTTTATGCAAACCTGGTACTCCCAGCCTTTCCCCACCTGCACTAATGCAATATTCTACCTGTTTGAAACAGGGCAACAAGAGATGAGATTGATGAGTTATATCGATACGATTGCATTAAAGTAGACAAGGATTTGTTGGGGTTTTTTAAGCAACCGAGAATGTTTTCTGACTGCCTCGAACATGTTTTATTGAAGAAATTGTTTCTTACTCAAAGTAATTTTATTCGTTGATATTTGCCCCAGCCTCAAGAGACAAAACAAAGGTTTCTCATTATAAATTCTTATTTTTTTAACATTGTGACTTATTAGCCATCAAAAACAGGTAAGTTTTGCTTTTCCTATCCGTTTCTAAGCACAATGATTGAAATGATGTTGTAACCTTTAGTGTTAAAAATGTGATACTTAGATTAATGATTAGAAATTTATTTATTTTGTTAACTTAACAAATTTTTCTGTGGAAATTGCGAATGAATTTCAATTGACACCCAAAAGAATTGGGATTAAATTATTGATGAAATAAAATGTATTTATGAGAAAAGAATATCCCAACTTGATGTGGGCCTTAAACATATTGATCAAGGTGAATGTCTGTCTGTCTGTCTGTCTGTCTCTCTCTCTCTCTCTCTCTCTCTCTCTCTCTCTCTCTCTCTCTCTCATTCATACACAAACATTGTTTAAGTTCAGAAATAAACACGTGTATATTTCTGGAATGACATTATAAGCAATTGCACACAAACACACACATACACACACACGCGCGCGCGCACACACACACACACACACACACATACACACACATATTTATGTACATATGTTTGTGTGCATATCGGTTTCTGATCAAGCTTGACAAAATCATTAAATCCATCCTTCTTGATGATGATGATGATGATCATCATCATCATCATCATCATCATGAACATGATGATGATTGTCCAGTAATTTGAAGCTTTTGTAATCTTACTACGTTCAACAAATTGTGAATCGTTTTTGTTGTTGACAACCTTGAGATAAGCCCAATTATATTCTTGACATACAACAAAATCTATTTTATGTCAATTGTCTCTACCCCCCTCCCTTCCCAAAACCATAATCTCATTTAATCCAATGAAATAAGATTTATAATTAATCTCAGTTCATATGTCATTTTGACATGGAAAATCCCCCTCTCTCTCTCTCTCTCTCTCTCTCTCTCTCTCTCTCTCTCTCTCTCTCTCTCTCTGAATAATGAGGCTATGAATTTGATGACAAGACTGCCAACCTTCTTTATTTTGGGCTAAAAGACAGGGAACTTTGAAGCTTTTTTTCCTGTTGAATAGAGAGAAATGTGCAAATGAAAAGAACAATTTTAAAAACTGTTAAATTATCTTGGTATAAGCCATAAACAACTTCCCGTTTGAAATAAATAACCACTGACATTACATTCTGACAAAAAATGAATCTTCTAATTACTATTTTTTTAAAAACCTAACTAATGTGGGCCATTTAATATGACATTTCCTGCAATCCTGTTCATCTTATTAATGTTAGATTTGCCTATTTGGGATTTTGTCCTTTCTGGATTTAATGCAGAACTAGATTGAGTAATCTTTATTGACCCTGGACTTGATACCAATCATCTGTGAACTTACTGGAGTCAAAACGCTTTTCACAAGTTTATTCTCTGTATTACTGTTTAATATTTTTCTTCCTGCATGATTCAAATCTTTAGATTATTTTGTGTGTCTCTTTTGCAAATTCCAAAAATTCTCATAACATTTATTATTGCTTCTCATAAAAATAATTACCAATTCATGTCATTTTTCTTGAGTCAACAATTTTGGTTAAATTTCTTTTCATGAACAATATACAGCTAATTTGAGGAGTTTTGGGAAGAGAAACAATTCACTAATTTTTTGAACAGGAAAATTCAACCTGTGGACGAAAAATTCTAACAATTTACTAGAGTTTTCTATTTGGGTAGAACCAATAATACAAAAAGCAAACTATTTTTACAAAATCATGGTTTGATATTTTATTTTCAAAAGTATGAATATTTCTTTATTCTCATTAAAAAAATAAAACATGAATCCATAAAAAAATTTCTATAAAAGTTATTCTGATAGGGAACCTCTTTTGACTCCTCATCAGATTTCTAGTCATTATCATCCATTGATTGTTTAGTTTCACTATTGGATTCATTAACCCTTTCCTCTTCTCCTTTATGTTCATCACCTTCAAGTTCTTTGTCCATTTCTATATCCTCAGGTTCCATTCTCCTTCTGAATTGATCTGCATGGGCCAGTATATTTTGTTCATTTTTTATTAGTATCACTGTGTTGGCTCCTTTCTCTGGATTAGACTCTTTGTTCTTTTTTATACCATACACTTTCATTTGTTGAAAATGACATTGTTATGGTAGCTCTAATCTGTATACCCATTTATATGGAGGGACTTTGTAATCTGCTAGCATGTGGAATTGTTCTATAGCTTAACAGTAATCTTGAGAAGTAACTCTCTAGATTTTCATTAGATGTGGAAAATGTTTTGTCCCATTTTCTAAGTTTGCACAATTCTTTCTGCAATTATATTCAACCGTGGGTGGTTGGGAGGCATTTTATATAAAACATATCCAATGTGGTTTAGCCACGATCACAAATTTTCATTGCAAAATACTGGTACATTATCTGAGACTAAAGTTTTAGGGATCCTATTCCTTGAAAATATTATTCTTAATATTTGTTTTACAGTGGTGGCTTTTCTGTCAGCATTCTTGATTATTTCAGGCCATCCTGAAAATAAGTCAACTTAAATTAAAAATAGTCCCATACCTTTAATATGAGCATGATCCATGTGTAACCGAGCCCATAGTTATTTTTCTTTAGGCAATAATTGAATTTTTTTTTTCCAAAAGTTTTTAATTTCAGCACATTTTTGGATATCTTTTAACATAGTCTTCTACATCTCAAGAATATCCTGGCATCCATGCTTATAATCTTAATCTCATTTGTGTCACTGTTATATCACAATGTACATCATCGTATCCACTATATAGTACTTCTTTTCTTAAACTTTGTCGGGGTATTGTAATATTTCTATTGTGTGCTTATCATTCTGAGATGATCTAGGCATAACATGTCCATTTCAAATCAGGACAGTATATTATCTTTTGAATTTTTCAGACATTTCTAATCTTTTACTGCCAAAATTTAGTCTGGATATAATATATAGATAGTGCATCCACATGCGAAATAGTGTTCCACTTTATGTATATGATGTCAAAATCAAAATCTATGAATTTTATTGCCAATCTTAAAGTTCTACAAGATGTGACTTTTGCTATTTCTTATCTGGAGTTAAATGTATACTCCAAATGTTTGTGATCTGACATTTTTGTCCTAACAAACTTTTTTTTAACTCTTTCTGTAGCCCACATGATTGCTAAGGCTTCTTTCTCAATATTTGAGTAGTTAGCCTCAGCTAATATTTTCTCAACTGGTACATTATTGGATGACCTTCTTGAAATAAAATTGCAGCTACAGCATGTTCACTTGCATCTGTAGTTAATGTCACTTCCTTTTTTGGATCAAATATTTTTGCAATTGTATTTTCTTACTAGTGCCTTTGGGTCCATTTAAATTCTTTTGTCATAATTCTGAAAATGGGACAGTGGATGTGTCAGTTCTTGTGGAATGTATAGTAGAAGTCATATTTGAGATTTTGGTGAATTTGTCAGAGGAGTATCAAGAGAATATAAAAATTCATACACGGTACCCAAACCCACATGTTAGGGGAAAAAGATGATTAAATGCAATGAAAACACAAAAATTTCAAATTCAAAGATTTTGAAACAAACTAAATATTTGTTTAAGGAATATTTTTAAAGCCAGAAAGTCCAGTTATTAAATAAAAGATGTTTTGTCTTTTATCAGCCATTAATCTATTTACTGCTAAAATTGAACATCCTCTAATTTAAGTGCTAATTCCATAATTTTTGCCATAGGTAGTATAAATGTAGTGTGTACATATATGCAAGTGAGGGTAAGTGGGTGTATACACATATATGTACACTTACACACACACACACACACACATACCCTAACTTGTATATTTGTATACAACATATTTATATTTCTCTCTCTCTCTCTCTCTCTCTCTCTCTATATATATATATATATATATATATATATATATAATATTTTTTGTATATATTCATTTGCTTGGAAGCTAATATGTTATCATATTGGTTTCAAAGCTCTTTTAAACTTGCTTGAGAGCAATCTTCAGATCGTGAAAGATCTTGAAAAAGTGAATAATATGGACATAAGGGATTGTGCGTTGGTGATTTGAAATTGTGTAACTGTATGCACAGGTCATTTGGTTATTTACATATGTGATGTATAAGTGCAGATGTGTCTGTTACATACATACGTGTGTGTAAGCTGGCATGCACGCACACATAAACACACTTAAAAAGTGCCATGTCAAGCTCACACATGCGTATATACTACGCATACAAATGTTTTGTGCATGATATGTATATTTCCTGATGTATGGGGTTTTGTGTAATTACTACAGTTGTACAAGAAATATATTTCAGATTATAAAAGGCTGCAACAAAAAAATAGAAACCTACTCAAATACTATGCAGCCTAGCAAACAGTGTCACTGCAGGGATAAGGATTTGTGTCCCCTGCAAGGAAACTCCTTATTAAAAGATGTAGTGTACAGAACCACTGCAAGAACAAGCAACTCAGTCAAACAATACATAGGTGCAGATTAGTTGTTATGCAATTAAATATCTACAAAAAATAATATATATTTATTTATTATTTTCATTGATATTGCTCTATCACAGATATTGAGCACTCTCCTAATAATACTGTATATATTGGCTTACTACTGTCTCATCAAGTGAGATAGTGTTAACTATACACTGTGGTAATATATATATATATATATATATATATATATATATATATATATATTACCGCAGTGTATGGTTAACACTATCATAATATATATATACCATATACCGATGTATGTATTCATCAGTTAGATGTTCGCTTCTTACTGGCAGCTGCTAACGGCTGAGGGGAGTCGTACTGATGAAAAGTCAGGTTTCACTCCCAGCTAGAAGTAGTCGCTAAGTCTAGTCACACTGATGAGATATGAAATGTCAAAACATGGTGTCTGTGGTTGACTATATATATATATAATTGTATCTAATATGAAAATGAATATATGTGTGTGCATGTCTGTACATATAATATTATATATGTATGTATGTATGTATGTATGTACATATATGTGTGTATTTCAGAACTTTAGACAACATTTGGAAGTTTGAGAAATAAATACACTAAAACATGTTAAAAACAACAAAGATGAAGACACTCATTCAAAAAAAATTGAGGAATAATGAAAATTATTCATTTTAAAATTTCACAGAACAGTAAATAAATGAGCAGCCATTAAACTGAAATAACTCAGGGACACGTGGTTATCCATATTGACTGCTTTATCAATTAATCTATGGGAGCCACTAGTATCAAAGAACCACACTTATAACTCAACCCTTATTTCATCTCTGATCTGTTAGTGCCAAGTTTGTTGTTATTATTTTTACACACTGGCATATGTTCAAGTGTGGTAGACAGCTTTTCCTTTTAATATTGTCTCTGATATGTGCTGTTCCTTACTCTCATAGAAATGATGACCCTTGAATTTTGTTTCTTTTAGGATGTCCAGAAAGCCACCAACCATCATCTGTTACATTTGTGGCCGAGAATTTGGAACAAGATCCATTAGTATTCATGAACCCCAATGTCTGAAAAAATGGGACCTTGAAAATGAACAACTGCCCAAAAATCTTCAAAGAAAATCTCCAGTAAAACCACATGTTCTTGGAGATATTTTACACCAGAATCACAAGAACCGTGAAGACTTCAACAGAATGGCTAGGGAATGTGCAAATGAGAATCTAATCCCTTGCGAAAATTGTGGGCGAACATTTCTCCCTGACCGTCTTATTGTTCACCAAAGAAGTTGCAAAGAGAACAAAACTAAGGTGGATACAAAAAATGAAAAGAGAAAGATAAGGCCAGGAACAACAACCCTGACAAAACCCAGGTACCTCACTAAGGAAAATGCAAAAGATAAACCACACTTAAATCGAGAAGGAACATTTACACCAGCAAAAGAAGATTCCTTGAGTAATTCTATTTTTTGTGAAGCTTGTAAGCTACAAATATTCCATTGTGATTTGACGTCTCATAAACAGAATTGTCTTGGCCAAATGACAATAAATAGAAAAAAATGTTTAGACAAAACAAACAAAGATAATGAAATCAAACAAGATGTTAATTTGAAAGGGTCAAGAGAGAAAATTAATATCCAGTGTCCAAATTGTAGTCAAGATATTTGTGAGAATAGCATGACTGTTCACCTGACAATATGTAAACAGAAGGTAAGAAAGAGAGAAATTGATAAATTCATAGAGCAAAGACATCATTTTGTGGATGAGATGTTTTAGATAAAAACATGCACACACATATATATGTATTTGTATGTACCAATATAAATTATGGTGCCCATAACTAGATAGGTATGGTTTGTACAGTATTTAATTTACATATTGGCCCCAATCCAGGGCCTTTATCAAGACTAGAAAGGCCCTTGATATGGGCCCTGATAAAACTTGGTATGGGCCTTTCTAGTCTTGATAAAGGCCCTGATAAAAACTAAAAAACAAATAAATATATAAGAATAGAGATTTGTTTATTTTCAGATTTAATTTGAAACAATTTTGAGTATTTGGATTGGGTTTTTCAAATTTCTTGGAGTCTTTTGAGTTTCTTTTAGTTTTGCAAAATTTTGTCGACTTTTTTTCAATTTTACATTTCATTGAACACTGAAATATAATAAGTGGAAAATTGTTCAATATTTTACAAAGACAAAATAATGCAAAACAAGATAAGAATTTTGAAAAAGGAATTTTTTGTGCAGTTTAAAAAATATATTGTTGTTAAATATCCACCAATATTATTTGTTTTCCAAAAAAAGGGAAAATAAAGTATAAAAGGAAAATATAATTCATCTTTATGTTTTTGAGGATGCTTTACAAACGAATTTTAATACTAGAATGTCAATCTAATACAGACCCTTCATTCTCAATCCATTTCTGTAAGTTGTAAATTTCATATAATAAAATGTCAGGAAGTTGGTAAGGAAATAAATCAGTTACAAAATAATTAAAAATTTTATTTGAAGTGTTTCATGTTTTATACCAAAAAAACATGATCCAAAAAAAAATATATATATTTTTTTTTTTGTAAACATTGTCGAGCATACATAATGAATTCCATTAGCCCTCTTAAGGCTTAAATCTGGCCGGTATGATACTTTATACAATTTTTGCAAACATACTTACTGATGTAAACAAAAATCTTAACTATCCATGAATCTACTAAAAGTTCATATTTGTTTGTTTTTAACATCTATAATAATTTGTGTATACTATAGAACTTAGTCTATAGAAAATATGTAAGCTTGTTAATTTTATCTTCCTTTTATTCCAATTTTGGTTCTATTGGGATAGAAAAAACATTTTGTAATTTGATCATAAGAAATAAGTTATTTTGAACAAACTTGAAATATTTTTGCTACAACCAGTATTTAGCTATTGACAAAGCCATGTTACTTTTTCCATTAAAACTCTAAAAAAGTGAAAGAAGGAAAAAAGAAGAATGGCAAAGTAAAGAAGAATGATTTTTCTAAAGAAAATCTTTATAAAATTAAAAATGAATAATTTTTGTGGTTTTTATTTTTTCATCAAGTGCAAATTATAAATTTGAAGAACAAAATTATTCAAATTATGTTTTTTTTTAATTTTAATTTTTATATCTTATTAGAATTGACCAAATACCATTTTTTAATCCATTTGTTTGTCAACAGTTAACTGAAGAACAGCTATAGTCACCAAATTTTATCAGGTTTTAAAATTCCAAAATTTTTATAGTATTTACTAAGGGGTTCTACTTCACAATGAAAATATTATACTAAACTGAACCCTTACTTTATATTCATCAGTCTTGCTTATCTACCAATTGTTTATTTGATTCTTTTGTTTGATATTCAATCATAAACATGCTGACCATCCAATCACCTATAATCAGATTTTCTTGGCTTATCTGGACATCATTTCAAGTAGAATCATCACGCTGACCTATGGCTATTGTTTTAGGGTCATTAAGTCGTTGGCATGAACCTTAAAACATTTCAAGCTATTTCAATTTCTTTGTATTTAATCTGTTCTCATTTCATCCCAGTTATCATTCCAAGAAAGGCAATGATATAATCTTTCTCTTTGATGTTGTGTCAATAAAAAACTGAACATATTGTTTATAATAGATAAGAGTCAACTTCTGAAAAGTTATCTATGTGTTTGATGTTAGGATGTATACTTATATTTAATGTCTGAAAGGAGTTTACATCATTTATATCACATTGGATCTTTGATAAGCTTCATAGAAAGTAACAACAATTAATTTACACATTCAAACAAAAATGATCACTGCTTATTTTACCTGGATGGACTTTAAAATATCTTGCTTTTCATTTTTCTTATTCAAAGTTGTAATGACATACAGGGGATTTTACAGCAATATCTGTTTAAGTCTTTTAAAGTTTATCCATATGATTTTTTAAAATTCCAACTACTTGAGTGAGTCAAAAGTTTTGCAATATTTTGGAAACACAAGGCACATTTTGGCAGCTATTGTTGAGGTTGTAATGATGACAAACCCCACTGGATTGTGAGATGCTGAGCTCACCTGATATTCGCTAAGTGCTACTTGCAGGATTTGCCTCTATGGCTTGGAGCATGGCCTTGGAATTCATGGTTTTAGGCCTATCACTTGCCTGATCTTCAAGGTTCTTGTAACTCGATTGATATTACATTAACCATCTGGTTAATGTACTGTGATCAACCATGCCTTCACTTTTCACCTTTCACATAACCAACATTTTTTGGTTCCTTCTGAAGCATTATGGTCAAGTTTAGATTTGTAAAGTATAAGTTCTACTATAAGACTATGTTGTATATTCATCTGTGCATCTTTCAAATGATAGTGTGAAGCAAAATGTGTCAGCACACTAATTACTGCAAACCACAATGGGTATCTTTCATGGATTGAATTGTTTCATATGATATACATGCTGCAAACTAACATGTACCAAAATATTGCAAAACTATTGACTGACCCTAGTAAGAATTTTAAAAATTATTAAAAAAACAAAAATAAAAAAAGTCTTTAATCCGTTGATTTTAACTTTTTCAGAAACAAAGCTGTAATACCAAGAAAGGTTTTTCAACTAAAAGACTTCTCGGTTCCAGTCCAAGATCACAAATTTTGCCATTAAAAAACATTGAACCAATGGCTGCTTTTCATTCATCTGGTCCTCAGTTTCTCATCTGTTATATTTGTGGACGGGCTTTTGGTAGCCATTCGCTTCCCATCCACGAACCTCAATGTCTGGTAAAATGGAAAAAAGAAAACAGCAAGTTGCCACCCAGTCAACGGAGACCAATTCCTGTAAAAGAAAAGGCATTTCCAGCAACACAGGCAATGTGTGAAAAGTAAATTTTCTTTCTCCTTCTTCAGCTTGTTTTGTTTTTTTTTTGTGTTGTTGTTGTTGTTGTTTATTAATTAGTCATTTAAAATATTTTCTGTGATCCACATTTATAATTTATGTCAAGCAGTTTGACAGCTTTTCATAACATTTTTCTGTTTTCCTACAAAACATTCATTATATATCCAGGATATTTCAGATAAATTGATATCATTTTATTATCTAATAACTTGACCAATTCTCACTCAGATCATCTCAGAATGTAGAAACAATTCAAAGTTCTACATTTAATGTTTTATGGGTTTTTCTTTTCAGCAGAAGAAATTCCATTAATTGGAAAAGAAAAAGAATTTAAACATTAAACATAAACTTTTAAGTTGTTTCAACACATGCTGTTAAAATTTGAGATCATTTCAACAAGAATTGATCAAGTTATTATATTACAAAAGGATATTTATCTTTTTAAACACTGTATTTTATTTGTATTCAAAATTATTTTATGATTTTATCACAAATAAGTTTGTCTTGTCATTCTATAACCATTATGTGGTAAACATAAAAATCTTGATTGGCAAATTGAAAGGTAAAACAGACAGTAATAATGGAACATTTGTTTTACAGAAATAATGAAAAAAAAGAAGAATGGGAGCCTTGTCCTAACTGTGCAAAGCCAATACCAATTAGTGATCTTAAAGAGCACCAGAAAACTTGCAAACAAGCAACAACAAGTAAAAAATCAGTAAGTACAAATATGAATTATGATAAAAACCAACAAGTGCACAAGAATAATCATATTTCTTGTGTTTATTTAAATTTGAATTTGAATTTTATTTTTTTGTAAAGATTTTTTTTTAATCAGAAACTGACAATATAGAATTAGTTTAACCCTTTTAATGACTGGAATACACTTTTGACTATAAAATATAGAAAAACTTTCATATAAAAAAATTTATTTGGAGTTTTACAATTACAATACTACAATATGCTATTGGCATTGGTGATATCACACAAGTGAGTTTATAAGAGAATTTTTTTATTCACTGATACTTTTAAAAGTGCATGTTTTACTAAAGTTTTAGAAGTAATAAAATATTTGTTCAAATTTTAGGGCCAGTGTATATCAAACAAGGGATACTTTTGGGGATGGGGGTAATATCGCACAAGATCCCAAATTTTTAAGTAATGTGGACTAAAGTTGCATCTTGCTCTTGCGTATTATGTATATTTACACAACTCAAGTTGCTCACCACACCAAAAGGGTTAAGAACTAATTCTATTACATTATTGATTTGTATTTTCAGTAAAATTTTAATGATTCAATTGAATGGGGATGAGGGTTAACGTGGGTCAAATCATGTCTATCCACAGAATCAGTGGACACCTGAAAGTGTAGCCCACCATCTACTTTATTAGGAAAGTTTGCCCAGGGACAACAAAAGCAGATGTTAAGTCAGCCATATGGACGTGCAAAGAATGCCAGTCTATAGACCCAGCCCCTCTCCACTGGGAAAAGGGAAAGCTGGAGGTGAACAGGAACTGGCAAAGGTTAGGAATGGACATCAGCCAACTATGGTGCATGCCATTTCTTAACACTCACTGACTATGGCCCATCATGTTTCTCAATTTGGAGGCCTTGGCAAGTGTGATTCGCCAGCTGGAGGTTGTGTACATGATCCACCACACAAGCTCCTTACAGACAATGACACAGCCTTCTGCTGCAGAGATTTCAGAGCTTTCACTCATGAGTGGGGAATTAACCTGCGATTCCGTTGCACATACACTGTAGCCAGAAATGGCATAGCAGAGAGATGTCATCACACAGTGAAGCAAATTGCAGCTAGGATGCATTGTCCCATCCAGTCTACTGGTACAATGCTACACCTAAAGACATATCATCCTCCATAGATCAGTGTGTGTGTGTGTGTGTGTGTGTGTGTGTGTTATGCTAATTTGTGTCTACTACTACCACTACTGTTGGTGTTACTACTATAAATATCATCAGTAGCTGAGAGGGTGATTACTTAAGTGAATTTCTCTGTATTGAAACTGGTGAATTTCTTATGTAAAGCTTCCAAGCTGAATTAGTCATCATCAAGGCTCATGGATTCCCTTGTCTCTCTTTCACTGTCTGTCCCTATCAGTCATTACTCTTGGCAAGTTTTCTAAGCAGTATACCGTGTCTGCACAGAGCTGATTAATGTAAGTTTTTGCTGATCAGCTAACACTGGTGTGCCCACATGTAGGAGTCCATTGCTTAAAGTTTGTCCTTATTTCACCTCATCTTACCTGGATTGTTTATGAGATGGGAGGTAAGTGGCTGTACAGCTGCTGTTTTATAGGGTGTTGCTTCCAGGATTTGTTCAAGTGTGTAAACTTAATGAATAGTAACATCAAGTAAATGACACAAGAAATCAATTTGTATTAAATGTTTAATCTTGTTAGCATAAAATCAGAATATTCCCAAATTGTTTTTCTAAGAAATCATGAATTTGAATCAAGTTTTAATCCAATTCAATGGTATTTGCTACAAGAAAATATTGAAAGAGAAATGAGGATGATGCTGAGCAACCCTTTTTTATAATTCATGTGTAAATTAAACTTTTGTAGATAAATGTAAATCATTCAAATTTTCAACTTCACTAATAACAACAACAAAAACATAATCAGGAAAAAAAAAAGATTTTTCCACAGAAGATTCTTTCACTAGCTTATTAACCCATAATGAAGATTTCTTACTTCCGCATGAATAATGTGAAAAAAGAAAAAACTAATTTCAATAAAGATTGATAAAATTATATTTACAATATAAGATTGTAAAATTATATTTTCGGACTGAGAGTCAATTTTACAATTTCCTTATTGTCCAAATAAGCAATCCTATAAAATCTTTAAAATGATTCCTTCAAGATAAAACAATCATTCTTTTTTGGAATCAGAATTATCAAGTTATTTTCTCCATTTTCAAAAATATTTGGTTTTAATTAAAATGAAATGTGATTGGTTCTGGTTATTTTTGTCAAGGTTCCTACTGTTGCTGCTTTTAGTCGACCTCCAACTGTCATTTGTTACATTTGTGGCCGAGAATTTGGTTCCAAATCCATCTCTATCCATGAACCTCAATGTTTGAAAAAATGGCATCTGGAGAATGAGAAATTAGCTGAAAAAGATCGAAGACCAGTGCCAAAGAAACCAGAAGTCATTTGTCTGCAGGGTAAGTTGCCAAAATGATTTGGGACTTTTAGTTCTTTTGGATATGAATCAAAATCTTTGAAACTACAACAACATTTTTTTTTCTCTCTTTTAGGTATTTTGTGTTTTTATCTTTGGCAAGATGTGGAAAAAAAAGATTATGTATGTCTGGTGTTTGGAATTACCAACTATGTGACAGTTCCTCCTCTACTGGAGGGTGATGGAATAGTCTGATACCTTTGTGATACTGGTTGCAAGGACTGGGGATATTTTTGCCCTTGCCAGGTATTAGGACCCTCTTATTAAACTAACCATGTATGGTTTGGTTTGGTTTCTCTGTTTAAGGATTCATGGGTTATCTAGTGCCAAAGCCATCCTTGTAGAATAACATGACTGGAGTTTGAACTTGCTTACTACAATGTCACAGTCCTATTGGACAGAGACCTCACTCCTCATCATGTATAACACTTGAATAAATATATATTTATAGTGACTACAGAATATCAGTCTTTCTTGACTAGCCTGTTTGATAAATGTTGGTAAACAGTGTTAGAAAAAATTGGTTAATAAGGCCCAGAATTTCAAACAGTCATTCATCCCTTTGAAAATTAATTGCTATATCTTTGTAGTTAAAGCTGTCATTCATATAAAATTACTCACTAAATGCATATCATGACTATGCATTATCACTCTATGTCAGTTTCTTCATATTCAGAAATGTTCATCATGGTGTTGTGATGAGTGAAAATGTACTACATCCAACCCTCCCTGTAAACCCAAGCCTGTTTGGGTGTTCTTGGGAAGGTGGGTCTCACTTTCACCAATGCTTTGTGTAGGGTTCAAGATTAACAGTCCTAGAATATTGTTAGGTCACACCAAGTCCATTATCATTGGTAGACAATTGATAGAAGCAAACTCCCAGTATGCACTTGTGCAGCACCCAGATGGAAGACAAGCAACCGTTTTTCTCAGAGACCTGGCTCCAGCTGGAGATGAAAAACACAATAGTTCAATTCGCCACCTTGCTATTTCTTCGTTTTTGATCTTATTGGTAGACTTTAGATTGTACATAAAGGCAACAGATTTTTGGTCTGTGACTAGTGTGAAGTGGCGTCCAATTAAATAATGTCTCCATTTCCTCAATGCCTCAACTATGGCGTAGGCTTCTTTTTCAATATGCCTTCGTTCTGACCGAGAGAGAGTTCTTGAAAAGAATGCTACAGGGTGATCGGCTTGCCTTAGTGAAGTGGCGATTGCGCACTCTGAGGCATCAGTTTCAACTACTAGTGGGACAGAATGATCTATTGTTGTAATTACAGATTTTTCAATGTCCTGCTTAAGTTTTTCAAAGGCTTCCACTGCTGAATGAGGCAATGGGAAAGCATCTACTTGTGTTAGTGGGTGTATCCGAGAAAGAGGCAATCCATTGCGAGTAATGGGCGAACATGCCCAGGGTTCGTTGTAGTGCACATATATTATTTGGGATTGGCAATTCGAGTAAGGGTTTCGATCTCTCTGGATCCGGCGTCATTGAAACATTGCTTATTGTATAGCCCAGTAGCTTTATTTTATTTTGTCTGAACGAGCATTTGTCATTATTTAAAGTGAGGTTGTATTCATGGACATCATCCATTAATTGTCTGAGGTTTTGGTTGTGGTCTTTTTAGTCGTGGCCACACATGGACACATTGTCTATATAGGCAAAAGTGTCTTCATTTTTCTTCAGTTATATTTGTCGATTATTCTCTGAAAACTGTCCACTCCATTAGTTACCCGAACGATATTCTTCAAAATTGGTATAACCATCCAGCTGCTTCAAATGCAGTGTAGTGTTTATCCTTTGTCTTAATTGTTACATACGCCTATCGTTCAACGCTATACAGTGCTTTCCATCAGAGATATCAAAGAAAATGAAAGGTGCACATGCAAAAAAACTTGGCAAAGAACAATACAACACAGTATTATTTTAAAACACAACATTTAATTCAAGGTTATAGTCTTTGGGAATCATAATACGACCACCGACAAGCTAGAGTTTATAATGTCATTTTGGTGGAATTTCTTCTTCAAAACCAATTTAGAAAGGTTCATAATGAAAGGACTTTGCACTTATCTTTGTTTTATGGGTGATTTGTTTTCCGTGATAATGATTATTCCGGTATTAGTTCTTTATCTGGCATTTTCAATTGTGATAACTTTCTTATTGGGAGACATTCTTCGTCTTCCCTCCCTCACGAGATGTTCACTGACCGGCCCTCTGGTATACACTGCTGAAACTGACAACAGGGATCGCTTTCCCTTCCTCCAAATCGTGACGTCACCTGTCTGATACGTTTTGCGTACGTGGGTAAAGTAACAAGTGTAGTATCAGTCGTTCGTTTCGTGTGCCTTCCTCTTCTTAGCTAGGTCGGCTACGGCCATGAGTAAGCGAAATTTTAGGGTCAAATTCTGTGACTCCCCCCCTCCCGGCGTCAACAAGTCTCTCAGAATATTCCAAAAGTTCTATCATTTGATGGAACGTAACATAATGGCTACCTGATGATAAGCACTTTTTAAATCTAGTGTGCTGAATATACTATATTTAGCTATTTTGCATGGCATTTCATCTATTCAAGGCAATGGAAAAGTGTCCAACAGTGTGAACTGATTTATTGTCTGGGAATAGTCGATAACCATTTTCTTTTTATGATTTTCTGTGGCTATTATTAATACTTGAGCCCTCTATGGTGACGTACTTGGTTCAATTACTCTTTTCTGAAGCATTCTTTTTATTTTGGATCTTATAAATTGTTTATCGTCATGCAAATAACGTTGACTTTTTATTGCTACTGGTTTTCGAAAAGTGAGGGGTATGGAATATTAAAGTGAGAGACCTATTTTCAAGAAGTCATTGTCTTACCTGAACATTGCGTAGACCATTTACGAAGGCATCTAAGATGTGTTCCTCTTGTGCCTCAATTGCAGTCATAGGATGGAAATTGCAATCCTTGCTTAAAGTTCAAAGAGTTTTTAGAAAATGGTCCAATGTTTCGCCCAACTTCTGTCACCGAGTGGTGAGTATATGCCAAACGAATAGTTCATTTGTTTTACGTAGGTTAAGTGTAGCCTTTCTATAGCTTCTTCATAGGACTTACAGTCTGTAATAATGTCGTTGACTGAGTGAGACATGTAGTTAGTCAGAAGGGCACGCTTATTAATTGGCCAACTTGGGTTTTGAAGAAGTAGAGTTTCAGTGAAGTTGGTAAAAGTTTGTAGCCAGTGTGTCGAGCGTTTGTCAGCTGCTACACATTCTGAGTCATAGGTAAATTGTTCTAGCCACATAAAGTGTTCCATTGTAAAGTGTAATAAATTGAAGTAGTGTTAGACTTTTGAAAAACTTTATTTCACTTTACTATGACTACGAACTGACTGACATAGTCAGAGTGCTATTTTTATACTGACAGATATCCAAGGGGAGGTAATTAAGGTGGATTTATTAGTACAAATACTATTTTATAAAAATTGAAAGTGGTGTTTCCACATCATAGATTCCAAATGGAGGGTCATTAGAACCTAGAACCTGTGAGTAAATTATTCTCAGAAACCATATCTGATTGAAAGTAGATTTGCTAAGTTTATTTCTCAATTTTTTTTTTTTTATCACAATCCATTTTGGCACTTGTGACAACAAACTAATTGAGCAGGCTATTCTCTAGTGCATTGAATCTTATGTTGTGGCCTTATGTCAGACTTAGATAATCAGAGTCTGTTCACATCTTTATTACATTGATATAGAAATGATATGTACTCTGATATTCATCATAAATCTGGACAACAAAAATATAGCCTGCTTTTTGTTCTTTTCTCCTGCTTGCTAAACTTTTAGTGGTTCTAGGCAGTTGAACATGTCTTGATTGTTGAGTTATGAATATTTTTTAATTTTTAATTCTTGATACAATCACAAAAAGGGTGTCTAGCTATGACACTAAACTACAACTGATGGTGAGGTTCTACATCTGTGTATTATGGAGTACCCCTTTATTACCATTACTCCCAGGTCTATTGTCACCCAGGTTGGTTGTACCTGATAGGATCCCATCTATAGGTCAAATAGATATGTTTAAAAATAATTTGTATTTGATAGGCCCATGTGTCAAAAAAACTCTTAAGAAACAATTGCACAAAAAACCTAGATGCAATGACTGATCCTCTAATATTTAGGAATAAAATAGCTCTAGACAGGTTGGCATGCCATTAAAATCAATCAGTCAAAAACTGTATCCCACTTGTATTGATATTCATTTTCATTGTTAAAGACAACATTTTTCTTTTCTTTAAAAATCGATGTTTGAATGATTTGCACAGATTTTCATTGTGTTGATTCTGTTTGTTTTTTTTTTATTTCATTTATTTAAATTTAAAAGGATATGAAATATATTGTATTGTTGTAATTTGTTCTGTTTGAAGGTGATGGCACTTACAACCTTGACACCCTTAATGAAGCTGCTTGGCAAGAATCCCAGGCTGCTCTAGTTCCTTGTGAGGTCTGCGGACGCACTTTTAAGCCTGATAGATTGGTAATCCATCAAAAGTGTTGCAAACCAAAGAAAAACTGAACTTCCTTTCTGGTCAGTTTTGACATTTTTATTTTTATTTGGGGAGGAGGGGAGGTAAGTGGGGTTATTTTAAAGGTGATGTTGTTGCACACACACACACACACACACACACACACACACACACATAATGATGGCTTCTTCAATATTTCCCTTTTTACCTTTGATGTTAAAATGTGAAAGTGAAAAATATGACCAAAATTAATCCTAAAAAAAAATCTTTAAAAGAACAAAAAAATATGAAATGGAATTGTTGCTTCTTTGTGTTTCTGTTCATAACAAACAAATACTTTAAATTCTTTCTCTTTTGATTTTCTCTTTTTCTTTTATGGTATTTGTTTTTTCCCAAACAGACCCATTTTCATCAGCTCTTAATTTCCTTTTAACTTTTGTTGTGGTCAGTTCTTTTAAGTTTCAAGTTTACATTACAAGTTTCCCCCAATTTTCCCCAAAATAATATTGGCAGTGTCTATAAAAAAAAGTGGCTTCAAGTAATAATCTGTTTAATCCATTTGATTTCATTTTTGAATAATTCCTGTTATTTTTTTGGTTTAGAAAAATTTCAACAATAATTCTAACATGGGGACAGGGGATCCATCCACAATTCTTCAGGGACAAACTGTCTGCAGCAAAAAACAGGCACCCAGATAAGTTTTTATTAATTATCCAGACCAAGAAAACGTCATATTTGGTGTGGGTCAGCAACAAAATAAATAGCATTTACCAAACAAATCAAAGTTTGCTATTTCTCTGAATTTTTTAGATGAGGCTTGATAATTTGGATTATTTGGATTATTCAGACTATTGTCCTAATCTTTATTGTTATCTACACAATGTTTCAGCCAATCTGGCCAATTGAACATATGGCATAGTGGATATAGGCGTTGAGTTAATACAGTTCTAAGTCACAGTTATCTGCAGGCTGCAGGTTGAATCCTGATCAACGGTGATAGTAACATAGAATAATTAACACAGCTTAACACTTGTACTCAGTCATGGTTAACAGAATGAGAACAGTCTACCCACATGGATTGAATGAAGGGTTAGGTTCAAAATTCCATAAAGGCTCCCGATTACAACATAAAGGCTCCAGAGTTCGAAAAGAAGGCTCCAGAGTTCAAGAAAGTTTGAGTTTGAGAAGGTTACCAAATCTGACAGAAATACCTGAAGAAGGTTGAAAGAGCACATCAGCCGAAATGTTGTGTAGATAACAATAAAGATGAGGACAATAGTTCGAATAATACAAATAATACAAAGCAAAGTTTAGTAAATAACAACTAAATGAATGGCATTAGAAACCAATTCCTTTAGGAATCTATGAAGTTCAGATCTAGAACTCATCTACAAGGGAAAAAATCCCTACAGGATGAATTTTGCACCTGAATATGGTTGGAGAAAGTATTGGTGAAAATCTGGTGATACAACCAACAAAGATAAGGATATAAGGAATAATGATAATGACTCAGAATTGTAGAGAATCATTAACTTTATTATTCACTTGTGTATTTCTTCAGATTTCTGTGAGAATTGGTGACCTTCACAAAATTGTTCTATGTAGCATTGGTTAAAATGTATCGAGTTACCTAGAGGTTGTGATTTCAATCTCTGAGACAGGCAGTGAATAAAAATGTATATACTTTGATTTGGTGGAAGAGACAAACAATATTTTAAGGACAAATTAACTAGGAAGAATTCATTCCTTCAAGTATGAATGGTGGTATCTTCCCCTATGATTTGAAATTCACAAGGTTACCTCCTATCAAACACAACTGAAATTCAATAACTGAAATATGATTATAATAACAATAAAAATGAGGATACTCATCTGGTGACATCTGTGAATAAGTTGATTATAATTCACCAAAACTTTGTTCAGATTTCAACCAAACTTTCAGGATTTGTTAAAGTGATGATTGGTTGGGGTGGAAATGTCTTTCACCCTCTTGTCTTACTGTGCATCCAATTGTAAAAATGTCTCACAGTACTTATTTACTCTTTTGGTAATTGTTATTCTTTATGCACTTTAACCCTTTTTGTTGCAACTAGGTGCTTGGCTAAATGGGAATCCATTTCATTTCAATGATTGCCTTTGGGTCTAAAACTAATTTCAACTTTTTATTCCTATCATCATTTTTGAAGCAAACATATTTTTATTGTTTCTGATTTTCTCTTTGCTTTCCTCTGTAAATTTGTCATTTTTTTATCCTATTTTCTTTTCCAGGTTCCTTGAATCAGACTTCATTGAAATCAGCACAAGTCAAATTACTTTTTGGCATGGAAGTGGACATGGTTGAAGGTCTGCGGTTTGTTTGTTTTTTGTTTATGGTGTTTTTTTTTTGGGGGGGGGGCGATTGTGATGGAATTTTGAAAAAAAAATCATTTGAAAGATGCTGGCCATTTTATTTTGAATGAGACTGAGCAAAATTGATGAATAAAAAGAGAAAAACAAAAATCCATTGTTTATCAGATGTAAACAAGATCTGTTACTACTTCTGTCCCATAATAGTTGCTACATTTAGATGTAAATTTCACATATTACATGTAATAACTATTATGGACAGAGGAAGTATAAATTTTATGGAAATTATTAATTATTATAAATGTTGTTATAAATTCTCATTTGATGTTGTTGAAATGAATCAATGAATATTTGATTTTTATTTGATGGGTTGAAAGACTTGATCAAGGTTTTTAAAAGTAGAAAAGAAGCTTTTGATTACATAAGGCCATAAATATTCTATTCTTCATTTCTCCATATTTCATTTATTTCTTTACAATTTATGTTCATTTTTTTCTTCCTTCTTTCTTTACTTTTTCTCTATTTGCATTCATCCCTTTCTTCATTCATTTTATGTATTTATTTTCTTTCTCATCTTTATGTGCTTTTATTTTTTCTTCTTTCTTTACTTTACCATTTTTCTTCTCATAAATCAGTTCACAAAAATGTTTCATTTTTTAAATTTGAATTCATTAAATTTTATTTTCTTGTTTTTAAACAAAATTGAATAAAAGATAATTACAAGAGAAAAAAAACACTTTCTTGATAATTTACACAACATTTCAATCAAACCGTCAATCATTTTTGCAAATATATAAATTAGAAATAATTATTTCACAATGATTTTATCCTACTATATAAAAATATTGGATATTCAAATAAATAAATACAAAATCTACCAAAAAGGAAATTATTTATTCAAGTTGTTTATTTTGATAAATTATTTGTATGAGTCATTATTACTCTAAGTGGCATTAGATTAGTTGGTTTTTTGTTTGTTTGGGGGTTTTTTTTTGGGGGGGAGGGGGTTATCTTTCATATTTACAGACAGATTCTTATGAAGATTACATCTTTTTTCTTTTTGTCTCCAAAATGAATATCAATTAATATTACGGAAAGGACACAGTTTATTTTGTTTTACTGAACAACAAAAAGTAGAATTGCTTTCAGGGAGGAAAAATAGAATAAAAACAAATCCTTTCAGTCTTAATTCAGGATTTGATTAAAATCGAATTTTGGAAAGTGAATTTAACTTTCAATCTACAATCTATATTTTAATGGGTCAAATGAGATACAGATTCAATTGATTATTATCATCCCAAAAAAGAAAAAAATTGAAAAGAATAAATGTTGCTTCAATTACTGGAGACAATTTCACATTTGATTTTTACATCAAACTTGTTTGCTCTTTAGATTAAAAGAAAAATATTAAAGCAAAGTAAAACTAAAAAGAAAAACTGAAGGCAAAATATACGTGAAAATATTTTTGCTTTATTTTGATTGTATAGATTAGGATGATTCCTTAAATGCAGTTAGCTGATAAATCTGACTGCATTTTTATTTAATTGGAAAAGCTGAAGATTTTTGTTCAATTAAGATGAAAATGCATTGATTTCATATCAGAATTTCTTCCAAAAAGTAAAGATGAAATTGGTATCAAGTGATTGGAGCCAACCTTTCATCTAAACAAGTCAAAAGTCCTATTAGGACACATGAGCATAAATACCTTCATTGAAGACCATTGGCATCATGTGATTGGAGCCAACCTCACATCTAAACAAGTCAAAAGTCCTATTAGGGCACATGAGCATAAATACCTTCATTGAAGACCATTGGCATCATGTGATTGGAGCCAACCTCACATCTAAACAAGTCAAAAGTCCTATTAGGACACATGAGCATAAAATACCTTCATTGAAGACCATTGGCATCATGTGATTGGAGCCAACCACATCTAAACAAGTCAAAAGTCCTATTAGGGCACATGAGCATAAATACCTTCATTGAAGACCATTGGCATCATGTGATTGGAGCCAACCTCACATCTAAACAAGTCAAAAGTCCTATTAGGGCACATGAGCATAAATACCTTCATTGAAGACCATTGGCATCATGTGATTGGAGCCAACCTCACATCTAAACAAGTCAAAAGTCCTATTAGGGCACATGAGCATAAATACCTTCATTGAAGACCATTGGCATCATGTGATTGAGCCAACCTCACATCTAAACAAGTCAAAAGTCTATTAGGGCACATGAGCCCTTCATTGAAGACCATTGGCATCATGTGATGGAGCCAACCTCACATCTAAACAAGTCAAAAGTCCTATTAGGGCACATGAGCATAAATACCTTCATTGAAGACCATTGGCATCATGTGATTGGAGCCAACCTCACATCTAAACAAGTCAAAAGTCCTATTAGGGCACATGAGCATAAATACCTTCATTGAAGACCATTGCATCATGTGATTGGAGCCAACCTCAAACAAGTCAAAAGTCCTATTAGGGCACATGAGCATAAATACCTTCATTGAAGACCATTGGCATCATGTGATTGGAGCCAACCTCACATCTAAACAAGTCAAAAGTCCTATTAGGGCACATGGGCCTAAACAGTTTCTTTGGTGAGACCATATACTAGTAGTATTCGCTTCATCTTTCTTTTGTGTATGGAATCAAATGCCTTGGAGAAATCTACAAACAAAAGTTTTGTCTCAAGATTTTTTACTCAAATCACTTCTATGATTTGACAAATAGTCAGAATCTGAGAATTGTAGATCGATTTCTATTAAACCTGTTTTGATTTTTTTAAGGATTTTCTTTACGTTAGATGTGATTGATATGAAAGGCATTATAAACCTTAGCATCCATGGCAGTAAGCGTTATACTTCTGTAGTTCTTAGTGATTCCAAAGTTGCCTTTCCTCAAGAATGGGAGGATGCAGGCTTTCATCCATTTCTTTATTGTATTTTGTTTATACACTGAATTGCATAATTAAAGAAGTATGTCATCAAATTCCCTTGACTCCTATACTTCGGTGGGTATTTCAAGGCATACGGTTTTTCTACTTTTGGTTGTTTTTAGGACTTTGTTGAGTTCATCCTTCTTAAAGTGTCCTAGCTTGATGTCTAGTTGGCTATTAATGATTTTTTGAGTATTATTATCTGTGATTTTAGGAAGGTTTGCAAGCAGTTTCTTGAAGTGTTCTTTAAACTTCAGAAGTCTATCTTCTTGGCTGGCTGCTTTTCCTATCACTAATTTTATTTACTGCCATACTAATTGTTTTTGTCTATCTTCTACGTAATTTTTTATTTTATTTATTTGGCCTTTGATATATTCTAGTTGCTCTTTTTTGTAAGTTTTAGTTAGTTTTACTTGGGCTTTCTTAATATTTTACACATTGGTTTTTGTTGGATTTGTTTTATAATGTGGGAATGTTTTTGTTTTTTTATATCCTTGCATTTTTTTCTTTCGTGTCATGCAATATTTGAACATTGTGGTCAAATGTAGTTCAATTCCATGGGTAGATATACATACATATATGAACACAATTTTTTTTCTTTCTCTAGTTAAGGTCATGCCCAGATCACCCCTTTTTGGGATGGGACATCTTATCTATCTGCTGGAGATACAGTCAGTGTATTCTAGGTACTGCCAACAAGGCGATATTTGGGAATGGAAAAGTGTACATTAAAGGGAGATAACTTTTTTTGGGATTCATTTTCTAATTTATCTCCAAGGTTTGACTGAATAAATCGACTTTATGTATTAGATCAGGGATCACCAAACTTTTTCCACAGTGGGCCAGAGAATTGAAAAAATAACGAGTGCAGGTCACATTATTATTGTGTTCAATACTTATTAGCCAGAATGAAAGTTCTGAAAAAAATATGTAAAACAAAATTTATCTTTCCATGTTATATTCATGGATGAGTGGTATAAGATGCACAAAAACAAATTTAACCAACATATTTATTTTCAAAACATTATCAAAGAACGCAGCATTAGCAGAAAGGTTTAGTGAGATTTGTGAAACTGGAGTTTGACTTTCAAGATATCTTCAATGTTTGGTTTGTTAATTGCTACATCCAATCAAGAGAATTGATTTCAAATGTTTATCAGTCAATTTTGTTCGATGGGTTGATTCCATAGTCAAGTCCATAAAGACTTAGTAAGCTTAACATGATATTTAAATTTAAATGGTATCAGAATGTCTTGCGTTCTGTACGTTTTAACAAATTCAAGTACCGTCGGCAGGCCTGATAAAATGCCTTCACAGACAGATCCAGCCCGCTGACCGTATTTTAGTGAGCCCTGTATTAAATTAATGATACAAATTAAAAGAAAAAAATCTTTTTAAAACTCATCTTTGCAATCCTTAATAAATCTTTCTCTTCAGTTTTCTCTTTGACATTTCTTCCAATGAAAAGGGTTAACAGAATAACATTTTTTTTTTTATCTTGGAACAACATTTATCTTTTCAGATTGAAGGTAACTCTATTTTCATTAATCAATGGAATTATTATAGGTATGTGCATCATTGATCAAGGGAGGTAATTTTTCATTCTAAACAAATTTCCAAAATTCAGCGAAGGGTTCAATCTTAATTAAATTTTCAGCACTTAATTCACTTAATTTTCGGTATGTTCAAAAAATATGAGGGAGATAACTCATTGTTTTCAGGTTTTTATCTTTGAAAAAAAACAAAAAACCTTACATTGGGACAAAATCTACAAAGGACTACATGTGCAACATTTCATCTAGGAAAGTGTGTAACCAAAAACGTAAGAATAAATAAAAACATAACGAGAATACACAGACTGAAACAATTTTTTGCTGTCCCAGAGTGGAAATCCAGGTTTTGAAATAAAAAGGGGAATTTTCAAGCATCTTCGTTTTCAAAAATAATTGAGAATTTCAAATTTTGTTTGCCACAATTAGAAAATTAAAAAATTATAATATTTGCAAAGAAAGCAAAATTTTTAGAGGAAAATAAATTCTGATTTTCTTTCTAAAAGCAAAACCATTTACAAAACATTGAAATAAAATATTGATCTATTTTCAACATATGTAATTATTTTTTATTAAATTTTCAAATCACAAAAGAAAGAAGAGGGCTCAACAAATAAATCAAACTGTAAGATAGGTGCAAAGTCATTAGATACTTTGCATACAAATAACTCCGACGAAGGTTAATAGACAAAACATTTAATATATACAGCACATGGTTAACAGTAGATACAACGTACATAGTAAAAGAGTACATATAAAAAGGGGTACACAAATAAAGATAAAGACACATTCATGAATGGTACATTCTAAAAAGTACAGACATGAGACTAGGAATAGTCCATGCTGTGAAGACTTACAGTAATGTAAGGGGGGCGGAGCCCCAACGAGAGGGGTTAGATAAAATCTACCCCATGTGGCTCGTAGTTACTGAAACAGGAAAAAGAGAGTGAAAGGGTTTGAATCCGGCGCTTAAATACTATGGTGCCCTAGCGGGCACCCAGCAAACTAAAAGGGGCAGACAACTCCACCAGGCAAATACAAACTAACGCTACAAATACTCCCCCCTAAATTTTTAGCGGGGCAAAAAATTTATAGACAAGCATGACAAACAAAAAAAAAAATATTCCTTTCAGGAAAAGAACAGAGTCTCGAATGTTCAAAGTTCAAAGTTCCAAAAACAGAGAAATAAAATTTGCATATACATATTCCCGCAAACTACAAAATAAAAGCATGAAAAAAAACAGGAATGTAATTTAAAATACAAACAAGAGAATTTTCATGTTTAAGTCCAGTGTGAAAAAAGTTCCTATGGTTGTTGACAATTTAAAGAAATCACCTTGGGAGTGGCGAATTTCTTCCAAATTCCTTGGTTGAAATAAGGACTGCTTTTATCCTTGTGGAATAATTTTTCTCCTGGAAAAAAAATGGTAAGCACAAAATGCCAAGTCAAAGTACTTTTACGGGCCATGGTGGGTCCGACTTTGGCCAGGAATTTGGTGAATTCCTGGTAAAATTTGTTAGGCACAAAATGCCAAAAAAAACGACGGGGATCGTTAAAGGGTGTTTCAAAAGAAACAAATGTTAAAAGATTTTTACGAACATTATTTCAGGTTCAACTTTTAGCAAAAAAAAATTTTCTGTACAGGTGTACAATTTTTCATAAGTTTGAGGAAAAATATGGAGCAAATGTTTCCCTGTGAGCAGTGGACAAAAACTTGAAATTCAACGTCTCTTCGTTCCATTCTTCAATGCTGACCTGGTTAAATGTCTTCTTAGACGCCTAGGTCGAGTTGAAATCTTTAAAGTCGGTACTTTGAGTCTGGGAGGCACAAATACCGTAGTCCAGAAATGGACATTTTAGATGAATATTTCACTTTCCGTTCGGGGATTGCAAAAAAATATCTTGCTGAGTAGCGCTGCGGTTGGAATCCAGGTCACATGGTGTGGCCATGTCCGTATCCTTAGTAGTAGTCGCCGAACTGAAGATGTCAGTATCCCTGGGGTGGGGGAACGTGTCAAACTGTCCCTGGCTGATGGCTGAACTATTTCCTCTCGGTAAAAAAGATAATTCTCGGTGTTGAATCTTTTTTTTTTAATTTTTAGAAGATATCCAGCGCTGTAAAAAAAATGTGTCCATAACTGTCGGAGAAAAAAGAAATAATTTCTTTGAGGGGGTCACCGTTTTTTCTTTTTTTTTAAAAGTTCGTGTTGAAAGTCCCGAGTACTCTTACGACCATTTTTATGGTCGACTTGGGCCAAAAAGGGTACGTGTTCGTATCACTTCGGGGTATCACCGATTGTAACGTAGGTGCAAAGTTATTAGATACTTTGCATACAAATAACTCCGACGAAGGTTAATAGACAAAACATTTAATATATACAGCACATGGATATGAAGATACGAAGTACATATATAAGAGTACATATAAAAAGGGGTACACAAATAAAGATAAAGACACATTCATGAATGGTACATTCTAACATATAAAAGTACAGACATGAGACTAGGAATAGTCCATGCTGTGAAGACTTACAGTAATGTAAGGAGCGGAGCCCCAACGAGAGGGGTTAGATAAAATCTACCCCATGTGGCTCGTAGTTACTGAAACAGGAAAAAGAGAGTGAAAGGGTTTGAATCCGGCGCTTAAATACTATGGTGCCCTAGCGGGCACCCAGCAAACTAAAAGGGGCAGACAACTCCACCAGGCAAATACAAACTAACGCTACAAAACAAAGTATTCAACCAGACTGTTCATTTTTTGTCATTGGGTCGGGGCTTAACATGTGAGAACGTTAACATTTCACACACACACACACGCACACACACACACATAAATGATTTTAAAAGATGACCTTGTTACCTGGTACACAGGCATTCCAATCATTTTCGTGCTGCGTGAAGTCGCCGAAAGAAGAGTTTCTTGGCAAAGTCATACAATTCAATGTCTAATTGGTTAATTTCTTTGATTTTCTTTATAATCTGTTCATCCATGTGAAGTAAACTCGCCTTTGACTTGCGTTGTTTTTCAATTTGTCTTTTAAAAGTGACAGCCATTGTTTTCCGAAGTAAAAACAAACTTTCGTCTATAAAATCTGTTAGAGCAAAAAACGGCATTGATCTTAAATTTCTTTTGGCACTTAACAAGATACGTTTTTGGCGCATACGATATTCCATTCCGGTTAGATTATAGCAGTTGACCTCTTGCATATTGGCCAACATGTAAGTCTGACGGTTTTGTGCTGGATTCGTGGGACAGTCCATAAAATGTTTGAGGGTCACATTTTTCCAAGTCCGCCCTTTATGACATGGGGGGAAATCTTTCAGTGATGGTTTCGTTCCATTGCAATAATGCCAAATTGTCCAATCTGCCCCACGTTGTGTATGCAACCATTCACTAATGTATCGGGAAACTGGTTCTCGTAAAATTGTTATGTAACGATAATTGCTGCAAGAAAAGAAGAAACAAAACAAAAAGAAATCAAGATATTAATTGGGAGGCTTTTTTTCTTACAAGTCTTCTATGATATTTAAAGCAATGAAAAATGAATTATTAAATCTGCACGCAATTACTTATGTCAATATTGTCGTTTTTCTACTACATCTTTCGATTTCATGATGTAATGTTATATATGTGTGTGTGTGAGGGAGAGAGAGAGTATGGACAATAAAATTGACATGTTTTAGTATAAGAATTCCATCATGAAAACAAATTTATCATTACACAAATGTGAATATCGGTTAGATTTAATTTTTATTTTTGTTTATGCCATTCAGTCTCAGTCGGTAGAACATCCGTCTTGGAATCGCACAGTTTCGGGTTAGATACCAGTCCGTGCCAATTCAGCGCATGAGTAGCACAGCTTGAGTAATCTGATCTGTGCAG
>CM042161.1:29853268-30385768 GCA_023376005.1 Doryteuthis pealeii | reverse complement strand
ACATTCATGAAGTTCTGTCCAGTCAGCATGGACACCGCACATCCAATTGGTAGACAATCTGCTGTAGAGCCAAATATGACCATTTGATGAACGGCATCGACAACCTGATGATAAGCGCTTCACACAGTAGCAAGGAGGGACCACATTTAAGGAATGGACTAAAATAGAATCTAACATTTTGCCACCAGTTTTCTGAATATGTAGAAAGACAATCACATCACATTTTATGTCCAGATTGAACCACGTTTCAATTTCTTCTCTTTGAAATTCATCGTCACTCGAAGAGAAATATATTTTCTTTGAAAACGTTGCCAGGGGATTCGCAATGAAAAGATAGCCAATTATAAGACCTAAAAAAACAATCATCACGATCAGTGGTTTCATTGTTGTTTTCTTGCATCAACGTCAACCAGAATGCCTTTGAAATAAAATAAAAAATTTAAAAAATAAAAACAAAAGCACATTTACTGAAATAAAAAATTTAAAAAATAGAATTAAAAAAAAACAACAACATATTGTTATAACAGAAATAGATATCTCTCTTGATTCACAATTTTTACTAACACAATACATCCACTCACAAACAAAACAAATTAAAAAGAAAAAACAAAACCCTTTGAAACAGAACCTAAGTTACTGAGAATTGTAACATACCCCAATACATCCACTCAGCAACAAAACAAACTAAAAACCAAACAAAATAAGTTACTGACATCAACCGGATGTTAGCCCAACAGTAGTTTTAAACAAAATGAACAAAACAAGCGTTCTATACATAGGCTCCGCGCAAGCTTCCGGGCGAAAAACAAAAATGATAAACAATTAAAAATATCCTCTATTTAATGGGGAAATATTTTGATTGGTTGAAAAAAACAATCAAAATATTTCCCCCTAAAACCATTCAAAGTGTATCTCGAGTCGATTCCTAGCTATAAAACAGCTGACACAAAGTTGATAAGGCAGTTGACTACGGCGCTGGCACGCATAACATCACTCCTACTAGGGCAAGATCAAAAGGGCTACCGACCTCTGATCTGTTACGTTTATAAGGGTCATTGCTTGGCCTTAAAGCAGAAGCGCTTATCTGGTAGAATTGGATCCTTGATAAAGAGTCTGTCTATAATGAATCCTTTGATTACTAAAGTGTTCTCAGTTACTGGTATATAGTCCTTCGATAATGAATCCTTTGGTTCCTCTGGTATTTAGAGTTCTCAGTTCCTGGTAAAGGGTCCCACGATAATCCTATGTCCGTCATCAGTGAGCACTGTTGTAATTATGACCAATATGGGGGGTTTGAATATTCTGTCAGTCACGCAGTATTGCTAGTGATTGGCTACAGGAGTCAATCACGTGACCTTGTCTAGTCTATAAATAGAGGTGGGGAATTAAAGCATACCTTATATACTCAAATATCTCAACACAATCTACACCACATCCCCTCATAGAACCAAGTCGTCTGCCAGAACAGACTTTCAACCCCACGCTGGTCCTCATTTCACCGCATTTGTTTATTTCTTAAATAAACGAAATTAATCCAATCTTTCACGTCCGTTTTTCTTTTGCTACCGTACGCTTGCTTGTGATATTACAATATGTAAAGATTTTTTCCTTCTTCCCAAGAGAGAGACAGAGAGAGAGAAGGTGTTTGTGCGTGTGTGTGTGTGTGTGTGTAAATATGTCAAAATATGAAAAAAAACAAGGGATTCAGAGAAACATTATATTAGTTAGAATACCTTGTTTCTTTTAGTGTTTTTTTTTTCATATTTACACATCGTTGTATTTATTTCCATTTTCCTTTATATATATATATATATATATATATATATATATATATATATATATATAATATAAGTCAAATATTCTTATTTTACAAATGCAGTTATGTAGTCTTTCTTTCCCTTTTTTATCACGGATATACTATTGCTAAAAAATGGTCGTTGGTGAGATGTGACTCAATTAAATATCTTCCCTACCCCTCCCCCAAACATTTCAATATAGTTTTATAGAAATTTATACACTCCCAAATAAGTTTTACGGCATGCAAACTTTAAAATTCTTTTCCATTCTTACTCAGCTTATAACTCATCACAGAAAACAACAAAACAATTTCTTATTTTGAGACACACTATTTCTTCCTTCCGTTCAATTTAGTGCGCAGCTGATATAATGGAAACATTTGAAAGAAGATATAATATTTCTTAATCTTTTGCATAGCAATCGAAAGTATTCAAAATGTAATATTGTTACGAACCAGATCCTGCTGCTAAACCGTCTTTCAAAGCTAAACTTATTACAAAATTTTCCAGCCTGGTACTAACTATTTCATAACTAAAGACCGGCCAAGGAAAATTAAGAGCAACAACGAGTAACAACAACAATGATAAGACGGAGGTTAAATAAATAATGCTTAGTAATAGGAAGGAAAGAAACCTCATTGTCTTTATAAGAGGGGGATTTCTGTCTGATAGTTTATAGGATAAAATCCTATATTTTATATCCAAATAAGGATAAAACACACAAACACATTTCTTTTCTCGAACTTAAGGAAAAGAGATTAAAACAGACACACGAACACAATCCTTTTTCCAAACTTAAGGAAAAGTGATTAAAAAACATTCATACATTAGTCAAAGTTTGATTGGACAAATCATGGGGTTGCTTACAACTACGTCCGCACGTTCGCCCCCCCCCCCAAAAAAAAATTGATTATCATCGGAGCCAACTAGAAATTATTTAAACAGAGAAAGAAATCAACATTGACTCAGATTCCATTTAGCTGTCAAACAGATCACACGCCACTCCGAGACGACAACAACAAGAAACAGATGTCCGAGCGAACGACTCACCAATACCAAAATGTTATAACAGAAATAGATATCTCTTATGATTCAAAATCTTTACTTCACTATACATCCACTCGCCAACAAAACAAATTTAAAAACAAAACAAAACAAAACACAAGTTGCTGACGCCAAACGGAAGTTCACTCAAACATAGCCTAAAACGAAGTGACCAAATTAACATGGCTCTACGCATGGGCTCCAGCAAAACTTCCGGTCGAAAAACATTGAATATAAACAATTAAAAATAACCTCTATTTAATGTTTTTCAACCAATAAAAAAACTTCCCCCCAAAACCCTTCAAAAGGATTTTGGATCCTATCCTTTGCTATATAAACAATCTGACTTAAAGTCGAGGACAGTTGACCGAGGGCTCCCAAGTTATGAGTATCGCCGACCGGCAGGCAAGATAAAAGGGACTGCCGAACCGATCACAACACACACCTGCGTCTCACCAACCAACTCAACTTTGCTTCAACCCTACGCCACCGACACTACGGCCGGTCCGATACCTCAAATCACCATATCAACATACAACTTTTACCTAGCTACATCGTACCCTGCCAACACGATACTACAACTATTATTCACTGGTTCATCTGCCCACATCACTATCCACTACAACTGACCCGGCCATAGAGCCCTTCCTGACTTATTACCCACGCCATACTATACCCACACCCCACCGCACCTCGCGTCCTGCAGAGCCAGAACTGACTTTCAACCCCACGCCTACCCTCATTTTACCAAGCAGCAAAAAGGAATGACCATCCCAACGATTCCAGCTTTTGTTTATTTTAAATAAACGATATTAATCCAAACCTTCTCGTCTATTTTTTCTTTTGCAAACCATACGCATTTTGAGATATTTCATTATATATCAAAAACAAACACAACACCTCCTGAGTCAGATTACTACAATTTACCATTCATCGTACCACCTCGTTCAACATCAGGAATCAGTTTCACAGTTCGTATTATTCACCCAAAAACTTTGATTTTCCATTTTGTCAATTCTAATTCTGCATACATATTTTACATTGTAAACATTACAGTCTTCCTATCGAACTTTGACGACTCTACATAAACATTTCACACTGAACATTATACATTTATTAGCGAAAATTTTAAAATCCTACACGTATAACACCATAGTGGTGTTATGGACTGACTGGCGATATCTCATTAGATAGTTGAAAAAAAAAACAATTTTGGATATAAAAATAACAATTGTTTTTAGAGTCGTACAAGCGACTTAGATCAGAGTACAAGTCAGTGGTGGGGTAAAGTCAACACTAGATAAAATTTATTACTCAAACAGGGGAGATTTTAAAGGCTAAAAAGTCGGTTGATATAAAGCAAATGACTGTTTCATACAAATGTTTTCATACATACATATTATCATTCTTGTGAAGACTGCACAAGATAAGAAAACAATTTACCCGAACAAAAGAAATGTTAAAGACTAAAAGTGGTTGATATAAAAACGAATGACTGTTTTATACAACTGCTGTCATATTCATATCTATTGTTGTTCTTGTGAGGACTGCATAGGATAAGAAAATGTATTTAATAAATACAGTTTAAAGATTAGATCTTTAAAATATAGGTTCAGTAAGAATGACATTCAGCGATTAACCCCTGACCAATTTCTGGGAATTATCATAGCAACTGACAGATAAGTCTGGCACAAGACCATTTATACAATAACAAAAATATTATCAGGTGCCTCACCAATCAGGAAACTGGGGCGGAGACTTGTTGCCCCCTCCAAGATGTGTAACCCAAGGCCATGATTTCGATTGGCCGTCCAATCAAATGCCACCGCGTGGGTGGGTTTTTGTACACCCCTGATGTTTACACTGTAGGGCCATTGGTCCGGCGTTTCTATTGGCTGGCCAATCAGAGCCCTGGATTCAGGGGTTTGGAACCCATAAAAGAGGTCCCAAAAGGGTTCCAGGCAGATTGGAGAGCTGATTCTTGACCAGATTGGATAGCTGGTTCTTGACCAGATCGGACAGCTGGTTCTTGACCAGATTGATAGCTCCGTCTCACAACCCTTGTCGCCGTCTTTGCTTTGTCATCTTGTTACTCATAGTCCTGAATTTGAATCAGAACTCAACATATATCGCCAGTCAGTCCACAAAATTCCGACTCAACTTCAACTTCGACACCCCTTTGTGGTTGTACGTGATTTTTATCACTGTATAATTAATAAAGGTCGTTTTATTGTTAAAAAACGCGTTCGTATTAAGTGTGGAACAATATTGGTGAATTTGGTCACTTTCAGGTACAGCCCGGAACAAGCCCTTCAACTTTCCTGTGGGTCAAAGAACACCCATCGTGTTAGATTCGGCGCCGCGACAGCATATTGGTACATTTGGTGCCTTCCCGTAGGACAGCATAGTATTACATTTGGACCCGTGACCAGATCATAGTATTACATTTGGCACCCCGACCAGCATAGTATTACACACGCACATTTTTACACATCCTTTTGAACATTCACATATTTGTTGTTTATTGCGAATCTATTCTCCGAATGAATTTATTTGTTATTATATAAATACATGCTTTGTTTTTATCATTTCTCCGTATTTTCTGTCTAAACTGTGTCGTATTATTTTATCGTCATTCCTATATTATTGAACACGTCTCGTAACCCTCTACAAGTTCAAAAGCTGTTGGCTGTATGTAAGTGAACAAAGAACAACGTAGACACACAGGTTAACAGTTCAAAAGAAAACGCAGTACGGAAAAGGATAAGAAACAAAGCACCAACAAAGTTCAGCAATACACGACAACAATAAAAGAAAGAAAAGAAAAAATGGACATTTACTCGGCTTTTAAGCTTTTTTCTCTTTTTTTTTTTTTTTTTTTTTTTTTTTGTAAATTAAAAAAAAAAGACCTGTGTCTTTTTATGTCTCTCTTTGATTACCTGTATTTCACATTGTTCCTTAAAACGCACGGTTTTCTGTTTTGGTGAGTAGTCTACCTTCTTTTAGAAGGTATCACTCAAACTGCAGCCCCACTTCCTCCAACATAGCAATTCTCGCCAATGGAGAAATGGAAAAGGGTAGAATGCGCTACCCTAGCAGTACGTTAAAATACAATATGTAGATATTTCTAAAAGTCTATAGAGGTGCGTAACTAGCTTTTAAAGGTTTTTAATGTCACTTTCAATCCAAATAAATAAGTTCTTACATTTATCGATGTTTATTCATATTCAAACAGAAAATAAAGTGTTAAAAATGTATGAAAACGTTGTTCTTTACTATTTCTTACGTTAGTTTTCCGTTTAGTTCAACCGACTTTGGTAATAACTGTAAAATGTAAACACACATTGACAACCTTGACAGGGGACTGTAGATAACAACTTTGAATTGTTTTAAAAACCCAAATTCATTGAAAGTGTTGTGGGGGCGGGAAGCCATCCCCACCCCCTTCACTTAGACAGGAGACACAACTGTGTGTGTTACCTTGTCGAGGCTAAAAGGAGCATTTTTGACTTTGGTGCTTCTGGTTTTATGAGGTTGCATGCAACGACACCTAGTGCCTAACGGAAAGAAAAAAAAACGTGGTAGTAAGGAATGTAATTCCTACAAATACGCCACCCAGATTTTAGGCAGAATTGAAAACAATTTGCTTTCCTGTTGATAGAAAAAATGACTTTTTATTAGTCTCCAACCTGCGGTAAAAATTTGCATCAAATCAAATTTTCAAGATGCTGTGTTTTGTCGTATTTATGAAACTCACAAAAATATTTATTACTTAGGATTTTATGGCTTGCTAAGTTGAGGATATTTATTGTTTCTTAATGAACAAAGTTAAGTGGTCTATAAAATGTCTGATGCCATAAACCATTGTCGATCTATTAATAAAATGTTGACCTCTGCAGAGAAATTTCGGGCGATTTTATTAAACTCAACTTAACAATTTTCCAAGTGTAAAATGTTTCACAATCAGTTCAAAAAATTTGTTTTCGTCAATTTATAAGGAACAACAAATACGTTTTATTGAAAAGAATTTGTCACTAAGAAAAAAAAGGTGTTTTGTAGATTTTCTGTTTTAAAAAATGAAATTATCAATTATTTGACAAAATTAAGTTTTTTCCCCAAGATGGCAGGTCATTTTAAGATACACGTGTGCTCGTGCTCTCTCTCTCTCTCTCTCTATGTTAACATAATTTATGGAATACTCAATAGTAGTCAGCCAAGAAATTCAACCCAGTGAAAGTGTATGGTGTATATATATATATATATATATATATATATATATATATATATATATATACTAGCACGGCTACCCGGCGAAGCCCGGGTAGTGGAGATAAAAACCAGGTTTAATAATCGTTTGCAGACCTATTACTACTGAATAGCGAGTTCGGTCCGCGCAGGATGACCCATAAAAATCACCAAATAAAAACGATTTTAATTTAATTCTACCTGTAGGGAATCTTCGTCAGATTTGAGGGAATGACATCATATGGCTAAACTTGCAAATCGGTCGAAAAAGTAAAACATATTACAGCCAGGTTAGCTCAGTCGTTAGAGCGTTCGGCTAGAAATCACAATGTTACTAATTCGATACCGGTCCTCGCCAACTCAGCGTTATGAGTAGCACAGGGATCTGTTCGGTAAAGTAAGGAGCTGCTGGTAGGTGTGGCGCTCCACCTCAGATGCAAAAACAATCTCCTTGGTCTAGTGCCAGTGAAAAGGGGATAGACTCCCTCGCTGATTGGCTGAAACCGACATTTGGCTGCCCTGATGACTTTACTTACTTACAGGTGACCTAGAAAAAACAGAACCCAAATTATTTATTTTCCCATTAAACTAACCCTAAACCCCACCTCTAACCCTAACCCTAAACCCTAGTTAAAATTAACAGTTTTGTTACAAAATTTATGCGTTCTGTTTTTTTCTGGGGCACCCTAAATTTTCCGACCGATTTGCAAGTTTAGCCCATCACCTATAGTAAGAAAGTTTAATACAATGATTAACTATATTTTTTAAATAAAATATAAATGACGCGATTTGCTAAATTTCAAATTGATATTTGAAAAAGAAAAAAAGAATTAAATAAAGTAATCAAATTTATGTAAAACGATAAATAATCTTATAACATTATTAATTCAAAAACGTAGTCGATCGAATGTCAAATTATTATAGTAAAGTATATCATAAATTTGATAACAATTTGAATTTTCAGGTATTTCCGTGAAATGTATTAGGTAATCTAATGGTATTATTTATTGCGCACTATTCTACATTAGTATCATGATTTTATTTGTATTTCTAATATTAAAATAAATAGATTAACGCGATTATGAAAAATATGCTATACAAAGACACTAAAGCGCTCACCTGATGGCGATACAGATTTCTTTGACATCGCCGCTGGAGTCCTTCAAGGAGATACACTGGCACCATATATATTTATAATATGCCTAGACTACGTACTCCGAACATCATTAGATACCATAAAAGAAAAAGGTTTCACACTAAAAAGGGCAAGAAGCAGGCGATATCCCGCACAAACAATCACAGATGCAGACTATGCTGATGACCTTGCACTTCTTGCAGATACACCGGCACAGACCGAATCACTGCTACATAGCTTAGAGGAGGCAGCAAAGAATATAGGCCTCTATGTGAACTCCGGTAAAACAGAGTTCATGAGTTTCAAAAATAAAGGAAACATCTCCACACACAACGGCAAGCCTCTTAAGCCAGTAGAACAATTCACATACCTAGGTGGTAATATCTCCTCTACAGAGAGCGATGTTAATACACGAATAGCAAAGGCATGGTCAGCCACAAATAGTTTATCAGTCATATGGAGGTCCGATCTCCCTGGCTGTGGTTGTGTCGGTGCTGCTGTATGGCTGCACCACCTGGACCCTAACAAAGCGTCTTGAGAATAAGCTAGATGGGAGCTGCACAAGAATGCTGCGTGCAGTCTTGAATAAGTCATGGAAACAGCACCCCACAAGGAAACAGCTGTACGGTCACCTGCCCCCCATCTCACAAACTATCCGAGTGAGACGGACAAGGCATGCTGGAGAAGCAAGGATGAACTTATAAGCGACGTTCTCCTGTGGAAGCCAACACATGGTCATGCAAGTGTGGGGCGCCCAGCAAGGACCTACATTGACCAGCTATGTGAAGATGCTGGCTGCTCTGCAGAGGAGCTCCCAGGTGCAATGAATGATAGGGAAGGTTGGCGAAAGATTGTCATGGATATCCGTGCTGCATGCGCGACATGATGATGATGATGATGATGATGATGATGATGATGATGATGATGAAAAATAAAAAAAGGTTTTGTTTACAATTGACGAACGATGGAAATTTATAAAACAAAGTTGGGTAGTCGTTAAGTGTTTTCGTTTGATTTGTTATTTAATTCGCTTTAAAAATTCAATGTATGAAAAGACATACTAATTACATATTTAGAAAGATATTTTTCTAACGAAATAAATATTTTTAAGATAGAAACAGAAATATGCGATAAATAAGATTTGATTTTATGTTAAAATTTAAGTATGAAAAAATGATACTACAAATTCTAGGCTGACTGAAGCAAAATATAATTTTTTTTAACTCGCTGTAAAAAATAATTCCATTGATAAAAACTCAATCAAATTACATATTTAGAGAGATTATTTCATTCGAACCATATAAATATCTTAAAGAAGATTGAACCGTAAATAAGCGAGAAAAAAGAATGTTTTTTTTCTTGAAATTTAGAATGAAAAAAAAATTATACATATCAGCTCTCTGAAGCCATTTTTTTTTAACTCGCTGTATAAAATAATTCAATTAATAAAAACGCATAAAAATTACATATTCAGAAAGATTATATCATTTTCTTTTCAATGATATAAATATTTTAAAGATTGGACGAAGAATAGGTGATAAATTCCTAGCAGAACTGCTTAGACTGCGAAATTTATTCGCTCAACTGATACATTTCTGCTGTAAATCGCTATAAATCGCTGTAAAAAAAAGTCAGCCAGCGGACAATATGTTATTATCAGCAGGTTCTGGTATATGGATAGTTCTACAAATTGGGTGATTTTGGCTTAATTAATTGATTATATCCCTTAATTAGTAAAAAATCAATAACCAAATTTGACGTGTTTCTTAGTTAGAAGGATATTAATCTATAAGCACACCTAAAATGTACGCCGATTTTCATTTTAAAAACGAATCAACATCAATTAAATCGATTATCTTGAGTCAAATTTTGCTCAAGTCGAAAAGTAATAACATAATGTGCATCAGTAAAAAAATAAATAAATAAATAAATAAAATTTTACATATGTAATTAATTTTTAATACATTTTAAACATTAAATTTGCCCCAAACTTTTACGGAAAATGACGTAAGACTTTCTTCACTTACGTTGTAACAAAACATGTTTTTAAAAGTTTTAAAAAAAAACTTATAAAAGTTTCTGCTTAGATATCAATAACAAAAAAACATTAAATACACTATGTACAAAAAAATGACTAACTTGTTGCTACGAATTTAAATGAAATATCTTCTTTTTTTCTTTTCTTTTTTTTTTTTGTTGTTCCAAACATGCAGAAGAATTAAACGCTCTGTTAACCTTTCGCGGGCCGAGGGATATCTGCAATCTCTTTGCTGTACATCTTACTGCATATTTCTGCACAGTTGTCTTCCTCATCTCGCTGGCCGGTGTGTCGTCTGCAATTCTTAAACAAGACCCTCACTTGTGTCCGTAATCATAATGTCCTCGGGGCAACCCCGCCAAAAGGGAAACAATTAATAATAGAGAGAGAGAGAGAGAGAGAGAGAGAGAGAGAGAGAGAGAGAGAGAGAGAGAGCAACAAAGACAAAGACAGAGTAAGTTGAACATTCAAAGAGAGAGAAAGAGAGAAAGAGAGAGAGAGAGAGAGATATACAGGACTCCAATGCTTCATTCTCATTCAGTCATCATGCCCTATATTTCCTATCTGTTGCTAAACCTATCTGTTGATGGAGCCGAGCCCCACTCTGTCCACTGTCAGGACTACTTTGGTCTAATGGTCTCTGCTCTAAAAAGTGATCTATCTTCCTCGGTCTCCAAATTCTAACTGTCCCGGTCAACTGTCGGCTTCTAACTGACTAACATTTTAAATTCTCACCACATTCATTCCCACTTCTCATTCTCGTTCCAAATCTCATCCTCCGAGATTTTGTCAACCCCGCGTGATTTGAAAAGTTTGAAGAGACCACCAACATTGATTCCTATCTACCTTTTTATTGCTTATTAGAACTTTAAATAACTTCCAACTTTGCCTAAAACCAGACATTTTGTCTCTATCTTATTTTAATGGTCCTTCTGACTTCCTATTGACACCTATACCTACATAAAATTATGTATACACATACCTATACACATATATACACACATGCATACACACATATATATATACATACTAAAAGAAATAATATGACATTACATAGTTACGGCCCCTTAACCATCGCCTGATAAGAGACCTTGCCCCTTAACCATCGCCTGATAAGAGACCTTACCCCTTAACCATCGCCTGATAAGAGACCTTGTGCGATTGGTTAGCGGCCATTGTCGGCGACCAATCAAAACACATATTACTAGGCTTAGTTTAGCCGCCAAATTTCAAAGATTGATTCCTTCAATCTTCTCCTTTCTCTGCAATAACCCGTCACTACAAGACGTGTTTTCTGAAGCCAGCTACCCAGGGCCTATGACATCGTAAAGTCAAAATTAACTCAAGCTAGCAAGAGACACTCACCCCTTCATACCAGAGACAAGATAAGTTTCGCAAACGCATTATTTTGCAACTCTACACCTACACTCTACAATTTGTACAATTTATAACACATTTGTATACCTCACACACATTTTGTATATCACACGTTACATATTGTATATTGCACGTTGATATTTTGTTTGTTGAATACACCGTTTGTCTAAAAGTCTTGTGTTGTGTTTTATCAAATTTATGTTAAAAATAAAAATAAAAACAAAATAAAAAGAATCTTCCAAGAAGTCCGTGACGTCACGGTTGCTGCTTTGTCCCCAAAATTGACCCCACTGAACAACTCCTACTACACTGTTATCTTCATCACGTACGCTTGGGAAAAAAGAGGGCCAAGCTTACAGAGAGACGTGTAACGTCACGATTAGGGCAAGGGAGGATTTTATTTTGGATACGTTAGTGTCAAAGAAGACAGCGACCTGTGTGGAACTTCGTAGCTTTCGCTACCACACAGGTTGAGAAATTCAACTTCGTCTTTGGGAAATTGGAGTCTATCTCTCCCAAAGACTGGAAATAAAATAAATCAACACTCTACGAAATTCAAACAACACAAACGACTATTATTTCATCCTCCAAAGAACTACGAAATTCAACTACAGACAACTTAAGAACTCACTCGACATTCTACAATTCACGACATTCAACTCTACGAAATCTACAACCAAGAACTAAATTAATACTTCTTCAATAAGGAATTTGTAGCATGGCTACCTTATTGTCAAAGAACTCTACAGACAACTTAAGAACTCCACGACATTGAACTCTACGAAACCAAAGAACTCTACATTGTTACTGGATCAAAGATAAGTCCCCGCAAAACATCGTTTTTTGCAAACCACCTACATCTCTCTCTCAATCTTACGAACTCTATTAGTTACTACACCACCCTCTATCAAATTGACATTTACATATCTTTCTTCCTATCTTTATTTTATTATTATATTAAAATTGTTGAAACTTAGTATTTGTTATCGTGTTTTTCTTTCATTCAGTTTCTGATTTGAAATTTGCGTATTTCCCGCCCCCTAGAAATTACCTTCCCTTTGTACTTGAAAAGGTATATTCACTTATATATCGGAACTTAGGATATATTTTCCCCAGCATATTACAAAGTGAATTACCCGTACTCTGGAGTTAGAAGATACCCCCATGTTGGAATTGGTGCTTCACGGTGCTAATCCCGATAGTTTCCTTACTTGTTGCCTTTATCATTATCTTGTCTACGTATTTACCATAAATACGCACACATACATACACACCCACAGATATACATGTATACACATACATGTACCTATATGTGGCTAACCTTAACTCATACACCTTTATATATATATACGCTCACTTGCGTGTACCCAATTGCATTCGTGCAGCATGCGTATTGTGATGGCTCTAAAAAATTAATGTGGGAAAAAATCAACAGAAATAAATATTCCAAGGTCTTCAACCAAACACCTACAACAATCTTTTATATAAGGAGTTGGCAATAGGACCAATGTTTACAGTTGCACCTTTTTCAATGAAATCAATAGTGATGGGTCCTTCCATGTCACAGAAGAGGGTCATTCAATGAAATCAATAGTGATGGGTCCTTCCATGTCACAGAAGAGGTCATTCAATGAAATCAATAGTGATGGGTCCTTCATGTCCAGAAGAGGGTCATTCAATGAAATCAATAGTGATGGGTCCTTCCATGTCCCAGAAGAGGGTCATTCAATGAAATCAATAGTGATGGGTCCTTCCATGTCACAGAAGAGGGTCATTCAATGAAATCAATAGTGATGGGTCCTTCCATATCCCAGAAGAGGGTCATTCAATGAAATCAATAGTGATGGGTCCTTCCATGTCACAGAAGAGGGTCATTCAATGAAATCAATAGTGATGGGTCCTTCCATCCCAGAAGAGGTCATTCAATGAAACAATAGTGATGGGTCCTTCCATGTCACAGAAGAGGGTCATTCAATGAAATCAATAGTGATGGGTCCTTCCATGTCACAGAAGAGGTCATTCAATGAAATCAATAGTGATGGGTCCTTCCATGTCACAGAAGAGGGTCATTCAATGAAATCAATAGTGATGGTCCTTCCATGTCACAGAAGAGGATCATTCAATGAAATCAATAATGAATGTCCCAGAAGAGGTCATTCAATGAAATCAATAATGATCGATAGTGAAATAATTTTGTGTTGAAGTTGTGGGACATGACACTCGAATTTTATTCTTCCACTCAAAATCCGAACAGACTGACTCCCACATATTCAGGCTCGTAGTGACAAACCTATGCTTAACCCATTTGCAAACATTTTTTTGGTTTGTTCCAAAAATTCGATGATAGACTTCTGTTCAAGCCTAAAGTACTCTGATTTGATGCCATTTTGAATAGCTTCAAAACATATCTGAAAAAAAAAAGGTTGTTTTTTTTTGTTTTGTTTTTTTTTGTTTTTTGCTTTTTAAAAAAATTCCCCTTATTTATTGAATGACCTTCTTATATTTGTATAAAATTTACAAGCGCAACAATATGAAGTGAGACAAAAACAATAAGCATTATGCTAATAAACATGAAAAGAAAACAAGAAAAATGAATCTAAAAGTTTTGTTACCAGGAGTTTCAGCTTGGTTCAGTCTAAATTCTCTTCCAACTGCGCCAAATGTGACCGGATTGAATAACAGATGAAGTATTATGGGAAGGCAATAAAAATGAACAAAATATCAACTGGACATGCAGACGTTTTGTTAAGTGGCCTAAATTCTATGTAAATAATAAAATCGTTATTTTTTCTACTGCTTGGATTGTTACCTGGAGAATTATAATAAAGAGAATAAAAATTAGGGTTTTTAAAGTAAAACCCCTGTTTATGAGATATATATATACTTACCTGTATAACTAATGCAATTCACACTCAAGATACTTAAAACCATCCGAGTAGAAAACTGTTTTTGTTTTTTTTTTAATTCTTTTCAAGATTAACTCCTTTCACCTCCACGACCTCTCGACCAAGAAAGACATATAAATCACTTTCCATACGAGGGCCTCTTTAGCACCTTTATCAACCAGGAACTTTAGAGGAGAGGAGGGGGGATATACAGGTAAGTATAGATATCTCATAAACAGGGGTTTTACTTTAAAAACACTCAGTTTATATCAATATCTATACTTACCTGTATAACTAATGCAAGAAACAGAATTTGTAGCAGAATTCCGGGAGGTGGGAAAAACAAAGTAAACGAACATACTCACTTATTCTTCGCCAAACTGGCTGTTTCTAATATGGATGTTCTTGCAAAATTTCCTTCACTCCCAGCAACACCCCTTAAATAAAAGGATGCAAAAGAGTTCTCTGAAGACCAATGAGTCGCTTGTAGGATGTCTTTCAGTGAAGCTCCATTAAACAAAGCCCAAGATGAAGCCAAACGTCTAGTATCATGGGCCCTAATATCTTCAGAATTTGGTTGATTAGCTGCCTCATAAACATGTCTAATAGTGGATACAATCCACCTAGAAATAGTACTATTCGCTGCCGGTCTATATTGGTTCTTCTTATAGGTAATGAAAAGTGCTTCATTATCCTTGTTACATAAACAATAATAGATATCTCCCGATTCACTAATTACCAATTCAATTCGCGCACACACCGTAATAAAAAAGATACACACACTCGACAACAAACAAAACATAAGTTGTGACACCAACCGGAAGTTTACTCCATGGTAGCCTAAAAAGAAATGACCAATTTAACACGTTTTGCGCATAGGCCCCAATTGAAGTTCCGGTTGGAAAACAAGAATGCCCAACAAATAAAAATAAAACAATTTTGTAAATAAACTCACATTTTCATCCAATCGAAAGCTCTCCCCCCCCCCCTAAAAAAAAGGCTTCAGTTGATCCGATTTTGGGTCGCGACATTCTATATAAAATCGGCTTTGAAAAGCCGACAAAGACAGAGAGATCCAGGCGTCAGAGTCGAACGCATCAACGGGGCCGACACCAGCAAACGAAATCTACATCACGGGCGGCGATTTACATCACCTACCTCTACCCAAATCTGACCTCACTGGCAGTCAACAAACGAACAATTCCGCATCGTTTCAGCAACCGCTAACGACTACTAAAAACACAAGACTCTGCTCGCCTAATCAACATCTAACCACTACCACTGGTTCATCTGCCCATTTCTCCACCTCCACTACAACTGACTCGGCCATCCTGACATTTTTACTGACTTTATTAGTCATTTTACTACTATCACCGAAATCAGACTTTCTCAAATTCAATTTCAGCTTTTCATCGTTCTCATGTTATTTTTAATACAGTTTTGAAACTATAAATCCGTGTTTGTTCCTTTCCTCGTCACCATACGCTTGCTACTAACCCTGTTTATTACATCCTGCCGCAACAGCTGTTCTTTTTAAATAGGTTCTTAAACAACGACAAGGACACAGAAGGATGTCCTCAGCGTCATCTGTAAATTTGGTAAAATCTGGAATAAACCAAGATGACCAGGCTTTCTTCAATCGCTGAGTCTTGACTAAAAAAATTTTAAAAATCCTTTAACCAAATTTAATAGCAGACTCTCTGAATTTATAGAACTTTTCTCCCAACCGTTGTGAATAGCTGCTAATACTGTTCTATATCCAGCAATAGTTGAAGTTCTGCAACCTCTAACTTCGTGCAAATGAACCAGAAAATCCGCCACATCCTTTATAGAGGCAGAATATGGGTCGATAACGCGTTCAAGACACCAGTTACTGCATATTTGTTGCCTAGCCTCGTACCTTCTCTTCGTGGAAGGCCTTTTGCTATTTTTGATGTAACTTTGAGCCTTTTCAGAAAGAGATTCCTTAGATGGGATATGCTGGATATTTTCCATGCTACTAGCTTCAAACTTGCTGGATCTGAATGCACTATCTGACTCCGTCTCTGAGCATTTTCGGTGTTATTGGTAACTCTCTTGGGAAGTCTATTAACAGGTCCAAAATGACTGGATACCACGACTGCCGTGGAGCTTGTGGGGCTACCAGAAGAAGAATACATCTTTCTAGCGACACCTTCTGAAGGATCTGATGAATCAATATTGGAGGAGGAAATGCGTAGGCATACATCCCCGTCCAATCTATGCTCAGACCATCCGAGGAATACGCAGCATCGACTGGATAAGGGGGGCAAAACACCCCCAACTTTCTGTTTTCTGGAGTAGCAAAAAGGTCTATGTTTGGACGCCCGAACCTCAGAAAAATTAAGTCCACTATCCTCCGGTCCAGGCTCCATTCTGTCAACTGAGCTCCCACTTGACCCCTCGATAGACGGTCTGCCAAAAAATTCTTCTGAAAATTGTAAATTTTAAATAAAACTGAAACTTGTCTACCAGCTTGTCTTTCTCTTTCTCTTTCTTTTTTAAGCTCACAGAATTTAATGGCGAAAGGGAAAGCACGTGTACTTTTAACCTTATTTATTAACATACAACAACAACAGTCGATACAACAAGTACTTAGAGACAGTACTTACAGTTCAGTTGTTACTCTCTCACTGAGGGAAAAGTTCATTCAGTCACAAGGGACTGAGACAAGAGCTCGTTTCTATGAGGCTCGCACGTTCATACCAAATCCGAGACATTTTTTATTTCTTCCTCGCCACCTCGCAAGGGAAATTAACTCTTTCTCCTTCCTGTCACCATAACGCACAGGAGAGTTCAGGTCCCTACAGCAATATGGAAGTCACCCACAACTCCCCGTAAAAAGTCCATTCTCCCCCTCCAACCTCTCGACACCTCTTACTCAGAGTGGGCATAATGGCCTACCACATTCCTTCTTCCCCCAACCACATTCCTTTGCCTGCCAGGGACAATTTCGCAGGCCAGGCATCTAGAACGCTTTGAGTCAGATAAGTTCGACTCGTTAATATATCTTCTTTCTTGGAATGTGAGCTGCATAAAGGGAAATGTTGTCCTCTGCTGCCCAATGGAACGCCAACAGACAAAGATGAAGGGATTTCGTACCCCCTTCTTTGTTGATGTAAGCTACAACTGTGGAATTGTCGCACCTTAAAAGAACTCTCTTCCCTCTGACATGAGGTAGTAGTTGAACTAGATGGACTGCTTTTAGCTCCAGCCAATTGATGTGGTTTCTTCCCTGGTGGTGATCGTTCCAAACTCCTGCTACCTGGTGATAGTTTAAGTGAGCTCCCCAGCCTCTTTCTGGGGCATCTGTCCAAAGAACTAGAGGATATAATATAGGATTATAATATATAAAAGGAGATGAAAATGTTGTTGACTGTCTCGACCCACGTGTTTGGTGATCATAGAACCCTGTGATCTGCCATCGAGCAGTGAATCACAAAAAGAGGACGAGAAAATCAACACGTACAAAAGTCAGCTATGAGATGCAAAGATCATCCATCTGGTGTGACCTATCTACATTCACTCCGAGACCATACATACCCGAACCAATACGTAGGAAGATCTTCAACGTGTTTCACAACATCTCGCATCCAGGACCTACCCCAACTATAAAAATTATAAAATCCAAATACTTCTGGCCATACATGGAAAGAAGCATACGAGCTTGGGTCAAGGGTTGTCTACGATCTCCAGACACACTAGAACAAAACCTACGCCATTCTCTCTACTATCTGGAAGACTTGAAACTCTGCATATAGACATCATTGGTTCGCTGTGATATAACAAGGGTTAGTAGCAATCGTATGGTGGCAAAAGAAAAACAAACACAGGTTTTAAATGTCAACAAATTGTATTAAAAACGAAAAATTGGTTTATGTTGGAAATGATGTAAGCAGAAAGTCTTATATTTGGTGGTTGAGTCGGTTGTGATGTTGGTTGTGATATAGGAAGAAAATCTGATGTTCGGTGGTCCAGTCGGTTGTGATTGTTGATGTAGGAAGAAAATCTGATGTTCGGTGGTCGAGTCGGTTGTGATGTTGGTTGTGATATAGGAAGAAAATCTTATGTTCGGTGATGTGGTTGTGATATAGGAAGAAAATCTGATGTTCGGTGGTCGAGTCGGTTGTGATGTTCTGATGTTCGGTGGTCGAGTCGGTTGTGATGTTGGTTGTGATATAGGAAGAAAATCTTATGTTCGGTGGTCGAGTCGGTTCTGGTTGAGGAAGAAAATCTGATGTTCGGTGGTCGAGTCGGTTGTGATGTTGGTTGTGATATAGGAAGAAAATCTGATGTTCGGTGGTCGAGTCGGTTGTGATGTTGGCAGTGATGTGATGTTTGGTAGTCGAGCTGTTGGTAGTAATATGGGCAGAGAGTCTGATGTTTGGTTGGTAGGAAGTTGGCGGTTGATGGCTGATGACTGTGTTGGCGGTAGTCGACTGGTAGTAGTTCGCTCTCTGGAGGCTTTGTCGGTTGTCCCGGTCATGATGAAAGAAGGGTGGAGGGGCTGTCAGTAATGCCAGCTGTATTGGTGTAGCGGTTAGCTTTCGGGCGTCCACTTCCTCTGTTATCAGCACTATGTCCCCGCTGAATCTGAGTGACGGTCTTTCAAAGTCGGGGCTTATATACATTTTTGACTCGGGGATAGGATCAACTTTAGCTTTCTTTATTTTTACCGCGAAGGTCACGGATTGGCCGAAAAAAATGCAAATTCTGATTTTATCTTTATACACTGTTTTCAAGATTCGCGCGTGCATACGCACAGAAAAGTTTTTTTTTTTTATTTAGCCAAAAGCCATGGCTCTGTTAACATCTGGTGGGTGAACTTGTTAACAATTTTATTGTTGGTGAGTGGGCATATTGGGTTTGGTGGGGGTTTGTGAATCGGGAGATATCTTTTTTTATTTGTGTATATAACAGCTGTTACTCTCCACTATTTATGATGGTGTATACACATCTCCAGCTAGATATGTACTTACGTACATTGATACTAACAAGGTAATTGCTTTAATCAAACTAGCAAATTTATGCACCCTCCGGGTGCAAGTTTTTAAGTTTTAATATAATAAAATATCATGTTAAATTAGAAAGGCTAATAAAACTAAAAAAGAAAGCAGATAAAAAGATTTGGAATAGAGGGGGTATTATCGAAAAATAGAACAGCTTTGAAACTAACTCTTCCATCATTTTCCATTACTCCCCTCTTTCATTGGTAAATTTTCCTAATTTAACTCTTTACTTAAAATAGGAAGTAAAGGATAATATTACAATTATTTCTTCTTCTTAATGAATTTCTTTTAAGATTTATCCCAGAGATTTTGCTCATATTCAATAAGATAAAACCAAACAATTAGAAATCAATAATACTTAGCATATATTTATTAAAATCAATTTTTTAAATATCAATATGCAAATTAGCCTTCCCATTCACACTGTGAACCACTATTTTGTTGTGTATATAAATACAATTGCGTATTATTAGTATGTAGATATGGTCAACAGTCTTAATAATGTAAAACAATTTTATTATTCATTGAGGTTTAAATAAAAATAAAATCATGGAGAATGTGATGTAAATAACTAAGGGAACTGTGAATTTGAGTAGTAATATAGTTTCGGTTACAGACAAACAAACACACAATCTCCATTATAATAAGATATAACTTGTGGTCTTGGTAAGGTGGAGATTCTTTTTATATTTATTGTGGCTGATTCAGGGGGAGACAATTAGGACTGGCTTCACTGACAAAAGGCATCCGAATTCAAATTAAAGACGATTGAAAGATTAAGTTCTGAGAATTTTCTTATTTTTCTCCAACCTAAAACTTTTCATCTTCATTTTGCTATTGATATTTTCTGAAGAGCAAATGAATCGTAGTTGAAGTCATTAAAACACGCTCTATCGTAACATGACAAAAATTGTTGCAATGAGAGAAACAAGAGATGTTTTAAAGGGGTTGCTGTGTATACAAAATACAACATAAAAATGTGCGTATAATTTTACTCTGGAGTTCTTTTATTTCAGTAATGATTAATTTTTTTTTGGTTTAAGCAAAATATAAATAAATTCAGTCAAGGTACAAACGGTATGATGGTGCATACAACATATAAAACTTATGACATTGAATATACAAATGTTGGTAATCTGAACATTAGCTACATAAATGAGAGTAACCTCCCCTTGTTTATTTCACTTTGAGGAAGCCATATGTCTTGGTCGGCCATTTTTATTTCACCGTAAATCTACACTGAAAGTACGAATTTGTTCGAATCAATACAACTGCAGGTTTTAACACGGAAATATAAAATGTGTTATTAATAACAATTAAGTTCATTTCAAATAATGCGCAAGCACAATTAAGAACACATTTTATGATATGTTCTTGTTAAAACATGCAGTTGTAATACAATTCGAACAAATTTGTATTTTCAGTGTAGATTTACGGTGAAATGAAAATGGCCGACCAAAACATATGGTTTCCTCAAAGTGAAATAAACAAGGGGAAGTTACTCTCATTTATGTAGCTAATGTTCAGATTACCCATATTTTTACTGATGTATAAGCAAAAAGTAAAGTAGGCGGAGTCGCCTATTGTCGGTATCAACCAGACAGCGAAGGAGTCGATGCCCTTTTCACTAGCAACAGACCAGAGAAATTGTTTTTGCTTCTGAGGTAGCACACGACACCTACTATCGTCACCCAACTTTACCGCCCAGATCCAAGCAGTGCTACTCGTGCACTGAATTGGAAAGGGCAGGTATCGAACTGGGAACCTTGTGGTGCCTAGGCGAATGCTCTATCGACTGAGCTAAACCGATACAAAATCAAATTTTGACATGATTAATGATTTCTCGTCAAGGTCCGAAAAGTAAGACGGTACTCTCGTTCACACTACCGGCAAACTGCTTAATCTACCGACGTGATGTGTGAGAAGGTTACATGACCTCTGACCAATTGAAAGGTACCACAAACAATGACCCTGAAGGATATAAATACTATAAGAAAACAGTTCAGTTAGATGCTGTAAAGAATAGTTAACGACACACAAGGCTTATAAACAAAACAGAGGCTTTATCGTAGCAAGACTAAGTTATACAATACAAATACAAATACAATACAATACAATTACAAGGTAAGTTGGTACAAATGTTTGTGTAAGTTTACAATGTGTAATGCTTGTAAATGTTCAAGTTGTGAGTTGTTTGCGATTTGATACTAATCGCGGACTTATCTTAAATCCAGGTAGAAAGTCTTGCTAGTTGTTAGTTGCCTTTTACGCGGACAGCGGCCCTGCATTTGCTGTTCCAATTCCTTCTCGTTCCGTGAACGCCTGAGTATAAATTTACGTCCTTCCGAGATAGATTCCAGCGGGCAAGAGGGTGGATAGCAGTTTTCACTATCAAAATTGGCGGTCCAAACTGAGCCTCGTAACGTGTGCTCTGATTGGTCGCCGGCAAAGGCCCTTAGCCAATCGCATGAGTTTTCTCATCAGTTTATGGCTAAGTCATTAGGCTCTGTCGCTATAGACAAAGGGAGATAATTAGAATTGTTTTGGGCTTATTATGTTTATTATTTGCATAAGGTGGAAAATAGATAGTATTATTTTCCATAATACACCGGTATTCATTCCCTCTCTCTCAACGATAAGAAATGTAGTTCTCAAACTCAAACTTTTTCAATTATTCTTTGTCGATTTTCTTTAGAAAAATGGACAAATGTAGGGACTGGCATTTTTGTCGTCTGTTACGAATGTTCAAAGCGAATTAAAAATAATTAAATCTATTATTTAAGGTCAAACTGAGTCTGAATAACTATATCAATAAATTTGTATAAAATTCATTTTTTGCTTTCTTAATTGATATGTACTATATTTTATTAAATTGTTAAGAAAAAAATTTTTTTTTAAGAAATTAATTTTTATGAGATTTTAAATCTTTTGTGTGCTTAAATTTTTTTTTTTTTTTTATGTTTAAAAATGTTTTTTTGTGTGTATAAATCGAATTTTTCAATAATATAACAACATTTTGAGAAAAAAAAATTGTCCGATTTACGATATATTAATACTTTTAAGAGAATTTGTAATTCTTATTATAGAATAGTAATGTTTGATTCTTATAATATATGGAAGAGCAAAATTGACAGTATTTATTTTTCCTTGGAACTACAAAAGAGACGAGACGCGTTCCAGTCTACTAATTATTGTTTGGGGGTTGGTTTTTTTTACGTAAAAAATTCATTTTCAACAACCTAGACCTATTTGCAATAAAAATAAGTACTTATTTATTATTTTATCAGTTTTTTCTCTTAGAAAAATATTCAAATTTTCATTCATTTCATTTCGATTTTAAAATTACCCAAACCGCCGGCATAATTGAAAAAAAAGTTATAATATATTTTAGGAAAAAAAAAACTATTTCAGACATATTTACATCCAAAGGCAAATAGTTATGGAAATTTTGGTGAAAATCGGATCATAAATTGATTTTTCATAGAATTTCTTTATAAAGCCGGTAGTCATAACTTGTTTTTGGCTACGTTAAATTTCAATTGATTTAACGGTGCAAAAATGAAAACATTGTTTTTCGTTATTTTCCTAAGCTGAAAAAACATTTTTTTTTTTTTTTTAAATCATCAGGAGTTTCTTCTTTCGAATGCACAAAAATTTTTCAACATAATATTAATCTTTATGCAAAAAATTTCAGCTTACGGAAATAATGAAAATTATGATTGAAAAACAATGTTTTCATTTTTGCACTGTTAAATCAAACGTAGCTAAAACAAGTTACGATAAGAGTTTTTATTTTTATTTTAATTCTATGAAAAATCAATTAATTATCTGATTTTCACGAAAATTTCCATAAATGTTTACCATTGGATGTAAATACATCTGAAATAGTTTTTATTCTAAAATATATTATGGGGAAATACTTTTTTACGAGGTCTATCACCCCCCTCCTATTTTATTTTATGAGATAAAAAAAAATGACGCGTCAGAAATTTTGTACTTTTTTTTCTATAAAGATAAGAGTCTGGATAACTATATCAATGAAATTCTATAACGTACCGAGCTGTAGTTTTTTTTTAGGAAAAATTAATGAAATCGGAAATTTAAAAAAGTGCAAAAACATGTCATAATATCAATATTTGAAAACTTTTTTTTGCTTTTGTAATTGGTATGTACTATATTCTATTAAATTGTCAAAAAAAAAATTTAAGAAATTAATTTTTCAGAGATTTTCAATCCTTTGTGTGCTTAAATATTTTTATTTTCTGCGTGAAATAAATTAATTTTTTTTTTTCTGCGTCAAAAAATCGAATTTTTCACGGATATTTAAAAATATGAATTTTAGAATTCAAGTGAACTAAAAGTTGGTCGATTAATATTTTTAAAAGAATTTGTAATTTTTATTGTTGAATAGTAATGTGTGATTCTTAGAATATACGGAAGAGCAAAACTGACATATTTGTTTTTATACGAAGACACGAGACGCTTCTCAGTAAGTTTGTTTTGCTTAGCGTAAAAAAATATTTTATTTAACTTTTTCGACCAATTAGAATAAAAAGTAAGTATATATGATTATTTTATCAGTTTTTCTCTTAGAAAAAATATTCAAATTTTCATTTTATTTTCGATTTTAAAAATTAATACTAAAACCGAAGAAATTTTTTTAACGTCAATTTCACTGCGCAATTTTAAGATTAATTTTTTTCAAGTTTTTATTCATTTTAATATTAAAGTTTTTAAAGATTTTATTCATTTTAATAGTAAATTTTGGCTAAAAACGTATATCCGTTATACCCAACCGTACTCGGATGCATAACCGTAAGAGGGTAATAATATGTAGTTTTTTCTGTCTAAATTACGGGCTGAAAATTACCCTTTCGCATGTAATACGGATAGGTTTGTTTATTTTTTAAGATAACGATGTAATTTTTCCTAATCGGATAATTTGATCTTTGTGTTTTTCTTTGTAACAACCCTGTAGGATCTTTAATTGTTTTTTACGAGATTTTTGATAAACAAAGTTCGGAAATATTTTTTTCCGTTTTATTCAATATGGCCTAAACTGATCAATTGGTTGTCCCTAGGGTATAAACTCGCTGACATTGAATTTTTTACTCCCACCCCCCAGCCAATATGTTTCAAAAATCTATTTTTACATCACCCGGAGGGTGTTTTTTATTTTGTACTTGTTTATTTAATAAAAAGATTTGTGGGCCACAAAGAACATTAATTTAAATCTCATTTTATTAAATGAACCACCACCACCCTATTTAAGCAACAAAAAAAACCCTAATAGATATAGAATTATTTTTCTGATAATCAAAAAAGGTATATTTCATGTACATCAGAGAAATTAAAAAATCCGGAGAAAAAATGTTACGTTTAATTTTTCGATTTTTAGTAATTTTTTTTTTTTTTTTTTTTTTTTTACACTTTCCGCTCGATTGAAAAAATATATTTCATTCCCTTTTTATTTATACAAAACTGAGTCTGCCTTAGGAGGGTCAAAGATATCTGACCTGAAAAAACTGAAAGTTTTTAAATAAAATAACTGGTGCATTAATTCATTAATATATCAACATTAATTCATTAATATATCAACACTGAAAATTTCATTAAAATCGGTTAATTCCCTGATCTTGGGGTTTTCTTTTTTCTTTCAGTGACACTAGTACTGTTAAATTTGATGCATGAATTGGCGGTCCCAACTGTTATGTTTTTTAATTATAGTCAAAGGGGCATAACTCTTTCATTTGTTTATTCTATGTATCCGAGTTACTACAGGTTTTTGCGAAAACGTTGGTTTTAGTTTGCGATTTAAAAAATTTCATTTGAACTTTTAATTCAAGTCAATTGGAGCCGTTGACATTGTTTGAATCAAAGTTATATTGCTTTCAAAAATCAAGTTAAATGGCTGTTGTGACTCTTAACTGTCCCTGGCCAGGGACAGTTAAAAGTTATTCCCTTTAAACGTATTCTTCTTGTATTAGCAAATATTAGTGTCTGCCAATTTTGTTGTCATAAGTGTATTTTACAAAATAAATTTAATAATAATAAATTTTCTCCTGGTCATTTTTTTTTGGTAAACAAAACCCACAAGAATTTTTCAGAGCGTCTTTTTTTCTGCGTGATTAGACCAAAAAGAAAAAGATATTTCATTTAAAAGTTATTAATTTTTCTGTACATTAGGTATCACCAAAACGGTTTAGGCCATCTTGAATAAAACTGAAATAAATATTTCCGAACTTTGTTTATCCAAAATTTCGTAAAAAACAATTAACGATCATACAGGGTTGTTACAAATAAAAACACTTAATTCAAAGATCAAATTATCCGATTGGGAAAAATTACATCGTTATCTTAAAAAATAAATAAACCTATCCGTATTACACACGAAAGGGTAATTTTCAGGCCGCAATTTAGACAGAAAAAAAAAACATTATTTCCCTTTTACGATTATACATCTACATATGGACACACTTTTTTAAGCCAAAATTTACTATTAAAATGAATAAAATCTTTAAAAACTTTAATATTAAAATTTACTATTAAAATTAATAAAAACTTGAAAAGATTTACTATTAAAATTAATAAAAACTTGAAAAAATTAATATTAAAATTTCAGTGAAATTGACTTTAAAAAAAAAAAAATGTCTTCGGTTTTGGTACTAATTTTTTTAAATTGAAAACGAAATGAAATGAAATGAAAATTTGAATATTTTTTCTAAGAGAAAAACTGATAAAATAATCAATATATACTTACTTTTTATTCTAATAGGTCGAAAAAGTTGAAAAATAATTTTTTATGCTAAGAAAAACAAACAATAGTTATATTCTAAGAAATTGGCAGTGCCTAGCAAATACCATATCGAAAATAAACCTATTTGAAAACTCTAAACCTTGTATGTACTCTAAAGGATTATAACAGTGACCAAGAGATTTTGATTTTAAAATATATCTTTTACTTTGGCCAATTTCAAATTAGTTCAAATTAGCGATGGATGAGTGATCATTCAATTTCCCTAATTTTCAAGTTAATAAAATTTAAATAGACAATACATAGAACCAAGTGGGAGTATTACATCTCTTAATTGTCGCGGTCCCCCTATTTGATTCTAGGGGATATGAATAGACTATACATAGAACCAAGTGGGAGTATTACATCTCTTAATTGTCGCGGTCCCCCTATTTGATTCTAGGGGATATGAATAGACTATACATAGAACCAAGTGGGAGTATTACATCTCTTAATTGTCGCGGTCCTCCTATTTGATTCTAGGGGATATGAATACTTCTCATGTCCACCAAGAGCTATGTCAGCTAGTATGCTCAATAGGACATGTAAAAAGAAATGCAATAAAGTCAAACTATCTTAGCACTTTCTTCCTCCAAAAGTAATATGCACAATAACATGATTCTCCTGTCCACCAATTGGACAGTGGGGCTTTGCGTCCCCAGCAAGCACACGATAGCATGCTAAATATGAAAGTCTTTACACAACTAGCTACATATCAAGGACTCAACATTTTCTTTGCAAAAGACCCCTTTTCATTTTTTAATATTTCACTCATACAACACTGTATAAACACTTCCTTGAATTTTATCATCATGTTTGTATTCTATTCTGTTAATTTTGCTCAGACAATAGAATATTCTTGTTATTACTTCATCTTGAATTGTTCTCGCATTTATTCTGTATGAAGAAATGTTTATCGCAGCTTGACTTCACCGCTCAAAATATACATGACCTTCACTTTTCTGAATCTTCCCTGCTACTAAATCAGCATCAGGCAAAGACTGCTAAGCCTTAGCAATGCACTCCTTCCTACAATAAAGCAGGGTTCTTATCAACTGTAACCTTTCTAAATGACTGGAAGATGTACAAATATTTATTCTTATGAATATTATAGCAGATGCCAGTCATTAATAATATTAACAAGCCCTAACAGTGTTTACAGCTTGTTTTGGGTGAAATGAAACTCAAACCAGGCAAAGAGAATTTTCTCTTTGCGTAAATACCAAATGCTGTAGGCGCGAATGTGAACACACGAAAACACCAGATTTTGGGAGCATTTATACAGCACTCCAGAAAGATTTGAGGTTATTGGTAGTCACTTCTTATCTCTGGTGTGCCGGAGGACACCACCTAAGTCCCCATCATATGAGTTAAAACCAGCATTCACAGCTTGAAGATGCCTGCAGGTTTCCACCAAGCACCAAAACAAGTCCCCGGTATTGGAGCTACATAATCATTCATGCTGTGGTACAAGTACCCATCAGCTCTCAATCTGGTCTTCGACTGACCATGATCCAGCCCACTTTAGACTCAACCCTTCTCTCTGATCTTCATTCGAAAATTACTACTATAAATAAACATAAATACAAGGACATTTTAATCGACACAAGAACTTGCTTATGCATATATACACATGCAAGAACTTTACCATTCATTTGTAAAAGGACTTGATTTTCTCTTTGTATTTTCTCACAATAATTATTGTTATTTGTTGAAATCCTTTTCATTTGTCTTTGTCATGTTTCTTTAATATTCACTTACAATTAGAAACCTTCATCACTAACTAAAGTACACATAACAATACCTTAACTATTTTCACTTCAGAAGACCATAAAGTGTAAGCATTTGCCTTGGAAATGGGGGGGGAATATTTGGGGGGGGGGTTAACTCTTTGGTAAAAAGATCTTTGAATAAAAAATGTGAATCTTGTTATAATCATCATCACTTATATCAATGTGATTAACACACACTACATTATGAAATAATTAAAAGAAAAAATACTTGAAAAATCAATGTATTCAATATGAATATGATTTGTGTATAGAAAGTAAAATGAAATATTTTCATAAACTGTAAATCAAAATTTTATCAAAACTATTTTCTTTAAATTGCAGATGTAATTACAATTTGACAAATAATTTCATTTTCCACTTTTAAATTTAAATGTAACATCAGAAAAAAAAAACATAATAAAAATGAAGATAAAAGTAGTCAGATTGCTTTCTAATTATAATAAATGTTATTTTCTTTGTGGAATTAAATGGACCATTCAGAAAGTAAAGTGAGTTGCAGTGTGACAATGACTGATTTTAGAAGGATAGAAGTTTGAATTTCTACAAATACACTTCAGTTACTTTTCATTTAAATAATATAAATGATGGAACACAATATTGGATTATTAGAAATTGTAAAGAAATTATTAAATAGGATTTTATTTCATTTTTCTCATATCTAATTTGTTCATATTTATCAAATGTGTATACCATGTATTATATATTTTTGTATATGTGTATACCATGCATTAGATATGCTAACTGAAATTGTATTGGTAATTTCAAGCCAGTAAATTTTTAAGTGTCTTGAACAAAATATATTTCATCATTTCTTAGAGGTATGAAGAAAATTTTGAAAACATTTTCAACAAAACTTTGAATGAGATGCAATAGAATGAAGAATTGATATGAAAAGTTTAACCCTTTAAGGATTTTTGAGTATTGCATTGTGTTATCCATCATCTCCCAAATTTGAAACTGGCAATGGTTTATTATATAAACAGAAATATCAGGGAAAAAAAGAAAAGTAAATATTAATGAAACTGTTGGAAATTTATTAAGAGAGACACATGTGGGTTCAAATTGGCCAATGACATGAGATCATGTGAAGACACTTATAAAAAGACACCAACTTTGTTTTGCCTTCTCTTTAACCATTCCATGTGGTGATGACAAGGTAAGGCATCCAATTAGCATTGCTAAAACCCACAATGGTAGATCAAGCAGTGGCTTTTCACATTACACCTGGGAACATGGAGTCTTCAACCCAAGAACTACTATTACAGATTCTAGGCTAGCAGACACAGTTAATAAAGACTTAAATCTTTACCCAGGAATATATTTTCTGCAACCCCTCCTCCTCCTGACCTAAACTAAATATCAGACAATGAACTTTGAATATTTTCATTCTCTTTTATACTTGTTTGTGACTATTGTACATTCATATTTATATTTGTCTACCATTAGACATTTATGGGGGGAGAATGAGATCCCCATTAGGACGGACAATACGGTAACGAACCAAGCTTCGCACTCACAGACAACGATTATGATATGCCCATGTGGAAAGAAATGCAAAAATATGCGTGGCTTAAAAATCCATCAGGCTCGCATGAAGTGTCAGGGGGGAAATAACCAGACGCAGCACACAGGAATTTCTCCCGGTGAGACGCAGGAGGTGCAGGGCCGGGAAGCCCACCACAGCGCCCACACCCTCCAAGCTGATGCTCAAAATCCAACTGACACAATCAGTACATTGGGAAAAAAAATTAAATGGCCAGCAGCCGTTGACAGTAAGGCTTGGCACGAGTTTGACAGTGACATTTGTGAAATTCTCGAAACAACAGCAAATGGATCGGTGGATAAACGTATCTTAACATCTAAGACCATTGTCAGTTACGCCGCAGAACGATATGGATACGAGGAGAGGAAAAGTAGGGAGGTCGGCAAAGAAAACCGAAGAGAAGGAAAAATTAAACAATATAGGAAAGAATTAAAATCTCTCACGAAATAATATAAGAAAGCAAAACCAGAGGAAAAAGAATCTCTGCAAGAACTCTGTGATATCATTCGAGCAAAGTTGAGGTCTACACGTAGAGCCGAAGGACATAGGAGAAGACGAAAGAAAGAGCGCGAAAGAGAATGGCTTTTATTACAAATCCTTATTTGTTCACAAAAAAATTATTGGGAGAAAATCGAAGTGGGCGTCTGGAGAGCACCGCAGATGAAATAAATACATTCCTCCAATAAACATTAAAGGACCCATACAGACATCAAGAGTTGGGAGAAAACACCTCACTGATTCCGACTACTTCCCCATTAACGGATTTTGATTTGAAGAACCAACTTGGAAGGAAATCCAAGAGGTTATAAAGTCAGCCAGGTCGGCCTCTGCCCTGGGACCAAATGGAGTCCGTACATAGTCTATAAACGATGTCCACAGCTACTAGGTAGGTTGTGGAAATTACTGAAGATCATATGGAGAAGGGGAAAAATTGTAGAACAATGGAAATACTCTAAAGGAATTTGGATCCCTAAAGAGGAAGGGGCAAAGAAAATAAATCAATTCAGATGCATATCCCTGTAGAACGTCGAAGGGAAAATCTTTTTCAGTCTATTGAATCGATGGTTAGCGGATTTCCTAATAAAAAAACAAATACATCGACACCTCAGTACAGAAGGGAGGAGTCCCAGGGATGCCGGGATGTATTGAACATATGAGAGTTATCACACAGCTTTTAAAAGATGCAAAAACAAACAAAGGTGACTTGGCTGTCCTATGGTTGGACCTAAAAAATGCCTACGGATCAATCCCCCATAGATTAGTCGAAAAGGCTATATAAAGTAAATGAATTTTAAGCGTAAATTTTTTTTGTCATTTTAAACATTAGTTACCCTCCATTTGTTTCAATTAATAACCGTTAAAAATGCATATTTTTTTGTTGTTTTTTTTTCCATGACAAATGATAGGTTTTAAACGTAAAATTTTGTTGTTTTGATTTCGTTTATTTCGTCATTGTAAATTTTTTTTTTCTTTAACGTTTAGATTGTTCCTGTACTAACTAGAAATTAGCAAGTCATCTAGGGAATTATTTTAAAAATGTTAAGTTACCATCCATTTTATTTTAACCGTTGAAGGAATGACGTCAAATAATTTCTAAAGTTGTTTTTCTTTCGCAATCGGGGTTATTTCTGATCGTTTTCATTAAGTGTTATCGAGAAAAAAAAAAAAAATATATCTTATTATAATGGAGATTGTGTGTTTTTCTGTCTGTAACCGAAACTATATTACTACTCAAGTCACAATTCCCTTAATTATTTACGTCAAATTCTCCATGATTTCATTCTTTTAAACCTTCAGTTATTAATAAAAATTGTTTTACATTATTAATACTGTTGACCATATCTACGTACTAATAACATGCAATTGTATTTATATATACAACAAAATAGCGGTTTACAGTTTGAACGAGAAGGCTAATTTGCATATTGATATTTAAAATTTTATTTTAATAAATATGTGCTTGGTATTATTGATTTCTAATTGTTTGGTTTTATCTTAAGAAATATGAACAAAAATCTCGTGGATAAATCTTAAAAGAAATTTATTTACAAGAAGAAATAACTGTAATATTATCCTTTACTTCCTATTTTAACTAAATAGTTAAATTAGGAAAATTTACCAATGAAAGAGGGAGTAATGGAAAATGGTGGAATAGTTAGTTTCAAAGTTGTTCTATTTTTCGATTATACCCCCTCTGTTGCAGATCTTTTTATCTGCATTCTTAGTCAGTTTCATTAGCCTTTCTAATTTAATGATATTTTATTATATCAAAACTTAAATACTTGCACCCGGAGGGTGCATATATTTGCTAGTATATATAAATACGCTTTAATTTTGCTTAATGCAGTTTCGTAAGGGGTGTAGATGAGTGATTTTTAGGTTAACTGGAAAAAGTGGGAGGGGCAGTATAGGATTTTTTTTTCTCGTCATTTCATTTCGATTTAATATAGCGACTATAATTTAAAAAATGGGGGGGAGGAATTTAATGTTTAAGGAGGTTTAAGGGATAAACAATTTTCTTTCTAGTTATACTAGTGTAAATAAATATTTATAACTTGAAGCGGAACAAATAAATTAAGACAGAGCTTTTAAATTGAATATTTTATATTTTATTGGTAGATAGAACATGTAGTTTTATTTATATTCTCTTTAATTCCAGTAAGTCATTATATAAACGTTGTAATTTGGGAGGTAAATGTTAAACTCTTTTATATTTTAGTGAAAGATATATTCTTTTATTTCATTTTTTCGTTTAAAGTTAGTAATTAATCTTCGACACGTCGTAATGTGGGGGTAAACGCAGTACTTTATTTTATATTTTAACAGTAAATATAAAATATGTTATCCTAAATTTTAGTAACACAATTGAAACAAAGTATTTATCGAAGTATTTTTCAACTTCTGTTTAATAATAACTTTAAGATTATCGAAATCTAAACCGACTTAAAAAGTTACGGCTGTTTCATACAGTGCTAAAACCATGTAAATACGTAAAATAAAATAAAAAATAAAAAAAGGGGGGTGTAAATAAAATAATTTTTTTTTTTAAATTGTACAAAATGGTATATAGATAAAATCTAAAATAAAAAAAAAAAAAAGTAAAACAAATCATTAAAATCATTCCTCTCTTATCATTATTAAAGAAGGGTTGACTTACCTAATCATCTAAACCTCGTAATCCGTACGGAGAAAAGTGTTTCTGGCTACGTATCCCATTTAAATATGGGGTACTGCTCATCTGATTGGCTGTTACTAACAACCAATCAGATGCGCGGTGCTTTGTATTTAAATGGGTTAGAGTTCTACAACCGTCAAAAAAAAAAATTTTTTTTCATTGTCAAACGTCTTTTAGCGGTGATTGTTGATTGTTGGTGGTTTTACAAGAGTTTGATCACCTCTGATAGGGTCCGCAGGGTAAGGGAAGTCTGATGTTGGAAGACCTGAAACTTCCCAATGAACCCTGCAGATTACATCACTGACGACAACCACCAGCACCCCAAATGTAGGAGCGTATATTTAAAGTATGCTTTGTACATTAAATACTTTTTGTAGTATCATTAATTGTTGCACCCAGCTTCTCTACACTTTCACTAGTAATTTTATTCATTTCCCTACATTCTTTAGGGGTTTAAATTATTTACTTTGATTTTTATAAAACTTAAATTCAGAAAAATATAATTACATATGCAGTTTATTTTAAAAAGATTTAAAACTATTTTTGGTCAATTTCGACATGATCCGGCATTTTGGCTGTTTTTCAATGGTTTTAGGCGCTTGTTTACAATTTTAACATTTGGGATGGAAAATTTTTTTTACCAAAAATCAGGTAATTATCCGATTTTAATGAAATTTTCAGTATTGATTTAACAATTAATGAATTTTATAATGCATCAGTTATTTTATTTCAAAACTTTAATTTAGTATTTTTGCTATGAAAAATTAATATACAAATTCATTTAAAATAAAAATTTTCGGATTTTAAGTTTAAAATGTTATATTTTTAGATTCTAAAAATAAATATCTACTTAATGCAAACCTTATTTTTTCGAAAAAAGTATGTTTTGAAGAAAAACTCGATTGAAAATGTACCCCCTCCCCTTTTTAAGCAGAAAAAACATCGATGTATAATTTTTTCTTTTATAAAATAATAGCCAATTAAATAATTATCGAAATGAGTAAAAAAGAAATCTCCAAAAATTAAATTATTTTTTTTACATTTTATTTTTCGATTTTCAGTACTTATTTTCTTATAGAAGCGCAACCAAAAAAAATTTTTTTTGTTTCTATTCATAAGTTCGGTCTTTTATCTCATTATTTATACTGTAATTATTATAATATATGACTAACGTGAAAAACATTTAAACCCCACAAAAAATAAGCGACCTGAAAAAAAATGAGAAAGTTTTGAAATAAAATAAATAATGCATTATAAAGATCATTCATTGATAAATAATCACTGAAAATTTCATTAAAATTCGATAATTCCCTGATTTTTGATAAATTATTTTCTGTAAAAAAAGTCATTTTTGTCAAAAACGCATTTTAGGCTCAGTTTGCCAGTCCCTAGCATAATCAATAGTTCATAAAGTGCATCCATTTCAAAATATCAAACTGTACATTGCAATTCTCCTGTAGTCATGAATCCCATTCTATCAATTGTACAATTCAATCCCTAATCAGTTGCTTAGAAGGCAACTGTGCAAACCCTAATGATTTATTTCAAAAACATATTTGAAGCTTTTTAATAAGTTTATATGCAAAAGATTTTTTTTTAATTACTAATCGGTTGGATAAACAACTATTGTACCAAGCTATTTTGTGCACATATTAAAATAGATAATTTTCACCTTTAGTTGTCAAAATTTCTAGCTAAAATTGTGCGTGTGCATTATCTGAAATGAACTTAATTGTTATTAAAAACACATTTTATGATATTTTTGTGTTAAAGCCTGCAGTTGTATTGTTTTCGAAAAAGTTTCTAAGATTTGTTTATTTCGCATGGAGACTTTCAAAATAGCTACCGGTTTGGTTCAAAGTGAAAATCAAGGGAGGTTACTCTAATTGCCTTATTTGCTAGGAATTTTGACAACTAAAACCTTAAAAATGTATGTGGCACTTAATAGATTATAATTTGATGTTGGTTGATGCAAAATAAACTCTTTTTTTCCTTAAGGATGATTAATTCTTTCTTTTGATAATTTTAGTAATTAATATTTTGTTACAAGTTATGATAGTTGATCATTATAAGAAAAAAAAAAATAAATAAAAATAAAAATGTTAAAAACTTCAAAATAAAGTTTAAAAATTTAATCTGAAATGTCAATTACTAAACTTCACTTTTACACAAAACCAGAAGTATAGAACACCCAGTGAGTATCTAACTCACGATTATGTGTAGAGTGATAACAACTATGAGAATCCCGTTTGTTGCTAGGATCTGAAACCATTTTCTAAGAATTTTTTTTTAATGAAAACCTAAGTTTATAATATCAAAAGTAATGATATGACACAAATGTCATCTCTGATATCAACAAGAAAATGGATAGAGGAATAAGAGATTAAAGTTCTTTTATATTGTAAGAATAATACAAATGTAAAAATTAAAGACAAGTCAGAGAGATTACAAACAATAGCAATGATTTTTATTTAATAAACAAGTTGTAAGCAGTATTCAAAATTTAAGCATCCTGCTTCATTTTGTGCATATAATTATGAAATCTCAAGGGAATATAATAAAGTGTGGGGAAATATCCACTGTGTGAAAATATAGCAACAACAGGAGATAAATTGACCTTCAATGAAAAAGACATGTAGAAAATTTCAAATATAGAAAAATATTTATTTAAATTTATTCATAAAATTATATCAGGTTGGCTAGTTATGTGAGTATATCAAAGCTTAATGATGAAAAAATGTCTTATATAACAAATAATATTTTTCAACATATTCCACTTCCTCTGCAACTCATTTAATTCAAATTTTCTGCATTAATTTATTAAATAAGTTGGGTAGGAATATTTTTCATCTCATTGTATTGCCGCTTATAAATTATCATAAGGGGCGGTTTTAATAAGTTCCTTTAGTACATCTTTCAATAGAATTTTAACTTTTAATATCACTAATGTTTTTCACTTCTGGTTCTTGTACATACCAATGAAATTTTTAAAATTAATTAGCCAAGGTCATATACATTTTTATGAAAATAGGCTATGTTATAAATGTATAAAAAAGCATGTTATTAAATAGTACACATCTTCAAAGTTACCAAAAAAGATGAATAAAACATAATTTAGTTATCCACTCTTGGGGTCACAAAAAGACTCTGGAGTGGAAATTGTATATGGAAGCCTAAGGATTATATAATGACTTGAACAGCGTAGTCACCAGAAAAGGAACCATTTAGCAAATCAAAGTACTTGCCTTGAAGAGGAGTATATTTGTCAGTAAGAACCAGGATTCAAATCAAACTATGTTTAGCTGACCAAGCAGTGTTGAAATGTTATGCCCATAAAGATTTCATCTTGATGGAGATACTATTTCAATCAATTGATTTCCATCTTTGAAAACTCTGAATATAAAATTTCAGTTGAAATACACACTTGGATTCAACTAAAAGTATGTAGATAACACATTAATCTATTATATGTATTTTCTCCAATCTCATTAATTTCATGTTTCCCTAAACAATGTCTAAGTACATCTATGTGTACATTTGAACAGCATTGATTAGAAAATAGGTTAATCTCCATTTTTGTCAAGCCTAAAATGAGTAACTTGACACAATCCTGAATATCTAAATATAAATCAATAACAATGTATGATTTCAATTCTTTTAAGTAAACATTGACTGCCAAGAATCCAGAGCTATAATTTCATACATGAATATCTTATAAAAATCATACCTAATGGAAATTAGACATTTTTTACAAGTAACAAAATTATAGAATATTATTTCAAATATTTTAAATGAAGACAATATGAAAGACAAAGTAAATTTTTAGAATGTCTATATTTCAAGAAACTTACAGCATTTTTCACCAAAAAATATACATTTGTTGCTTTAAGATTAAAGTTGTCACAGCCACCATTAGACAATAGAATTAGTAGAATGTGTGAAATAGTGGAAGTGATGATGATGATGATGATGATGTGGTAGAGTAGCATTGACCACATTGTTCTCATTTTATTCAGAACAGTAAAAGCAGTGATCCACATCCTTGGCTCAAATATGAAGTAAACTTTTAAAACATAGGACATTGTCAAAAGAAAAAAAAAAAAAAAAAATAAAAAAAAAATGCCCCCACTAATTTCTTTTGAGATGCTTTATATATACCAGTTTGCAGACAAAAATCTTTTTCCCAGGAATTGAAAAATAATTTGTTTAATAAGATCTGGGAAGCAAATTTATTGTATGGTAGTTTCGTTTGGAGGTTGTGAAGAGGACAGCAGATATTATTTAAACAGAAAATGAAACAATGTCAAGTTTTATGTGAGAAAACTTGAGGTCAGGGCTAACACAGGCTTAGAAATCACAGACTGATAAAGAATCTTTTTTTTTTTAAAGTTGGTGACTTAAAGTAAAAGACGAGGAGGAGGTTATATGTTTGCTAATAGAGAGAAGAATAGTAGGTAGTATATTTGATCTGGCGGGTCCAGAAGTTAGGTAGACGCATATCAACTTTATGTACAAAGAATGGAAGAAGATATGAAGAATGACAGCAGATATAGTCAGCTGTTTTAGATTATCAATAAGTTAAGAAAGAGAAAAGAAAATTCAGATTAATTTCTTGGCTGCAGAAACATTTATCTAGAGCCTGATGCAGGCCAAATATGAAGATAACAAGGATGGGTGGGTGATGGGGAGGGGAGGGGTCGTCTGTGTGATTTCATGCAGGTAACCTACCACAGAAAAAAGTATTGTGCATGAGACAGAAAAATGAAATGGGAATTATGAAGAAGAAAAAAAATCAAAACTTTAGTCGCAACTTGAGAAAGCTTAAACATGAAATGTTCCTCAAGTCAGTAATTTTTCTTCTTTTTTTGACATGATGCAGCAGCAGTAACACGAATGATAAAACAAATAATAAAAATGGTTATATGTTTGCTAATAGAAAGAAGAATCACTAAAAGCAAGTGCAACTGGCAGCAAGAACCTGATAAAAATAAAGAGAGAGGAAAAACATTCCAAAATAGTAAATAAACATTAGAAAGTAAAATTAAACGGAGAATGATTAAAAAAAAGATAAATAAACAAATGGAACACAAAATTCTTTGTGATCCAATCTGAGACACGCTATCAAAGATTTTCAAAAACTCAAATTGGAAAAAGTTACAATAAACTTTTTGAAAGAAAAAAATCAGGATTGTGAAGTGATAAAAAGAAGGTAACATAAAAATTGAAAATAAAGAAAAGAAAATCAGCCAGTGAAGAAAAACACAACTAGAGAGTGAAATAATCCTTAAGAAAAAAAAACTTTACAAATCTAGACCTTAAGAGATTCAAATTAAAACTGTTAATCTAATAAATTAGACTGATGCCAAGTTTCATGAGGATAGTGTTGAATTTTTAAGTTTTCAATATTTTATTGAAGTTTTATATAAAAAAGACATTTTTAAAAGGTTGGAAGTTACTCTGATAATAAACATGTTTGTAAGTAATCAAACTTGAATCATGAATAATTCTGCTTATATTTCAATGCATCTTCAGAACATTATGACTTTTCATAATGTTCTGATGATGTATTCTCAGTATCAAATGGAATAAAGATTACAGTGAGATAATAGAATTATAAAAGAAAGAATATAAGAAATATACAGTTAAATATGAAGGCAAAAAGAAAATATTCACCTCGCTAAACACACACGCACACACACACATCAGACTATGGAATTTAGTAAGTTATTAGAATTTCATAGTAAACAATTTGTCTCTCAATTTGTCATCAGGTGATAAGATTTATTATACAGGTAGAAAGATAAAAATAGAAAAGAAATAATAAAAAAAAAAAGATAAAAATACAATAGGATAATATGTGCTTTTATTTATGAATATGGTGCTCTATTCAAAATAGCATTTAATAAAAATTTAAAAAAAAAAAAAAAAAATTGCCAATGTGAATGGAAGTAAAGATATTAAACTATTACCAAAACTATCCATGAACCCGGTTTAAATAAGCATGTTTTTCAGAGTAACTTTCATTCTTTATGTCTTAATAAAATGTTTCTATATTTATAGCTTTTTAGGCAAGTTAGAAACATTTGCTGATGTTTAGAAAAAGGACTTTGTAAAATGTAAGAACACATTATAGAAGAGAGAGAGTAAGAGAGAACACATTATAGAAAGAGAGGGTAAGAGAGAAGAAAAAAAATGAATGCTAAAATGATGCTAAAGAAAGAAATTAAAAATACTGACTAGGTTAAGAAAAACATTTTGAACTTTGAACAAAGAAGCAAATATGAAATGTGAAAACTGCAAATGAATTTGTTTAGACTAAGTCAGGAAAAAGGTGAAAAGCAAAAATTTAATAAAAATTAACTGGAATGAAAGAAATGATAGCAATTTTGAGTCTAACAACAGAAAAATGCTGACATTGTGGCTATCATTTACTTGTGACAGAGACAATTCACTTTATAGAGATTTTTTGTATAGGACTGCAAATTACCAAAGTGGTGCAAATAAAATATTCTGTTAGATTTTAAAAAGAATAAAAAAAGTGGATCGTTAGAAAAGAAAATGATGAAAAATATTTTACTATTAAATGTAATGCCAGCCATAGAAATTCCAAGCCAAAATATGTATATGACCAAGGATATTAAATTCATTACTTCATAATTATAAATTCTGAATATTAAAGTGCCTAAAATGAACTGAGGAAAAGGGAGGTAGAAGTGGTGAAGAGCAAGCTGTCAGCCAAGAATTTTCAAATAGAGGAATGATACTTCATTACACCTAATGTATAATGGGTGTGGGGGTGTGTGCATTGTTAGCCCTTCATACCTATAGCTTCTTTATTTTCCATTATCATAATGAATTTTCTTTGTGTCACACTTATATCAAGTTATCTTTATATATATATATATATATATATATATATATATATATATATATATTATATTATATATATACCCACATACACACACTTTCTTTCTCATACATACGCACACAATAATATACACAAAACTGATTAAAGCATGATAGCTTTGTCAGCAGTAACTTCTTTCACATATGAGGTAAAACGTTTCAAGAACTTTGGGTATTCTCTCTTGTAGACAGCACGAAGAACAGAGGCAGGAGCCCAGCCACCAGGATTTACTAGATTAAAAAAAAAAAAAAAAAAGAAAAAAAAAAAGATATCAAATAATCTTTATACTACTTTTGTGCTAAATATCAAATTATTGGTCTTTTTAACTTTTCATAGTCCTTTCAAAAATTTTTTCAAGCAAAGAACAAAAATTACCTTAATAAATCATTTTATGTTAGCTTAAATTTATTTCTCATCTAATTTGGATAAATAATTTGATATGGTTGAGAGAAATACTATTTACAAGAATTTATACAAAGACAAATTTCTGCCAATATCACAAATATACTATTCTCTTTTTCTATCAGTTATACAAATACTTTTAGAAATATTTTTGAATGTAGATTCTTAAAATAATCTCAAATTTAGAAAAGAAAGCATCCCATAAAAACAATAAAAAATTTACCATTTGCAGTATAGCTGATTTTACATGTGATATTATCTCTTGAAATTTCTCCTCCATCATCTGGTGGTTCAATTAATGTTTGACAGGCCATAGAAACATTCATTTTAACACGGACATATTTGCCCACCTGTAAAAGATCAAACAGTAAATTTTCAGTACAAATATGAAAACACTCTTATCAATCATTCAAAATTAGGACAGTGATCAACCTAATATGTCTGATGCTATAAATTTCAAGTTTTGCATAAATGGCTTTCAAATAAACTTTTCTTTGAGTGATATAAGCAATGAGAGAGTTAAGGGCAATGAAAAATGTATTATAAGAATCCAAAGTAAATCTAGATTTAGGATGGTTTGCTATATCGTCAGCATCTACAAGCCTAGAACATTTATCACCTATATATATATATATATTCTACAGGGGAGAGAAATGTTCTTTTGTTTTTGCTGATATTCAAAGAGAACTATTTTATATTACAAATTGCTGGAAAATAGAAAGAAAAAGAAATTGGTGATTTTACTCCATGACAACATATCCTCCTACTGTAAATGAAATACGGCAAATTTTCATGAAGCTGGGATGGGAAGTTTACAAAAAATAATTAGTACTATAATAAAATTTTTGATATTGATTGCACCTGTGACAAACTGATGTATGGGTATTTCCATGTCAAATCATCCAAAAATTCGATTTTTAGGTCCCAAATTGGCGGGGGGGGGGGGGGGGGTTTTTAAAATTTATTTTTGTCTGTAAAATTAGTTCTTCCCTACTCCTAAAAATTGGCTTATAAAAGCTTTTTGACTTGAGGAATCCAAAAATGGCACAAATTAACCAATTCTAAGTTATTAATGATTTCTGATTTTTTATAGCAAGATCAATAGGTGGCTTCTTAAACTATTTAATAATATTGTTTTTATCAATTAAAAAAAAAAAAAAAAAATACGAGGGTGAGTCAAAAAGTAATGCCATTTTGTTTAGTACAGGTATAATTACCGACACAGGAACATGTATCATGAATCAAAATGAAGTTGGTCCTCTGTGGATCCCCTCCCTACTTTCCCACAGTCACTGTTTTTTTTTTTTTTCAATAGCAATGTTCCACCTTCAAATGAGAGTATGTATCCCTATTCTGTTAACTGTTCTTTGAGCCACTTCTTCAGTATAGATTTCACTTCCTCATCACTGGAATAATGTTTTTATTGAAAAGAAAGAATGAAAGATAGTTTTAGAGGCAAACATTATTGTACTATTTGTACTGAGCTAACAGTTGAAAATGTTATTCCCTGATAAACAGGTTGGAGTGATTCCAATTGATCAGTTGGATGCGATGGATATAAAGCTTATTGCCTATAGAACAAGATTGTGATGAGGATGAAATACAGACTATCTGTTGCTATCACAAACAGACCTTGTTGACTAAATATGAATGGCTTGAAAAGAGATGTTGTATTCCATTTAAAAATCATAAAAAGAAAATTAAAGGCAGTTTGAAACCAATTTCATTGTTGATGGCAGACAAGGTAAAGGCTAAGTTGGTACTAATCCCAGACAAGAAACTCTGCCCTAATTGTCAAATACAAATCCACAAACTTCTTCCTGATGAGGAAATAAAAGAGCTTGAAGCAGGTACTTCTGCAGAATCAGAAAAGAGTAGTAATAATGAAGAACCAAGACATGTATCAGATCAGCAATGAAAAAGCTTGATACAAGTACTTCTGCAGAAACAGAGAAGAGAAATATCAATGAATGTTTCTCTGCTATTGGAATTTCTCCAATAAAAACAAAAGGACATCATTAATCTGGAAAAGCTCATTTAGGTAAGGGAAAACATTCTTCTGTATTGTAATATATAAAGACCAAAGTAGGCAGGTCGTTAAATGTTGACTCTGAGCTGTTGAATGATGAGGCTTTGAAATTTTAGATAAAGCTAAGTACTTTGATAAAATGATAAAGCTTCTTGTAGCAAAAGTGAAGAGAGTGGAATCAACCAACATAAAAATACAAATCTTGACACTTGCTCTCCTACCGACTGGTCACACAAAAAGTCATGTGCATGTTTGGAGTTTCAGAACACATTGTACGCAAGGCTCACAAATTGTGTTTGTAAGAGGTATTTTAGCTGTGCCAGAACCAAAAGGGGGCAAATCTTTACCTGCTAATATTGCACAGCTAGTGGAAGCATTTTACTAAGATGATGAATATACTCAACTGATGCCAGGCAGGAAAGACTATGTTAGTATTAAACATAATATTCATCGGCAGAAAAGACTCATCTTGTGCAACCTAAATGAGCTCTTCAGACCATTCAAGGAACAGAACCTGATAGCATTCTTGGAGTTTTCAAAATTTTGTAGTCTAAGGCTGAAATGCTGTGTGCAGGTACACATGCCATATGTGTATGCACCATCCAACAAAACATGAAATTATTACTGGAACCACTGAATGTATCATATCAAGATCTCTTGAAATATATTGTCTGTAATACCAGTAGCAGAGAGTATATGATTCATAGGTGGCCAAATTTTCCTAAATCATCAGGGCAGCTTGAATAAAAATTTATGACATCATCGAAGGAAATATTGATAATGCTGAATCAATAGAGTTCTCACAATGGATAACAACTGACTGATTGACTTTGACAACACAAAAGGAATCCTGTCAAGCTTACATTTATTTAGTTGTTTTGCAATTGAATAAATTAGCACCTCATTCTTAATTGGCTAAATCACAATCCAGATACTTAAAGCAAAGAAAGGAGGAGATTAGTGATTTTGAAGTTTTGTTCCTGGGAGATTTTGCTGAGAACTACAAATTTGTAGTTCAAGATGAGATCCAGAGTTTTCATTGGAGTACCCCACAATGTACTTTAAATCCAGTGGTACCCTACTTTAAACTTGAAAATGCAATGCAAAATCATTGTTTCTGCATTATGTCGAGTGACAACTCACATGTTGTAGCATTTGTTTATATGGTACAGAAAAAAAATTGAGGTAATCGGGCCTACCTTGCCAAATATAAAAAATAGTGAGTATTTTACTGATAGTTGCACAGTACAATACAAGAACTTTGCCAATTTTGCAACCATCAGAAATATTTGGGTCTCAATACAAAATGGAATTTCTTTGCAACAAGTCATGGTAAACAACCATGTGATGGTATAGGTGGGACAGTGAAAAGGATAGTGTCAAAAGAAAGTCTCCGAAGACCAACTACCAAAGAAATCCTTTCCAAAAATCTATGTTTGAATATTGCAGATCTGCAATTGAAGGTATCAAATTAATTCTGGTTGAAAAGGAGGAAGTTGAGAAAGCAAGGAGCCTCAACATGAGATTCAAAAATGCATCCACAGTCCCAGGAACAAGAAGTTTTCATCAATTTATTCCACTCATCAGAGATAAAATAGCCATAAAACAATGTAGTGAAGATGAAAACTATGACCTAATACATGACTTCTCTATTGGAACTGAAGAAAAACAGTGAAATTTGTTGTTTCAGGATATGTTTGTTGCAGGTGTGACAATAAAATTTGGATTGATACAGAGAATGACTTGCTGATTAAGTTAATGCGCCCAGCTCTTCCATCTTGTTCATTTTACTGGGAAGAGAATTTTAAGGATATGTTTTGTGCCATTCACAAATATTCTGTGCACTGTTGATATCCCTATAACACCAAATGGTAGAGTTTATCATCTGTCCAAGATGGTCTATACACACAACAAAATTTATGGCACAGTGTAGTTTAAAATGTAATATTTTAAAGACTCCTTATATATTCATTTTTATTATCACTTTCTTTTGATTGAAAAATAGTAAAAAAATTATTTTTTTTTTAAATAACAAAAAACACAAAAAAAATAAACAAAGTCAAATCTGTAGTGAAGAAGTGGCTCAAAGGTCAGTTAACAGAATAGTGATACATATTCTCATTTGAAGGTGGAACATTGCTATTGAAAAAAAAAAACAGTGACTGTGGGAAAGTAGGGAGGTGATCCACAGAGGACCAACTTCATTTTAATTCATGATACATGTTCCTGTGTCGGTAATTATACCTGTACTAAACAAAATGGCATTACTTTTTGACTCACCCTCGTATTTATTTATTTATTTTTTTTTTTTTAATTGATAAAAACAATATTATTGAATAGTTTAAGAAGTCACTGAGCACAATATCAACATTTGAGAGTTCATGGAGCATTAGTATGATTGTCTTTAATTATAATCTTTCACTGAAATCCTGCACGTACATAGGAAAAAAACTTTGAACTTGGCAGGTTCATATCTTCTAAAGTAGACTTGACCCCCTCACGAAATTCTTTGGTGAACTTAGGCAGACATAGTAGATGTTAAGAAAAAAATATTATGAAAATTGAAGAGGACCCATTTTCGATAGACTGACTGTAAGCTACATAGGTGAAAAGTTGTTGATTTTGGAGTCATGCATTTGGGTGGGCAAAATAAAATTTTCTGTGAGGTATAGGGTTAAAATAGTTGGATATTTGGATTCTACAGTCCTTATTTGCCTTACATACCAAATTTCAGAAATATTGAATGTATGAAAGTATTTTTAAAAATTAAAAAAAAAACACTGAGATTTTGCGACACTGCACGGCCTCAATTTTGAGGCAAAATAGCAAAATTATATCCCCCCCTCTAAAATCGGAACTGTAAGGTTTAAGACAAAATAATTTGGCACACTTTCCTAACTCATGAAGGGGAACATTTGCCAAATTCAAGTAATTCGGTGTCGGTGGGTGCAGATTTCAAATTTTTCCGGTGTTTTGACATGGAATGACCCACGTGGAAAAATTCCAATGTGGCAATGTATATATGACAAAAATTTCTTTTTATTATTATTTTACATATATATGTACCAAATTTATATATATATATATATATATATATATATATATATATATATATATATGTGCGTACCAAATTTATATATATATATATATATATGTGTGTGTGTACCAAATTTATATATATATATGTGTACCAAATTTATATATATATATGTGTACCAAAAAGATAGTTTGGGTTTTGCTCAAAAGCAAATCTACCAACATCAGTTAAAATTTTGCACTATTAAGTTTTAACTATTCCCATTCCGCCATTGAATAAGATCTATATGGAGCAAAATAACTGTCAGAGTGCAATAGAAATGATCAGGATTATGTTGGTGGTAGAATTTATTTAAAATAATATATAAACAATACATTAGCTAATACAATTGTAGTTCTTTCACCCCTAACACCCGGAAATCAATAAACCAGATTAATACTATGATTAATATCCAAAAATTACTTTCCTCTCACACCTTTACCCCTATCTTACCCCTTCAGCAGAATCTCCCCAAATATTTTTATAACGGTTCACCACTCTTTTACCTAATTATAGACTAATCTCTTTCTAAGAATTGTATTACATTTACATTTAAAAAGGTTCTTTTTTTTTTTGCATGTTGTATACAAGTTTTCTGTGTTCACTTGATTGATTCTTAAAATGAATATAACTTGTGATTTTGGAAAGTGGTTAAACCAACAATGTAATAAGACTCACATCATAAGAAAAGTTGGATTGAAACATTTCAATGATCTAGCGTTTAAATTGTTGTGGAGTTTGAGAGGAGAATGAGTAAATGTTAAGGTATATAAATATATATATATATATATATATAGAACACTCACAGGGACAGTAGGGTGATCTGTTGAATAATTGACAACAATCCAAGTGTCTGCTTCTTCTTCATCCTCATTAATAACATGACGGATATGTGACCAAAATACAGCATCCCTTTGTGAAGCAGGCCAGACACGTTTAATGATGTTATGACTAATAAAAGTATCTTCTGATAGCCATTCAATACAACGACTGCTTTCCAGCGTACCTGAAACACAATTCAAATTTTGGATTTGGATTTTTAATAAAAAAATAAATCAAACATCTAAGTTATGAATTGATTGTTTTTAATTCTATTTTAAGATCAATTCATCAGTTTTAAAAATATCAAATCGTACATTCTTATTCACACAAAGACCTATGTAATTAATGCACTTAGAATTTTTCATATCAAAAACAAGAATAGAACTTTATTAAATCTTTTCAAGTTTCATCAAATGGAATAATGTGATAAAACAACTTTGAGGCAGATTTCAGTTTTTACATAGATTTTTTTTTTTTTTCATTTCAGAAATGACAATTCAAAAAGTATGTTTAGTCATTTCATAATCACTGAAATCATCTGTGCTAAAATTGAGAAATTTTTTTATGCTCAAATCATTTAATTGGAATTAAATTTCAATGTTTTACATGTGTCTTGTTACTTTTTCTTTATCATTTTCTTTATATATCTAAATCAAATGTTTAACAACTACAAGCTGCCTTTTTGGAATGATAGTTACAAAAATATTTGCTACTTAAACTATAGATCCTGATAAAACAAATTAACATAAAAACAGAGTTCCTAGAATAAACAATTTTTTAAATCAACTTACCTTCCCAATCCATTCGCACACTCAAATCCCAGAAATAATGGCAAATTTCATGTCCAGTTATTCCCTTAAAATAAAATAAGATTCTTAAAATGTCTATTCTTCTACAGTAAACAGGGTTTTAAGTTGGAGACATACAAATTGTCTTTACTTTGTTTTTTGCATGCTCAAAATAATATTTGATAATATTTATAAAGGTTTGGACTGGTAAGATCTGCATTTCTTTTTCTTTTTTTTTTTCATATGATAATTTTAAACCAGTTATTTTTTAAATGTTTATAAACCACATTTTTTAGCATTTAAAAAAAAAGTACAAAAAAATGAAAAATTATCCAATTAGCAGATTCTGATTTAAAGTTTCCCCCTTTCCTGTCTAAATTGAACTTCATATTCAATATAGCAATTTTTTTTTACTTACTTTAACAGTATGGACTGCCTTCAAAGGATCAAGAACCAAGCCATCCTCCTCAAGTTCTCGTTTATAGACTTTCATTTCTCCTTCTTCATGCAACATAATCCAATTATCTTCTCCTTCATCATTTTTTTCTTCCAAAAACTTGAGATGTTCAGCAGTAATTTGATTGATCTACAAAATAAAACAATTTTCTAAAAAAACCTTCAAAGATATATATATATATATAAATATATATATATATATATATATATATATCACAGGTACAAAAAACCTTGAATAAAGGATTTCTTCAAATTGTTACATATTAAATAGCATTAACACTAACCAAGGACAGCAGGTATTTTTTGGGTTTCCATCAGAAATGTGGCCAGAATGCATGATCTAGGCAGGTGGATCATCTGCCTGATATAAAGTTTCTATAAAACATCAACATTTCGTTTTGACAAGAAATATATATTTAATATAAAGCTGCTGTTTCCAGTATTTTATTCACAGTATTTTTTCAGCTTAAATTCATTTTCCTAATCAATATTTTCCTCAAAAGGAACGACACAATTTTTCTGAATTAATTGAATGAAGATCATCTGGAAAAGAGAAAGTGCAATATAAATTTGTATAAAAGTATCAAACAAACGTAGTGAGAGAAATTGCGCACGTAGTGGTTCAAAGTGTACATGATTATCGGGGGGAGTGTAACGGGTGATTGGGGAGATTGAATTCACATCCTCCTAATCGTGAGGCATGGCTTGATGTCGGACTACTTCGTTGGCGCACATGTATATCACTACACTGTGCGATTGACCCGGATGTGAGATGTTAGTGTCATTATTAACACACGGCAGAGTCATGCTTGAGTCTTGCCGACGAGGGCAGTGATGTACAACAAGAATGAAGCAAGTGACTGCATAAGAAGTGGAATTCGGCGGACTACTGTGTTTTGGGTAAAGAACAACAAAGGTCAGAGGAATGCGGTTACTGTGAGAGCAGTTTGCTAAACGAAAGGGATTACTGTTGTTACAGTTGACAAACTTATTATAAAACATTTCTCTAATAATTTATGTTTGAATAGATTGAACATAAAAAAAATGAATAAAAATCTAATGGGTGTATAGCCTGCAATAAATAAGTGACATACCTCATTGTACAAAGTATGATTAGGTGAAAGCAGAATTGCTGGAGGAGGTTGAGGTTTGGCAGCAGCAATATGTTTCTGTCAAAAAGAAACAAAACACAAGAAAGACAAATCAATACTGTTATTAAAAATAAAAAAATTCATTGTTGACCCAAATTAATGGTAACTTTTATATGCATAAAATGTATAGAAATCATTACAATCTATCAATACATTAATTTCATAGAAACTAAAACAAAAACAATAATCATTCTAGTTATACATATGATTAATCAGAAATTATGAACACTATAAATGTATATCCAGATATTGCTTATTTGTAGATTTTAGTATCTATAATTTGATGCACAGTATACCAAAATATTTTTTTCCTTTTTTTATCAAATTCAGTATTTTTCTAATTTACATTCCAATATCTCCAATATATTGATTAGTTGGTTGAATGGATTTTATGGCATTTGGTTATTTTAGGCCGAAGACGTTTGTTTTATTCATTCTAGTTGAGTATTCAAAAAACTTTTTCTTTTTTTTTAAACTCATTTTTTTTATCGATTTAATCCATAAATAGGACCCTAAAAGGTACTACCCACTCTGGATCTAGGATTAATGGCAATGAAAAGGTACTCCACAGTCTCCAGAGCACCAGAATTGGAGGCTCACCATTAGATAAAGTTTAACGTTAAGCCCAGGACAGAGTTAATTAATTCAAATTATCTTTAGTCAAGTAATAGTAGTTATTTGTAATAAAACCACTGAATATTATATATACAGTGATTTTAATTTAGGCACCAAGTAAGCAAAATAATAGAGCAGCATAAAACTAAAAAAAAAAAATGTCCAAATTATTAATCTGAATACTGACCCTTTCTTCTTCTTTTTCCAGTTTATCAAGAGCAGCATCAACAGCATCAAAAAATTCATCTTCATTGATTGCACAATGAGGACCTTCCTGAAATTAGATTCAAACATACAAACTATCATAGATTTCATCATATTTACATGTACTAAAAACAAAAAATCTACAGCAAAGAACTTGATAAAAGAATTATTATAAAACAAGAATATATAATTCAAGAATTACACATTTAACTGGATTTTAAGAAATAGTCCTAATTTTGAGGACATTTCTATTCAGAATAATAGTTAAAATATTCAACTCACCTCATAATCGGGACCTCCAAACACAATTGGTTTCTGTCTGTCCATTAAAGTAGTTTTATATGACTCTTCAACTTTCTTCCGTTTTTCCACTTCCTAAGCACACAAACAAAAAAAGATATGCTAATGAATCTTGTACTAAACATATGATACAGACATTTGCATATTTATATATATATATATATATATATATATATATATATTAGTGGTACCTTGACTTTAAATTTTTTCTTTTACTCCTTACCATATTTTTTATCTTTATTTCTCCTGATATTTCGAGTATGTATGTGTGAAACGAGTGTGAGCATATATATATGCATATAAATATACTTACAAGTAAAGATGGTAAGTTTGAAATTTGTTTTTGTGGATGTGCTTAATCTATCTACACAGGAATTTATAACTCCTGAATCACAAAGTGGTTTTTAGGTCTGGCAGAGAAGCAAACAACATTTTTGGCCAGGCAAGTGCAGTACCAGGTCGGCAAGTGCTTTTGATACAGTTAACAGAGATGCACTTTGAACGATATTGGGTCAAGTTGGGTACCCACCAATATTTGTGAATATACTCAAGAGGTTGCACAATTGTATAAAAGCTAGAATTGTCATGAGTGATAGGTTGTCGGATGAAATACCAATAGATAACGAGGTTAAGCAGGAAGATGTCTCGGCCCATAACACTATTCTCAATATTCTTTTCTGTAATATTAACTCACACATTTCAGTATTGTGAGAAGGGTGTCCTCTTGGAGTTTAGAACCACAAGAATAGTTTTCAACTTGAGAAGATTCAACTTCAATTCGAAGACATCATAGACAATTATTAGAGAGTTCCTTTATTAAAAAAAATAATGAAATTTATTGTGTACAGTGCTCAGGTGCACCACAACTCATCAAAGTCTCATGTCAAGTACACAGAATAAGGTATTAGTGTCAGGAACATGAACAGTTTACAGTAGTAATATGCATGTATGTGTGCACGTGTGTGTGGAGAGGGGCATCAGGTATAGTGTCGGCGGACTACAGGAAGCATGGAGGCTTTGAAAGATTCAGTGTTTCGGCAGCCTACAACAGACATGGGCAGCTTATTCCATGCTTCCGCAATTCTGAGTGTGAAAAAATGTTTCCGAAAGTCACGTGAGCAGTGCTGTTTTCTGACTTTGTAGGCATGCCCACGTGTGTTAGAAAGATGGAGATCAAAAAGGTGCTCAAGATTGCTGTTGTTAAGATGATTAATGACCTTATGAGCGTTTACCAGGTCAGTTGCCAGACGCCAAGGTTTCAACGAATCCATTCCCAGGGCAGCGAGACGTTCAGAGTATGGTAGATGCCTGATGGAGGATATTCGTTTGGTTGCATGTCTCTGTACAGTTTCTAGGAGGTTAATATTCTGAGCAAGATAGGGGTTCCAGACTGGTGATGTAAATTCCAAGTATGGCCGCACCATAGCTTTGTACAGCTTTAAATAGATAGCCGGTGAGCCGGTTGACAATTTTAGAGATGTGTTTCGTCCAACATAAATCACTGCTGACAGTAATACCCAGATCACGTTCACAAGAAGATTCCTTGATATTAGTGTTGTGGAGGGAGTATATGTATGATGGGTTTTTCCTCCCAAAGTGCATTTGTCCACAGCCAGCTTCAGTTGCCAGCTAGTGATCCATTGTTGCACTGTGTCCAGGTTTGACTGCAATAAAGATCTGCAGCGTTCAGGATCTGTCTTTTTTATCTCAAGGTACAGCTTGATGTCATCGGCATACTTCAGTACAATGGTATTCCTTAAGTTAGCATCTATATCATTGATATATGCAACAAACAAAAGGGAGCCAAGAACAGATCCCTGTGGAACCACAGATGACACCTCATATGGTGAGGAGTGTTGCCCAAGAACTGTAACTACCTTTCTCTAGTTGAGAATGAAGGACTTTAACCAGTTAAAAAGATCCTTCACATCCATTGCAGAGAGTTTTGCCAAAAGTCTTTTGTGCGGCACAGAGTTGAAGGCCTTAGCAAAGTCAAGGTAGACAACGTCTACCCATGAGCCCCCATCAGTGATCCGGGTGATGTCTTCTAGGAACTCTACAAGTTGATCACAACAGCTAGAGTTTGGGATAAATCCAAATTGGAATGGTCGGATAAGACTGTGAAAGTTCCAGAAATTCCAAAGTCCTTCTCTGATGCAGGACTCCATCAGCTTAGCAATGCAACTTGTAAGACTGACTGGCCGATAGTTAACAGGTGATGTGCAGTTGCCCTTTTTGAACAGTGGAATGACACTAGCAGTTTTCCACTGTTCTGGGGTAGCACCATTTTTTAAGCAAAATTGGAAAAAAATAGCTAGCTGGTGCAGAAAGAAGTACCCGTCACATTTGAGAAGCAGGTATTTCACACCATCAAGACCAGGAGAAGCATGGTTACGTTTGCTCGAGATGGCGTCACAGCATAGCAGGTGTGAATTCTATAGTGGTTATAGAAGTTGATGTCAGGAGATGGTACATTTTGGTCCTCAACAGTGAAAATGCCTGCATAGTATTCAGCAATAAGTTCTGCACATTCTTTGGGGTCATCGGTGATTTGGTTTGTATAGGATTGCAAAGAGGGCCAACGGGGGAGCCTCTGTTTCGAATGTACATATTTCCAAAACACCTTACTGTCCGGGCTGGTTGCTATGCGCTGTTCAAATTCAAGTACTGCCTTTTTTATCACCTGCTTGAGGTGGTTGGACGATTTGTTCCGTTTTCTCCTATTGTCCTCTGACTTGTGACGTTGGTACTCTCACTCAGTACTACGGCGTTCCTTCCTGGCGAGGCGGACTGCTGCAGTCTCCCAAATTATTCTCCCTGGGTGTTTCTTCCGCTTACGTGGTACTGATGCTACACATGCTGTCCATATTGAGTTCAGGATATTCTGGAGTATAATGTTGACATCTCCAGACTCATAGAATTCAGGCCAATTTGGGCGTTGCAGCTCGGCACAGTAACAGTACCAGTCAGCCTTATCCCAATCAAAGTGAGCATTTCGGGGTTGGTTTTGTTTTTTGTTACTACCCATGAGGGACAGCTTGGCAACGACCATGGCATTATCAGAATCACCTAGAGGTTCCTCAGTAGTGACACTAATGAGCGTTTCAGGAGTAGTGGTGAAGATTAGATTCAGAGTATTGTCACCTCTTGTTGGGGAGGTGACTACTTGGGACCAGTTCGAATCCAACACCAGCTTGAGGAAATCATTAGCACTTTGTGGCCATTGAAAGTTTCCCAATCAATTTCAGGATAGTTGAAATCCCCTGCAATGAATACATAAGTGGCTGTTTTTCTGGCAACAGCTCTAAGGATATCACAGAGCTGCATGTCCTGGTGATAATTTGGAGGACGGTAAACAACTCCGAGTAGGAGTGATGACATGTTCATACGTATCTCGCAGAAAAAGACTTCTTGCTGTGAATGGTTCAGGTCAGTGCAAGGAATACTGAGAAGTCTGAGCGAATGTGGATCATTACACCACCACCACAACGATTGGAGCGGTCTTTGCGAAATAGGTTGTAGCCAGTTACGTTGAAGACCCCATCACATAATAGGGAATGAGCCCATGTTTCTGTGATTGTTATGAAATCAGGGTTGATACTTTTGACTTAGGTATCAAAAAGATGTATCTTGTTGTATGATTTCAGCTCATGATTATGTGCAAGGGGTGTCAGGTTGTTCAGAGTTAGTTTCCCACAGATTTTGTTTCATTACTATTTATTGTGAGTATATGGTATCTCTCTTCCACAAGTCCCCTGTCTTGGTGAACTTCCAAATTTGCCCATCACTACGCAGGCTGAAGCTTTCATGATCTGCTGAATTGTGGTTTAAGGAGGCTGCAGTGCATAGCTTTGGGCGTACTTCACGTGGAAGACCAGGACATGTTCGGAAGTCAATCCGCTTCTCCTGCCTAGTTTTTTCCTGAGGCTAGGAGGTACAAACGTGCCTCCATTGAGCTTGAAAAGGTTAGCCTGATCAACCTGGGTTTCGGATCTGGTTGACCAAGTCGAAGAGTATCCCTTGGGGGGGGTGCACTCTAGGTTTTTGGATGAGTCTGCAGCAAATACCTGGAGATCAGCTATATCCTCCGATACACCAATGGCAATCACTTCGTGGTTTACAGGTTGAGTGGCTTTCTCAGTTTTGGCGGGGGATTTGGCAGGAGCCGCAGGGAGATCCTTAAGCAAGGCACTCCGGTAGGATCTTTTATTGTGAAGATCCATGTGAGCAGTTGCTCTGATTCCTGCTGCTATTTCCTGCTTCAGGTCAGAAATCATTTGTTTGATTTCCCTAAATTCCACAGTAGTAGTCAGTTTTGGTGTTTTCTCTTCTACAGGAATGGTAATGATGGTGGAAGATATCTGTTGTTGTCGGTCCCCTTCAGCTAGTTTAGTAGCAGTCCTTGCCAATTTTTTTACTTCTTCCTCTTTGTCAGGGATGGTAGAGGAAGGCACAGGTGTTGGTTGTTGGTTAGAAGGAGTGGAGGGGAAAGGTTGTTGTTTTTCATGATGGGTAGTATTGGAGACCTGTTGTCCACAAATTGTCATTGGCTCAGACATAGTCTACACACTGGAATTCCCAGTTTGGTAGCTGGACCATTTCCTAGAGGCCATCCATCATTAAAATGTGGTGACTCTTTTTCTGCCCTGGGTTCCTCTGGACGTTTGTGGCACATTGTAGGCAAACAGAGCCTCGACATTTACCACATACGACCCATCTATTTTTAAAGGAATTTTCTGCTTTTAAGCAGAGATGGCATACGTGATTTTCTGGGCAAAGTTCTAGAACTGAGCATCGCCCAGTTTTATCGCACGCTTCACCCATGTGTCGCAAAAGTTTGAATAAAAAATAAATAAATAGATAAAAAATAAATAAATAAATAGATAAAAATAAATAAATAAATTTTGTGTGTGTGTGTGTGTGTGAGATAGGTTGTGCCTTGTTTTTTTTGTTTTTTGCTTTGTTCACCAGCTTTCCGTGTTTTGCGTAGGTGTGTGTAGGTTGTTTATAGAGTTCGGGGAAAGTAATGTAGTGATTTTTTTTTTGTTCATCATTAGGAAAGAAAAAAAATAAACAAAGAACAGGGTTCCCACTCATTTTAGGAAACCATTTTCCAGGACGTTTCCAGGACATTTAAAAAATTTTCCAGGACAGCACTTATTCGCGGCAATTTTATAATTTACTATTATGTCTAATATTGACACATTAAGCCAGTTTTATTCTTACTTTTCTATGATGCTGGGTTAATCAAGTATCTTGAGTTCATTATAGATGATGACTACATCTATCAATTAATTATAGAGGGTGTCCATAAAGTCAGTGTGCACTTTAAAGTTATAAATTGATTAAAGTGCAAAATGGACAAAATGTACTATAAAATTGTCAGGCCTCCTGTTTTTGCTTAGCCATGATCACCATTGATGTTTTTAAATTGGCAAATCAATTTAGATATTTTGCCCCTCTCCCTCCATGTTTAAAATAATTTTTTTTTATTGAATTTGTCCAAATTTCAATAAACTCAAATTTCAAATATTTACTGTACTGTGTTTCTCACTTTTTTATCGACAAATATATGGAGATATTTCCCAATGCCCCTTCACTTTATATCTATACTATATTTTACATACTATTATATATTAAAGTTATATTTCAAAGTTAAAATATTAGATAGTGAAGCACATTGGAAAAGAAAACATTTCAATGAAGCATATGTTTGACTGTAGTGACCTAGTATAGAGATGAACACAATATGGGAACCAATTATTAAAAAGACTAAATCAAATTGTTTTTAAAGTTAATTACTTTGAAAATAAAAATATTGAAAAAGACTGATGGCAAATTTTATGCCTTAAGTTGCACAGGAAACGCCAATAAACTTTTTCTAAATGATCATGATTCTTCTCATGACACATGCCAGAATGATAGGCATGCAAAAACAATGGTCATTGTTTTTGAATGAGATCTTTGAAGGTTCTTCAACGCCTGTTTGATCAACTGTTAAACTGTTAAAAATAATTTCCCAGGTTGGATCATTACTATACTTGGATACAAAGGGAACACCTGAGGAAGGCTGGAGGATATAACAGCTGAAACATTATATGTATATACATACAATAAAGATGAGGACAACAATCCGAAAAATCAAAATTATTCCAATCAAACCTCATCTCAAAAATATAGTTCATGTTTATCTATGCTGTCATATTAGGCAGATGGGGGAGGGGATTATGTTTTATACAAATTCATAAAAACAAAATGTTTTAAACAGAACGGGTTGTTTGATTTTGTTTGGTTTGTTTTGTTTTGTAGCATATCAACCTCAGTGGGTCATTTAATGCTGACAAACTTTTGAAATAAAGTAATTCTTAATGGATAATCAATTTTTTTTATATATACATTTTTCTATTCAACCTATAAATGGGACCATAACAGGTACTACCACTCCGGTAAAGAGTGGACCAGGAAGCAATGGTGATGAAGGGGTGCTCCACATTCTCCAGACCTTCAGAACTGGAACCTCACCATCAGATGGGACCTTCCGCCACCACCACCTAGCACATATTATAAGAAGGGTTGATCATGGATTGATCGGAGGGGCTCTCTCCGACCGCCCCATCTAAACTAAGTAATGGTCTAAGCTAGGTATACGCAATTTGTTAAAAGTTCATGTTTTTACAATACAAATATACCTCCCCCCCATTTTCAAAAAATAAGGATGCTACTCAGGTAGAAAATAAGTATCAAAAATCAGAAAATCAAATCAAAATAAAAACTAAAAAATAATTTTTAGATATTTTTTCAATTTTTTTTTTTTTTTTACTCATTTCGATAATTATTTAATCTTTATTTAATTATTTATCTTATAAAAGAAAAAAAGTATACATCAATATTTGCTCTGTTTAAAGGGGGGGGGGGCACTAATTTTCAATAGAGTAAGTGACAAAAAATTATTAGAGATTGATACTAAAGTAAAGTAGTTATTAAAAAAATGTTTTTAAAATATAATAATATGACATTTTAAACTTAACATCATGATACTCTTTTCTTAAATGAATTTTATATATTAATTTATCATAGCAGAAATACCTAATTAAATCAAAAAGTTTTAAAAATAAAAACTGATGCATTATAAAATCCATTCATTGATAAATCAATACTGAAAATTTCATTAAAATCAGATAATTCCCAGATTTTTAGTAATTTTTTTTTTTTCAAATCTAGTGTTAAATTCATTTTGTAAACACGGATTATACGGCAACTCTAGTGGCCATATTAAGTCATATTTGATAAAAATTGACCGAAAAAAATAGTTTTAAATGTATTAAAAATAAATTACATGTGTAATATTATTTTGCTTTTTGTACTGATGCTCATTATGTTACTACTTTTCGACTGAGACAAAAATTTGACTATAAATAATCAATTTAATTTTAATTAGTTTTTAAAATGAAAAGTAGACAAAAAAATAGGTATCCTTAGTCTAAGCAGAGTGTTGCATGTCATGGACTGCTCATCCACAAAGATTCTATCCTTAAGCATCATGGGTCACCACACTATGGCCAACAGGTGGCCCAATTGCAGTCGGTGTATTCTAAAGACCCAGACGACAGGGCTAAGAGCGGGTTATAAAATATCTAAATTGATGTGCCAATATAAAGCTGGTGGGGGGCATAATTGTAGAATATCTACATATATTTGCTGATAAAAAGTGAAAAATACAGCACGTACATATTTGAAATTTGAATTTGTTTTGTAAAAATTCATGGTAAAAAAAAATTAAACCTGGGGAGGGAGTAAATATCTAAATTGATTTGGCAATGAAAAGTGGGGTTGGGGGGGGGGCATTGTAAAATATCTCCATTAATTTGCTGATAAAATGTGAAAAACATCACTCGGAAAATATCTATATTTGGCTAGAATTATGTCTTATGCCAGCAATTAAAAACAGCATAAATTAGGGCAGGAATCCGGGATGACAAAACGTTAAAATGACCAATAGTACTATTCGCAGAGTTCCGTCCTGGCCTCCTGCCTTAAAAAAACGCTAGCCGGTGATAGCTGAAAAAACAAACCCACCTATGAATGAAGTCCCTAGCTGAAGTGGTGCCTGCTGTATATGAAAAAATAATTTGTCAATTGAAGGCGTTTTTTTTGGATTTTTTTTTAGTTTGAAGACGTTAAAAGTAAGCCATATTTTTAAAAAAGTTTAAAATATTTACATTTACTTGTCGAAAAAAGACTGGAGGTGATAAAATATCGCATTAACTTTTTGGGAAAAAGCGCTGTTCTTTGTGGGTCTTTTAATTTTTTTCAAAAATATGGCTTACTTTTAACACCTTCAAAACACTAAAAAAATAATAATTTGTCGATAAAAACGCCTTCAATCAACAAATTATTTTTTCATATACTGCAGGCACCGCTTCAGCTAGGGACTTCATTCATAGGTGGGTTTTTTTTTTCAGCTATTACCAGAGGAGACCGGGATGGAATTTTGCGAATAGTACCTGACCAATATTTCCAGGAGTGGTGGGGGTAAAAAAAGAACAATTTCCTCGTATATTCCTTTAAAATAAACTGAACCCTCATTTTATGTCCGTGTTTTTGCAATAAATGTTCTATTTTTTTTGCACCCGTTATTTTACAATACTAAATATATTTTCTTTATTTTAATATTCACTTCAATATGTATATTCTAAAAGGTTTTATTTTGTGAGAATGGTTAGTTTTAAAGGCTCGTTTTACAATTTAGGCATAAATTGGATCCTCTTATGACCGTAATTGTTTTTTCATCGACGAGGATTAAAATCTGACGTTTTTATTTTAGAGTACCAAAGCCAAAAAGAAAAGAAATAACAACAAAGGGTAAACTTCAACTTTTTACTCGTAAATTCCTACCATAAAATTAGGCTTTAGCATTTTATGGTAGGAATTTACGAGTAAAAAGTTGAAGTGTAAAAATGAACCCCCACTTTAAAGCTAACCATTCTCACAAAATAAAAACTTTTAGAATATACACATTGAAGTGAATATTAAAATAAATAAAGAATATAAAATGAGGGTTCAGTTTATTTTATAGTAGGAATATACGAGGAAATTGTTCTTTTTTACCTGGGTGGGGAGTATTATCACCGTATAAAAAGAACACTTACTTTAACTGAGTTGAAATTGACATTTTGTTCAAGCACCACTTGCTTGAAGATTTGCTAGGAAGGTGTGTTCCCCAGCCCCACCCCGTCAACATGACTAAAGACACTAACACTGCCAATCCTACATTGTTGACAGTAGCTTGATCCCAACCTCCACATCCAACAAACTACCGAGACTAAAATGGTTATCAACTTTTGTCTCAGGAAATGTTTTTACTTTCCAGTGTTTCCAAAAATGTTTAACAAACTTTTTTTGAATGAACATTAATTTTATTTCATTCTTAAATGTATTTTTTTTTAAATTGTTCATTTTCAGTTAAAATTTTGCGTGTGTGCTATTCTATACAAGTACAGAAAATTCTTTTTAAATGTTCTAAATTTTACGAGGTAGAGGGGGAGTTTTGTTAAACATAATTTATTTTTTAACCTTTCTTTAACGAATACCTTATTATCTTTAGTCTGATGACAAATTCTTGACTTGTTCAGTGTCGTATAAAAATAAATCAAAATATTGCTACATGATGAAAGCGAAACTTCAAAATAGCCAATCAGAAGCATTTTTACTGTTTAATGAATATTTATGACCAGTTTGGGAAATATTGGGTAGGTTCATTGAGCAAAAACAAAACAAAAAAATAAAAAAGCGTCCTTGTTATTTTACTAGTTATATTTGTTAACGGTAACAATAACATTAATTTTGTCTCAGATAATTCAATTTTTCCAGGACAAAAACATGAAAATTTTCCAGGATTTTGAAAAAATACCCCTATCTTTTCAAGGTTTTCCAGTACTGGAAAAATAAAAAAAATTTTTCCAGGTTTTCAAGGTTTTCCAGGACGCGTGGGAACCCTGAAAATTCCTCATACGAAGCTGTTTCAGTACACACATATAAGGGAAAATGGGAGTGTTGAAAGAGGTTTTGAAGCAACACTTACAGATTTATGAAATGAATTCCACATTTCGGGTTTTTGGGGCTGCTACGTGTTGTGTTGTTCATTTCATGTGAGTCGTGCTGTCCTCTTTTCATGAATGTTTAGCTTAAAGTCTTGAACAAAATTTGAACTATCTCCTCTTTTTTTTCCCATTTTCTTTTTCTCCAATGTCGCAGAATAAAACATTTTGCGACATTGTTTTCTTTAATTCAGTAATCCTCCTTATCTGTTTAACAGCATTGACTTTCTGGCTCCCACTGAGAAGGATATTCAAAATATTGTTAACCTATTTGCGGCCTTGTGCACTACCTTTGGATTAGAAATAAGCTTGAAGAAAACAAAGGTAATGTTCACCCCCCATAAAAAATGAACCGTATGTCAAGCCAACCATAACCATTGATGGTACTCATTTGGTTGTTGTTGAAACCTTCACATACTTGGGAAGTACACTGACTTGTGATGGCTCTTTGGATACGGAGATTCACCTACGCATCCAGAAGGCATCTGTGGCCTATGGAGGGCTTGAAAAACGGTTATGGTCTAATACCAGCATTACACATAAAACAAAGTTGAAGGTTTATAGGTCCTGCTTGTTGAGTGTTCTATTGTACTCCTCGGAAACATGGATATTGCTTTGCAGACATTTGAAAATTCTTGAACACTTTTCATCGGAAATGTTTGAGACATTCTAAACATCAAGAGGAACTCCAACACACCTAACACAGAAGTCCCTACAAGAGCAGGATTCACAAGCATCGAAACTCTCATCATAACAGCCCAAATGTGATGGGCAGGTCATGTTGTGCATATGTGATGTTAGAATGCCAAAGCAACTACTTTATGTTCAGCTACATGATGGCAAAAAGCCACAGCATAAACCTCGGATGAGGTATAAGGATTGCTTAAAAAGCAACCTTGTAAAAATAAAAATAGATCCTGACAACTGGGAAAAGCTGGCATTGGAGAGAACTGACTGGAGAATTCATGTAGATGATGGCTGTACCAGTTTTGAGAGTGAAAGAATTGAGCATGAAAAACTCAAGTATCAACTTCAAAAAGGATACACCCATCATATTGGTGAGAACACAGAGGGTTGGAAATGTCAAACATGTGGTTGTATTCTGCTTTCTAAGGCTGGATATGTCAATCATAGGAAATCTCATCAGGGACAATTCATACACACACCAGCAATAAACAATGTACAATCTGTAACAAAGTCTCTAAGTCGGCTTTTGGTCTTAAGAGAAATATGGTGGTGCATAAGCATCAAATTTATCATCTGATCCATCCAATCCAGTGGAAAGGATGTCCTTCCTATGTCATATTTGCATCAAACTTTGTGGATCTGCAGCAGGATTGAAGAGTCACTTGAGGGTTCATGAAAGGAAAGGTTCTGGTGGTGGGGTTGTAGGATTGTAATGGACGGCAGTGATCTGTAACGATTATGCTATTGCTATACATATATATGTGTATGATCTTGACGAATCAGAGGCTAGATACGTGTGCATTCGATCAGGAGTGGTTTGGGGGACAATAAAAACCAGATAGGCGACGAGTGGTCTGGAGTTGTACCAGTTGGGAAAGAGACTCACCATAGATAGAATCTAGGATAAGGTTGATAAAAAAGTATTTAGGGGGTCCCTTCTAAACAAAGAAAATATTCAACTCTCACGGTTGATGATGGGATTTGGAAACGAGAATGAGATCTAGACAAGAGTTAGTTAATGGGGAGAAGCAGCTGAATTTAGAGCCAGTTGAGTTTGGGGACTAGTTGAAGTTGGAACTGAGAAGCAAGTCATGTTTTAGCCTAGGGCCGCTCTCCCAACCCCTGGCCAGTCAAGACACGATAGTAGCAGAGAGGAGATGAAGGAGACATGAGAATTGTATGAGTGGTACATCTTCCCTTCAACCATAAGAATGTGATGTTCACCTTATGCTGCTTTTGTTGTTTCTCTTTTTGTTGGAGTTGTTTATTGTAACGCCCCCACACACACACATACACCAACAAGTGCGGTTCAGTTGAAGACACAACAGAGGGTCTAGAATGCAGATGATCATGGCTAAAACAACATCACACCAAAGACAAGAATGTACACGATCCCATGGTGGGCACACCTTCATAAATTTACACACGACTAAAGTTTGGAAAAATTCTAGTTTTATAAGAGATCGATAATGTCTATAGCAGTCCAAGCCTTTCCCGTGTAGATGAGATATTACTACCTAGGTAAATAAACAGTTCTACTAATTTTAATAAGCTTACCATCCAGTGTGGAGATGTCTCCATCTTGTTTAGAACACATGAATTCCATATTATCTGTGTTTTCATGGAAGTTAATGCCTCTTGCTGTCATCTCTAGGGATTTGGTTTGTGTAGGTATATTTGCAAAAAGCGCTTAATCATCTACATTTGTAATAGTTTCTGTGGATATTGCTGGCTTAGTGCCTTTCTTTAGCCCAAAGCCTTTTTCTTTTATTTGATCTAATGACGTTTGTCTAGGCATATTATCAATACTAGCAAAATAACACTCTCCACTTATTTTTTAAATATATTGCCTAAGGAGTGTGGAAAAAATTAAATAGATAAAATAAAACATTTAATATTCTTAAAAAATTAATTACTTACTTAAAAAGCATCATATTAGCTCCACTGAGATATTTGTTTTTTTTATGACAATAAGGACCACCAAAACGTTTCTACAGATTTCTGATTTAATTATTCAGACTCATCTTTATAGAAAAATTTAAAAATCATACAAATAAAATATATTTTGTTCGGATTTCATAAAATGAAATGGGGAGGGAGTCGATCTTGTAAAAAAATATTTCCCCTAATATATTTTAAGAAAAAACTAATTTAAACCTAAATTCATCTAAAAGGTGAATAAGTATCAAAAATTGCATGAAAATTTGACTCTTAATTGATTTTTCATATAATTTTTTTTAAAAATTACTGTGACGTAAGCAGTGACAGTTTCGGTTACAGACAAAAAGAGACTGAATCTCCATTATTAACAGATAAATGGCGCTAATGTATCACCTTGTAGGGCACTAGCGACAATATCAAAGAAATCTGTGTCACCATCAGGTGAATGAACCATTGCTTTCATTGTAGAGCATTTGTACATTCAATTCATTGTCATGTATTTTGTTAGATGGCAACTAATTCTTGGTTGATTAACTGATATTAAAAAGCTTTAAAAAATTAGCAAATCAAACCCCGATGAAATTTAGGATAGTAAATTATTCTTTTTTACTTACTCGTTCTAACCGTTTTTTCCATGCATCCTCTCTCTGTGACATAATTTCAATACAGTGAGACAGAGTAGCAATGATTCCAGCTGTAGTGGCTTTGAATGTGTAGGCTTCTCCCTTGAAGTCAGGTGCGTGACCACCATGCTGTTGAAGAATGGAGGCTGTAATAGAGACAATAATTATTAATATCTTGGAAATAACTCTTATTTTATTTAACTTCACATCTTTAATTATGAAAATGAATCAGTGCTGAAAATTTAATATAGAAGCATTAAATCTATAATCCGTTCAAATTAATAAAAAAATGTTTAGTAGAAGAAAAATTGTAAAACAATCCATTAGCATTGAAAAATAACAAAAACCAAGCTATCAAAACTTTCATATTCTTTTAATCCCAATATATTTTAAGCATTTAATTCTAGTTATATTTCTAAACAAAATTGAGTCTGAAGATAAAACTACCAATTATAAACTACAACATGTGAATTCTCTAAATATGTGGGAGTAAAATATTTTTTTTTTTAATGAAGAACAAAATTACAACTTTTTTTTTTTTTAACATTTTTAATAAACCATGGATAATAAACAAAGTGGTAAAGGTAAACACAGATTTTCTTAATGGCATATCAACCCCTAATTGGTTATTTAATGCCAGAATTTGATTCATTTGTAAATGTTTGATAATTATTTATATTTTCAACATTCCATTGCAATCATTTTTAATCACACATTTTTTTTAATCTGACTATAATAATAATTTGTTTGCACAGTTATATGATTCCAAGTAACTAATAATCCTTAATAAACAATTATAGCTTCAAGTAACTATTTTTAATAAAAATAATTTGCATATAGTTTCAAGTATTCCTAACATAAATAATTCTACTTGATGATAATCATTTGTTTGCAGTTATATGGTTTCATGTATTCCTATCCAATACTAATAAATTCCAAACTGATCTATTTGACCCAGAGATGGGACCCTAACAGGTACTACCACTCTAGGTCAGAATGGACCAAGGAGTAATGGCAACAAAAGGGTACTCCACACACCCAAGAGCAACTGGATAATCACCACTGAATGCAGTTTATTGTCCTTTTTTAAGAGGGGGGAGAGTATTACCCCTCTGCAGAGGATGTAGTCACCATATTCTAAGTCCCATCTTGTTGATGGGGGCTTAGAATATGGCTTAAATAAAACTAAATAAATTAATCATTCTTTTCAAAAGGTAAATATTCATTAAATATTTCAATTATCTTTCATGTGTGTGTGTGTGTGCAATGCATATACTATGTGCGTGTGTGTGTGTGTGTGTGTATATGCAATGCATATACTATGTATGTGTGTGTGTGTATGTGTGTGTGCAATGCATATACTATGTATGTGTGTGTGTGTGCAATGCATATACTGTGTATGTGTGTGTGCAATGCATATACTATGTATGTGTGTGTGTGTGCAATGCATATACTATACACACACATTTACAACAATTATATTCTCATTGTGTAAACATTTTCCATCCAAGATATATTCTCAAATCTTAATTTTTTAAAACAGACAAAAAATATTTAAAATGTAAAATGCTTAATCACTGAAAATAATTTAGGTATAAGCCAATATTTCTTTTTTTTAATTTCTAAATAAAAAATGAAAATTTTAGTATTTAAAATAAAAAGTCAGATTGGCAGTATAAAATACTAAAACACAGCCAGAAGTCCAATAAATACAGACTTCAAAAGAATTTTGTCACAAATAGAAAAAAAATATTTGTAGGAGACATTAACAGAATCCATGAGAAGATATAAATGGAAACTATGACAATAATAACAACAATTAAGTGAAAAGCATATTGTGAAAAAAATCACATACACTTTTGTGAATATTTTTTTTACTATTCAAGTTTGATTTAATTATCCAGCATCTTACTTCATTAATAACATATCTCAGTTATATGCAGTAAGTAAAAGAATTTAATCAAAATGTTTTTTGTGATAGTATCTAATCAAAATATCAAATAAAAATCTTTTTTAAATACTAATATTTTTTCTTTTCTTTCTTTAAATATTTTAAATTCTATTTTTACACATAACCCTAAAATATAAGTTACCAAATAAAACTAAAATATTGTCAAGAATTATATTTCATATTTTTTCCAATCTTTTAAATTCCAAAGACAATCATTATGAATCTTTTTGTAAGATTTTCTATGTAAAAAGAATTCATTATTCCAGAGAATTATCTTTAGAATATGTCAAAATTAATGTACTATACTGCTTATAAGTAAATTATTAAATTAATCAAGAGGGAATGGCCACAATCTCTGAAATTTGGAATGGAATTTTTTTTAAATTGTCTTATTAAACCCTAAAAAATTATTTTTTAGGATTTAATAAGACAATTAGTCCAGTAATTAGTTGATTTTTTTTTTTTTTACCTGAAAAATATTTTACGCAAATGATTACATTTCCTCAAAATATGCTAAAGTCAATCCACTCCATAAAAGTTTCTTTGGGATGTTTCCTCAAGTGAAAAAGTTTCTAAAATGGTCATTTCCGTTTTTATAAGTTATCGCTACCAGAAAAGTAGAAAGTTAAAATTAGATAGAACCTATATATTTTCCTAAATTCCCAATATTTACAAACATAGAAATTCATCATTTTTTTTTTTTAGTATTCTTTATACATACAAATTAAAATATAAAAGTAATAGGTGTTTCTCTGTTTAAAATTAAGAGTGAAACATAAATTGAAAGGAATCAAGATTGTTATACAGGCAATAACATCTGAAATATCAAATTTTGAGGATCAAATTAAAATCAATTAATACCTAAGTGAATAATCATTTTTATTATGATTTTTTTAAATTTTCAAATCAAAAGAATTAACAAAACTTATCAACCTAAACAAAATATATAAACAATGTAGGATGTCTTAGAATATAAACTTCAAGAATGAAGAAAAGGGTTTTTGAATAGTGAAGAAGTTTTTTCAAATTGATCCCATATCAATAATTATTTCTCATAATACTAATAACATACAAAAACTGGAAGGGATTAATATTTTGAAAGAATTTGAAAGCAGTCTCGGAATTCAGCTATTGTTCAAAAATGAAGATAATAGCTAGTAAAAGAAAGACAAATGTTTCATTATAATAGGAATAAGCTTTGTATATGCTGTTTAGAAGTAAAAGAAAATTGTATTTTATAGAGAATCTTTATTTCATGCTAGGGTTTACAGATATGTTCAAGCAAACCAGTGATAAAACCTGAATTATGGCTATACAAATGAAAAAAGGTTTTGTAAAAAATGCATGCATGAAAAGACTAAATCATTTCATAGACATTCAAATACTTGCAGAGATTTGTAAAATACAAGTTATATATATATATATATATATATATATATATATATATAAAATAGGATGCCACATAGTATTTCTGAGAAAACAATAGCTAAGAGAGTAAGTATATCAAAAAAATATAAAACCCCAAGAATATCCAAGGTACTCTAATAAAAAATGTTTTAAAAAAGTTATTCTCACACTACCGATTATTTCTGTTTAAATTAAACGATAAATATTTGCATATATACTTTAATACGTTTTAGCCATTTCATAATACAAAAATAATTTTAGGTAACAAATTACCTTTTTTTTTTTAAAATTAATCAGGTAATTAATTTTTTTTAAATACAGAAACCTTACAGCAATTTCGTTTTCCAAAGTAAATACAAAATCATTAAAAAAAAACAAAAAAAACTAATATTTATTTCCATTACATGTTTAGCAAAGTAACACACAGTGCTAAATGAATGAATAATTCATAAATCTAATAAGTTGCAGTTTATTAAATGATGGCATGTGTTCTTTCAAAGCCTATTTGAGAATATATGAGGTGGGCAAAAGAGGCATATATCAAGTGTTAAGAAAAAGGCATAATGTAAGTTAAGAAGAAGAAGAAGAATGTGTTATGTAAAGAATGAACAGCTTTTGTGAACCCTTTTTAAGCATGATAAAGTTCAGTTAAAGCAGATCTGACAAAATACATCTGAGCAATATATTGATAACACTAGATTAAGAGCAGATGTCATCTAAAACATATGAAAGAATAGGATTGATGGTGAGCTTTAATATCATGAGTTATGAAGAGAGTAATTTGAGCAGTGAGCAACAAGGAAAGGAAGAGAGAATTTCAAATTGTCCAAGCACAGGAATGGGTAGATAGAGTAGATTGATTTTGTTATATGAGCAGTTGAAGGGGCAACAAGGCTATAAGAGATGAATGATATAGAAGCTTAATATTTACACCTGATCTGCAGAGAGGAGAATTGTCCTGACAGGTCCGCCACTAGAATGTAACAGAGGAAATAATTTGTAACAGTCAGTCACATGTAAGTGATGCTCAGAAAGTTTGTTTGATTTCCAAGCAAGCCAGAATCATAAATTCTACATACTCTTCCAACTCTTTGTGTGTCTTTTGCTATGATATGGAAAACAGGTTATTTAAACAAAGTAACAACGCAATGACTCTAAAGAACATATGTACATTTTTGCATACATCATCACATTCTGTATATGCAGGCAAACTATGGAAAAATTCAGCAATATATATCAATTTACTGCTAAGATTTTAAATTTTTTTATGAATTCTAATGACTTAAAAAATATCAGCATTACATATAAACAAAATGTAAAATTTTACAAAAAAAAAAAAAAAAAAAAAAAAAAATCAACTCTGAAAATTGAAGTAGAGCACAAAAACCATAAATGTTTCTATATTCCACCTATGACTGATAGTACAATATATACTCACGGATAGGTTGCACCAGTCAATAGGTCACACCCCTAATTTGTGGTTGTCAAAGTGGGTATTTGAAGTTGACTAGTAGATAGGTCATATTATAATATGGCTAGTTACACAACCTATTATTAACATAAAACTTATCAAATATTCCCCCTTTGTTTCAAGACTTTGCTTAGGACACTTTGCCATAGACTGTGATGCATAATTCAAACATAGAAATAAGGGTTGCATTTCTTGGTATTATAATCATAAATGAACTTGGGTAAAAAAGCATAACAGTCAAGTCAATAATAATAAAAAATCAATAATTATCTACTCAACAGTTATAAACAGTATAGAAGACTTTAGAAAAATGTTTAATTATTTAGGCAATAGTTATTTAACTATTAGGACTGAATCCTAAAAATTCTTCACTGTCAGCACTTTCAAACATTCTTTTCATTTATTCATCAGTTAATATGTTGTCATTATTATCCATGTCATAGTAGTTGTTGAACTTATCACTTATTGTGTGTACAACTTTAATTTTGGCATTTCTTTAAGCTGATCTTTCTGCTTTCTTCATCCTCTCACTACCTTTTCTGAAACCCCAAACTTCCGTTCTGCAGATCTGTTTCCATGTTCTTCTGCGTAATCTACCACTTTCAACGTTTAAAAACTGTAATGAAAGTTTATAAATATCATACTGGTAAATCAATTTTAGTAACTGGTATGTTATGAGACAGTATGTTATGTCATGGACATAACATAACGTATTGTCTACACTACAAAAATATTCACGTGCACAAATCATAGAAACACAGCCATGAGTACACAGTGTAATGGTCAATGGTCAGCCATGCTTTTAATGGTTTCTCTTCAAAACATGCATATATGATGTATGAAAGAATTGGGGAAAGAAAATAGTTTACAATTTTGTTGTAACAGATATCTAACAGCATTAGGTCAGTTTAAAGCAATGAGTCAGTAGGAATCTTTATATATATATATATATATATATATATATATATATATATAATATGTGTATACGGAAGGCTTCAAATGCATATTTCACGTCATTGTAATAACTGACCATTGCAACTTAATGATAAATAAAAATTTAAGTAGAACTGTTTAACATTTATGTTGAATGGATAGGTTGCACCACTGATTTTGACGGAATTTTTGGTTAAAATAGTGCAACTGATCTGCAAGTATATATTAATTCAAAATCAATTTTTTTACCAATTTTATGATGTTTAAAGTTTATATCTTAGGTTTTAGGATTAAGACATTTTGGAAGAAAGAAAGACAAACTGAAAAATGATCAGTAACTTCATAAAACTTATGTCCTAAGGACAATCAGTTGGAAGTTTTAAAAAAAAAAATTTTTTAAATAAAAATTTTTTAAATAGAAAATTTGTAAAAAATCCATAATCAAAAGTTTTAGGTTATAAAATAATTTCAAATCATAAAGTAATATTTTGAAGAAAAATCAACCAATATATTTTAGGCAAATAGTTTATTAGACTAATATAGAAAATCAATAGTAAATAAATCATCTTCTTGGGTAATGTATGCATATAAAAAGCTAGAAAAAAAAAAGAAACTGATAAAAGTGAAAAGTTAATATCAAGAAATAATTTAAATATCATTTGTCAAATAGATTTTGTTAGTGATAATAGGGCAGATTATGGCAAATATTTAAAAGAGAGCAAAAAACATGAACATACCCAAATCTCTGCCTTTTAGGCCACCAATTTTGGATGGATGAGATGAATTTGTGCTCGTATTTGTTTTTGGTGTATCATAATCATCAATGTCATCAATATCATCATCTTCATGTTCAGTCACTACAACAAAAGTATCATTCAAATACAAATAAAAAATATTACATAGAAAGAAGAAAAAAAAACAGCTTTATATACATAATTGAAAATGTTAATTTTAGCTTCATAAATTTGAAATAATTTGGCAAAAATTTAACAAGTATAACAATATATTGTGATAACTATAAATAATCCTTTGTTGTTCAAAGTATTCATTCATTAAAAGCAAAATGAAAGTTTTATATTTTTACATGCTAATATTAGAGAAGAAATAAAATATAAACAAAAAGTAATTTTTTTTGTAATAGACACTGCTACTTACAATCATAGACTGTTCCTTCAGCAACAGCAGATGCACAACTATCAAAATAACTTTGCAATGTGTCCACTTGACGACATAAAATATCCCGGAACGTTTCCATTTCAGCTAATTTCTCCCGTAGACCTCGGCCACGCTAAAATTATTAAAAATTGAGACAAAAAGAAGTTAGAGTTTTATTTACTTGAAATTGAATAAAAAATGTTGAATAATAAAAATATTTACATTAAAAAGTCAACCCTATTTTAAAATCATATTGTAGTATAAACAAATGGGTGTCCCCTTCTTGTGAAAGAAATATTTAAGGGCCGGGTTAGCTCAGTCGGTAGAGTGTTCGGCTCGAAACCGCAAGGTTCCTAGTTCGATACCGGCCCTCGCTAACTCAGCATATGAGTAGCACAGGGATCTGTGCAGTAAAGTAAGGAGCTGATGGTAGGTATGCCGCTCCACCTCAGACACAAAAACAATATCCTTGGTCTAGCGCCAGTGAAAAGGGGATAGACTCCCTCGCTGATTGGCTGATACCGACTTTAGGCCACCCCAACGATAAATCATCAAATTCATTTCATTCATGCAGAAATTCAATGCTTTATCAAAGTGATATGGCAAAATCATTATTGTTGTATTAGCACAATGATTTTCATAGATGCATAAGTAAACACTTCCTTTACCTATCAGGTTTCAAGTTCATTAAATCATTAAGAACTCATGAAAAATTCATTTCCTGACCAACCAATGTAAATAAAAACATGGTTTACCTGGATCAACATCTTTGTTCTTAATCCTTAATCCATTGACCATATAACATACCTGGTGTCAGACCAAGGAAACAAGTGGGGGGGGAAGAGAAACAAAGGATTTTTTAAATTGAAAATTATGATTGTAATAGTTAGAAATAAGTTATCTCCCTTGCTTCAGAACCCTTCAGTGATGTCACATCAAGAAACAAAAATAAATAACTACCTCTTTTTCTCATATATCTTCAGTCAGCACACACATGTATGTTATAGGTTTCAATAAAATACTGAACCGAACAGTGTCTTTGTTATCCCAATTTTCTTTCGATATATTACATGGTGTCAGAGGTGAAGAACATGTATTGTGACATAATGGTTGAATGAACATATGGTCAGAGGAAAAAAAGAAAGAAAATAGAATATGTTAGGTCCATGTGTACGTATATGTGTGGGTGTGTGTCCGTAGGGGAACAAAGGATCAGTCAGGGAAGGTTCAGGAAAGCCATAAAAAATGCACAACCACTTTGAATTGAAACTACTTAAAGATAATATCTTTTATCTACTTTTAAGAGAAAATGGATTTCAAAAAGTTTATTGGAGATCATGAGTCTGGCCAAAAAAGTTATGCCCAATTTCTGGGTGGTCAAATAAGTTGGATTGGGTGGGGAGAATTCTGCATATATTCAGCTGGCTCAAGCCCCAAGAGCAGATTCAGACCGGTAGTTGGTGTGATAGTGTCATCCCAGTAGCAGTAGATAGAAAATAAACAAAGACCACATCACTGAAGCCAGCAGTCGACTTATAGTTAAGCAAACTTTCTTACCAGCTGATGACATAGATTTAAGTGCCCTCTATGTAGCGTTTCTCATAGAGAACAACAACGTAGGTGTTAATTCAAGCCTTTATTGCCTTTATGTGTTGGGTACGCATTGCCTGCGTTCCCTGGCCCACGATAACCGGTGAACCAGGAGAGATTGTCCCCTGTGATCATACATACATTACATCTCCCCCCTTCAAGATTCTTTTAGGGGTAGAATGGTCTGGGTAGACTGCCCTTATGACCATTTTATATGGCCAAGGATTATTCTGCCTCTGTTTGGCTCATATGTAAAAGAAAAAGCTTATTTATTTTTTTTTTTTTTTTTTTTTTTTTTTTTTTTTTTTTTATTAGTCAGGACTAAACCGATTAGGAGGTTTTATTGTCCGTCCAGTTTGTCGTGTCAATGCCGTGGCGGGCTGTTCACTATCAGGTGAACTTTCCCTTGTTACCTCTAGGGGTGCTGTATTTGAGGGCATGTTTAGTTCCACCACTTCACGATCTGAGTTGTCTTCCACTTGGGGTTGAGTTGTTATAGTCGTGCAGGGACGAGATCTGATTTGATCCTGGTGACGACGGACAATCCGGCCATCTTCCAGTTTGATTAGGAAGGATAAAGGGGATATCTTATCCTCAATATGACCAGCCAGCCACATGGGACCTTGACCAAAGTTCTGTGCAGACTGCTTGTTCTTTACTAAATGAACGCATCTGAGCAGTTCTGTCGTGAAAAAACTTCTGGTCTTCTTGACTGTTGTAAACAGTGGTTGAAGTAGCAGGTTTCAAGCGGTCCAGATTTGTTCGTAATCTTCGCTTCATCAACAATTCTGCTGGGGTAGTTCCCGTGGTTGTGTGTGGTGTTGTTCGGTAAGTCAGCAGGAAACGGGATATTTTTGTTTCTAGAGTTCCTCCTGACATCTTTTTCAACCCATTCTTGACCAGTCCAACAGAACGCTCAGCCAGGCCATTTGATGCCTGATGATGTGGACTAACACGTTTGTGCCGGATCCCGTTCCGTTTGGTGAATTCTGCAAATTCCGAACTTGTGAAGCATGGCCCATTGTCACTGACTAGAATGTGCGGTAGTCCATGGGTGGCGAAGCAGTGCCTCAACCGTTCAATAGTGGTGGTTGACGTAGCTGTGGTTGTTGCATGCACATCGATCCACTTTGAATGTGCGTCTGTGATGACGAGCAGGTTTTTGCCATTGTAATCTGCAAAGTCAACGTGGACCCTATGCCACGGTTCTGCTGGCCACTCCCAGGGATGGAGTGGTGCCTTGGCAGGTAAACCCCTGGAATATTGGCATGGGTAGCAGTTTTTTACCTTTTCTTCCACATGGGAGTCAATTCCAGGCCACCAAACGTAGTTACGGGCAAGGGCCTTCATCTTGACCATGCCAGGGTGGCATTGGTGAAGTTCTTCTAAAACTTGTTGTCTGAGGTGGTGGGGGACTATTACCCGTGAGCCCCACAGTAGGCAACCTCCCTCCACACTTAGTTCATTCTGGCGAACACGAAATGGCAAATACGGAGTATCCTGTGGGATGTTCCCTCCTGATTGTACAGTCTGAAGAACTTTGGATAGAACTGGATCCTTGCGGGTGTAGTTTCGTATATCCATGGAATCTACCATAGAGTTGTTAAGGCGATCCATGAGGTGTATGACACAACCTGGTGTTGGGATGTCTAAAATCTCCTGTAGAGGTATTCGACTCATTGCATCAGCAGTGACGATGTGCGAACCAGGCTTGTAGTCGATTGTGTAGTCATAGGCGCTCATCAAAAGTGACCACCGTATGATTCTTGGTGGTAAGGTGTCCAGTGTTGGCTTGGTTGGACTAAAGAGGCTGATAAGGGGTTTGTGATCCGTGATGATACGGAATGGACGCCCGAAGAGATATTGGTGGAATTTTTTTACTCCAAAAATGATGCTGAGACCTTTGTCCAATTGACTATAATTTTTCTCAGCCGGTGACAGCATTCTGGAAGCGAAAGCAACAGGTTTTTCCGATCCGTCAAGCAACACATGTGACAATATGGCTCCAACGCCATACTGACTGGCATCGCAGGTCAATACCAGTTCCTTTTCAGGGTCATAGTGGACTAGAACCTTTGCACTCTGCAACGAATCCTTTGCTCGTTGAAAAGCTGTTGATTGAGTAGCGCCCCATTTCCAGGAGACACCTTTCCGCAGCAAGTAATAGAGAGGACCTAACTTATCTGCAACGTTAGGAACGTATCTGGCATAAAACTGGAATAAGCCCAGAAAAGCCTTAAGTTCTGTCTCATTGCGAGGGGCTGGTGCATCACGGATGGCGCGGATTTTTTCTTCTGTAGGATGGAGTCCTTCAGAGTCGATCCAATGTCCTAAGTATGTGACAGATGACGCCATGAATTTGCATTTGTCGAGGCGAATGCGGAGACCAGATTCTGATAATTTCTTTAATACCCTATCAAGATTGGTCAGGTGTTCCGAGTCTGTTGAGCCTGTAATTAGTATATCATCCTGGTAGCAGACAACATGTGGTTCGTTTGCAAACAAGTTGTCCATACAGCGCTGGTAGATACCTGGGGCTGACTTTACCCCGAAACTTAGGCGGTTGAATCTATAGAGGCCTCGTTGTGTGTTAATTGTGAGGTACTTCTTTGAGTTTTCCTCTAATGGCACCTGTAGGAATGCTGATCGCAGGTCCAGCTTTGTGAACTTTTGACCGCCCACCAACCTTGCATATAAGTCATCAATTCTTGGGATGGGGTACTGGTCTAGATTCGAGCATTTATTGATAGTCATTTTATAGTCCCACACAGTCTAATTGATTGGTCTGTTTTGACAACTGCTACAATAGGAGCAGCCCATTCAGAGTACTGTATGGGTTCGATAATGCCTTGAGAAACCAGTCGATCTAGTTCTTTATCAACCTTTTCCCGCAAGGCAAAAGGTACATGCCGAGCCTTGCAAAATATGGGTTTTGTCCTCGGGTCTACACTTAGTTTTGCCGTAAAACCCTTTAAGGTGCCTAATTCGTCTTTAAAAACATCAGGATATTTTGCTATGATATCCTCGATGGCAGGTGTCGCATTTACGGATTTTAGTTGGTGGATTCGTTTCCAGCTCAGTTGCACAACCTGTAGCCAATTTCTGCAGAAGCATAGGGCCAGCACCAGGAACAACTACCAATGGTAGACGATATTGTTGGCCGTTGTACTCAACCGACACCTGGCATCTACCACATGGAGTGAGGCTTTCTCCTGTGTAGGTTGCTAATTTCTGTGACATGGGTTGAAGCGTTGGCTTATCGGCTTCACACCATAGGTTATCAAATGCAGCACGACTGATCAATGAAACTGCAGCTCCAGTGTCAATTTCCATCTCAACATTGCGATCATTGATGCCAACCAACACCATCAGGGGGTCAATTCTGTCATTTTGCCGGAGATTAAAAAGTCTGTGTATTGATGCAGATTCACATTCATTTACTGCTTCTTCACTTTGAATGTTGTGTGTTCTGGTGTTTCTGTTTTTCTCCACATTTTTCCGGGTCAAACAAGCAGGTGAAATGTGACCAGTTTTGTGGCAAAAATTACAGACTGCTTCTTTGAACTGACAGGATTCTGGTGAATGTTTGCCATTGCACCGAAAACACGATTTTTGTTTTGGTTTTGATTTCCAAAATTGAGTGGGTTGTCCCCCCTGGTTCACATTTTTTTGTGATATGCTGTGTGTTGCAGCTGTTGCACAGGCTTCGATGTCACTAGCATTTTTACTAGCACTTTCCATGGCCAGTGCTATATCCCGGGCGTTGGCAAATGTCAGCTTCCTTTCGGATAGCAGACGTCTGCGGGTGTGTTCGTCAGTAATCCCCACAACTATCAGGTCCCTTAGCATATCTTCCAATGCGTCGCCAAATTCACAGTGTTTTGTAATTTTTTTTAAATGTGCTATAAAATCAGAAATCGACTGACCTGGTTTTTGGCGACTCATATAAAAATTGAATCTTTCAATAATGACCGATGGTGTGGGGTTACAATGTTCCCTGAGCGTCTGCGACAGTTCCTCATAGCTTTTATCTTTCAAGCTATACGGCGTTATGAGGTCCTTAAGAAGTGAGAAGGTATCGGCTCCAGCTACTGAAAGAAGTACTGCTTTCTTCTTGCGAGGATCTTTGATGCTATTCGCTTCAAAATAGTACTCCAGTCTCTCTGCATAAGTGTCCCAATCTCCACCAGCCGGTGAGAATTCATCAATACGTCCGAACGACGTCATTATGAGAGCTGTCTTATTTGTTTATTTTTTTTGCTTACGCGCGTGTAGCGTGGACCGTCTCCCGTGTTTAAAAAAAACAGTTAATGGTAGAGATACATTTTTTTTTTAAACATTCAACACTTACTTTATGAAATGTATCTCATCCTCGTCGCCATGTAGCGTTTCTCATAGAGAACAACGACGTAGGTGTTAATTCAAGCCTTTATTGCCTTTATGTGTTGGGTACGCATTGCCTGCGTTCCCTGGCCCACGATAACCGGTGAACCAGGAGAGATTGTCCCCTGTGATCATACATACATTACACTCTACTCCACCACAAAGTGTCATACCTTCCTCGACTATTAGCAACCTGTCTTCAAACTTTGTGTTGTCGTGTTTTTCTTATCCTTGTAAACCTGTGTAGCTAATGTCTTTCAAACTGGCCAGCACAGATTATTACATGGGGTCGTCACCATTGTGCAATGAAGGTGCATGAATGCAGAGAAGGTATTATCATAGTATGAACCTTTTACAACTGTTAACACAAATGACCTGGACCAGCAACATAGAAGAAAACTTCCAGAAATTCAAATTGTACCTTGTGGTGTCAGAAAAAAATGTTGAAGCCTGACAACATTAAATGTGCATTATTCCAGCACATAGGAGGAAAAAAAGCTGTTGAAGTATACAATGTATTTTCATTCACAGAAACAGAAGAGGGTAATTATGTTTTAGTTCGCAAGTTAAAAAAAATTGTTGATGGCAAAAAAAGATTTAGCCCACAAACATTATGTCTTCAATAATAGTGACAAGAAAGAAGGAAAAACATTTGTTTCTTTCTTAAACATCACCTCACGAGCGGGAAATTATGGCTTTGACCACCTAAATGACAGTATGATACTCGACCATATAATATTGGGCATATGCAGTGAATGGATGAAGGCAAAATGAGAGACTAAGCAGACCTGAACCTGAACAGAATATCCACAGAAAAAGAATGTGTACAAGAACTACAGAGAAAAAGGAGCATGTGCACCAAGAATGCAGATGATGTAGCTATCAACACTCAAATAGAACATGCCCTTGCTAATGGACAGACATGCAGAAATTGTCAAAACATCAGACATTTCAAAAAAATGTGCCAAGGGAATAAGAAAAAAAAAAAAAAAAAAAGTATGAAGATGATGACTCCCCCTTCACACACTTTATTGTTAACAAAGTTGCCATAATTGAGCAGCAAAATGGAGACCAGTGGTTAGCACCTGTTGCATATGCATTCTAAGTGATAACAGAGACACAAGGCATGATAGAAAAGGAAGCCTTGGCAATAGAGTTTGATTGTAAACATTTCCAGCAGTACATATATGGAAGACCAGTGTAATTGGAAACAGACCACAAAACATTCATAACCATATTTAAAAATGCACTGAATGATTGTCCAGCATCAAACTGACCTGACATTTTTGAGTGGATAGTCACTTAAACTATACCAGATACCAGATCAAAACAAGTGAAGTGTAATTAAAGTGATGCAACATAGCTTCAGCCAGTTTGGAGTAGCTGTAGAAGTATTCTCAGATAATGGACCATATTTTGCATCCACAGAATACATACAATTTCCAGAGGCATCATTACCGCTATACCCACAATCGAATGAACTGGTTGAAAAACCATAAAAACAATAAAAAGGAAGGAAGTGCAAAGATCCAGCATTAGGATTACTAATTCATCGAACTACTCCAGAAGAACATGGAGTATCACCTGCAAAAATGCTGATGGGGAGAAAATTAAGAAATAATCTCCCAGTGCTAAAATAAGTATAAGCCTCAGTGGAAGGAACAGACAGAGGTAAAATCAAAAACTATTTCAATAGATGGGGCACAAGGGAACTGGAATTACTAAAACCATCCAATGCGAATACAAGACCCTATAAAGAAAAAGTGGAGCAAGACAGGAACATTAAGGGCTGAGGTAGCACCACATTCATTTACTGTGTTGACAAGCTCTAATACTATGACAGAATCATAGGCAGTTGTATCATACCCAAAGAAACACCATGGGTCTCTCGACTACTAGAAAGAGAAATCCCACCATTAGATAATGAGTCTGAAGCACCAAAAACAAAATACAGAGAGACAGCAAGACCCAGCTGGACAACTGCAATGATCTGCTATGAGAATACACCAAACACAGAAAACAAACTTATAAAAACAAAACAGAACTGTTACTTAGCTTAGATTATATAGAGATAAAAGAAATAAAATATATTTGGAAAACAAAGAAAAACTAAGGGTGTAGATGTAATAGTTAGAAATAAGTTATTTCCCTTGCACTAGAACTTTTCAGTGACATTACATCAAGAAACAAAATTAATTTACTACCTCTTTTTCTCATATATCTTCAGTCAGCACAATCATGTATGTTAGGTCTCAACAAAATACAGAACCAAACAATGTCTTTGTTGTCCTGATTTTCTCTCAATATATTACAATCCTTTACAGTGATATCTTTGTAGAGTTTGACTGACACTTTACATATCCAAAGAAATCCATGTTCGGGCTATTTACCATTACAGTAAAACAAATTAACTACCACTATTTTTCATTGAAGTCTCCATTTTTTACCAAATACTTTTACTGGTTCTGTCCTAATCTAGGTATAGAAATAGATATGTCTTTACGTCGTTAAACCTCACTTAGGGGCTGGGGCTTTTCCAAACATGTCTAGTCTTTCCAACCTTACTGGCCGTGATTGTCTGCTAGCTTGACCCTCACTTGTGTCTGTAATACTGCCTCAGGGGTCCCCTCCAAGAGGTTTAATAATTAAATATCAACAAAGAAAGAGAGGAACAAAGACAAGACAAAGTCAGGTGAACAGCCAAAAATGGTCAGAGATGAGGTATAGGACTTCATTCATTCTCTCCTACTATGTACTGCCGAGAGGGCGGGGGGACCCCACCTCTGATATGGTCAACAGCTCGATTCTAACTGCCCCCTCCGGTTTCCAACAACTGATTAACTTTTCAAAAATCCCACTATCCCTGCCAATTCTCATCCAAGTCTCATTCTCCGAGATTTCATACGGGATTTCAAAATCCTTTGTTCTAAAATCTGGTCAAACTTTATTGCTGTTTTGACCCTCAACTGACTTCCAACGTGGTTTGTTTATAGCTGATCCCTATCTATTTTTTATCTATTCAAAGACAGACCAAGTTGTCGCTTATCTATTTTATTGCCCTCCTGACCGAGCATTCACATACATCAAAGTGAGTGTGTATATGGTCTTGAAGATCACAGGGATCTTCAAGACCATATACACACTCTCACACACACACACACACACACACACACATATATATATATATACATATATACACTCACACAGATATATATGTATAAACCTATGTACCTATATAGGGCCTTTATCTCATATACTACTTATTTATATAACTACTACACCTTTATACACACACACACTTGCATGCCCCCAATTGCATTCTGCACCTATGCATTGTGTCACAATGTCAGCTTAAACTCAATTTTGACTGATCACTTCATTATATAAATGCCAAAGTGAAAATCTCATTTGGGCAGGCAAGGAAGGCCAAGAGATAAGTGACACATTTGTCTTTCGAAATGGAGGAAGCAAAGAATGTTAAACCAAGGTCCATGCATTAGATTTGGAGGTTGTGTGATAAAGCATGACTTCTGGTAATGAAATATTGCAATGTGTTTATCAGTGCAATTTTCCATATTGTCAAGAGCAAAGGAACCAATCCTACAAGGGATAGAAAGTTAAGAAATAGTAACACTCACAATTTAGCAATCAAGCCAAATATATGTCCACACAGTGAGAAACGTAAATGTAAATGTCTAAGACCAATTAGTGATCAGCATCAATTAATATTGAGCCAAGAAATAAATGGAAAGTGACTTTTTCAAAGGGAATTTAATACTCAAAACTAAATTTAGATCTTGTCTGCAGGAATAAAGTCAAGTTTAAGAAAAAATATAAAGAGTGGGTAGGATGTAACACAAGGTCACAAATATGAGGCATCCAGCTATGATCTAAACTCACTATTCAATAGTTGGTTGGTTTGATATAATGGCATGTCAACCCATTGAGTCATTTTATGCCAAAAACATTTTGTTTTATTCTTTCTTGACGAGTACTCAATTTTTTAAAAACATTTTTTTAGAACTCATTTTGCTCTATTCAATAGTAATGGATCTGTGAGACTAACTCACTAACCATTACATCACAATGACACTCCCAAAAATCATAGAAAGTATATGACTGGCATAAGCTGCAAACTAATATAAATTTGCAAGAGCTACACACAAAATCTGCTAGAAATTGTTTTGCAGAAGTACAGAATGAAGCTGACTCTGCAACAACCAGATATGAACATTTTGTCCAGGCTAAAGCTGAAGCTGCTAAGAAAAACATCTCTGCAAAGAAGTTCAAATGAAAAAAGATTTATCAGGATATGCATGTTAAAATGGCACACAAACAGGAGCAGCTGACAATTTCTGAATTTCATCAAGATCCTTAGGATGTCAAAAGAAGAAAATTTTAGAAGATTCTTACAATGAAGTATTCAAAGAAATACTCAATGGAAATATTTAAAAAAAGGCTAAAAGCTGGAAATTTATTGCACCTGTGAAGATGAAGAAAATGAACAAAAAAAGACAAAGGGGAACTTCTTAACAACTCATGATGAGGATGAAGTAAATATCAGATAGATGACAAATCCCCTAGCATTTCCAGTTGATTTTCTTTTCCTTGATAAAAATTTGCATTCTTATGTAAAATTGTATGTTTTTTTTTCTGATTCTGCACTTGAATTGTATATCTCTATGCTGTAACCTATTATTTAGAGAATAAGAGGTGTGGATAGCAGCACTTGTTCTTTAAGTTTACCACAAGATTATTCAACATTTTCATTTTAATACTGCATGTATACACATATATAATATTAATTTAAATAAATAACATCACTTTGAACTTAAAAATACATTTTTATATACCTATGTTGAATTACATTAAAAAAATAGAATATCTCCTTACATATGTTTTTAAACAAAGCTGGAAAGTTTTGTTTACGTTTCTCATAATTTTAAGTTGTTTTTTTCTTTCAAAATTGAAACTTTGACAAAAATCCCTGACAGTAAACCATCATCAATATTTTACACATTATATATGAAAATAAATCTTAGACTGTCTTCTATTAATTATATAGTGCTCTTTTTTTGCTTATACATTTTGAAGAAATCTGTCAACTTTGGTCAGTTGTGGTTTCGCTTCCAAAGGTCGGAAAAAAAAAAAAAAGCTTATAGATTAAGGTGTCTTCTAATTAAGTGTAACATTTCAAGAATATTGATAAAGATTAGTCACTTTGATTTTACAAAAATTGTAACATGTAAAATTTAGCCTCAGAAAATAATTTATGCATTTACGTGTGTTTGAAGAAAAATATCATTTTAACTCACCGTAAAAACTAATTCAATGGATAAAAACACACAGAAAAAAAAATTATTTTCTTTCCAACAATATAAATATTTTTAGGTTTGGACCAGAAATACACAAGAAATTTAAACTGATTAAGGTCCGAATTTATCAATGTTCACAAAAATCAACGAAAGTGCTGGAGTTGCTACTTTACACGGAAGGAATACCAGATTGTAAAAGGCACAGTTAAAAGAGAGTAAAGCCACCAGCCCTGATATACCATCTGGGGTACCTTTGATGGCATTGTTCTTAATTTTGCCAATCAACTACTTCTTAATAAGGAAAAGCCAGATCATCACTGGTATATTAGTATATGGTGCTAAAGAAGGCTAACTTGAACAAACATAAACCAATTTATAGAGGATTCAGTGATACAACCATTACTTTAAAGCTTGTCAAGAAAATATTCTTGAACCACATCCATTGTGGATCAACAACTAAATCAATATGGTTTTCAACTCAAATGCTCTGTGCATAAAAAAAAAAGCATTTGAAAGCAGTTCTCATTTTTGTTGATTTTGAAAAGCCTTTGATAGCATTCACAGAGAAGAGGTAAATATTTCAAGTGCCTTTGGCATTCAAGTGGAATTGAAATTTTGTATGAAAACACAAAAGGTAGAATTAGGTTTGTTGATGGTAAAAGAACTATTCAAAATTGTGAATGGAGTTCTTAAAGGTGATACACTTGCAGCTTACCTATTTGCTATAGCTTTTGATAAAACATTAAAAGGGATGGAGAAAAAAAACCCTAAGATTCAGGCTACAAGAGAAATTAAAGACATACTGTCCCAGTAACTGTCACAGATCACAATTTTGTGAAGGACATTTTTATATTTGAGGAAATTGAGCAAGCGCGGAGATGATTTTACTTGTTGATAATATGTTTGGATTGCATCTTAATGTTTGTCAGACAGAGGCTAAGGCACACAACTTGGTTGCAGGAAAGCAGCTGAAATCAAGAAGTGAGGAATCTGTCAAAAAGTCCAGCAACATCAAGTACGTTGGGTCCTGAATAAGCAGTTCTTCACAAGACTTTAAAAGTTCAAAATACAGAAAGCATACCACAAACTGCAATACATATATAAATCTTATGTAACAGTTGGAACTATTGCTGTATGAAAATATCATATGGACCATCAGCAATGAAAATGGAAATCAGGCTTGATGAAATGTACACATAGATGTTATAAATGGCCTTGGAAGGAAATTATAAACAGTAAGGATTTATACAAAAGCCTCTTAAAAGAATGAGGTTATGGAAAGAGGGAATAGACTACACCACCAAATTAGTATTGTGGCAAGGTAAAAGATCGCCTACAAAGTTTGCCTCGGGAATATAGAAAAAAATTAATTGTAATTTGTGATTAAACAAAATCCTCATCAATTTGACTATTAAAAAAATGTTTTAAAAGGTTAACTATTCCAATTCAAATACAAGAATTCCATATATATATTCAATTAAAAGATCTCTCAATATTAGCCAAAGGATTTAATAAGAAATAAGATGCAACAATAACACTGGGGAACAATTTTGGACATAATTTCAGTTGAGTTTGATTTAGACTAAAATTGACATGCTGATTTCAAATATATAGTAAGTCTTCTTCTATTAAATTTTTGTCACTACAGCTTACTCTCCAAATAAGCACAATTGTATTGTTTGTCTGTAAATAAGACTGGTCAACTGATTGAGTTGATTATTCTATTGAATAGGAAGGAGATTTTTTCAGATCTGGTGACTAGATTGATTCCCAGTCAAAGAGTAAACATCAGCACATTTGTGAAGTTAGTCTATTTTGCATATTTAAATTGACACTTGCTGATTAAAACAAGTTAGGAGCCCCTCACAAGATGTGCAAGCAGTGTGTTAAGAGTTTACAGACGTGAATCAAGGGAACGTGATAAGTTGGCATTTGGTATACTATGATTGAGTGAGAGCCAAAATATCATTGCACAGACTGTTACTTTTGAAAACCTCACTATATAACAAGAAAAACAAATGTAAAATTGAGTATCCTAGTCTACCATCAGGTATGTTCAGTGCGTCAATTCAGTTGAAATCCCAGTGCCAGTTTTTGTTCAACCTCTTGAAGATCTCAATTATGATGAAGTGTTATATAATTCATGGGTAGCCTATGAATTGTGTAAGTAGTGTAAATATCTTTTAATTGAAGTTCGGAAGATTCAAATAACAGGGCTGAATGGAAAATTACTGTTGGCCATTATGATTGACAGGTAACAACCTTTACTTAACCCCTTCCAAAACGCACCAATAAAAGCGAGGGGACAGTCAGCGGGAGCGGACACAGGTGTCCTTTGCTCAAGATGCCACTTTTCATTTACACGATTAGAAATCCTTTTGGGCTGGGGTTGTTTTTAATAAAGGATATAAAGAAAGTCTTGCTTGCTTAATTAATCAACAAGAAATGCAGACTTCCCAGCTCGGAAAGATGAAATCAACCCAGAAAAATCAGCCCCAAGGAAAATGGCTGATAAAGTAGACAAGCAGAGAAAAGTGGAAGAACCAATCATCACCCCCCCCTCATCTTTTCTCTCTCTCTCACCATTATATGCCCAATATCTAAATGGGTATATAACAGAAGAACTCAGTGACAGCAATGATTAAAATTTTGAAACTGAAGAGTACTCAGCTCTTAGGAGATTCGATCAGCATGAGTTGAATGATTTGGCACAAATTTTGGGACTATCAAAAAAGGCTTCACAATTCCTAGTTTCAAGACTGAATAAGTAAAATTTGCTTCAAAAAAGGCTTCACAATTCCTAGTTTCAAGACTGAATAAGTAAAATTTGCTTCAAAAAAGGCTTCACAATTCCTAGTTTCAAGACTGAATAAGTAAAATTTGCTTAAAAAAAGGCTTCACAATTCCTAGTTTCAAGACTGATTAAGAAAAATTTGCTTCAAAAAAGGCTTCACAATTCCTAGTTTCAAGACTGAATAAGAAAAATTTGCTTCAAAAAAGGAGCAAAGGTATCCTACTTTTGATTGAAAGAAAGTGGATTTTGGCAGTACTTTCAAAGTGATAGTAGATTTATGCATTGCTATGAAATAATGGTGCAATTGGGAATTCTACAACTCAACTGAATAGCGACTGATCATTGATAGTTCAAAGCAGAGCTTAAAGTATGTCCTCCTCCACAATTCTAATTTATATGGTGCAGTCCCAATCAGTTTGTCTTCATGAACAATATGAAGATATAAAGAGAGTCATTGAGTTATTGCAATATCATAAACACAGTTGGACCATCTTTAAAATGGTATGCTTCCTTCTTGATCAGCAACACAGATATACCTGCTTTCTGTCAATTGAAAAGATCAAGGCAAATTATCAAAGATGCACATTTCATTGAGATGTTAGAAGTCAAAAATAATGGTTGGTTATCATTCAAAGACCGTGCCAAGAACTTTCTTGGAAATGCACAAACAAAGAATTACAATAAAATTGTCAAGAAACTATTGGAAAGCCACAAAATGTTTGATTGCAACATGAGCATCAAGTTCCATTTCCTGCATAGCCATCTTGCTAACTTGATGTGGTCAGCAGTGAGCAAGATGAATGATTCCAGCAAGATTTTAAATTCATGGAGGAATGGTATCCTATTTGTTTGATTTTACGGCATATCAACCTCTGTGGTTTATTTAATGCCAGCAAAGTTTTGAAAGATTTGTAGCAATAGTTTGGTAGAAAACTTTATAAACAATTTTTTTCTATCTAACCGAGTAGTAGTACCTGTTAGGGTCCTACCTATGGAGATAGGACCCTAACAGGTACTACCACTCCGAGCCAGAGTGGACCTGGGGGCAATGGTGATGAAGGGGTGCTCCACATCCTCCAGAACTGGAACCTCACCATCAGATAAAGTTTAACATCATACCTAGGAAAGGAAGACCCTCAGCCACCGCCTTCTAGCATGTATATGATAAAAAGAGTTGGGGTTGCCATAAGGGCAATAGGATTAGGACAATCATATAGGTGCTAGGGCTTGCCATGACTAGCCAATTAATTGGAGGGGGGCTCTGCAATCGGCCATCTAGCCTAAGTAAGGCCCAAAGTGGAGTGTTGCATGTCATGCACTGCTCAGCCATCAAGATTCTGTCCTTAATCATCACAGGTCGCCACCCACGGCCAACAGGTGCTCCTATTGACAGGGTTCTTACCTCTCTGCAGAGGTGCAGCTGGTGTATTCTAAAGCCCTAACCAATAGGGCTAGGAATGGTATCAAGGTATATGGGATGTAAATATGCTGGCTGACTATTATTGGGGCATAAAATGAAATTGTCCAGATTGAACCCCCAGTGAATAGTGAAGAAATTACTGAATCTCTTGTTTTGAATTGGTCTGTGATTTGGCATATCTTTTTGAACAAAATCAATTCCACTTTTGTACCCCCAATTTTAGGGCTTTAAATTCTTATAACGTTAGAATCACTCTGGATATTTGCATAATTCATTTTTTTTAACTCCATTTACATAATTCTATATAACTAATGTGGTTAAATAACAACCATAAATGAATTTAAAAAATCAACTGGAAATGCTAATTAAACAAAATACTAAATGGAATGAGATTAGGAATTTTCTAACAAAATCAAATTTAATTTTTATCAAGTGTTATAGAAAACATCTTTAGTAAAGGATAAAAATGTTATACATGTGCTATTAAATATCATATTTTATAAACTGGCTAAATAGATTGTAATTTACAATAAAGCCAATTTTATATTCTCAGTTTTAACTATAACAAACTGTATAAATACCAACCTTGAAAGATGATGCTGAGGCAGTGGACAGACTAGTTCCTGAAGTCAAAGACAATAATGATCCATGTCTTTTAAGGCTATTTTCACTGCCATAACCAGATTCTGCCTGCTGATAGAAAACAAGTATAATGTATGCATCAATTCATCTTTAAATAAGAAAAACATTTAAGATTTTTTTAACATATTTTTTTAAAGACTGTATGAGAGAAGTTCTTAAAAAAATCAAAAATCAAAATTAAGAAATTTTTTTAAATCTCGTTTTTTTTTTTTTTTAAAACAATCTAATACCAATGTACATAGTCTTTTTAACTTCAAACATCCAAAAGGAAACAGAAAAATAGAATTAGAGATAATGAAGAAAGAAAAATCATAAAATATTTTGTTAAAGAATAATAAGAAAAAAATTGTTGTCATGCATAAAAAAACTGTTGCCTGTCAAATAAAATAAAAACCAGGTATCTGGATAGTGGAATTCTTGTAAAAAGTTTCCTTTGATATTTTTACAGTATTAATTCTTTATCTGAATAACAATGGTTACACAATAAGGCTAAGAGTTTAAAAGTTGCTGGAATTGTTGCATGCACATTCCAGAGCTGCCTATAACTGAATTGGGTGTGGCTACAAAAAATTTATTGGAGCCTGTAACATGTCCTATACATGCCCAGTGGCTTTTTCAAACTAGTATCTTATAGTAGATTTTTAACTAGTAGTTCTTGAAAATGTGACTTGTCTAACCAGGCTAGTGTCAGTGTTCTACTGTCAATGGCCCACATTCTTTTGCTATGGTGAGGCACAGTAATTAGCATTCCCATGATATGCAGTACAGTGCACTGACTAATGAATTTGGACATCATGTGATACAATGTTCTTCTTCATTGACTGGTTATAATCCTTGTCAGTTTTATATATGTAAACATCTGCAGTTATCATATGGTGCTGATATCTATCCAGAATTTACAAATTCTTTGCTTCTATTGCTCAAGAAAAATCAAACAGTTGCCCCTTCAGAAACAAGGTCCCATCTTTCTGCCCCATGGTCAAATGGTATTAAATCTTGTTCTACCTTTTTAACCATATCTCCTAATGTGTTATTTAATGTCAAAATTTAATTCATTTGTAAATGTTTTATTAATATCTTAACTATACTTTCGGCATTCCATTTCAATCACTGTTTTTTTAAATTACACTTTATTTGACTATAATAATAATTTGTTGAAAAAATATCTGCTCCACACAAGATACCAGTGTCTGAACTTGTAAATAGTCCCAGTAATGACATTGGCACTTATGACTACTGTAAATGAAGAATGAGAATGTCTTATTTTAAAAAAGGAGGGAATGATTAAATGCTTCATTTTCATTTTGAATTTCAGTCAAAAAGAGATATTGATATTCTACCAAAATAACAAAAGTTGAGCAAAATTCAAAAATCATGTTACAGTCAATGACTTGAGAAATCTTAGGTGAATAAATTTAAACCATGATGTATCTAAAATTGAACAACCTCACATCTCTCAAGATTATGGTAAAAAAATATTTTTACTTTATTGAGGAACAAAAGATGACGTGTCAATTCTAGTAAAAATAAATAAATGAATAAAATTGCAAGTTTCTAACTGCATGGTGCCAAAGTGGAGATATATTGTAAAATTTTATAATTTCAAATTATAAAAGGTCTTAAACTTTTATCTTAAATAGAATGAGTCTTAATTTTACTAGCTAAGTTCACAATGTCAAAAGATCTGTATTATTTAGATTTTTCAAACTTATTCTTATTTTTATTTTTATATACACATTTTGGCTGATGTGCCCTCCCGCCTTCTAACATTGTATATATATATATATATAACAATAAAGAGGAGGACAACAATTCAAAAATCTAAATAATACAAATTATCAAGCATCATCTCAAAAATTCAGATAAAAAATGTCAAAAGATCTAAAAACTTTTACTGAAGCTTCAACCATAACAGGGTTTTCTTATCTCAAGCCAAAGCAATGTAATGCTCTTATACAAATTTGATAGAAAATTGTGTTTATCCAGTAATTTTTGCCTCAAATTAGATATCAACACTTCCAAGGGATTTTACTTACAAACAGGACATCTGTGTGCTTAGCTTTAGTTATAAATGTTTCATTTATTACAGTTAACAAGATACAATTTAGATTCTACACGGACATTAAAAACATGAATCAAAAATACAATTATTGACATAAAGCATAATTTTCTTAAAAACAATATTAAAATTAAATTCATATAAAATCTGGTAATAAAAGAAAGCAAGAAATATCAAATAAATTTTGAAAGTCACAAACTTAATTGCCAAATGATTTAAAATGAAATACAAATTTTTCAAAAATCTGTAAAATTACCTTGTGCAACTCTATGGCCCTGACCCATTGTTGTCGCTCTTCCACATCTTTGGCACGTAAATACCATACACTGTCATTTACACTGACATCAAATCGGCATTCATCAAAAGGATGGGCCTACAAAAATAAAATGTTAACTAATTGGCAGAGAATCCATTACAATTCAAGAGAAAACTTTCTGGGATTTTTTTAAACATTTTAAAAATACATTTCAGAAAAATTGACAAAATAAAGTCAATGTTATAAAATGTATTTGAAAATAAAACTGAATTAACTGAATGAAAAAAAAATGTGAAAAAAAATGGGGTGCAAAAGTGAAAAAATAAAAAACTATACAAAATGAATCTTCCTGAATATCAATCAATTAGAATTAGAATAATTTTCTTTTTGTTCAAAATAAATGCATAATAAATTTATTTTTGTTAAAAAAAATTAGATAAAAAATATATCAGCAAATAAAAAGTTACTATTCAGACAATACATTTTTATTTATATTTTGCTATTTTGACTGGGAACTATAGTATCCAATTTAGAATAAACTATATACTGGTTATATGGATACATTACTTCCCTTACAAAATTTCCTCAATTTCTTCATTTTGAATTGTCATCTAATAATTTAATTATACTTATCACTAGTGATATACCAGAATTCATATCCAGCACCAGATTATTTTTACCAGACATTTGCTGAAATCTTTCATTTGCTGAAATCTTCCCAAGTAGAATAGAGAAATTTTACATCCAACCACTCACTAGCATTTAACATAAGTTAGTTCAAGTTCTCTAATAATTAAAGATGCTAAAGTTTAACAATAAATGTTTGTTTTTTTAGGGGATAGTTTTTCAGAATGATACCTTTTTTTTCTCTATATATTTTCCAAATTATAATTTTTCATGTTTTTAAACTTCTTTTTTATGAAAATAAACATATCCTTTTCAAGAAGTTTTTTTTAAATGTGTCTACAATTACTTGAGGTTATTTACGGTTTTAAAAAAGTTTATTTACTGTTTAAAAAAGAAAAAAATTGTATTTCTTCAGTATTTAAAAATACTGCCCAAATTAAGTTGTTAGCTTGTATACTGATACTAAATATTTTCCCAGTAATGATTTTTCAATTTTTTTTAGTTTGTTCTTCCAATGAATAGATAAAAAAAAAAGCTTTCATAGATGATAAAAGAATATTGAGCAGGAGTCCAAAAAGTGTAAAATTAAAAAAAAAATCATAGAAAAGAAAAAAAATATAAAAAATAGTTGAAAGGATTGAAGTAATTTACTAGTTTATATCAAAATATTTGATACTTGAAACTACTGTTAGCTCTCTTAGTACGCTTTTGAAAGGTGTAATAGAAATCAGTGTTGTATTGCAACAAATATATCTTTGTTTATTTCAAAGAATCTCTCACATTAGTATATAGATCAAGACTGCACAAGTGAAAATATTTTTGAAGGGAGCTAATTAGGTGCAACAATGGTTGATTAAGTCATATGGTACATGTACGAGCAATAGACTCGTCTATGCAGGCTATATAAACTGTGATTTACACCCCCTCATTTTGTGACCAAGTTTCGTTTAGCTAAGTAAAGCTTAGTACTTTTACATTTGCTCTAAATTTTGTTTTACTTTATTGCAATTTATTTAGCTAAGTGTATATCAAAACCAAGCATGGAAACAGGTGGAGGCCAAAGTGTTTAGATATAGAACCCTCTTCAACAGCTGCTAGAGACTAAAATAATTTTTGTAGTGTGTTTTCTCTTTTCATAGTTTTAAAAACAATATTTTTCTTTGAATTAATACAAAAAAGTCTTCTGATTCAATTGAACTATATGATTAAGAATGCGCAATTTTGCACAACATATTTTCAAAAAATTTTATAATTTAAAAAAATTATTACTAACGATTGTTTTTTTTGTTTTTTATTTATGGAAGACCTACAGTGTTAAACACAAACATAGGTTATTCTCATTTTTATTTCAAAATACTCAGATTTTTACTCTAGGGACAGCAACAACTGTTTCAAGCACATGTCCTTGTGTTATTTTTTTCTTTTGTTTTTATGGCTATGCAGTTTAACTTTTTGTATGAAATTTTACTTATTTGCTCCCATATTTTTTTTTACCATTCTCACTGTTGTCTTCAGATTTTCAAAATGTCTGAAACATCAATTTAACTTTAAACTTGGAAAATTGTATATACCTAGTATTTCTTAACTTTGATTTTAACAGCATGTCAACCAGTGTAGGGTTATTTTATGCCAAGAGGTTAGAGAATCACATTCATAGTTAAATTACTTGTGTAGTTGGGGTTTTTTTTTTACATCAAATACAAATTATTTTTAAACAGATCTAACAGCAGTGTTGGGTGGTTTGGCAATTTTGATTTCGGTTCAGTTTCAGGTTTTTTTTGTTTGTTTTTTTCTCTCCCCTTTTTCAGTTTGGTTTCAGTTTTTAATTTAGTACTTTTTCTAAGAAAACCAATCATTCTCTTGGTTAATGATGATTAGTAGGTATGTGCAATTTTACTCTAGAGAAGTAATAGATTTTTAAAAATTTTTTTTAATTTTATAACAATTACCAAAAATCAAGGAATTGTCAAATTCTAATGAAATTTTCAGCACTTTATTCTTTAATGACTTAATTTTATAATGAATAGGTTATTTATGATTAAATTAAAAATTTTAAAAAAGAAAAAAGTGTTAGAAGCCCCTTCTGGATTTATCTTTCTAGAAATGTAAAAATTTCCAGTCCCTAATTTTTACATTTCTAGAAAGATAAATCCAGAAGGCCACATCATAGAAATTTTAAAAAAATAAAATCCCAAAATTTCAAGACCCAAAAAAAATTATTTGGAAATTTAAGTTATTTTCTTAAAACTCAAAAAATAATTTTTAGGTGAGTTTTTCTTTGTTTGTAGTTTTAACAACAATATTTTTCTTTGAATTGATGCAAAAACAAAATAAAAGAAAGTATTTTCTCTTATTCAATTGACCTATTCACCCAAAATTTTAATAGTCAATTTGGCAGTAACTCCATTATATGAAATTGACATCTATAAAGCTCTCATAATTCCCCCCCACCACCACCATTTTTCACTGACAGTCAAAATGTGAAATATCACATCCCTTTTAACTCTGCTACTGGTTATGTTGGTTGGTTGGGTTTTACAGCATGTCAATCCTTGTTGGGTCATTTTATGTCTAAGACAATTGTTTTATTCATTCTTGAATTCTCAATTTTTAAACACATTTTTTCTATTTAACACATAGATGAGACCCTAAAAGAGTATAACCACTCCGGGTCAGAGTGGATCTGAGAGCAATGATGATGACGGGTACTCCACATTCCCAAAATTAGAACTTCACCATCAGATAGAGTTTAACATCATACCCAGGACACCAAGAACCTCAGCCACCATCTTATAGCATATATATGATAAAAAGGGTTAGGATTTGCCATAAGGGCAATAGGGTTAGGACAATCATATAGGTGCTAGGGTTTGACATGACTAGCTGATTGATGGGAGCAGGCTGCTTCGTCCACCCGTCTAGCCTAAGTAAGGGCCAAAGTGGAGTGTTGCATGTCATAAATATGACTTAATTACAAATTGTACAAACTTTTAAATTACTGGATATAACTAGTTTAGAGCACAGAGATAGATGAAGAAATAACTTTACTCAAACAAATGTCTATATGATTAAAAAGAATTTTGCAGGAAATAGTCCATCAAAAACTTGTGACCATCGAGATATCAAAGAGGAATACATTAGAGAAGCTGATAGGTATGCATCCTGCATCCATGACACACAAAAATATAAAAGGATGAAGTAAAATCGTATCCATGCATCCCAGTGTTTTACTTTTTTCTTCCCCCACCATTTCAAGCTAACTGTAAATATATTTCAATATTTTCTTAGAATCGAATTACACAGGAGAGATTACAAGGTAGAAGTTAGACGGCTTTAGTTGGGACCCATAAATTTTCCCAGGGACTCATTCAAAGCAAATATGTTCGTCCCAGGACACACTAAATCAAAAAGCTATCAGCATTACTGTACATATATTACACAGAAGCCAGAAATCCACATATAAAACTAGATATATAACATCAGATCAAATGGATTAACAAATCAACAAAACTAAGTTGTGTCAATTACACACACACACCATTGTGATTTAGATAAAAGATCATTAAGTAATGGGAACAAAGTCAACTGATTATCAAATCCTAATGGAACCTTTATTCACCCAAATGCAAAATATAAAACTCTTCTGCTCAGATTCTAATGAGAACAACAACAAATTAGGAAAAAAACAATATTGATTACAGAAAATAAAGTAGAACTGAATAACATTGTTAAGTGAAACAATGAATAGAGCAGTTTTTTGTCCGTAATTCAATCACCGCGCAATATTGGATGAATATATTTGGATAGTTTGAACTCTGAATAGTTAAATCAAATCAAAAAAATCTAAAAGTGATATTTTCAAATTTTGAAGTGGAGCAAATTTGAAATCAATTGAAAAAGTAACATTTTCATGTAAAATTGTGGGAGTTAAACAATTTCTGTTATTGACAAAGACATTGCACTTTTATGAAAAGAGCTCATTTTGTTTGTGTAAATAAAATAACAATGATATCCATAAATGAAAATTATACATGAAAAAAGATTATTAAACAAATTATACAATTTTCTCATCCCAATCATCAGTGTCTCAAGAGTTTGTTAAAAGATTCAAGTCTTTGTGTGTGTGATAACTTTACTAAGAATTTGATGAACTTACAGAAAACTATCCAGTGACAATTGCTACAGATCTCAAAGAACAGAAAGAGGAACTATTTTTCTACAGCTGATAGATATTCTAACTCAATTAAGACAAATATATGACAAAAAGCCATTTACTATTATTGAATTATTATCCTCTGGATTAAAAGTAGAGTGTCCATTCTCTCATCAAGTGTTTAGACAACTACAATGGTGAATGTGCATGACGTTCACTCCAAGGCAAAAATGGGACAAAGGAAATTGTACAGTTGTGAATGACTAGAAAATTATGTCTATCAACAAAAACTCTCATCTTGAAATGGCTTCTTGTGTGACAAACACTTAATAGATATGAACATATGAATTGTCAGTTTGAGGAGAATTTTTCTGTGCTTCCATACAATGTAAGTTATCACCAAATTCTCAATCTCTTGCATCTAAATGTATCCAGTATAACAGAGTGCATGCAATTAATGACTGGGTGTTCAGAATGTAAGCTATTTAAAAACAGTTGGTCTGAGACAAGTGGGGACAACAAATACACACAGAAAACATTAGGCAGCTATCAATGATGCATAGTGTAGTATTTGAATTGTTGTTGCTATTGAAGTTAGTTGGTCAGGAAGTTTAGAGAAATCAACAGATTTCTTGGGTGCATGGGTCTTTGCATTTGATTATCAGCTGCAGTGACCAGAATTGACTTGTGTTGTTTGGTTGATGCTTACTCTGCATATGTTAACAGTAACAATAACAGTGTCATTTTCCAGGGTTCTTTGTGAACCAATAAGACAGGGCATCACAGCTTGGCCAAACTCAAACTTCTTAGCAATTTGCAGGCCATCTTACCTAATCTGATTTCTTCTGAAACAGACTTGTAATGTGAAAAGGAAAACTATCCAGAACAATCTTCATTTGAATAAGCACAATTATAGAAAAAGTTGACAAAAGACATGCTGATCAATTTGATCAGTCCCAAGGCTTTCAATAGAGTTCCTGGTAGTTCTTATATGCATCTCCTGAATGAATATAGAGGTAACTGAATAAGAACGAAGCCTTTCACTTAGTCTTGATGAATACATAATGGTTGTCCAATGCTGCCTATGCTGTACATTTTTGTATTGGAACTTTTTTTTGTAGGTTGAGGGGGAAGTCTGTTGCCTGCAGGTTCAACTGAACTGTACAATATATCAGATAGAATTGCCTAACATAGAAATGAGAAGATAGACAAAGGTGATGTAGAAATTGGAAGAGAGGGGAAGATACAAGACAATAAATTCAACAAATAATAACAGTAAAAGTCAAATGGCTGTGAAGGAAATGAATGTAGACTTTAACAAATTGGGTCCTTTTAATAAATTTCTTTTTATAAAGTTTTATGATGAAAGAAAAACATTATCATGGTGCCTAAGAAGAGACTCCTCAAGCAAACAATTTAGAATTAAGGAAAAAATTATTTTTCAAACAGCAAATTGCCCAGAGCAAATCGGCACCATCTAGCAGGCCATAAATAATACATTATAAGACCAATGCTGCAAGCCATAAAATATCGTACTGGACCAGACTTTAGACATATTTGGTGTAGAGCAATGTTTCATCTTTGATAAACAATAGGAAAATATCAATCTCATAACACAACTTGATGCACAATCATTTAAAAAAATCTGGGGTGTTCCCAAATTAAACATTGAAATGGCGCACTGAAATTTTACTTTGGCTGAACATTGCCAATAAGCTACATTGGTTTAATAGGGAGACATTTCATCTTAATTTAAATCTTTTTTCTTATATTCATCCTAAATTTTTTTTTTAAAAAGTACTTATTCTTTAGTTTAAACTGTTTTATTGGTACTTTACTTAAAACTATTACAGTACATGGATTGGCTGTTATGCATTTCTTAAAAACAAAAACAAAAAACAGTAAGAATCCTACTTAAAAAATACTTGATATACAAATTCAGTTTTAAAAATTTTGCAATATTTATTTCATTCAAGAAGAAAAAAAAAACCAAATGTATTGAATTTTCCATTCTGGTAAAAATTACTATCTTGATTCATTCAATTTCTCTGAATCGTCAATTGGACATGTGGCGTAGTGGATATAGGCATTGGATAATACAGTTCCTAAGTGACAGTTATCCTAGGCTGCAGGTTCAATCCTGGTCAAGAGTGACAGTAACATAGAATAATAATTAACACAGCTTAACACCTGTACCCCAGTCATGGTTAGCGGAATGAGAACAGTACTACTTCTGTGGATTGAATAAAAGGTTGGGTTCAAAGTTCCATGAGGCCCCCGATTAGAACAAGAAGGTTCCAGAGTTCGAAAAGAAGGTTCCAAGTCAAACAAGAACCTGAAAGAAGGCCGGAGGGCACATCAACCGAAACGTTGTACAGATAACAATAAGATGAGGACAATAGTCCGATATATACAAATTGTATTCATTCTTTGATTATTATTTATATTGAGGGGCTGAAAGTTTTTCTTCTAAAAGTTTTTTTTAAACGTATGTGTGTGGGTGTGTGTGGTGTATATATATATATATATATTATAGCTGTTTCGTTGATTGTTGTTGGACATTTCCCAAATTTCCGATCTTATTTGGTTTTAAAATCGCAATTTTTCGGTAAAACCTGGCCCAAAGCTTAAAATTCATATGGTGGAAAGAAAAGAAATAATCTAAGTATGTAATTTTTATGTGTTTTTAATCCATTAGCATTAATTTTTTTACTCGGTTAAAAGATTTAAAAAAATGTTTTATTTAAGACTAATTTTTACATGCTACTTTGTTTTTCAAATCCTAGTGGCTAATCTTATCAATATTCTTGAAATTTAAAACTCAATTAGAAGACACCTTTAGAAGTACAAACAGGGACCTTTTTTTTTGTTCTAGACCCCGTGGAAAGTAGAAAATACAATTAGAGCAAATTTTGAAAAGCACGCATTACTTTCAAAAAATATGAGGAGCAAAAAAAAAAAAAAAAAAAAAGCTACTAACCATGTAATAGAAGGACAGACTCAGGATTAATTTTCATAATATAATGTGTTTAGCAATAAAAACGATTGTATACCATCAGGGATTTTTGAACTGAATTTTGCGACAAAAAAAACAAACCCTCAACTTTACTGCTCTATTTACTTGTTTTATGTAAACAACAATCTGCCGATTTTTTCAGACCTACTAGTTTATATTTTAAAAATATTTTATATGGTTAGAAAGAGAATAAAATAGTCTTTCTAAATACTGTCTCTTTTATTGTGTTTTTATACCATTGAATTATTTTTCATAGGCGAGTTAAACAGATTGTTTTTTACGGAGAGTTAAATCAGCTATTATATTAAAAAAGCTTGTACATGGCAGCAGGCCTTTGTTAAATTAAAATTTATATTCTATTTCTTGGTATGTATATACAAACATAGCAGATATTTAAAAAGTATTTTAAGATCCAAAAGTGATGTTAATTTATATAAATTAATACTATTATATGTGTAAAATACCGTATGAAAAATTGTTGAATAATCTTGTAAACTTTTAAAAAAAAAAAAAAATCTGCATATCCCTACTTTTATTCCCTCTGGTTTGTTTGGAATTAAAAATGACTAAATTTTTTTTTCAATAATTCGAACCATTTTAGATAAAACCCTGACAGTTAAGCAACATATTAAAATAACACATGTTATATATGAAAATAATGAGAATATCTTAGTAGTAGTGACAGTTGCCCTCTTTTTCTTTTTTTTTTTTTTTTTTTTTTTGCTTCCTATACCTTTTTGAAGAAATCTATTAACTATCTCTATTCATTATTTTCGCAATTTCAAATGTCGCGAAAAAAAAAAACAAGTTCCTACTTGTTATTTTAAGGTGTATGCTAATTAAAGTCAAATTTCAAGAATATGATAAAGCATTAGCCACTTAATTTACGAAATAAATTAGTGTAATTTTATTCTGAGGAAAAAAAAAATCTTATTTTGTGTTTACAGTCTGGTTTGGAAGAAACAATACTGTTTAACTCAAAGANCTTGTTCGTAAAATTGTTGGACATAAACAATTTTTACACCTTAATTGGTTCAATCACAATTACTCTGGTATTTCTGATGCCATCTTAAAAATATTTATATGTGAAAATAAAATAATCTTTTTGAAATATGTATTTAATGTGTTTTTATCCAGGAATAATTTTTTACAGCGAGTTAAATGATATTTTGCTTCGAAAAAAACAAACACACAAGATTGACATTTTTAAAAAATGTTTTTTTAAGACTAATACTTGTACATAGCTACTCTTGTTTTTCAATCCGGTTAGTGGCTCCAATTCTTTATCAATATTCTGAAAATTAAACTCAATTAGAAGACACCTAGAAGTACAAACAGGACCTTTTTTTGTTTCTAGACCCCGTGGAAGTGAAAATACAATAGAGCAAATTGAAGACGATTACTTCAAAAAATATGAGATGCAAAAAAAAAAAAAAAAAAAAAAGACTATTACCCAGTAATAGAAGACAGACTCAGGAATTATTTTCATATATAATGTGTGAAATAAAAACGATTGTATACCATCAGGGATTTTTTGAAACTGAATTTTGGAAAAACAAAACCCTCAACTTACTTGATTCTATGTACTTGTTTATGTAAACAACAATCGCCGATTTTTCAGACCTTACTAGTTTTATTTTAAAAGTATTTATATGGTTAGGAAAGAGAAAAAATAGTCTTCTAAATATGTCTCTTTATGTGTTTAACCATTGAATTATTTTTCATGGGCGAGTTAAACAGTATTGTTTTTTTACGGAGAGTTAAATCAGTATTATATTTAAACAAAGCTGTACATGCAGCGCTTGTTAAATAAAATTATATCTATTTCTTGTATGTAATACAACATAGCAGATATTTAAAAAGTTATTTTAAGTCCAAAGTGATGTTATTTATATAAATTAATACTATATATGTGTAAATATGCCGTATGAAATGTTGAATAATCTTGTAAACTTAAAAAAAAAAAAAAAAATCTTGATATTCCTACTTTTTATTCCCTCTGTGTTTGTTTGTGAATAAAAAAATGACTAATTTTTTTTTTTTCAAAATTCGAACATTTAAGATAAAACCCTGACAGTTAAAGCAACATTTAAATAACACATGTTATATATGAAAATAATTGAGAATATCTGTAGTAGTGACAGTGCTTTTTTTTTTTTTTTTTTTTTTTTTGCTTATACTTTTTGAAAATCTCAATTAACTATATCTCTATCATATTTCCGATTTCAAATGTCGGAAGAAAAAAAACAAGTTCCTACTTTATTTAAGGGGTTATGCTAATTATTAATGTTCAAATTTCAAGAGAATATGATAAAGATTAGCCACTTTAATTTTACGAAATAAATTAGTGTAATTTTTATTCTGAGAAAAAAAAAAATCTTATTTTTGTGTTTACAGCTGGTTGGAAGAAAAATACTGTTTTAACTCAAAGTAAAAATAATGCAATGATAAAAACACATAAATTACATACTTTAGATTATTTTCTTTCTTTCCAACCATATGAATATTTTTAAGCTTGGCCAGGTTTTACCGAAAAATTGCGATTTTAAACCAAATAAGATCGGAATTTGGAAATGTCCAACACAATCAACGAACAGCTTATATATATATATATATATATATATATATATATATATATATATACATACACACACACACACACACACATACGTTTATAAAAAAACTTTAGAAGAAAACTTTCAGCCCCTCAATATAAATAATATCAAAGAATGAATACCAATTGTATTATTCGGACTATTGTCCTCATCTTTATTGTTATCTGTACAACGTTTCGGTTGATGTGCCCTCGGCCTTCTTCAGGTTTTTCTTGTTTGACTTGGAACCTTCTTTTCGAACTCTGGAACCTTCTTGTTCTAATCGGGGCCTTCATGGAACTTTGAACCCCAACCTTTTATTCAATCCACAGAGGTATACTTTCTCATTCCGCTAACCATGACTGGGGTACAGGTTGTTAAAGCTGTGTTAATTATTATTCTATGTTACTGTCACTCTTGACCAGGATTGAACCTGCAGCCTAGAGATAACTGTCACTTAGAACTGTATTATCCAATGCTTATATCCACTACGCCACATGTCCAATTGGACGATTCAGAGAAATTGAATGAATCAAGATAGTAATTTACCAGAATGAAAATTCATACATTTGGTTTTTTTTTCTTCTTTGAATGAAAAATATGCAAAAATTTTAAAAATGAATTGTATATCAAGTTTATTTAGTTAGGATTCTTACTGTTTTTGTTTTTTTTTTAAGAAATGCATAACAGCCAATCCATGTACGTAATAGTTTGTAAGAAGTAGCAATAAACAGTTAAACTAAATGAATAAGTACTTTTTAAAAAAAAATTAGGATGAATATAAAAAAAAAGATTTAAATTAAGATGAAATGTCCCTTATTAAACCAATGTAGCTATTGGCAATGTTCAGCCAAAAGTAAAATTTCAGTGCGCCATTTCAATGTTTAATTTGGAACACCCCAGATTTTTTAAATGATTGTGCATCAAGTTGTGTTATGAGATTGATATTATTCCTATTGTTTATCAAAGATGAACATTGCTCTACACCAAATATGTCTAAAGTCTGGTCCAGTACGATATTTTATGGCTTGCAGCATTGGTCTTATAATGTATTATTTATGGCCTGCTAGTAGTATCAATGGTGCCGATTTGCTCTGGGCAATTTGGCTTTGAAAATAATTTTTCCTTAATTCTAAATTGTTTGCTTGAGGAGTCTCTTAGGCACCATGATAATGTTTTTCTTTCATCATAAAACTTTATAAAGAAATTTATTTAAAAGGACAATTTCCTTCACAGCCATTTGACTTTTACTGTTTTATTATTTGTTGAATTTATGTCTTGTATCTTCCCCTCTTTCCAATTTCTGCATCAACACTTTGTCTATCTTCTCATTTCTATGTTAGCAATGGTCCCTGATTCTATCTGATATATTGTACAGTTTCAGTTGAACTGCAGGCCAACAGACTTCCCCCTCAACCTACAAAGAAAAAAATTCCAATACAAAATGTACAGCATAGCAGCATTGGACAACCATTATGTATTCATCAAGACTAAGTGAAAGGCTTCATTCTATTCAGTTACCTCTATATTCATTCAGGAGATGCATATAAGAACTACCAGGAACTCTATTGAAAGCCTTGGACTGATCAAATTGATCAGCATGTCTTTTGTCAACTTTTCTATAATTGTGCTTATCAAATGAAGATTGTCTTGGATAGTTTTCCTTTTCACATTACAAGTCTGTTCAGAAGAAATCAGATTAGGTAAGGTGGCCTGCAAATTGCTAAGAAGGTTGAGTTTGGCCAAGCTGTGATGCCCTGTCTATATTGGTTCACAAAGACCCTGGAAAATGACACTGTTATTTGTTACTGTTAACATGCAGAGTAGCATCAACCAAACAACACAAGTCAATTCTGGTCACTGCAGCTGATATCAAATGCAAAAGACCCATGCACCCAAGAAATCTGTTGATTTCTAAACTTCCTGACCACTTCAATAGCAAACAACAATTCAAATACTACACTATGCATCATTGATAGCTGCCTAATTTTTTCTGTGTGTATTGTTGTCCCCACTTGTCTCAGACCAACTTTTTAAATAGCTACATTCTGAACACCCAGTCATTAATTGCATGCACTCTGTTATACTGGATACATTTAGATGCAAGAGATTGAGAATTGGTGAACTTACATTGTATGGAAGCACAGAAAAATTCTCCTCAAACTGAACAATTCATATTGTTCATATCTATTAAGTGTTTGTCACACAAGAGCAATTTTCAAGATGAGATTTTTGTTGATAGACATAATTTTCTAGTCATTCACAACGTACAATTTCCTTTGTCCCATTTTTGCCTTGGAGTGAACGTCATGCACATTCACCATTGTAGTTGTCTAAACACTTGATGAGAATGGACACTCTACTTTTAATCCAGAGGATAATTAATCAATAATAGTAAATGCTTTTTGTCATATATTGTCTTAATTGAGTTAGAATATCTATCAGCTGTAGAAAATAAGTTCCTCATTTCCTGTTCTTTGAGATCTGTAGCAATTGTGACTGGATAGTTTTCTGTAGTTCATCAAATTCTTAGTAAGTTTATCACACACACAAAGACTGAATCTTTTAACAAACTCTTGAGACACTGATGATTGGGATGAGAAAATTGTATAATTTTGTTAATAATCTGTTTTTGTTCATGTATAGATTTTTCATTTATGGATATCATTGTTATTTTATTTACACAAACAAAATGAGCTCTTTTCATAAAAGTGCAATGTCTTTGTCAATAACAGAAATTGTTTAACTCCCACAATTTTACATGAAAATGTTACTTTTCAATTGATTTCAAATTTGCTCACTTTCAAAATTGAAAATATCACTTTTAGAGTTTTTTGATTTGATTTAACTTTTCAGAGTTCAAACTATCCAAATATATTCATCCAATATTGCGTGATTGAATTACGGACAAAAACTGCTCTATTCAGTTGTTCACTTAACAATGTTATTCAGTTCCTACTTTATTTTCTGTAATCAATATTGTTTTTTTCCTAATTTTTGTTGTTGTTCTCATTAGAATCTGAGCAGAAGAGTTTTATATTTGCATTTGGGTGAATAAAGGTCCATTAGGATTTGATAATCAGTTGACTTTGTTCCCATTACTTAATGATCTTTTATCTAAATCACAATGGTGTGTGTGTGTAGATGACACAACTTAGTTTTGTTATTTGTTTAATCCATTTGATCTGATGTATATATCTAGTTTTATATGTGGATTTGGTTCTGGTAATATATGTACAGTAATGCTGATAGCTTTTTGATTTAGTGCGTCCTGGGACGAACATATTTGCTTGAATGAGTCCCTGGGAAATTTATGGGTCCCAACTAAAGCCGTCTAACTTCTACCTTGTAATCTCTCCTGTGTAATTCGATTCTAAGAAAATATTGAATATATTACAGTTAGCTTGAAATGGTGGGGGAAGAAAAAGTAAAACACTGGATGCATGGATACGATTTTACTTCATCCTTTTATATTTTTGTGTGTCATGGATGCAGGATGCATACCTATCAGCTTCTCAATGTATTCCTTCTTTGATATCTCGATGTCACAAGTTTTTTGATGGACTACTATTTCTCTGCAAAATTCTTTTAAATCTAGAATTATTTGAGTAAAGTTATTTCTTTTATCTCTGTGCTCTAAACTAGTTATATCAGTAATTTAAGTTTGTACAATTTGTAATTAAGTCATATTTATTGACATGCAACACTCCACTTTGGCCTTACTTAGCTAGACGGGTGGACGAAGCAGCCTGCTCCCATCAACCAGCTGTCATGTCAAACAAACTAGCACCTATATGATTGTCCTAACCCTATTGCCCTTATGGCAAATCCTAACCCTTTTATTTATATATGCTATAAGATAAAAGATGTGCTGAGTTCTTGTGTCCTGGTATGATGTTAAACTCTATCTGAGGGTGAAGTTCTAATTTTGGGAATGTGGAGTACCCGTCATCATCATTGCTCTCAGATCCACTCTGACCCGGAGTGGTTATACTCTTTTAGGTCTCCTCTATTGGTTAAATAGAAAAAAATGTGTTTAAAAATTGAGAATCAAGAATGACTAAAACAATTGTCTTAGACATAAAAAATGGACCCAACAAGGATTGACATGCTGTAAAACCCAACCAACCAACATAACCAGTAGCAGAGTTAAAGGATGTGATATTTCACATTTGACTGTCAGTGAAAATGGTGGTGGTGGGGGGGAATTATGAGAGCTTATATGATGTCAATTTCATATAATGGAGTTTACTGCCAAATTGACTATTAAAATTTTGGTGAATAGGTCAATTGAATAGAGAAATACTTTCTTTATTTTGTTTTTGGCATCAATTCAAAGAAAAAATATTGTGGTAAAACTACAACAAAGAAAAAACTCACCTAAAAATTATTTTTTGAGTTTTAAGAAAATAACTTAAATTTCCAAATAATTTTTTTGGGGTCTTGAAATTTTGGGATTTTATTTTTTAAAATTTCTATGATGGTGGCCTTCTGGATTTATCTTTCTAGAAATGTAAAAATTAGGGACTGGAAATTTTTACATTCTAAAAGATAATCCAGAAGGGCTTTAACACTTTTTTCTTTTAAAATTTTTAATTTAATCATAAATAACTATTCATTTATAAAATTAAGTCATTAAGAATAAAGTGCTGAAAATTTCATTAGAATTGACAATTCCTTGATTTTGGTAATTGTTTAAAATTAAAAAAAATTTTTTTTAAATCTATTACTTCTCTAGAGTAAAAATTGCACATACCTACTAATCATCATTAAAACCAAGGAATGATTGGTTTTTAGAAAAAGTACTAAATTAAAAAACTGAAACAAACTGAAACCAAACTGGAAAAAGGGAGAGAAAAAAACAAACAAAAAAAACCTGAAACTGAACCGAAATCAAAATTGCCAAACCACCCCAACACTGCTGTTAAGATCTGTTTAAAAATAATTTGATTTTGATGTAAAAAAAACCCCAACTACACAAGTAATTTAACTATGAATGTGATTCTCTACCTCTTGGCATAAAATAACCACACTGGTTGACATGCTGTTAAAATCAAAGTTAAGAAATACTAGGTATATAACAATTTTCAAGTTTAAATTAAATTGATGTCAGACATTTTGAAAATCTGAAGACAACAGTGAGAATGGTAAAAAAATTATGGGAGCAATAAGTAAAAATTTCATACAAAAGTTAAACTGCATAGCCATAAAAACAAAAGAAAAAAATAACACAAGACATGTGCTTGAAACAGTTGTTGCTGTCCCTAGAGTAAAAATCTGAGTATTTTGAAATAAAAATGAGAATAACCTATGTTTGTGTTTAACACTGTAGGTCTCCATAATAAAAAACAAAAAAACAATCGTTAGTAATAATTTTTTAAATTATAAAATTTTTTGAAAATATGTTGTGCAAATTTCGCATTCTTAATCATATAGTTCAATTGAATCAGAAGACTTTTTTGTATTAATTCAAAGAAAAATATTGTTTTTAAACTATGAAAAGAGAAAACACACTACAAAAATTATTTAGTCTCTAGCAGCTCGTTGAAGAGGTTCTATATCTAAACACTTTGGCCTCCACCTGTTTCCATGTTGGTTTTGATATACACTAGCTAAATAAATTGCAATAAATTTAAAACAAATTTAGAGCAAATGTAAATACTAAGCTTTACTTAGCTAAACGAAACTTGGTCACAAAATGAGGGGTGTAAATCACAGTTTATATAGCTGCATAGACGGTCTATTGCTCGTACAACATGTACCATAATGACTTAATCAACCATTGTTGCACCTAATTAGCTCCCTTCAAAAATATTTTCACTTGTGCAGGCTTGATCTATATACTAATGTGAGAGATCTTTGAAATAACAAAGATATATTGTTGCAATACAACACTGATTTCTATTACACCTTTCAAAAGCGTACTAAGAGCTAACAGTAGTTCAAGTATCAAATATTTTGATATAAAACTAGTAAATTACTTCAATCCTTCAACTATTTTTATATTTTTTTTCTTTTCTATGATTTTTTTTTTAATTTTCACTTTTTGGATCCTGCTCAATATTCTTTTTATCATCTATGAAAGCTTTTTTTTTATCTATTTCATTGGAAGAACAAACTAAAAAAAATTGAAAAATCATTACTGGAAAATATAGTATCAGGTAACAAGCTAACAACTTAATTTGGGCAGTATTTTTAAATACTGAAGAAATACAATTTTTTCTTTTTTAACAGTAAATAAACTTTTTAAAACCGTAAATAAACCTCAAGTAATTGTAGACACATTAAAAAAAACTTCTTGAAAAGGATATGTTATTTCATAAAAAAGAAGTTTAAAAACCATGAAAACATAATAATTGGAAAATATATAGAGAAAAAAAGGTATTCATTCTGAAAAACTATTCCCTAAAAAAACAAACATTTATTGTTAAACTTTAGCATCTTTAATTATTAGAACTGAACTAACTTATGTAAATGCTAGTGAGTGGTTGGATGTAAAATTTCTCTATTCTACTTGGGAAGATTCAGCAAATGAAAGATTTCAGCAAATGTCTGGTAAAAATAATGCTGTGCTGGATATGAATTCTGGTACATTCACTAGTGATAAGTATAAATTAAATTATTAGATGACAATTCAAAATGAAGAAATTGAGGAAATTTTGTAAGAAGTATGTATCCATATAACCAGTATATAGTTATTCTAAATTGGATACTATAGTTCCCAGTCAAAATAGCAAAATATAAATAAAAATGTATGTCTGAATAGTAACTTTTTATTTGCTGAATATTTTTTATCTAATTTTTTTTAACAAAAAAAAATTATTATGCATTATTTTGAACAAAAAGAATTTATTCTAATTCTAATTGATTGATATTCAGGAAGATTCATTTTGTATAGTTTTTTTTTTTCACTTTTGCAATGTAATTCACCCCATTTTTTTTCACATTTTTTTTCATCAGTTAATTCAGTTTTATTTCCAAATACATTTTATAACATTGACTTTATTTTGTCAATTTTTCTGAAATGTATTTTAAAAGTGTAAAAAATCCCAGAAGTTTCCTTGAATTGTAATGGATTCTCTGCCAATTAGTTAACATTTATTTTTGTAGGCCCATCCTTTTGATGAATGCCGATTTGATGTCAGTGTAAATGACAGTGTATGGTATTTAACGTGCCAAAGATGTGGAAGAAGCGACAACAATGGTCAGGCCATTAGAGTTGCACACAGTAATTTTACAGATTTTTGAAAAATTGTATTTCATTTTAAATCATTTGGCAATTAGTGTGACTTTCAAAATTTATTTGATATTTCTTGCTTTTCTTTTATTACCAATTTTATATGAATTAATTTTAATATGTTTTTAAGAAAATTATGCTTTATGTCAATAATTTATTTTTGATTCATGTTTTTAATTGTCCGTGTAGAATCTAAATTGTATCTTGTTAACTGTAATAAATGAAACATTTATAACTAAAGCTTAGCACACAGATGTCCTGTTTGTAAGTAAATTCCTTGGAAGTGTTGATATCTAATTTGAGGCAAAAATTACTGGATAAAACACAATTTTCTATCAAATTTGTATAAGAGCATTACATTGCTTTGGCTTGAGATAAGAAACCCTGTATGGTGAAGCTTCAGTAAAAGTTTTTGTAGATCTTTGACATTTTTTATCTGAATTTTTGAGATGATGCTTGATAATTTGTATTATTTTAGATTTTGAATTGTTGTTCCTCCTCTTTATTTTATATATATATATATTATACAATGTTAGAAGGCGGAGGGCACATCAGCCAAATGTGTATATAAAATAAAAATAAGAATAAGTGTGAAAAATCTTAAATAATACAATCTTTTGACGATTGTGAACTAGCTAGTAAAATTAAGACTCATTCTATTTAGATAAAAGTTTAGACCTTTTTAATTTGAAATATAAAATTTTACAAATATATCTCCACTTTGGCACCATGCAGTTAGAAACTTGCAATTTATTCATTTATTATTTTACTGAATTGACATGTCATCTTTTGTTCCTCAATAAAGGTAAAATATTTATTTTACCATAATCTTGAGAGATGAAGTTGTTCAAGTGTAGATACATCATGTTTAAATTATCACCTAAGATTTCTCAAGTCATGACTGTAAGCGGATGATTTTTGAATTTGCTCAACTTTTGTTTTATTGTGTAGAATCAAACTCTTTTTGACTGAAATTCAATGAAAATGAAGCATTTAATCATGTCCCTCCTTTTTAAAAATAAGACATTCTCATTCTTCATTTACAGAGTCAAAGTGCCAATGTCATACTGGACTATGTACAAGTTCAGACACTGGTATCTTGTGTGGAGCAGTATTTTTTCAACAATATTATTATAGTCAACATAAAGTGTAATTTAAAAAAAACAGTGATTGAAATGGAATGCCGAAAGTATAGTTAAGATATTAATAAACATTACAAATGAATTAAATTTGACATTAAATAACACATTAGGAGAATATGGTTAAAAGGTAGAACAAGATTTAAGTACCATTGACCATGGGCGAAAGAGGGACCTTGTTTCTGAAGGGCAACTGTTTTAGATTTTTCTTGAGCAACAGAAGCAAAGAATTTGTAAATTCTGGATAGATATCAGCACCAATGATAACTGCAGTGTTTACATATATAAAAACTGACAAGGATTATAACAGTCAATGAGAAGAACATTGTATCACATGATGTCCAAATTCATAGTCAGTGCACTTACTGCATATCATGCGAATGCTAATTACGCTGCCTCACCATTAGCAAAAGAATGTGGGCCATTGACAGTAGAACACTGACACTGCCTGTTAGACAATCACATTTTCAAGAACTACTAGTTAAAAATCTTACTATAAGATCTAGTTTGAAAAAAAAGCCACTGGCAGTATAGGACATGTTACAGGCTCCATAAAGTTTTTGTAGCCACAACCCAATTCGTTATAGCAGCTCTGGAATGTGCATGCAACAATTCCAGCACTTTTAACTCTTAGCCTTATTGTGTAACCATTGTTATTCAGATAAAGAATTATACTTGTAAAAATAAGCGAAACTTTTTTACAAGAATTCCACTATCCAGATACCTGGTTTTTATTTTATTGGACAGCAAACAGTTTTTTATGGCATGACAACAATTTGTTTCTTATTAATTCTTTACAAAATATTTTAGTTTTTCTTTCTTCATTATCCTATTCTATGTTTGATTTCTTTGGATGTTGAGGTTAAAAGACTATGTACATTGGTATTAGATTGTTTGTAAAAAAAAAACGAGATTAAAAAAATTTCTTAATTTTGATTTGATTTTTAAGAAACTTCTCTTCATACAGTCTTGAAAAAATATGTTAAAAAAATCCTTAAATGTTTTTCTTATTTAAAATGAATTGATGCTATCATTATACTTGTTTTCTAATCAGCAGGCAGAATCTGTTATGGCGTGAAAATAGCCTTAAAAGACATGGATTCATTATTGTCTTTGACTTCAGGAACTAGTCTGTCCACTGCCTCAGCATCATCTTTCAAGGTTGTATTTTATACAGTTTTTAAGTTTAAAAACTGCGAATATAAAATGCCTTATTGTAAATTACAATCTATTTTAGCCAGTTATAAAATATATATTTGATAAGCACATGTATAACATATCCTATAATGTTTTCTATAAACACTTATAAAATTAATTTGATTTTGTTTAGAAAATTCCTATCTCATTCCATTTAGTATTTTGTTAATTACATTCCAGTTGATTTTTTAAAATCATTTATTGGTTGTAGTAACCACATAGTTATATAGAATTATGTAAATGGAGTTAAAAAAATAATTATGCAAATATCCAGAGTGATTCTAACTTATAAGAATTAAAGCCCTAAAATTGGGGGTACAAAGGGACATTGATTTTGTTCAAAAATATATGCCAAATCACAGACCAATCAAACAAGAGATTAGTAATTTCTTCACATTTCTTTATTTTAGAGCAATTTGATAAAACTGGCATTCTTATGTAAAATTGTATGTGTTTTTTCTCTGATCTGCACTCAATATACATATCTCTATGCTGGTAACCCATTATTTAGATAGAGATATGATATCAATATATATATTATTATTCTTAAAAGAAGTTTACCGCAGATTAATTTCGTGATGATTAAGTAATACACAACACTTGCAATCGGCTTACTGTAATTGTTTTACAAATTCATCTGTTCATACCAATTGATATTGTTACTGAAGACAAATTGTTGCAAGATAGTTAAGGTAAAAATTACACAGTTTTTTCTGGGGGTGTCAATCGTGCAATGTCATCTTTATGCCCCAAAATGTCAGCCAGCATATTTACATCCCATATACCTTTACATTCCTAGCCCTATTGGTTAGCTTGAATACACCAGCTGCACCTCTGCAGAGAGGTAAGACCCTGTCAATAGAGCACCTGTTGGCCGTAGGGTGGCGGACCTGTGATGATAAGACAGAATAAGATGGCTGAGCAGTGATGACTGCAACACTCCACTTTTCTATAGGCCTTACTTAGGCTAGATGGCCGATTGCGGAGCCCCCTCAATTAATTGGCTAGTCATGGGCAAGCCGAACCGTATATGATTTCCTAATCCCTATTGCCCTTATGGCAACCCAACTCTTTTATCATACATGCTAGAAAGGCGGTGGCTGAGGTCTTCCTTTCCTGGTATGATGTTAATTTATCTGATGGTGAGGTGCCAGTCTGAGGATGTGGAGCACCCCTCATCACCATAGCCCCAGTGTCCACGTCTGGCTCGAGTGTTGTACCTGTAGGGTCCTTCTCCATAGCTAGGACCCTAACAGTACTACACTCTGTTAGATAGAAAAAATTTTTTATAAGTTCTACCCAAACTATGCTCAAATCTTTCAAAACTTTGCTGGCATAAAAAACCACAGAGTTGATTGCCGTAAAATCAAACAAATAGGATACCTTCTCCATGAATTTAAAATCTTGCTGGAATCATTCATCTGCTCACTGCTGACCACATAATTAGCAAGATGGGCTATGCAGAAATGGAACTTGATGTCATGTTGCCAATCAAACATTTGTGGGCTTCCAATAGTTTCTTGACAATTTTATTGTAATTCTTTGTTTGTGCATTTCAAGAAAGTTCTTGCACGGTCTTGATGATAACCAACCATTATTTTTGACTCTAACATCTCAATGAAATGTGATCTTTGATAATTTCCTTGATTTTTTCAATTGCAGAAAGCAGGTATAATCTGTGTTGCTGACAAGAAGGACATACCATTTTAAAGATGCGTGCCAACTGTGTTTATATATTGCAAGGTAACTCAATGACTCTCTTTAATTCTTCATATGTTCAGGAAGACAAACTGATTGGGACTGCACCATATAAATTAGATTGTGGAGGAGGACATACTTAAGCTCTGCTTTGACTATCAATGATCAGTCGCTATTCGTTGAGTTGTAGATTCCCAATGCACCATTATTCATAGCAATGCCAAAATTACTTCACTTTGAAAGTACTGCCAAAATCCACTTTCTTTCAATCAAAGTAGGATACCTTGCTCCTTTTTGAGCAAATTTTTCTATTATTCAGTCTGAAAACTAGGAATTGTGAAGCCTTTTTTGAACAAATTTTTCTTATTCAGTCTTGAAAACTAGGACATTGTGAAGCCTTTTTGAAGCAAATTTTACTTATTCAGTCTTTGAACTAGAATTGTGAAGCCTTTTTGAAGCAAATTTTATTATTCAGTCTTGAAACTAGGAATTTGAAGCCTTTTTTGAAGCAATTTACTTATTCAGTCTTGAAACTAGAATTGTGAAGCCTTGTTGATAGTCCCAAAATTTGTGCCAAAATCATTCAACTCATGCTGATCTGAGATCTCCTAGAGCTGAGTACTCTTCAGTTTCAAGACTTGAAGAAGTAAAATTTGCTTCAAAAAAGCTCACAATTCCTAAGTTTCAAGACTGAATAAGTAAAATTTGCTTCAAAAAAAGGCTTCACAATTCCTAGTTTCAAGACTGATAAGAAAAATTTGCTTCAAAAGAAGCTTCACAATATCCTAGTTTCAGATGAATAAGAAAAAAGTTGCTTCAAAAAAGGAGCAAAGGTATCCTACTTTGATGAAAGAAAGTGGATTTTGGGCACAGTACTTCAAAGTGATAGTTAGATTTATGCATTGCTATGATAATGTCAATTTGGAGAATCTACAACGCAATGAATAGCGACTGATCATTGATAGTTCAAAGCAGAGCTTAAAGTATGTCCTCTCCACAATTCTAATTTATATGGTGCAGTCCCAATCAGTTTGTCTTCATGAACAATATGAAGATATAAAGAGAGTCATTGAGTTATTGCAATATCATAACACAGTTGGACCATCTTTAAAATGGTATGCTTCCTTCTTGATCAGCAACACAGATATACCTGCTTTCTGTCAATTGAAAAGATCAAGGCAAATTATCAAAGATGCACATTCATTGAGATGTTAGAAGTCAAAATAATGGTTGGATTATCATTCAAAGACCGTGCCAAGAACTTTCTTGGAAATGCACAAACAAAGAATTACAATAAAATTGTCAAGAAACTATTGGAAAGCCACAAAATGTTTGATTGCAACATCGAGCATCAAGTTCCATTCCTGCATAGCCATCTTGCTAACTTGATGTGGTCAGCAGTGAGCAAGATGAATGATTCCAGCAAGATTTTAAATTCATGGAGAATGGTATCCTATTTGTTGATTGTACGGCATATCAACCTCTGTGGTTTATTTTAATGCCAGCAAAGATTTTGAAAGATTTGTAGCAATAGTTTGGTAGAAAACCTTTATAAACAATTTTTTTCTATCTAACAGAGTAGTAGTACCTGTTGGGTCCACCTATGGAGATAGGACCCTAACAGGTACTACCACTCCGAGCCAGAGTGGACCTGGGGCTATGGTGATGAAGGGGTGCTTCCACACCTCCAGAACTGGAACCCTACCATCAGAAAGTTTACATCATCTAGGAAAGGAAGACCCTCAGCCACCGCCTTCTAGCATGTATATGAAACAAAGAGTTGGGGTTGCCATGGGCAATAGGATTAGGACCAAGCATTATAGTGCTAGGGCTTGCCATGACTAGCCAATTAATTGGAGGGGGCTCTGCAATCGGCCATCTAGCCTAAGTAAGGCCCAAAGGTGAGTGTTGCATGTCATGCACTGCTCAGCCATCTATATTCTGTCCTTAATCATCACAGGTCGCCACCCACGGCCAACAGGTGCTCCTATTGACAGGGTTCTTACCTCTCTGCAGAGGTGCAGCTGGTGTATTCTAAAGCCCTAACCAATAGGGCTAGGAATGGTATCAAGGTATATGGGATGTAAATATGCTGGCTGACTATTATTGGGGCATAAAATGAAATTGTCCACAGATTGAACCCCCAGAAAAAACTGTGTAAATTTTTACCTTAACTACTTGCAACAATTTGTCTTACAGTAACAATATCAATTGTATGAACAAGATGAATTTGTGAAAACATTACAGTAAAGCAATGAAAGTGTTGTGTATTAATTAATCATCAAGAAATTAATCTTGCGGTAAACTTCTTTTAAAAATAATAATAATAATAATTGATATCCATATCTCTTATCTAAATAATGGGTTACAGCATAGAGATATGTATAATTTGAGTGCAGAATCAGAAGAAAAAAAACACATACAATTTTACATAAGAATGCCAAGTTTTATCAAAATTGCTCTAAAAATAAAGAAATAGTGAAGAAATTACTGAATCTCTTGTTTTGAATTGGTCTGTGATTTGGCATATATTTTTGAACAAAATCAATCCACTTTTGTACCCCCAATTTTAGGGCTTTAAATTCTTATTAACGTTAGAATCACTCTGGATATTTGCATAATTCATTTTTTTTAACTCCATTTACATAATTCATATAACTAAGTGGTTAAATAACAACCATAAATGAATTTAAAAATCAACTGGAAATGCTAATTAAACAAAATACTAAATGGAATGAGATTAGGAATTTTCTAACAAAATCAAATTTAATTTTATCAAGTTTATAGAAAACATCTTTAGTAAAGGATAAAAATGTTATACATGTGCTATCAAATATCATATTTATAAACTGGCTAAATAGATTGTAATTTACAATAAAGCCAATTTTATATTCTCAGTTTTAACTATAACAAACTGTATAATACAACCTTGAAAGATGATGCTGAGGCAGTGGACAGACTAGTTCCTGAAGTCAAAGACAATAATGATCCATGTCTTTTAAGGCTATTTTCACTGCCATAACCAGATTCTGCCTGCTGATAGAAAACAAGTATAATGTATGCATCAATTCATCTTTAAATAAGAAAAACATTTAAGATTTTTTAACATATTTTTTAAAGACTGTATGAGAGAAGTTCTTAAAAAAATCAAAATCAAAATTAAGAATTTTTTAAATCTCGTTTTTTTTTTTTTCAAAACAATCTAATACCAATGTACATAGTCTTTTTAACTTCAAACATCCAAAAGGAAACAGAAAAATAGAATTAGAGATAATGAAGAAAGAAAAATCATAAAATATTTTGTTAAAGAATAATAAGAAAAAAATTGTTGTCATGCATAAAAAAACTGTTGCCTGTCAAATAAAATAAAAACCAGGTATCTGGATAGTGGAATTCTTAAAAAAGTTTCCTTTGATATTTTTACAGTATTAATTCTTTATCTGAATAACAATGGTTACACAATAAGGCTAAGAGTTTAAAAGTTGCTGGAATGTTGCATGCACATTCCAGAGCTGCCTATAACTGAATTGGTGTGGCTACAAAAAATTATTGGAGCCTGTAACATGTCCTATACATGCCAGTGGCTTTTCAAACTAGTATCTTATAGTAGATTTTTAACTAGTAGTTCTTGAAAATGTGACTTGTCTAACCAGGCTAGTGTCAGTGTTCTACTGTCAATGGCCCACATTCTTTTGCTATGGTGAGGCACAGTAATTAGCATTCCCATGATATGCAGTACAGTGCACTGACTAATGAATTTGGACATCATGTGATACAATGTTCTTCTTCATTGACTGGTTATAATCCTTGTCAGTTTTATATATGTAAACATCTGCAGTTATCATATGGTGCTGATATCTATCCAGAATTTACAAATTCTTTGCTTCTGTTGCTCAAGAAAAATCTAAAACAGTTGCCCCTTCAGAAACAAGGTCCCATCTTTCTGCCCCATGGTCAAATGGTATTAAATCTTGTTCTACCTTTTTAACCATATCTCCTAATGTGTTATTTAATGTCAAAATTTAATTCATTTGTAAATGTTTTATTAATATCTTAACTATACTTTCGGCATTCCATTTCAATCACTGTTTTTTTAAATTACACTTTATTTGACTATAATAATAATTTGTTGAAAAAATATCTGCTCCACACAAGATACCAGTGTCTGAACTTGTAAATAGTCCCAGTAATGACATTGGCACTTATGACTACTGTAAATGAAGAATGAGAATGTCTTATTTTAAAAAAGGAGGGAATGATTAAATGCTTCATTTTCATTTTGAATTTCAGTCAAAAAGAGATATTGATATTCTACCAAAATAACAAGTTGAGCAAAATTCAAAATCATGTTACAGTCAATGACTTGAGAAATCTTAGGTGAATAAATTTAAAACCATGATGTATCTAAAATTGAACAACCTCACATCTCTCAAGATTATGGTAAAAAAATATTTTTACTTTATTGAGGAACAAAAGATGACATGTCAATTCTAGTAAAAATAAATAAATGAATAAAATTGCAAGTTTCTAACTGCATGGTGCCAAAGTGGAGATATATTGTAAAATTTTATAATTTCAAATTATAAAAGGTCTTAAACTTTTATCTTAAATAGAATGAGTCTTAATTTTACTAGCTAAGTTCACAATGTCAAAAGATCTGTATTATTTAGATTTTTCAAACTTATTCTTATTTTTATTTTTATATACACATTTTGGCTGATGTGCCCTCCCGCCTTCTAACATTGTATATATATATATATATAACAATAAAGATGAGGACAACAATTCAAAAATCTAAATAATACAAATTATCAAGCATCATCTCAAAAATTCAGATAAAAATGTCAAAAGATCTAAAAACTTTTACTGAAGCTTCAACCATAACAGGGTTTTTATCTCAAGCCAAAGCAATGTAATGCTCTTATACAAATTGATAGAAAATTGTGTTTATCCAGTAATTTTTGCCTCAAATTAGATATCAACACTTCCAAGGGATTTTACTTACAAACAGGACATCTGTGTGCTTAGCTTTAGTTATAAATGTTTCATTTATTACAGTTAACAAGATACAATTTAGATTCTACACTGACATTAAAAACATGAATCAAAAATACAATTATTGACATAAGCATAATTTTCTTAAAAACAATATTAAAATTAAATTCATATAAAATCTGGTAATAAAAGAAAGCAAGAAATATCAAATAAATTTTGAAAGTCACAAACTTAATTGCCAAATGATTTAAAATGAAATACAAATTTTTCAAAAATCTGTAAATTACCTTGTGCAACTCTATGGCCCTGACCCATTGTTGTCGCTCTTCCACATCTTTGGCACGTAAATACCATACACTGTCATTTACACTGACATCAAATCGGCATTCATCAAAAGGATGGGCCTACAAAAATAAAATGTTAACTAATTGGCAGAGAATCCATTACAATTCAAGAGAAACTTTCTGGGATTTTTTAAACATTTTAAAAATACATTTCAAAAAAATTGACAAAATAAAGTCAATGTTATAAAATGTATTTTGAAAATAAAACTGAATTAACTGAATGAAAAAAAAATGTGAAAAAAATGGGGTGCAAAAGTGAAAAAATAAAAAAAACTATACAAAATGAATCTTCCTGAATATCAATCAATTAGAATTAGAATAATTTTCTTTTTGTTCAAAATAAATGCATAATAAATTTATTTTTGTTAAAAAAAATTAGATAAAAAATATATCAGCAAATAAAAAGTTACTATTCAGACAATACATTTTTATTTATATTTTGCTATTTTGACTGGGAACTATAGTATCCAATTTAGAATAAACTATATACTGGTTATATGGATACATTACTTCCCTTACAAAATTTCCTCAATTTCTTCATTTTGAATTGTCATCTAATAATTTAATTATACTTATCACTAGTGATATACCAGAATTCATATCCAGCACCAGATTATTTTTACCAGACATTTGCTGAAATCTTTCATTTGCTGAAATCTTCCCAAGTAGAATAGAGAAATTTTACATCCAACCACTCACTAGCATTTAACATAAGTCAGTTCAAGTTCTCTAATAATTAAAGATGCTAAAGTTTAACAATAAATGTTTGTTTTTTTAGGGGATAGTTTTTCAGAATGATACCTTTTTTTTCTCTATATATTTTCCAAATTATTAATTTTTCATGGTTTTTAAACTTCTTTTTTATGAAAATAAACATATCCTTTTCAAGAAGTTTTTTTTAATGTGTCTACAATTACTTGAGGTTATTTACGGTTTTAAAAAAGTTTATTTACTGTTTAAAAAAGAAAAAAATTGTATTTCTTCAGTATTTAAAAATACTGCCCAAATTAAGTTGTTAGCTTGTATACTGATACTAAAATATTTTCCAGTAATGATTTTTCAATTTTTTTTTAGTTTGTTCTTCCAATGAATAGATAAAAAAAAAAGCTTTCATAGATGATAAAAAGAATATTGAGCAGGAGTCCAAAAAGTGTAAAATTAAAAAAAAAATCATAGAAAAGAAAAAAAATATAAAAAATAGTTGAAAGGATTGAAGTAATTTACTAGTTTATATCAAAATATTTGATACTTGAAACTACTGTTAGCTCTCTTAGTACGCTTTTGAAAGGTGTAATAGAAATCAGTGTTGTATTGCAACAAATATATCTTTGTTTATTTCAAAGAATCTCTCACATTAGTATATAGATCAAGACTGCACAAGTGAAAACATTTTGAAGGGAGCTAATTAGGTGCAACAATGGTTGATTAAGTCATATGGTACATGTACGAGCAATAGACTCGTCTATGCAGGCTATATAAACTGTGATTTACACCCCTCATTTTGTGACCAAGTTTCGTTTAGCTAAGTAAAGCTTAGTACTTTTACATTTGCTCTAAATTTTGTTTTACTTTATTACAATTTATTTAGCTAAGTGTATATCAAAACCAAGCATGGAAACAGGTGGAGGCCAAAGTGTTTAGATATAGAACCCTCTTCAACAGCTGCTAGAGACTAAAATAATTTTTGTAGTGTGTTTTCTCTTTTCATAGTTTTAAAAACAATATTTTTCTTTGAATTAATACAAAAAAGTCTTCTGATTCAATTGAACTATATGATTAAGAATGCGCAATTTTGCACAACATATTTTCAAAAAATTTTATAATTTAAAAAAATTATTACTAACGATTGTTTTTTTTGTTTTTTATTTATGGAAGACCTACAGTGTTAAACACAAACATAGGTTATTCTCATTTTTATTTCAAAATACTCAGATTTTTACTCTAGGGACAGCAACAACTGTTTCAAGCACATGTCCTTGTGTTATTTTTTTCTTTTGTTTATGGCTATGCAGTTTAACTTTTTGTATGAAATTTTACTTATTTGCTCCCATATTTTTTTTTACCATTCTCACTGTTGTCTTCAGATTTTCAAAATGTCTGAAACATCAATTTAACTTTAAACTTGGAAAATTGTATATACCTAGTATTTCTTAACTTTGATTTTAACAGCATGTCAACCAGTGTAGGGTTATTTTATGCCAAGAGGTTAGAGAATCACATTCATAGTTAAATTACTTGTGTAGTTGGGGTTTTTTTTTTTACATCAAATACAAATTATTTTTAAACAGATCTAACAGCAGTGTTGGGTGGTTTGGCAATTTTGATTTCGGTTCAGTTTCAGGTTTTTTTTGTTTGTTTTTTTCTCTCCCCTTTTTCAGTTTGGTTTCAGTTTTTTTTTATTTAGTACTTTTCTAAGAAAAACCAATCATTCTCTTGGTTAATGATGATTAGTAGGTATGTGCAATTTTACTCTAGAGAAGTAATAGATTTAAAAAAAAATTTTTTTAATTTTATAACAATTACCAAAAATCAAGGAATTGTCAAATTCTAATGAAATTTTCAGCACTTTATTCTTTAATGACTTAATTTTATAATGAATAGGTTATTTATGATTAAATTAAAAAATTTTAAAAAAGAAAAAAGTGTTAGAACCCCTTCTGGATTTATCTTTCTAGAAATGTAAAAATTTCCAGTCCCTAATTTTTACATTTCTAGAAAGATAAATCCAGAAGGCCACATCATAGAAATTTTAAAAAAATAAAATCCCAAAATTTCAAGACCCAAAAAAAATTATTTGGAAATTTAAGTTATTTTCTTAAAACTCAAAAAATAATTTTTAGGTGAGTTTTTCTTTGTTTGTAGTTTTAACAACAATATTTTTCTTTGAATTGATGCAAAAACAAAATAAAAGAAAGTATTTTCTCTTATTCAATTGACCTATTCACCCAAAATTTTAATAGTCAATTTGGCAGTAACTCCATTATATGAAATTGACATCTATAAAGCTCTCATAATTCCCCCACCACCACCACCATTTTTCACTGACAGTCAAAATGTGAAATATCACATCCCTTTTAACTCTGCTACTGGTTATGTTGGTTGGTTGGGTTTTACAGCATGTCAATCCTTGTTGGGTCATTTTATGTCTAAGACAATTGTTTTAGTCATTCTTGAATTCTCAATTTTTAAACACATTTTTTCTATTTAACACATAGAGGAGACCCTAAAAGAGTATAACCACTCCGGGTCAGAGTGGATCTGAGAGCAATGATTATGACGGGTACTCCACATTCCCAAAATTAGAACTTCACCATCAGATAGAGTTTAACATCATACCCAGGACACCAAGAACCTCAGCCACCATCTTATAGCATATATATGATAAAAAGGGTTAGGATTTGCCATAAGGGCAATAGGGTTAGGACAATCATATAGGTGCTAGTGTTTGACATGACTAGCTGGTTGATGGGAGCAGGCTGCTTCGTCCACCCGTCTAGCCTAAGTAAGGGCCAAAGTGGAGTGTTGCATGTCATAAATATGACTTAATTACAAATTGTACAAACTTTTAAATTACTGGATATAACTAGTTTAGAGCACAGAGATAGATGAAGAAATAACTTTACTCAAATAAATGTCTATATGATTAAAAAGAATTTTGCAAGAAATAGTCCATCAAAAACTTGTGACCATCGAGATATCAAAGAAGAATACATTAGAGAAGCTGATAGGTATGCATCCTGCATCCATGACACACAAAAATATAAAAGGATGAAGTAAAATCGTATCCATGCATCCCAGTGTTTTACTTTTTTCTTCCCCCACCATTTCAAGCTAACTGTAAATATATTTCAATATTTTCTTAGAATCGAATTACACAGGAGAGATTACAAGGTAGAAGTTAGACGGCTTTAGTTGGGACCCATAAATTTTCCCAGGGACTCATTCAAAGCAAATATGTTCGTCCCAGGACGCACTAAATCAAAAAGCTATCAGCATTACTGTACATATATTACACAGAAGCCAGAAATCCACATATAAAACTAGATATATAACATCAGATCAAATGGATTAACAAATCAACAAAACTAAGTTGTGTCAATTACACACACACACCATTGTGATTTAGATAAAAGATCATTAAGTAATGGGAACAAAGTCAACTGATTATCAAATCCTAATGGACCTTTATTCACCCAAATGCAAAATATAAAACTCTTCTGCTCAGATTCTAATGAGAACAACAACAAAAATTAGGAAAAAAACAATATTGATTACAGAAAATAAAGTAGAACTGAATAACATTGTTAAGTGAAACAATGAATAGAGCAGTTTTTTGTCCGTAATTCAATCACCGCAATATTGGATGAATATATTTGGATAGTTTGAACTCTGAATAGTTAAATCAAATCAAAAAAATCTAAAAGTGATATTTTCAAATTTTGAAGTGGAGCAAATTTGAAATCAATTGAAAAAGTAACATTTTCATGTAAAATTGTGGGAGTTAAACAATTTCTGTTATTGACAAAGACATTGCACTTTTATGAAAAGAGCTCATTTTGTTTGTGTAAATAAAATAACAATGATATCCATAAATGAAAAATCTATACATGAACAAAAACAGATTATTAACAAATTATACAATTTTCTCATCCCAATCATCAGTGTCTCAAGAGTTTGTTAAAAGATTCAAGTCTTTGTGTGTGTGATAACTTTACTAAGAATTTGATGAACTTACAGAAAACTATCCAGTCACAATTGCTACAGATCTCAAAGAACAGAAATGAGGAACTTATTTTCTACAGCTGATAGATATTCTAACTCAATTAAGACAAATATATGACAAAAAGCCATTTACTATTATTGATTATTATCCTCTGGATTAAAAGTAGAGTGTCCATTCTCATCAAGTGTTTAGACAACTACAATGGTGAATGTGCATGACGTTCACTCCAAGGCAAAAATGGGACAAAGGAAATTGTACAGTTGTGAATGACTAGAAAATTATGTCTATCAACAAAAAATCTCATCTTGAAATTGCTCTTGTGTGACAAACACTTAATAGATATGAACAATATGAATTGTCAGTTTGAGGAGAATTTTTCTGTGCTTCCATACAATGTAAGCTATCACCAAATTCTCAATCTCTTGCATCTAAATGTATCCAGTATAACAGAGTGCATGCAATTAATGACTGGGTGTTCAGAATGTAGCTATTTAAAAACAGTTGGTCTGAGACAAGTGGGGACAACAATACACACAGAAAAATTAGGCAGCTATCAATGATGCATAGTGTAGTATTTGAATTGTTGTTGCTATTGAAGTTGGTCAGGAAGTTTAGAGAAATCAACAGATTTCTTGGGTGCATGGGTCTTTGCATTTGATATCAGCTGCAGTGACCAGAATTGACTTGTGTTGTTTGGTTGATGCTACTCTGCATGTTAACAGTAACAATAACAGTGTCATTTTCCAGGGTTCTTTGTGAACCAATAAGACAGGGCATCACAGCTTGGCCAAACTCAAACTTCTTAGCAATTTGCAGGCCACCTTACCTAATCTGATTTCTTCTGAACAGACTTGTAATGTGAAAAGGAAAACTATCCAAGACAATCTTCATTTGATAAGCACAATTATAGAAAAAGTTGACAAAAGACATGCTGATCAATTTTGATCAGTCCAAGGCTTTCAATAGAGTTCCTGGTAGTTCTTATATGCATCTCCTGAATGAATATAGAGGTAACTGAATAAGAATGAAGCCTTTCACTTAGTCTTGATGAATACATAATGGTTGTCCAATGCTGCCTATGCTGTACATTTTTGTATTGGAATTTTTTCTTTGTAGGTTGAGGGGGAAGTCTGTTGGCCTGCAGGTTCAACTGAAACTGTACAATATATCAGATAGAATCAGAATTGCTAACATAGAAATGAGAAGATAGACAAAGTGTTGATGCAGAAATTGGAAGAGAGGGGAAGATACAAGACAATAAATTCAACAAATAATAAAACAGTAAAAGTCAAATGGCTGTGAAGGAAATTGTCCTTTTAATAAATTTCTTTTATAAAGTTTTATGATGAAAGAAAAACATTATCATGGTGCCTAAGAAGAGACTCCTCAAGCAAACAATTTAGAATTAAGGAAAAAATTATTTTCAAACAGCAAATTGCCCAGAGCAAATCGGCACCATTGATACTATCTAGCAGGCCATAAATAATACATTATAAGACCAATGCTGCAAGCCATAAAATATCGTACTGGACCAGACTTTAGACATATTTGGTGTAGAGCAATGTTTCATCTTTGATAAACAATAGGAATAATATCAATCTCATAACACAACTTGATGCACAATCATTTAAAAAATCTGGGGTGTTCCAAATTAAACATTGAAATGGCGCACTGAAATTTTACTTTTGGCTGAACATTGCCAATAAGCTACATTGGTTTAATAAGGGACATTTCATCTTAATTTAAATCTTTTTTTCTTATATTCATCCTAATTTTTTTTTAAAAAGTACTTATTCATTTAGTTTAAACTGTTTATTGCTACTTTACTTACAAACTATTACAGTACATGGATTGGCTGTTATGCATTTCTTAAAAACAAAAACAAAAAACAGTAAGAATCCTAACTAAATAAACTTGATATACAATTCATTTTAAAATTTTGCATATTTATTCATTCAAAAGAAGAAAAAAAAAACCAAATGTATTGAATTTTCATTCTGGTAAAATTACTATCTTGATTCATTCAATTTCTCTGAATCGTCCAATTGGACATGTGGCGTAGTGGATATAGGCATTGGATAATACAGTTCTAAGTGACAGTTATCTCTAGGCTGCAGGTTCAATCCTGGTCAAGAGTGACAGTAACATAGAATAATAATTAACACAGCTTAACACCTGTACCCCAGTCATGGTTAGCGGAATGAGAACAGTATACCTCTGTGGATTGAATAAAAGGTTGGGTTCAAAGTTCCATGAAGGCCCCCGATTAGAACAAGAAGGTTCCAGAGTTCGAAAAGAAGGTTCCCAAGTCAAACAAGAAAAACCTGAAGAAGGCCGGAGGGCACATCAACCGAAACGTTGTACAGATAACAATAAAGATGAGGACAATAGTCCGAATAATACAAATTGTATTCATTCTTTGATATTATTTATATTGAGGGGCTGAAAGTTTTCTTCTAAAAGTTTTTTTATAAACGTATGTGTGTGTGTGTGTGTGTGTGTATATATATATATATATATATATATATATATATATAGCTGTTTCGTTGATTGTGTTGGACATTTCCAAATTCCGATCTTATTTGGTTTAAAATCGCAATTTTTCGGTAAAACCTGGCCCAAGCTTAAAAATATTCATATGGTTGGAAAGAAAAGAAAATAATCTAAGTATGTAATTTTTATGTGTTTTTATCCATTGCATTATTTTTTACTTTGAGTTAAAACAGTATTTTTCTTCCAAACCAGCTGTAAACACAAAATAAGATTTTTTTTTTCTCAGAATAAAAATTACACTAATTTATTTCGTAAAATTAAAGTGGCTAATCTTTATCAATATTCTTGAAATTTGACATTTAATTAGCACCCACCTTAAAATACAAGTAGGAACTTGTTTTTTTTCTTTTCCAACATTTGAAATCGAAAATATGATAGAGATAGTTAATTGAGATTTCTTCAAAAAGTATAAGCAAAAAAAAAAAAAAAAAAAAAAAAGCACTGTCACTACTACTAGATATTCTCAATTATTTTCATATATAACATGTGTTATTTAAATGTTGCTTAACTGTCAGGGTTTTATCTTAAATGTTCGAATTTTGAAAAAAAAAAAATTAGTCATTTTTAATTCACAAACAAACACAGAGGGAATAAAAAGTAGGGATATCAAGATTTTTTTTTTTTTTTTAAAGTTTACAAGATTATTCAACATTTTCATACGGCATATTTACACATATATAGTATTAATTTATATAAATAACATCACTTTGGACTTAAAAATACCTTTTTAAATATCTGCTATGTTGTATTACATACAAGAAATAGAATATAATTTTATTTAACAAAGCCTGCCTGCATGTACAGCTTTGTTTAAATATAATACTGATTTAACTCTCCGTAAAAAAACAATACTGTTTAACTCGCCATGAAAAAATAATTCAATGGTTAAAAACACATAAAAGAGACATATTTAGAAAGACTATTTTATTCTCTTTCTAACCATATAAATATTTTAAATATAAACTAGTAAGGTCTGAAAAATCGGCGATTGTTGTTTACATAAACAAGTAACATAGACAAGTAAAGTTGAGGGTTTGTTTTTTTTCCAAAATTCAGTTTCAAAAAAATCCCTGATGGTATACAATCGTTTTTATTTCACACATTATATATGAAAATAATCCTGAGTCTGTCTTCTATTACTGGTATAGTACTTTTTTTTTTTTTTTTTTTTTTTTGCATCTCATATTTTTTGAAGTAATCGTCTTCAAATTTGCTCTATTGTATTTTCACTTCCACGGGGTCTAGAAACAAAAAAAAGGTCCTGTTTGTACTTCTAGGTGTCTTCTAATTGAGTTTAAATTTCAAGAATATTGATAAAGATTAGCCACTAGGATTTGAAAAACAAAGTAGCATGTAAAAATTAGTCTTAAAAAAACATTTTTTTTAAAATGTCATATCTTGTGTGTTTGTTTTTTCGAAGCAAAATATCATTTTAACTCGCTGTAAAAAATTATTCAATGGATAAAAACACATTAAAATTACATATTTAAAAAGATTATTTTATTTTCAACCATATAAATATTTTTAAGATTGGATCAGAAATACCAGAGTAATTGTGATTTGAACCAATTAAGGTGAAAAATTGTTTATGTCCAACAATTTTACGAAACAAGCTGTTATTGCTACTAATATATGTATACATATATATGAAGTGAATGGCTTGCATATTGCAATAAGGAAGGTTGCCAATCTAAAATTACAAGCTATCATTCATTCAAATAGGTTTAATTCCCCATTTTAAAATGTATTAGCAATCAATGTTGACTTCCATCAATATATCCAATATTGATGTTAGGTAGTGATTGTAAAGGTGTATTTAAAGGTGAATTTTTTGAAAATTTCAAAATTTTGTAGTTGTCAGTACTTTTTCTGCATGTCAAAAGTTGGATAACTATATAAATCTTTTATATAAAACACATATTTTGATATTAGAAAGAAAATAATCTTTTTTTTTTTTCTTATTTCCTTGTCCTAAAATTAGTAAAGTTTCAGAGAGAATGGAATTAAGGAAAATTTGAAATGGAAAATCAGTGGCCTTAAATATGTTAATATGGAGGATATATCAACCACACCTTTCATTGACAAATTGTACACCCACTGTGCAAGTTAATTGAAGGCTACTTGGTTCACATGCTGCACAGACAGTTCTTTGTCCTCAAAGACAATTCTGCATGTAACAATATGGTACCACCACCAGATAAATGAAGAAAAAAAATCAGCGTTTCCATGCTTACTCAGCATTGTCAGTTGTGTTATAAACAATGCAAAAGAAGGGATTCCTCAAAAGTACGACTTTCTCACCTCAGCTTTTGATCTTTCTTTAACTATCAACTTAGGTAAGGATTAGGGCTGAGAGAAAAAAAAGCTGTCTTCATCAGAATTTAGGTAGGTGAATGTTGCACACCTGTGTCAAATAAAAGGGGCTGATCTGGAATTCTCTCTGGAGCTTTCTTGTTAAGAAAAGAAAAGTTAAAAGACAAGTCAACCCAGTCCAAATTAGTTCCAACAATCTTTTTTTTTTTTTACCTTTGTTTAGAAAAAAAGTTTAATTTGCATATGCATATTGATGATTTCATATGGACCAAAACAAAATTATTTCATTACAGAAAAACTTCAAAAAGTTTTCAAAATTGGCAAGATAATAGGCGATATATTCTCAGTTATGTCTTGTTTTTTTTGGGGGGGTTTTTTTTTAACCCCCCTCCCCTCCCCTATTTTCAACTGATTAACTTGCTTCTAGATAACAATGTTAGACATCATTCATTTTAAATCCAATTTTTGTAAATATATTTTTCATTCCATTTTATGAAATGGAATGAAAATATTTACAAAATTGCATTTAAATCATTGGGGATTTATATTTGTAAATAAAAATTCATTGTCATACCCACCCCACATATATAAGAAACAAGTTAGAATTTCATGTCTTTGAAAGTTTTAGAGTAAATGAGACTGTGTTGTAAGGAACAATTAAGTATTATATAATTATAGAGTATATTTTTTATAATAAACTGAAAAAAATTTTTATTACTTTTGGTCAATAAATGAAGAGAATTTTTAATCGGACCTAACTCAAATTAAACTATCTAGTGATTATTTCATACTCCTTCATAAAAAAATTCACTTACCGACAGGACAAAATTATAAAATAGATGGGGACACAAAAATAAAATCATTCTAATGAAATAAGTTTGTTCATTCTGAAGATTTCATTTTCATAATATAAATAATTCTCAAAAGTGTCTGTTCTGATTAGAGTATATTTGAGAAAATAAATTAAAACTTTAATATATAACGTTTTAAAATTTTCATATAGAAAATCAAAAATATGCAGAAATATTATCAATAATCCTTGGGCTATTTGTTATCAAACTTATTGAAAATATGTAACATTTGAGAAATTATTCTATTTCATTAAATAAATTTTAACATTGTCTTTATGAAAAATTTACCAATAAAACAGTAATATATATATATATATATATATATATATATATATATATATATATATAAATTGAACATTGGACAGAAGATGCTGTAACTTCAGGGGCATATAGTCTTCCAAGACGACAATGCCGATACATAAAAATTGAGGGGAAAAATCAGAAATTGACAAATACCTTTGAAAAAAATGATAATTTATTTTTAAAAGCTACATGCTTAATATAAACAAATCAATTTAACACAAAATAAGTTTCATATGTTTTGTTTTTTTTTCCCCTTGAAACCTCAGTTTCCAGTTTGGTTTCATTTTTTTTAAATATTTTTTCTTTCTAAAGGAAACCATTCATTATCTTGGCCTCCAAAAATATCTAATCTTCATTAGATTAGATATTTTTGGAGGCCAATTTTCTGCAATCACAGAATCACAAAATCATTCATCTTAAATTGAATCTTTTTTTTTAATGTAATTTTCAATGATAAATAAAATTAATATTTTCTTTTTTTTTTAAGTTTTTGTTTTAATCCTTTCAAAACTTGTTAAGAAAATTAGGGAGCCCTTGATGTTATTCAACATTTAGTTGAATTGTGCATTATTTCAATATTTGTACTAAATTGAACATTGGCACTAGTATCAACTTTCTTTCGAATTTGGTCATATTTATTCCTGTGGTGTCTTTTTTAAATGACTACTACAGATTACTTGTGTTTCCATGTGTTCTGTCACATAAAATAAACATTCCATATACTCTTCAACTTTCAGATGTTGTCTTTTGAAACATGTCATTCTGGATGCTCTAGGCTGTCAACTGGTGTGTAGGGGTTAATATTTGGTTTTAAGTAAAGGCAATAAACATTTATAGATATGTGTAAAAACCAAAGCACTCAAAAACTTTAAAAAATGCTAATCAGGGTTAAATGAAGGGATTATTCATCTAAAGTCAATTTTTAGGCTTTAAAGGTAATTTGTCATAAAATTCATGACACAGATTAAAGTTGACTTTCAAATAAATTGTCATCTATAAATAAATACAATATTTATTAACAATTTGGTAAAATACAAAAGAAATCGTCACAAACTATTTGTGTGCTTTTGGATAACACATTTGAGAGAGAAAATGATATAGCTCTCCAGAAATTACAGTCTATGACAGCTTTTAAGAAGGACAAAAATAAAAAATGAAATCCTTCATGTTTAAAATAATAGTTAAAAATATGGTAACTTATTGTGATTCTGCTAATAAAGTTTTTGAGAGGTTTTTTTTTTTTTTTTTTTTTTTTTCCTAAATAAATTTTTTTTTATCAAGCAAATAGACCTAAAATAAAATATTAGAAATAATCAAAAGTTTTAAATTTCAGTTTTAGAATGTGTATATTTCTAAATATGTGAGTATCACTTATTCTTTTTTAGATACATCTTTTAAACCAGAAATTAAAAACTATTCTAATCAGTTTTAATATCTAATTTTTAGTGTATTCACGAGATAAAACCATAAAGATACTTGTAAAAATAAAATTAATTAATTTTCCTTGTTTAGCAGAACACCACCGAACACAACTAAAGAATAATCTTTGAGTTTTACAAAAAAATGACTTGCAGTTTTGAAAATATACACATTTTAAAACTGAGATTATAACTTTATTTTTCAGTAGCTAATTTTAGGTGTAATCACTAGATTACAACACATTTATTTGTTAAAGATAATAAAATTTAAAAAACTCAACACTAGAGACTCGCATATACACATTTTAAAACTGAAATTAAAAACTATTCTAATTATTCTTATCTAATTTTAGGTGTATTCACAAGATAACAAATTTATTAAAAAAAAAAAATCTTCATTTTTCTTGTTTACAACAATTTCCTTTTGCGACTGGCATACTGACTTATCAGAAAAGAATTACCCTTAAAAAAAAGATTTTTTAAATTAAAAATCAGTCTTCCTAAAATCAAACATTAGGGCAAAACTGGCAGCTATATTTTCATTTTTATCACAATAAACATTTTTTTTTTTAAACATTTAACTTTGATAACTGGAACAAATAGATTTCAGACATGTTTTTCTTATTTTTCTATTTGAAAACATTCGATGCTAAAATAGAAAATAGATTTCCAAAATATCATATCTGTTGTATTTCCTTTTTTTCTTTATTTCTTTTGTAAAACAAATTGATTTCATTTGGATTATTCTGACTATTGTCCTCATTTTTATTGTTATCTACACGTTTCAACCGATGTGCCCCGCTTCTTCAAGTGTTTCTTGTCGAACTCTGGAGCCTTCATGTAACTTCAAACCACACCCTTTATTCAATCCATGGGGGGTAGATTACGACATGAAGGCTCCTGAGTTTGAAAGGAAGGTTCCCGAGTTCAACAAGAAACACTTGAAGAACGGAGGACATGTCGGCCATAATGTTGTGTAGATAACAATAAAGATGAGGACAATTGTCCAAATTATTCAAATTATCAAGCCTCATCTCATAAATTTAGAGAAAAAAATTGATTTCACATTTATTTCCTAAAAAATAGTTAAATGTTTTCATATTTTTGTTCAATCTTTTCCTCTTACAATAGAAAAATGATGATAACATTTAATTTCATTGAAATCCTTTTTCAATCAGGTTTCCTTGGATATGGTTGCTCAGTAGCACTACACTGAACGATTTTAGTTTCGTAAAATAATCTAGGTGTGATTTCTGGTGTGTAGATGAAAATGGATAAAAAAAATCAATTTTTCGGTTAAACACCAATACACCAATAAACTTCAGTTTAATTTTGATTCTTGAGAAAAAGAAAAATTAGAATTCTAAAAGACAAATTATAGCGTCATAAATATCTTTAAACAAAAAAATTGGTTTTAAATGACAATTGTCAATTTTACAACTGGAAAATATATATTAACACTCATAACAAATCAAACTAAGGAATTTGAATACAAATATTGAATATGTAATGAAATGTTTTCTTTTTTAATTACAGAATAAATAGGATTTTATAAAAGAGGAAATCCTTTAAGATTTAAGACTTGAAAAGGCAATGCAGATTCATAATCATTCACTAGGAATATTTGGTTCAATTTCAGTTGTCAATCACAATTTGATACTACTAAGAATATCAAGCAGGTTTTACTATTAATAGAAAAAGCTAATGAATAATTTATGACTAAAAGATTTTTTAAATTACTTTATACCATAGTAAACTATGATTTTGTACAAGTCAAATTTAGTAGTAGTTAGTTTGCTGTGCATGGTACAGATTATTCATTATGTTTTAGAATTAGCCAAACTGAAAAAATAAAAGCACTTAGCAACTAAATTTTGGTTATTCTTAAATATTCTTTTTTATAAATAACTAGGCAATAAGTGTGTAAAAAACACAATATATTAATATTTCATTATTATACACAGAGTAGTACCCTCATCTCAGCTGTATAATCTTATTTTAATTGTATATAAATATCACAGTTCTTAGTACATTTTGCCTATTTCCTAGCTATTATGATTTTAACTGATTTAAAGAAGTGGTATTTGAGGATTCAACCTCCTGACCACTAAAAAATGATAAAACTTTTGTTTGAGGAATTGTTCACTTAGTCCTTCATTTGTTTTATACAATCTATTTTATTATATTTTTCCATACAAACAAAAAGCAGATAATTTCTGTTGTACAAAAGAAATGCACAGCAAACTGTAATGGTTTTTGTTTTTCATTCAAATCATATGACACCCATATGTCCAATTTGGTGCAAATATTAAATTGTTGAATGGTTAAATTTTAGTTCTTTTGTAGCCTTTCAAGTTTATTTTAAGTGGGTCTCTGCTTCAATAATGACTTTCTGGTTTTCAATTGTAGGAGGATATCTGCAATCCTGTTCATCTTAAAAGCTCTCATCTCCATTAGAAATTTTTTGAACTAATGTTTTGCCATTGACAGTAACCCTACCAAATACTTGGTTAATATTATTAGCATTTTCTGTAAAGCATATCACAGTATTTTTCATAAGTCTTCTTTCTCTTTTTTTTTTAAATTTTTTGGCATTTGAGTTGCATTGTTATTTTTCTTAAAATAAAAAGCATATACTAAAAATCTGCTTCTTTCATTTTCAATATTAGAATCAATCAATAAAAATATACCACTTCTAATAATTACACACTATGACAACTGCTAACAATCAAAAGCAATATTCTTGAATTAAGTTAAAAAGTTTAACACTCCTAATGCCATCTAACAACAGAACCAAATTTTGGCTAATTTTCACCCATAGACTTATATGAACCTCAAAACACAATAAGTGTTTCATAACTGAGTAGAATGTAAATGTTTGGCCTTAAATGAAACATAACCAAACTTATTCTGATAGTAGTAAATATTTTTGCTTTATGGCACTCAAACATATGTAGCAGTAATATTATTTATGTAAACATAATAAAGGACCATGAGTTACTTCCCTTCTACTAAAAATTTTAGTAGTGCTTTCTCAAAACATAAAATCAGAGCAATTTATCAGTTGTGGAAAATAAAATATTGCAGATATTTTTTACAGGATAGCAGAGCATAGTCCAAGTAATGTTTATTTAAACTGTTGCAATAAAAACCTTCATTAACATTTCTTGGTCATTATATATATTTTATATATATATATATATATATATATATATATAATTAACTAAACAAATAATTTTTGTATATTCCATGATGCTAGTTTGAATTTACTTATACTTTTCATTTTCTTTTATGTTTATTTAAATTATCTTCACCGGCAAAGATCTCTTTTAGTAATCTTATGGATTTCATAATTGTGATCAAAGAGTTTAATTTTCTTTGAGTATTAACAACTATTTTTGTATTTTCTCCTAATGTTCTTGAATTCACAGCTTCACTATAATAAGGTTAATTTATGTTATACTTCAAAGTGTAAAGCTTATATACATATAGTTTTTAACCACAAGTCAGTCATGGTTGGTCTAATGGCTCTACTATGCAAACTAGTCAGCACCAAAATATCTAATTTAGTTACCACCACAACTGCTATGCAAATTAGTTAATATGTATCTCAAAACACAAGTATTTTATAACTAAGTTAGCAGAATGTTAGGCTTTAAATGAAGCATAAACACAAACTTATTCTGATTATATGTAGCAAATATTTTTTGTTTAATGTCAATCCAACATTTGTAGCAGTAATATTTTATTAAAAGTTTCTACTTTTGTTTGTAATCAAAATAAAAATTGTTATTGCAAGTTAAAATAACTGAAGTAAAGTGGATATGAAATTTATCAAATATTCAAAATATTCATGCTGTATTACAGACTTTTTTTTTAATTACTGCTTATCCAAATTCACAATTCAACTGATGATTAAATTATCTTAATGTGGCCTGTCGGAAATCAAAACAGTCAAGTACCATAAGTTTGTGTTTTCCTTCAAAGTAATTCTTTATACAATTTCATAGTCAAAAATCTTTTTTAAAACAAAATATAGTTTTTGAGATTTGAAATGAAAATTTTGTTAATAAATTCAGAAGTTATTTAAAAATAAATTACATGTATTTTTAATTTTTTTTTTTTAAGTATGGTGTTTTTCAGAAGTTGATTAGTAGTGTTTTTCTTGGTGTTTTTTTTTATTTTTTATCTTCTTGAACAACTATTAAAATGGAACCTTTCATATTGTTAGTGTTAATGTGAGCAAACAAAATTGGAAGAGTTTTCTTTTTCTCAAGACATTATCTTCTTAGATGTTAATTTCAGATCCATAGCCAACATTTTTCAAATCACCTTGCTACAAAAACTAGTTTTTCAGATGATTGTTTCCTTATAGTATTAAAATATATAATTAATTTGCTGATGAATTCATAAATTTGAAAGTCATATCTTATGAATTCTTCAGTTTTATTCCAGTATGTTGGTGTTGGTTGGTGTTTAATGGCATATCAACCGTTGTGAGTTATTAAATGCCAAATCTTGATTTTTATGTATATGATTTGTTTAACTTTATAAGGGTAAATCCATGTCAAATCATCCAGGTCATATCACCCATACTCATCAATTTATCTGAAATTTTGTCCAAGTGTGGGCTATGTTAAGTCAATTAACCAATTTTAACTTAAGGATTTCTGATTTTTCATAGCAAAATCAATAGTTGGGAAAACCCTAATGTGACACTGCATCTATGACAAATTTTTTCTATTATCATTTTACATATATTGAACTAAAAAGTTTCATTTTTGCTCAGAACCAAAGCTACAACATCAATTACAATTTTACACTTTTATATTTTAAGCATTTCTGTTCAGCCATTGAATAAGGTACATATGGAGCAAAATAACTAAGAGTGCAATAGAAATGATCAGGATTAAGTTAGTGGTTGGATATATTTAAAATAATATAGAAACAATACATCAATCATATTGTCTGCAAAATTTTAACAATATAAAAAGCCCAATATTGGCACCACATTTCATTATGGAATTGAAATTGGAAGGTAATCCATGTGTATTGATAAATTAGTAGAAACAATTTTTATGTAAGATCTTTTATTAACTTCATGTGTATTGAATAATAGAAATAATTATGTTAGTTTGTTATTTTTTTATGGCCTATCAACCTTTGTGGACTATCTAATGCCAAATCTTTTTTTGTATATATGATTTGTAATCAAATACTTTGTAGGTAAATAATTTTCATTAAGTCAATGTGTATCAATAAATTGGTAGAAATAAATTTTGTTAGATTTTTCATTAACTTCATGTGCATTAATATATTGGCGGTAAATATTTTTGTTTGTTTTTATCAACTGGTAGAAATAATTTATCAACTTGCAAACAAATCATATGACCCATAGATGGATTGGTTGGTTGGATTTTATGGCATGTCAACCCTTATTGGGTTAATTTATGTTGAAGATATTTTTGTTTTATTCATTCTTGTTGGGTATTCAATCTTTTATTCAAACACATTTTTTTTTATCTATTTAACCTGAGAGTAATGGTAACAAAGAAGTACTCCACACTTCCCAGAACTCCAAAAATAGAACCTCACCAGTAGATGCAGTTTAGTATCATACCCAGGACACTGAGTTGGTAGAAATCATTTTTTGTCAGATTTTTCATTAACTTCATGCATATCAACAAATTAGTAGAAATAATTTTTATTAACTTCATGTGTATCAATAAACTGGTGGCTGACCATATTTTTTTTTTTTTTTTTTTTTTTTTTTTTTTAAATCAAGAATGTGTTGTTAGGCAATTATAAATAAAAATCAATTTATGTTATAAATTGATAGTTATTGATTATGTCCAGTGTTCTAGACAATGAAGTATTCCTTCTTACATAAAAAAGAGTGGCTGGATTCAAAATTCAAATAAAAATATATATGTTGGTTTCTTATACATTGATATCATAAATTTACATTCTGAGTTACCGAAATCAATAAAAAAAATGTCATGTTTTTCCATGGTGAATTGTATCAATACTCTAATAAATGATTTACATGATCCAATAGTAAATGTGTGTCCTAACCAGGACTTCTATTTAATATCTGTCTGTAGTGAAAATTGTATTTCAACTTCATGAGATGCCTTTGTCTATCCACAACAGACAATATTATTAAACATTGTATTCCACATATACTTGGCTCTCCAGTATAGAACATGATTTTATTTAAAGATTTTAGAACAATAATTCTGCAAATAATGAACATTCATAAAATTGGTGGAGTCATTTTTCTTTTCTTGCCAGCCATTCATTTTAAACATTCCAAATAATCCAATAAGTTTATTGGATTATTTGGTCTATTTCATATTCTTTATTTCCTTAAATGTAATAGTTACTGCTTACACAGCTCATTTTTCATGACCAGTATTAAATTGCCAAGTCAATTAATGCTGGTCATGAAAAATGAGCATTTCTTTCATAAACTGAATACAAATTCAGATAGTCATTTTGTCTCTCTCTTCAATATACAATTATATCATCAAAGTCAATTAAAACAAATGAAAAAAATATCTGCCAATATCATCATTTCACTATCATTAATAATGGATCAGAAATAAAGAATTAGTCTTAATCTCAGAAGTTTGTTTAACATGACAGTTGCCTTATTTGGTTTATTTATGAGGATTACCAACTGCAGTAATTCAAATCATATAGATATTCTTGTGTAATAAGACCATGTCACCTGAGATGGATTCAGGTAAAAATGATTTTATTGAATTGCAAATTGAATTCTATAAAGCAAGTTTTTCAAGTTCGTCAACATCCAAAATATTCAAATTATTTTCAATCATATGAACAAAAACCTTTGCCTGTAATTTCTACTTTTGTTCCTGAAGCACTTTTAGCTGAGATTTTTTGGGGTAAATTAATGATCATTTTCCAAGTGCTTTCAGATATAATTCTTATATTAAAATTTGTGTTCAACTGAAGTCTTACCGATATATTAATGTTTACATTTACAAATTTTATACACAAAGAAAAAGTACCTTCACTGGTTATTAATATTAGATTTTACTTTTCATCTGATAATTAGATACTAATTTTCTTGATTTTTGTCCGGTTGTGCCTCATAATACTACATAACATGCAATTTTTTTAACAAATAAAATTTTACAAATTTGGAGGTTTGTAATTCTTTTTTCAACTAGAATGAAGATCTCAATTTTCATTGTTCCTTTATCCTATTTACTCCTAAAGAATTAACCATTTCAATTTCATCCTTGTCACCAATAATTATATAATTTCTTTTTGTTACCAAATTGTTAGGAGATATTTGTGGCTAGATATTCATCCATATCATTGATAACGGTTTCCAACATTGTTATACTTTCAGTAGCCAACTATTTGTATTTTGTATGCTTTTTTTAATATAACTAATACAAACATTTGTTCATGGTACCCTGAACCAACATTTGTTCATGGTACCCTGAACCAACATTTGTTCATGGTACCCTGAACCAACATTTGTTCATGGTACCCTGAACCAACATTTGTTCATGGTACCCTGAACCAACACTTCAGTACAATGAACTGTTTAATTTGTAACTTGTTCTTGACAAAATGTTACAGTTGTCAATAGTTAATTTGCAAATATATATTTATTGCCAAGCCATTAAATAGAAAAATAAATAATGGATCTTTTACTAAGAATATTTTAATGAAAATCATAATTAGATAAATGAGCTAAAATCTTAGAGAAACAATTTTTTGTGTGAAAAATTATATTTGTGGAATACAAAGAAAAAGCACATATCTCACCTAAATTTCTTCATATTTTGTCGACTAAAAAATTGATTTTGGTTTGTTTGTTTGTTTGTTTGTTTTACGACATATCAACCACAGTGGGTCATTTAATGCTGGAAAAGTTTTGAAAGATTCGTAGCAATAATTTGGAAGAAAATTTTTTAAACTCAAATTTTTTTGTAAACAAATTTTCTATTTAACCCATAGATGGAACCCTAACAGGTACTACCACTCCAGGTCAGAGTGGACTGGGAGCAATGGTGAAGGGGTGCTCCACATTCTCCAGAACTGGAACCTCACCATCAGTTAGAGTTTAACATCATATCCAGGACATGAAGACCTTCAGCCACCGTCTTCTAGTACCCATATGATAAAAAGGGGTTGGGGCTTGCCATGAGGACAATGGAGTCAGAACAATCATATAGGTGCTAGGGCTTGACGTGACCAGCCAATTGATTAGAGGAGGCCTCTCTAAATAAGGGCCAAAGTGGGGTGTTGCATGTCATGGATTGCTCATTAGGGTAGGTTGATTTTTCACTGTTTTTAAATATCAAATTATCTCAAACAGCAAAAGTTGTATGTTGCTATAATAAATACTACCAAAAAAAAAGACCAGTTAAAATGCACTAAAAATCCTCGTTCTTCGCAAAATTTGGCTCAGAAATTGGTTAGAAAATTTTGCAATTTCAATATTTAAAACAGAAATTTATTTTACTAAGCTGAAACGAATAAGATATAACTAGAATTAAAATTGTAAATATTCCCTATCATTACCTCATTAATTAAGCGTAGCAGGGATAAGATTTTAAAAGACTGAAATCTATTTCCGCAAATGAAGGCAAAGTTTTGAAGAAAAATATTTTGTGGGGTAATTCTTTATGTTAATTTGCAACTTTTGCCACATGGGAGATATTACAGTTCCAAAATCAACCTACCCTACAGCTCATCCACCAGGATTCCGTCCTTAAGCATCACGAGTCGCCACTCACAGACAAAAGGTGACACCGTTGGGGGGGGGGGTCTTACCCCTCTGCAGAGGTGAAGTTGGCGTATTCTAAAGCCCCACCGACAGAGCTAATTGATTTTGGTACGTACATATTAACCATTAAAAATCCTAAAGCATCATCATGATTATTCAAATGAAAACATTTCAATACAAACTGAAATAAAGACTTTGATAAATTAAGATTTTTGTCGTTTTATAATGTAAAAACTTTGTAATTTCCTAAAAATTATGCCAACAGGTTGTTTTTGTTTTTTTTGTTTTGTTTTTTAATTTTTAGTATGAAAGAAACAAAATTTCAATGAATTCTTGATTCAATCACCAAAAGAAGTCTAAATCGAATTGACTTTTGTCAATAATATTCACCACTTCGGAATTCTTTAAAAAAATGCTTAATCACGTTTTGTGCGTGTAAATGCACAAGTTGGTAAAAAATTTTACCCTGAAATACTCTAAAAAGTATTTTAAATGTTTATTCTTTTTGATATTTGATTCGCCCCTTGAAATTAAGTGTACGAAGCTGGATTTTTAAAATCTTTGTAGAGAACCGCTAACACGACACATGTACAGACTTGAAGAACCGATGTCATCATGAAATTTAAGAGAAATCAATCGTACTATTTTTATTTTTATTTTTACCGAGGCAGCTTAGTTATGTTGCTACCCAGGTCAGTACTGACATAACTGAAGACCATGGACTAGAAACTTTGATTCAGTTTTACTGATTATGATTAGGTATGGATTGTGCGGCGGCCATGTTTGTTTACACTTACAGTATTACACATATAAGAGTTTGGTTGCGCAGTAAGAAAAAACAAGCAAATTTTGAAATACTTGAGAGTCAAATTCAGCCTAATGTAAATAAATTAATTAATTAAAAAATAAAAAAATAAATAGGTTTAAAGTTAGAGGTAGTTTAAGAAAATAAATATATTTTACTCGTGCAAATGTGTACGTAAGCATGGCTGAGTGATGCGAACCTAACATAACCTCTTTTCAAAGTGAGTAAAAATGATCTTTAAAAAATAGAATTACCACTCAGTTTTAATGAAAATTTCATATTTGAACATTCAATTATCAGGTAATAAAAATTGTAAAACAAAACTAAGTGTAATTACCTGCTAAAAGTAAATAGATAAGTTTAATGTAAGAAGTGTTCTTTTATTTTTAATGAATGTAGTAAAACACTATTACTAATTAAATATTGACATTGTATTGCTTGTACGGAATAGCTCACTCATCCATGAAAATTTGCATTTTGTTTTTAACATATGATATATATAATACTTACATTCACCGTCTAGATAAGAGTAAGTTTGTCATTTGCTTCATGATTTAACTGAACAGTTATGTCCCAAAATTACATCTTCAACTAGCTATAATTCGGCCATCTGACATTTCTTTATTATTTCCCCCTCCCCCAACCACGAAGAAATTGTAGAGTTATGGGAAACTTGTAACTTAACTATATATTAGATAAATATTTTACATTAAAACAAAATTCTTTATTATATTGACCAGAAAACAAAAAGGTCTTAATAAAGATTAAGTCTATATCAAAAGGAGTCTGCTGTTTCCAAGTTAAAAATATTTTAATATCAAATACTAAGTGCGGTGATATTAAATCAATGACAAAAAAGAAGAAAAGAAATGGTGGAACGATGTTTACTAAAAACACCCCGCTTTAGTTAAAAGATAACTCGAAACAAACCTTTTATTCCAAGAATGTCAAGTTTGGCTTAATTTCATAAAATGGAAAAAAAATAAAATACTGAATTTTATAACAACATTACAATCTAATATTTTCAGAAACACCATCGATAAAGCTTAAAGTTATTATTATTATTACGGTTATAGAAAAAATAAACTAACAAGAAATTATTATTTGAAAAAGCAATAAAAGTTTTATGGGAATAAAAAACACTTTTCGGTAGAGAAAATGAAATGTAATTTCATCGTCATTAAAAAAAAAAAAAAATAAACACTAGTCTCCATTTTAAGTTTAGCTTAGTATAAAGTAGTAGGCCACTAGTGTTTACAAGTAAAACTGAGATTTAAGAACCAAATAATTACTATAAGTACACAAAATCAATAATTTGTCTAAAAACAAGAAAAGATTATATCTTTTTAAGACTACACAGATAAATTTTATTTAAAAACTCATCTCGATGCACACGAGATCAATTCTCCCGACTTGGGTGTGGCGATAGGGTAAATGTAAAACAAAACATCTTTGAATAATGACTAATAAATGTAGTAGTGGCTTTTATTTATTTATTTATTTGGCATACCAAATTAGAAACAGAGTGGAAGAAAAAGAATTAAACGACTTGGTTAAGATTTGTGATTCAAATATGGGGATTGATGGTTAGTTAATCTACAAAACAAAAACATGTGGGCGGTTGAAATAATTACATAACTGAAGCATGCAGTCTTAAACACAGAAAAAATACTTTTTTTTTTCTTGTCAGTAGTGAATACACGACATACTGAATCATTGTGTTCAAACATCAGTTGTCATTGATGTCGGTTCACATTTTCTCCATTTACTTGTGTAGGTATGTCACGTTTGTACTATTGTACTAAAAGTTACTTTGAATCTTGTGACAATTCATTCAAAAACTTTTTTGTTCAATAATTCATAGAACTCGCAAAGGAAGTTTAAGGTGGGGCTCGCAAAATAAAAGATATTTATCCTGTTCCAAGCCGATGTAATTAGCTTTAATAAAGTTGCGATCTATAGTAAATGATTTTTTAATTACACAATAAATGAGAATAGTGATGTAATGTGTACTTACTGTGACACAAGCCCTGTTTAAACTGACAGCACCCCTACATCCATAAGCAGTTTCAGTGACGGATTTGAAATAACTGAATGTACCATCTTTTAATACGATATATCTATCCTGCCATCCATGTAGGTAGTTTGTCCATTTGCTCAAAGTTCCATGTTTTTCAATCAAGTGGCCTTCTTCTTCAAATTCATCATTTTCTTCATCATCGGTAAAACTAAGTACATCCCTCTCTTCCGACATCTTGCTGCATGGATCTCTACTCACGTATTCTAAATATTACAGTCGTTTATTAACAATCGGCAATTCACACTTTCATGTAATGACAACAAATCAGAGATAAATTAGAAGTCGACAACACCTCTGAGCTCACAAAAAGTAACTGAAAAAAAATACTTCCTTAATGCAAACAGACATCGGAAATGCGAATGCCAGCTTCGAAAGGAGCTAGCTCCATATTGAGTGAACACATGACGTCAAAGTCTGCGCCCCAAACTCAATGCTGAAGAGCTACACAAAACCAAGGGAGGTAATATTATCAAATTCGCATTTCTAGAAAAAAAATTCTTTAAAATATAGTCATCAAAATATAATATCAAAAAAGAAGAAAGAACATTTTAATTTATAGTTTCCTCATAATGCTTTTATTAATTAGAATGTAGTATAAGTTTTAAGAACATTCTAATTGATTCATACCTTACTTCGTGGATTTTTTATTCAATATTAAAAAAATCTGTTAATGCGACAAGTTATAAAGGATGAAAAGAACTCTCAAAAAGCAGTCATAACTAATGTTATTGATAATTTAGTGTTTATTCACATCAACTTCACAACAATGTTATATTTATTTTTTTATACTTTGCAAATTAGTTGCATAAATTAGAAAAACGATTCTGTTCTTTTTTAATTCCATGTGTTAAGATAACTTTGTGGTTTTGTATGATTGACTATTGCCAACAATTATAACTCAATTTAGAAAGGAGTGAAGTACTGTTCCCATGACGACTAGTTGGTAGTCAGGGTTAATTGGTAGGTTAAATAGTAAGCAAGCAGGTTGTATGAAAGGAATATGATTCAGCCAAAGGTCAACTGAGTTCAAATAGAGTTGGGTAGTATTCAAATAATGAAAAGAGAAAAACAAAATTATAAGATTCATAAAAGATTTATATATGTTACAAACATCACTAATGCTGATTGCTAAACCCCTAAGCCAGGCATGTATCATGGCCATATGGAACAGCAATGAATGAGACCAAATAATGTAGGGTTTTAAATACCTCCTAACTTTATTAGGTATTTAAAACAACAGAAACAAGTAGACAGATCACAGTACACATATGATAACATGCAAACTGGTGAATATACAAAAAGGAGTCCTTACTGTTTGCACATGAAGAATGCCAGCCTAACAATAATGCAAAAAAGTCCTAACAAAAGACACAAATAGCAAAAGGGAGCCTTTCCTGTGATAAAACTAAGCAGACATTTCCTGGGATACAAAGGAACCAAAATGGAGTATCTCCATTAAAATCTTCAGGAAACAAAGGGGGCATTTATCTCAATGGGTCTGACAAGTTTTCTCTCTAATTTCTAGTCTGCATCCAGAGAATGTTGAGTTTGCTATACTTTTATCTTTACTTTGTGTTTTGCCTGGTTAAAGGAAATAATGAATGCAGCTATGGAAACATTCCTGGCTTGGAGGTTTGGCATTAGCAGTGTTTGTAACAATGCATTAGTTACAATGTAATTAATTAGTGGTGTACAGATTATATTACTTCATATAAAAACAAGAGATACATGGTACCAGAAATGGTAAAGTTATCTTCCCTTATTTTTTGTAGATATATATGTTGCTTTGCTTTCTTTTTAACATAGTCATTGATCAAAGCAGCATATAAACTTTCTATTGTATCTAAAGATATGAATTTCTTTTATCTAACTTCAATGAAGAACCATTCAATCAATGTTTTACTTTATAATGAACATGAAGTGAACTGTTGCATTGTGATGGAGCACATTACTTTTTTTCTATCTCTAAAAATGACTTGTATGGTATTTTCTCTTGTGTTATTACTTTTGTCTAAATTCCAATGAATTGTAAATATGTTAAATTTACAATCCTGTACCTGTTCTTTTCATATAAACTGTTTTTATCTTTTGTTATTTGGATTACCAAAGGAAAAATGGTATTACTCTGGCTGCAATCAAATAGTGAAAAGATTTTTGAATTTGTATGTTACAAAATTTGAGTTTGTGTATTAGAATTTTGTAATCATTGAATATTCTCTGCTGGAAAGGAAATTGGACAATAGGAGTTTGTATGTTCATATTCTTTTAGAATAAAGGGAAATGTAATAAACAAGATAGAAGAAATAATAGTTAATAATAATTCTTGCTTCTGAATGTTCCTCTGTTGGAGTAGTATCATCAGTAGTAATGAATTGTAATTCATAGCCTGATATATATTGTATAATATAAATTCATGATGCATATATATTTCAACTTTGTTACTGCAAAAATCAGTTTCTGTTTATATCATTTTAGTAGGTTTGCAAGAAAGTACAATTGATATCTTTTTTGTTGATTGTGATCAATCAAAACAACTTCTAAAATAAAGAATATAAATATTCATATTTTCAAAAAATAAAACTACAAGTAATAATAAAGTTGATACTCAAAATTGGAAACAAAAACAGTATCATCTTACTTTGCAACTATCAAAGACTACAGACAGGGTCTATACAGTCCATGATAGTAAGAAGCGGGCCTGGAAGTACTTGGGTAGCAGGTGCACTCTCCAGGAACCCACACAACCCTGGAGCTGTCTTCAGCACCTGAGAGAGGAGGCGACACACATTAGGGTAACGGGGACTCAGGGAATTCCAAACAACCCCTGTCAAACATCATAGGAAGAGACCTATTTGACACCCGCGAGTTATTCCCCCAATGGAGATTTTCCCTGCCACAACCATGGAAAAAGAGCTAGCAAGGACTATGGATAGGGTCCACACAGTCCTTTGGGATCCAGCATGCCTAAGAGGCACAGGGAAAAATAATGGTTGAATGGAACCAAATTAATCCATCTCCCTCTTAAGATGACTGACAACAGGTCCATTCGGACCGCCTCCCACCAATCCCACTACTGGGATACTTTGAATGCAGCTGCCACAGAAGCTCAAGCAAAGGCTATGGTAGCCAAAGCTTGTTTGGCCTCCATTGATGAGGAACTCAGGATCAAGATGCAACTGGAGAAGTTGCATCTGGAAAAGGTGGTTGCTGCCACCATCGCCGAAGCTGACACATTGAAGGCTGCTGCCAACAGACCCAGGAGAGCACCTAGGCACAGTCCGGCAGCTAGCGATGGACCAACAGGTCCTAGACTTAACATCCCCACAAGGGACCTGACAACCCCACTCCCAGCAACCAAAGCTGCACCCACAAGTCAGCTTTGGAACCGAACCAGGCCAGAGCTTCAAACTCCCGAAGAGAAGCCCTGGACATTGCACAGCAGGGAGACGAACTTAAAGCCTCCCTAGCCGTCTTCAACAGAATGCTAGCCGCCAGACTTGGTGTCCCCATCATGGGTGAGGCATCAACTAGTATGAGCGCACCCTATTCCCCTTCTTCACCCTCTACTGGCCAGATGCCACCTCCATACCACTAGTTCAGAAAACAGGCTAATGTAAATCCCCAATCCCTCAACTGGTCAGAGGTGCCTGCAGATCCTGAATCCGGCAAAACTACCGACCAGCACAATGAACCTACTTTGCCACATCCTGACCCAGTCAATTGGCTAACACAGCCTCCCAACCTAATGCAAGCAGCTATTTCAGTTCCCAGGATGCTTCCAAGCCATCTCTTCAGAAACCCACTAAGTCCGTCAAAGAAATTCCAAGCCAATTTCTACTTGGCGCTCCAGACCCTTATCAACACAGGGTCACACAGAATCTATAGCTTTGTCAGCACCAGATCCAGCACCCTTGTCAACACCAGGTCATACAGAACCTATGGCTTTGTCAGCCCCCAACCCTGCACCCTTGTCAGCCCCAGGTCACATACCTGTACCTGCATCCAATCCTATAACTTTGTCAGCCCCAGATCCAGCACCCTCGTCAACACCAGGTCATACAGAACCTATGGCTTTATCAGCCCCCAATCTTGCACCCTTGTCAGCCCCAGGTCACATACCTGTACCTGCATCCGAACCTATAACCCGGTCAACATCGGGCCATACCGAACTTATGGCCTCGCCAGACCCAGGACCCTTATCAACACAGGGTTACACAGAATCTACAGCTCTGTCAGCTCCAGATCCTCTGCCCTTATCTACACAGGGTCACATAGATCCAGCACCCTTGTCAACACCAAAACACACGCTCGCAACAGCACCAGAACCTATGGCCTTGTCATCATCAGCAGAGCAAATGCTCTCCCCTACACCAAGATCTGTACCCATGTCAGCTCCTAGCTCCATGCCTTCCCCTACATCAGGACTCATCCCCTCTACATTTGGTTTGCTCCAACAGCAAGCATGGACAGACTCACCCCACCAAACAACTCCCAAATCTAACGCAACTCTTGCATTCACACAAAAAAGCAGTTCAGACAGTAATTCAGATTTCAGCCCTGATGAAAGGTCAAATAAAGTCCCACCAATGAAAACTGCCCCTTTAAAGAAAACCTCTCAACCTACGACAAAACACTCTTTGAGTAGTGATTCTTCAGGCAGTTCTGTAGAATATACACCTGAACCAAAAAATACTGGTTCCAAAAATGCCACAAAAATTGGTAAACCTTCCAGCAGTCGCAGTGACCCCAGTTCAATCAACGCCACCAAAACCCCAAGAACTTATACAACCGCAACTCCTTTGATGATTCACATTTCCCTAATGATATCCAGCCGCCAGAGAAATGGCTGGAGTGACGCAGCGATAAATATAGAAAAGACTATGGCTTTACTGCCACCTTTACCCCCTGAGGTAAAATGCACTTAGCACTTCTCATACTCACACTTGCTGCACCTGCGATGGCCTCAACCCTTGCGGTGGACAATCCTTCTCTACCACTGGACACTTGTTGCACTAACCCAGGCCATACAAAGCCTGCTTACTCCTTACTGTCCCTACGACTCCCTTCCGTCAGTCTATCTTTGTTAGGTTTGATATCAATATCAAGACGGGGAGTGTCTTGGCTAGTAATTACGATTCTGCAGTAAGGGTTAAGCCCCTTAGACCATCTCAGTTATTTCTCATAAATAGGATACATTTATGCCTTTGACCGGTCATTTCCAGTTGTGAGTCAGCGGGAATTTCAAGTCTCTTTTCCACTTCTCTCGGCATGACAAGACATGTTCACCGACACCTCTATCCATCTCAGAAGAGTATTATAGGCAACCCAGTAAGATAGATTTCACTTATCTTCTTTTCCTAATTTACATAGCTACTTGTTTACTGCTATTTTCTACTATTTTATTTTATCTAAGTTGTCATGCTGATAATTTCTCTCAGATACCTTTCTCTCCGTATTCTATGTAAGACCCTTGTCTTTTCATATTATTTTTTCTTATTTGCCTCTACCCCAAGGGTACTAGTATTTACCGTGTATTATTATTCTCCCACACTTACTGTTGTCTTTCTCTTAGTAAGTTACGTTCGTATTCCCTAGCCCATGTTGAAATAGCATTATTCCAAGAAATAATTGCTACCTTCACCGCCACCTCAGCATAAATATGTCTGTTTGACCTCGGCCATTACTTAGACCTTTTCCGTGGACATTTGTCTCAGAAACACCTTGCCTTCACGTTTTCACCTTGGCGTTGTTTCCTACTCCCAGTAAGAATTATTGCCTCCTCTCACTCATGTTCTTAAATAGCACTATTCTGAGTGAAACGTGCCTACTGGACCTATGAGTTTACTGCTTATTGCCTCCTCCTCCCTCTGTTGCTGCTACAGCTATTACTGTTGTTATTATCATTGCTATGTTATCTGCCTGTACTACTTGTGTCCCTTATCCGTTCCCTGTAATTCTTATAATTACCTTGCCTTTTGTAACCTTGATTTGCCTTGTTATTTGCTGTGTCTGTTACTTGTTTCTTTTCTTATTTCAGCTTCTTACCTTCTACTGAATAAAGACATTTTAACTATACCCACGGTTATTTGTGTTTCATTGTTGAAGAGGTTAACCTACACGCGATTAGATTGTCTCAACCACCTGGCAATAGGATTAGACATAACATTAAGAGGCGTGATAATCTTTATTATAAGTAAGAAAATAAATCCAGTTCCATGATTGAGAAAAAAATGACTGAGGAAAATACAAAGGCTATTGTCTTATTATTTTCATCAGTCATTTTTAGGGATACAGTTACACTTTCCCATTTTTGATTGAACCTAAAATCTATTTAGGTTATTTTCTCATATAGATCTATGTTACAAATTAGTTTATAAGTCTCAATTAATAAGGTTTATTCATTCTAAGAATTTTATAATTTTTATATGCCATGATTTCTGCTATTTGCTTTTGGCAATTGAACCTGGTTAAGTTCTTATAAAATTCAAGTCAGTTTCAATTTGAACTTTCTACACATGTAAATCACTAACTACTATATTTCACCAACTGGCATATATAACAATTTACGACTCAGTACAAAGGTAATATATATAATTTACAGATTTTTGTCTATTAAACCTGTTTGTTACAAGTTCTATACACGTAATTCCATGTCAAATCATCCAGAAAAAAGTAAAATTGTCTCCCACACTCTTCAATTTTTCTGAAATTTTTTTCCAGGTGTAGACTATGTTAAAGTTAGACAATCCTCAAAATTTTCAAAAAAATTGAAGAGGGTGGATGACATGGCCTGAATTATTTGACATGGAATTACGCATACATGTATAAGAATCAGACATGTGTTGATATTGGGTGAGTCTTTAGAGTTAATCTCCAAATATGACTAAAGTAATAAAACAGATCACTTTCAAAAAATGCCAATTTTGTTAATACTGGTATCAACATTAGTATTAACAAAATGATCACTATTAATAATGGTACTGAAAGGTTTGATATTATAACATTAATTGACCCAAGAAATGAAATACACAACATTGTTCCATGATCAAGTAGTGTATAAAATGGAGTAGCAAAAATGGTGAAAAGTCTTACTTGAGTGGTGGTTTAGCCGAAACTAAATCTGTTGCTGAGGAGGGAGAAAAAGTCTCTCTTCTGTACAATGAACAGAGATTAAAAAAAGAAAAAAAGAAAAAAAGAGACATACCTTCCTCAGTTGAAGAACCAGTATGAAAATGGTGAGGCATCTTTACCTTCAAAATGGTGAGGCATCTTTACCTTCAAAATGGTGAGGCATCTTTACCTTCAAAATGGTGAGGCATCTTTACCTTCAAAGATGAAAAACGGACAAGAAAGGATTCTCACATTCTCAGATAACAAAAGATTCTGAGATTCTTGTGTATAAAAGAAAATCTAAAGGATGACAATTATTTATCATCTCCCTTACAGGTTATTCAGATATGCAGTAACGAATCAAGATTAGGTGTGTGATTAACTCAGAAAGACCATAACACACGACTTGCTCACTGATAAAGCAGATTTCACAGCCACTTTACAACCACATTGTGGCAATTTATTTTGGGGCACATGTGCGTATGGTCAAATAGGCCAATCACAACCCTCCTGGAGGTCATGTGACGATAGTTATAAAAGTAAGGAGCTCAAATGGTTGCCCTTTTATTTGCCACTACTTGAAGTAGCAGTTCTTTGATACAACATTGTAAGACATTGCATCTTTACAAGTTGAGGAATGGCCATGTGTTGCTTCTATGAGCAGTTTGTGTGTCCTCTGGTTTGTTGGTGGGTTTATTCATTCTAAGAATTTTATAATTTTTATATGAGGAATGAAGAACAGTACACTATATTCACTGGACCAATGGTCAAGCATGTGTGTTATGGCCAAATCCCAGATACACGTGTGCTAGATGGCTGCCAAAAGACAAGAAAGAGGGAACTGAGTATACTAGTGTATCTATATGCCTCATTAGTACTGCCTATGGTGCTTTCTAATTGGTCAAAGGGGACATGTGACCTGTACAGACATCTTGTCTGTAGAATAAGCAGACTGTGTTTAGTGTGAACAGTGTGACACAATACGAGTATGTCAACTAGTAGATATAAGCCTTTACAAAATTCTAGATATAATGTGTGAGCGAGCAAAAAGATCATTCACTCTATTTAAAAGAAAATAAATTCTATTTCCCAATCTGTTATAGACAGGGAAGAGAGAATTGTCTCATCGCATTAATACTATCTCACTGCTGAGCGATAATTTTAACTCCCCCCGTTTCACTAGTGGAAACAGCAAACACATATCTAACTGTATTGACCTAATATTGACAGCACATGACTGGAGTTGTAAGAGTGCTTGCGACCCCTGGAATTCGCGCCCCTAAAAGGGACAGCAGTTTAGCCTGTTGCTATGATGACTCACCTTAGATTCTCCCACCACGAGACGAGAATCCACACTGTTGGAGAAATTCTATCTTTGGGAGCAGATGTGTCAGCTTTAATCTCCCATATTTTGCCCTTACCCAAGACGAAGGGACGAAATAGATTTTGGTACTCTAAGAATGCAGCGCTGTCCAAAAATCATATATTTTCAATAATAACTAAAGAGAAAAACGTTTTATCGTTGAATGTTGGACATCTGATTAAAGAAAAGAAAAACAATTGTGAAAACGCATATGCCACTGAGAATACAATAAACTTCATTTTGTCTGAATCATCCCAAGGACTTTGATGGATGTCCAGCACATATAAAAAAAAGGGAAAAAAAAAGAAACAGAAATTGAATGTTGAATGTTTTGAATTGCTCGTTTGCACATATATGATAAAATAGATACTTATTCAATATCTCCTCGTCCTCTATTCACTATATTTTTTTGTTTGTTGTTTTCCTTTTTCTATTCCTTTATTGTCTGTATATTTGTAAATAAAATTGTTGCTATCACCAAGGCCTTGTCTTATTGTCTTTCATTGTCCAGCAGACACATTCTGTATTACTCCCTCATATACATATCGAAGTGTGAGAAGGAGAATTCCCTGTCCCTTGCATTTTTTTTATTTATATATATTTTTTTTTACACTCAGGATCTCTTGCTTTTTTTTATTATTATTATTATTCCAGCACACTTGTTGTACCTAACGAGTGTGTGCACGTAACAACAGGTATCATCTTACTTTTTGGACCTTGACAAAGAGCCATGAATCAGGGCAAAATTTAACTTAGAATATAACACCAACAAATTTCAATCTCCAGCTAGAACCCTCAAGAAGAGAGGTTACACAATCATCATACCTGAGAGACAATTTAAAATGACACTATTGTCATACCAATAAGGACAATCAATTTCACCTATAAAAGAGAGGGTGCTGCATTCTCATTTAATGTATACTCTCTATCTACTTCCTGAAAGAGTAGAGTCCCACATGATACCCTCTCATACAGTGGGGCATCCCACCATAGTGTAATGGTTAGTAAGCTAGTCTACCAGATCCATTACTACTGAATAGTGAGTTTCGATCCCCACTGGGTGCCCCATACATACTATTATAGAAACAATACTCCCCATTGCAGTGGGATTCCAATTACCATCAAATTGGAAGACAAAGGCAACAAGCAAGCCATAACTCAATACAGTTCCTGCATTGTCACAAACCTAGTGTAGAATGATAGATTATTTATCTAAACACCATAACCACACAGGGACCAGCAGTCAATCAGGACCCAAGGAATGGTATCACCCAGATGCAAGTATGGAATATTCCTGAGTGATATAAATACCAACTGTTTTATGTACAAATTCACTTATGCTTAGTTAATTGTTGTTGTTGTTCAACAGTGTACTCACTTCACTCACTTCACCAACCATCTTGTGTCACATCTTACTCATTGTAAACAGGGTGGGTAAATACCTACCCTCTCACCCAGTGACGGCTCTAGTACAGACAGTGCTAAGCTGCAGTACGAACCTCCCCACCACCACCACCACCACCACCAATGAAAATGATGAATGATGTGACTCTTCTATCAAAGCATTGTATTAGACAAAAAAAAAATAATGAGATTCTAAACTAAACTAATTTCTAAATATTTTTAATATGATAAGAATAAATAAAAGTTCTGGTAAACAATAATTGATAAAAAGTTATTTATATAAATTTCAAAGCTACAAAACTGAGGCCTTTCACGTTATGTCAGTTATGTGAAGTCACTAATATTATCAAGATGGACACTCTAGCCATAAAGTAACAAATTCATGTAAAACTCAATTTGATCAGTAAAATCCTAGTGCCAGTAGTAAGTGGGGGATTGATAAAACATTTGAGTTAGAAATTATGTATTCATAATTATCTTTTACTTCATCATAAATGTTATGATATACCACAATATATCTTAGATGAAAGGCTGCACTCTTTGCAGCCTATCACAATAATAAAATAAAGTTGTCTCCCTTTTAACCTAAAGGTTCATTTAATTTAGTAAATGTTGATAAAAGATACATTAAAAATAATTTTTGTTCTGATAAACTAATTATATGCGAATATGCAAATGAGGGAGATAACTAATTTGGGGGGAGAGGGGGTTTCATGTTTTTCATCTGGAAAAAAAGCTTACACTGGAACAAAATCTACAGGGGCCTACATATGAAAAAAATTTAATCTAGGAAAGTTACACTGCATACCCCAAAAAATGTAAGAAAAATTAACAAGACAACAAGGATACATGTTTGAAATTGTTGTTGCTGTCCCCAGAGTAAAAATCCAGATATTTTGAAATACAAAAAGGAAAAAACTCATTTGTAATCATGGCAACTTTATCTACCATAAATGAAAAAGAACAATCGTTAGTTATAATTGTTAAATATATACAAATATTGCGCATTTTTAATAATAGATTTTTAGATAGATTAAATAAATCTTTATTCATGACAAAAATATTGTTTACAACATGCTACCTTCCAGACATTTAAAATTAACTATTAAATTTTTAAGTGAATAAAAATAGGTCAATTGAATCAGAGAAAAGATTTTTGCATCAATTCAAAGAAAAATGTTGTTTTAACACTATGAAATGAGAAAACATGCTACAAAAATTATTTTTTGAATTTTGAAAAAAAAAACATTTAAATTTCACAATAACTTTTTTCGGGTGTTGACATTTAAAAAAATTCATGTGTTCTTCTGGTTTTGATCTTTCCAGAAATGTTAAAATTAGGGACTGGAAAAATTATTATTCAAATAACCAAAGGTTAAAAAAAAAAACATATGTTAATTAATGAAAAAAAAAAAATTCTTTTGAAGTTTTTTAATAGAATAAGCTATTAATTATAAAATCAATTCCTTAATGAATAAAGTGTTGAAAATTTAAATACAATTGGACAATTCCTTGAATTTTTGTAATTATTAAAATTTAAAAAAGGGAAAAAATATCTTATTACATCCCTTTAGTTAAATTAGGTCAAAGCATAACTGATTGGTCTTAAGATTGAGATCAAACTATAGCATTTGCTTTACTTCAGTTCAGTTGTCATAATCAAAAAGAAAAAAAAGAAAAAAGAGGTGAGCTATATCTCACTGGAAGCTCACCCTCGCGTCACCATTGAAGTCCTCCGTGCTCCTCCCAGATATACAAACCCAACACATCTGTCACTCCTTCATTTTGCTCTAGGTCCTTGCAAGTCAGTCAAAATCACTCAAGATGCACCTTCACACACACTCTCATTAATGAATATGTTGTAGACATATGAAGAAGTGGTGTCATTGATGATTTCATCTTGTTCAACCACGGCCTTGATAATGGACTGCATGATCAGTGGTGCCATGTTCAACCTAAATCCCAAGCAGGTAAGGCAATACCTAATCTTCACCACTTGGAATTGCCACAAGGACTTGTCAATGTGAATTTGTAAATAAGTCCAGTGCAGGTCCACCATATCAATATTTGACCTGTTGTCATTCTCTCAGCTTTTGAGTGCAATCATCTGCACTGATTGTATAAGCATCCACATGCTCATTGAACTCATGGAAGTTCAAGACTGGCCAAACCTTGTTTGTTCTCCTGCAGTATGGCCATCAGTGGGATTAGACTCTTCAGGGTTCCAAGCTCATTTTCACGGTATGAAAGCATGCAGCCAAGTCTGCAGCTTGTGATTGTACACTTCTTGGAGATGTTTGGGAGCAGGATATTCTGATAGTCTTTTTTTAATGTGACTGGTCGCCAGACCACTTTCATGATGCAATCCAAATCCTTCTACTTGTGTCATATTCTGCACAGAAATCAGGTTCGCTGATTGTGATGGCAGCACAGGACGGTTTGTCAGATTAGTGAAAACTCACGTCAGAGATACTCCGCCAACTGTTTGATTGTGTCCAATCCAAGCAACAGATCAAACCCCAGTAACTTCCCATCCACAACTAGAACTTTGACATTGATGGGAAGGCTGTTGGACTACTCCAATTCCACAGCAACTGAGCATCTTTCCACCCACAGTAAACACTTTCACCTCCTCTCATTTCCATGTCTGACAGCATGTCCTGCGTATAAGCAACTGTGCACAATCCACTAGGGCAGCATACTACATCCCATTTATCTGCAAGGTTATTGCAGGCAGCACTCTGCTCAGATGAGGTTTGGGGTGGAGACTAGCACTGAAATCTTGCCCCCTTGCTCATTTCCCAGACAGTTTCGAGCTATATGACCCTGCTGCGTGCACTGGTAACATGTGATGGGTTTTTCGGGGCTTGAGCTTTTGCATCATGCAAGACAGTCTCAAGTCACATGATTGGGCCCATTACACACATAGCATTTCATTTGTGTGGAGGCATCCTTTGTCTAACAACGTGGTCATTATGCCACACATATTTACATATTTACATTATTCTCTATTTAAAAAAGGGTTTTTATTGTGCTGATGGCACTGATTTTATATTTCAAAAGGGGTGGGCAGTGTAGATTATGAGTTATCTACCTCAGACTGTTTCAGTTGAAGGCACTCTTTAGGAAAAGTGTTAGAAAGTTAGTTTTGTATCATACTACATATACAATGATCATCCACCATTAGAGTGACTGCCATTAAACAGCCTATTGACATTGGTAGCGGATCGAGACCCAGTTGTGGGATAATTTATATTGTTTTGTGTTTTACACATTGCCACCTATACTGCATCTCAAGATGGTGAACCAACAGGCTTTAAAATTGCCACCATTTTGCAAAACGAGGATTTCTACGGAGAATGGAAACATGGCTTAACAGTATGGCAACTCCAGACTTGCCTAGAAATAAACAGGGCCCAGCAGTTTTTCTCACTTTAACTGGACGAGCAAGAGATTGTATTAGAGACCTACAACTTGAGGAAATTAGTCATGAAAATGGGGTGCAGAAAATAACAGACAAACTGGATACACTATTTTTAAAGGACAAAAATATTCAGGTTTATTTGGCTTTTAAGGAATTTTATGATTACAGGTGTCCTTCCGAAGTAAGTATGATCAACTTTTTGATCAAATTTGAATACTTATATCACAAACTAAGTAGTTATAAGCTTCAATTGCCAGAAGGTATATGCGCCTTTTTTCTATTAACAGCTGCAAATATGTCTGACAAGAACAAGCGACTGGCTCATGCTATGTGTGTGTCTATGACTTATGAAAATATGAAATGTCCAATTAAAAAGATTATTTGTATCACAAACAACCAACTATGCATTAAAGGTGTAATTTTTATGCGGATTAAGGTTGGGGATAAGGAAACCAGACAAGTCGTGTATGTGTCTGAAAACACCTCAGGATTTTACTTGTCTGAGTCAGCCTTAAAGGATTTGGGACTAATCCCTCATAATTTTCTGAGCCAAACATCGAGAGGAGGAATGCATCGTGCGTATGTCCTTGAAGAAGGACAGTACCAGACAAACCAGTTAGGATCCTGTTTGCACCTACTGTAAGTAATAGGAACTGTTTGGAACAGTGGATACGAGAGTACTACAAGTCAAGTGCATTTAATACCTGTCCTCACCAACCATTACAGGTTATGACTGGAAGGCCACTGGACATAACGTTTACCTGAGAAGCAAAACCATCAGCAGTGCACACACCCATTCTGGTCCCTAATCATTGGAAAAAGAGGGTGAAAGAGGACCTAGACGTGGACGTCAGGTTGGGCATCATCAAGCCAGTACCAGCAGGCATACCTACACTCTGGTGTTCAAGGATGGTAGTCGCACCAAAGAAGGATGGTTTGCCCAGTTATCGGTACCTAAAAGCACCCCAAGGTTTCCATACATCAATGATATTATGGTGGACATACCCAGAAAGATCCGCTGCATCGATGACACCCTTCTCTGGGATGGAACCACAGAGTCTGCCTTCTGGCACACACTGGACTACATTACCCACTGTGGTAGAAATGGAATTGTATTTAATCCTGATAAGTTCCACTTTGCAGGCAATGAGGTCAAATTCTACGGCTTCATAATAACGGCTTATGGTGTAAAGCCAAGTAAAAAAATGATGGAAGCCATTCTCAACTTCCCTACCCCCACAAACATCACAGGTGTAAGGTCCTGGTTCAGTTTGGTCAACCAGGTCTCGTACACATTCTCACAGGCCAAAGTTATGGCTCCATTTCAAGAATTATTGCATATGAAGGACCGAATATTTTATCGGGACAATACACTAGACAATCTTGTTGAAGAATCAAAGAAGCACATCGTTCGAAAGATTGAGGAGGGGATGAAAACATTTGAGAAGAACTGGGCAACATGTCTATCCACTGATTACAGCAAAACTGTCATCAGGTACTTTCTCTTCCAGAAGCACTGCCAATGTCTGACGAAATCAGGACCAAACTATGGAGAGAACCACTGGAAAATAATCCTGGCCGGATCAATATTTACAAAAGATGCAGAATCCCGCTACTCTCACATAGAAGGTGAAGCTCTGGTATTAATATACAGGTTAGAATCCTGCAGAATGTTTTTACTGGGATGTCCAGACTTACTGGTCACAGTGGACCACCAACTGCTGGTCAGAATATTCTCAGACCAAGAACCCTTGCCTATTTTCTTTCAAAGAATGATCCTTGATGTACAGGTTCTGGATTAAGCACGTCCCAGGCAAACTTAACACAGCATCTGACTGCACCTCAATATATCCAACATCACCAGAGCAAGGTGGAACAATAAATATAGATGCTATCCAGCAGATCGACCAGACCACGAAGACATCGGTCATTGCAGCATACACGCACAATCCCAAACTACGAGCCATAACCTGAGACAGAATTGTGGTGGCTGTAGCTACCGACGAGGGATGTCGAACATTGGCATCATACATATAAGACAGATTCCCAAAATCACGTCACGATCTACCGTAAAAAATCTGGCAATTCTGGCTGATAGCAGACCAACTGTATTGCCTCAAGGGGGAGCCCATAAAAGGGGATAGAATCCTGGTACCAAAGCAGCTCAGAGCAGAAGTACTAGAAGCACTGCACTCCATGCACCAAGGCGTGAATGAGATGATGGCCAACACGAAACAATGGTTATTTTGGCCCGGTTTAGACCCCAGAATCAGACAGATGAGAGCACAGTGCCAGAGATGCAACCACATCACCCCATTCCAGCCCAAGTAACCACTGATGCCACCTTCAAACCCGGAATTCCCATTCCAAAAAATAGCCACAGACCTATTTGATATGCATGGGAAGAGTTATATGGTGTATGCGGACCAGTACACCGGCTGGATTGCAGTAGCCCTGCTACCATCGGCGGTAGCAATATGCGATGTGTTGAGGGGTTGGTTTTGCACTTATGGTGCACCAGAAGAGATGTCATCAGACAGAAGACCACCATTTGATTCACGGGAGTACAACTCGTTCTTGGAAGATTGGGGTGTAGAGAAACAAACATAATCTGCGTATTACTCCCAGAGCAATGGCCGGGCTGAACTAGCCGTAAAAACAGCCAAAAGAATACTGATGGACTGCATCGATGGTTATGGTCGCCTATGACATGATCGGGTGGCACAAGCCATGATGACACATAGGAATACACCCTATCAGGACATTGGCTTGTCTCCAGCGGAAATGCTAAATGGAAGAACAATAAAAGACCACCTCCTATACTTTGTGAGAAGCATCAGATACATAAACGCTGGAGGGAAACGAAGGAGTTGAGAGAAAGGGCGATGGTGAAAAGGCATGTTTTGAATCGAAAGCAATACAACACGCACAGTCGCCCACTCCAAGAACTCCAGGTTGGCAAGTCGGTACAAGTCCAGAATCAGGAGGGACCATATCCACAGCGGTGGATGAAAATGGGGAGAGTTGTTGAAACAATGGGCAACAGGCAGTACCAGATACGGTTGGACGGTAGCGGTAGAGTTATATTATGTAACCGTCGGTTCCTACGAAAAATATTACCAGTTGTAGACACATCGGACTATGCCTCCGACCAATTAAACCCACAACCACCCCCACAAATACCAAGCTCCATCGAAAATGAATCACCAAGCGACCTGCCTGAAATGATGAGGTAGATTCAACAGATGATGATGAGATGACAACAGACCACACTGATATGGAGGTGGAAGAAAACCAAAACCCACCCGTGAGCTTGATTCTAAGGCGTAGCATGAGGGCAACAAAGCCACCAAGACCACTGTCCCCAACAATGTGAGGACCGACGCATAACTACTTGGAGTCATCTTGACAAGTGACCACAAAACATGGGCATTGTGGTCATAGAAGGGGGGGACATGCGGAGATAGAGGACGTCCATTTAGAGGGACACTGGTGGGAGAGCACCAGCAACTCGGGCGGTCCTATAAATAGCCATTCCCTCGAGTGTAGTGGTCTCTTTCTGACTAACAATAAAGTTTCTATATTATTTCAAATATATTCAGCCACCAACATCATCTTGATCATTTGTTTTGCACTCTTATTCAATAACTGAACGGAAATAGTTAAAACATAATAGTGAAAAATTTTAACTGATGTTGTAGCTTCAGTTCTGAGCAAAAACCAAACTATCTTTTTGGTATATATATATATGTAAAATAATAATAAAAAAAATTTTTGTCATATATGCATTGCCACATTGGAATTTTTGCTATAAAAAAATCAGAAATCATTAATAACTTAAAATTGGTTAATTTTTGGATTCCTCAGGCCCCAAAACCTTTATAAGCCAATTTTTAAGAGTAGGTAAGCTCTAGAACTCATTTTACAGACAAAAATAAATTACAAAAGATTGCAATCCCCCCACCCACCCCCCCCAAAAAAAATTTAGAGGGCTAAAAATCGTCCAATTTTAGGAATTAGAAGCTCAAATTTTAGGAATTGTTTAACTTTAACATAATCCACAACTGGACAAAATTTCAGAAAAATTGACCGGTATAGGTTACAATTTTTTATTTTTTTCTGCATGAGTTGACATGGAATTACTCCGTGGTCAAAATCCCTTTTTTTTTAAACCACCCCACCTCATACATTAATGTTCAACAAAACTCGGAAAATGAATTGAAATTTAACGTATTTTTGTTGAATTGAAGATGGAAGATTTTTAATGATCACATGTAAAAATCATTTGTTTTACCGTCTTTAAAACGGAAAAATTTTTAGAAATTAAAAAGGTATACATGAAAATTGTGTATTGTTGACGTTTTTTTTCTCTCTCGAAGATGTGCTCTTTTTAACGTGATTTATTTCATTCTTACCATAAAAAATAATTTTTTTGAAAAAATATATGTAAGTTTAGGCTCTGTTCTTCAGGATAAAATTAAAATATGCGACGATTTACAATTTGTAATAAAAGTTTAAAGAAAGGGGGAGATGCTGTCGTACCAAATTTTGGCCATACCTAAAAAAAATAACTTCAGAGCAAGGCGATCCCTCATTTTCTTGTTGAATATTAAAGTTGAAGTCAGTTCAAATACTTTTAATTTGAACAAAAATTACGAAGAATAATAGTTTGAATTTTTACTCGATGAAAAGATTATCCCTTTTTTGACAATTCTAAAAATTATTTTTCTTGATTTTATCAAGAGATGAAAACATTGTTCATACAAAAGAAAAAATATCAATTAACTGAAGCACTCTCTAAATTAAAGATAAAAAGGTACTTTTGCGTGTTTTTATTCTAAACAAAATAAAACAACTATGTCAGAGAAATCAGTTAGACACTGTCACAAGCATAAAAAAATGGAACACCGTTCTTTTGACATAAGTAAAAATAGAAAGAAATGTAAGGTCCACAGATATAAAGAAGAACACCGAGAAGTTAACAGGGATAGATGTGCAAGTTCTAGAAGTAGTTCGAAATATTCGTACAATGATTCTTTAGCAGAGCCTTCTGGGTCTTTTGATGAAGATCATTTGTCTCGTTTTTCTCGAAAAAAACAAAATTGCAGTCCTAATCAAGACGAACGTGAAATTAAAGATTACAAAATGGACTTTTCAAAAAAATATCTCTCTTATGAATATTCACATGTAAAACACACAAGAACTTCAAAAGAAACTTCAGGTTTTTCTAATGTAAAATGTTATAATTTTACAAAATATCGTCATTCCCTGGATAAAATATTTTTCTCTAACAGAAGCTGTATTAAAAAGTATGTTTATGTTTGTAACGTTTTCTGTTTTAAAGATTTTTATTCAATATAAAAAAAAAGGAGGACTAGATAATGTTTATTTGTATGTTTTACTCTTTTTAAAAAAAAAATTTTCTTTTGGTTGATTGTGAATTCAGGGGCGTAAATAATAAGTTTATAAATTGAGATTAATAAACTTTATAATTTCAATTCCCTTAAAATAACAACTTTAAGTCTATACAACATCAATTAATAATGCTGTCCTTTAATTCTTTTAAAAACTTATAAATGAATTAACGTATTAAGTTTTTCTTAGTTTCATTTTTATCAAAAGTTGAGAAAATTAAAAAAATCATATACATTGGACTTTATTTCATATTCCACCAGTCCAGTAGGCTATGGGGAAAACTTACGTCCCTAAATTCACGGTTTACCTTTTTTCTTCTTTTTTTTATCTATTGCAAATTCTTTTTCTTTTTATGACCACCGTCACTTATACGTCCGAAACAAAATACGCAATTCGATTCATAAATTGCTAGTTTTTACCAAGCGCTCCCGCATGTTAATTACACGTACACGAGTTATCTATCTTGTTTTGATTTTGTTGGATTAGAATTTTTTTTTTTAACGAAGCGTTTTTTGTTTAAAAAAAAAAAAGTACCAAAAATCTGAAAATGTAAAAAAAAAAAAAAAACCCCAAAAAAAGATTTTTTTCCACTCTGTTGTATATAAATAAAATTTTCTTTTAGATTATCTGTGAAAAATTTTACATCGATATTTGTTCTGTTTAAAAAGGTGGTGGCCTAACTTTTCAATTGAAAAAATTGTTAGATAAAAATACTAAAGTAGACTTGTTATTAAATGAATTTTCTTTTAGAATCTAAAAATATGAAATTTAAAACTTAAAATTATGAGTTTCATATTTTAAATGAATTTTATCAGGTTTATTTAGATTTATAAATTGTTGCTCTCAAGGTGCATATGGATGACGTGAATGGTAATATTTATTTTAAAGAATTTCGATTTATTTCCATTGAATCAGTGTAGTAATTTAAAAGAAAGAATTCGTTGATTAATAATTCAACACTGAAAATTTTATTAAAATCAGATAATTTCCCGATTTTTGGGGGTAATTTTTTGTTTAAAAACATATTAAGCTAAACTAGTATCCTTTTCATGCTAAAGATAAACAAATTGTTTGGAACAAAAAAATCATATTACATTTAAATAAATATCAACAAGTTAGTAATTTTTCTGTACATAGTGTATTTAATGTTTTTTTGTTATTGATTTCTAAGAAGAAACATTTTTAAATGTTCATAAGAGGGTTTATTTTGAATGTGTCATAAATCTTCACTTAGTCATTTTGGGGACAAATTTAATTAAGATTTATTAAAAATAAATTACATATGTAATATTATTTTACATTTTTTTCACTGATGCTCATTATGTTACTACTTTTTGACTTAAAAATTTGACCATAAATAATTGATTTAATTTTAATTCGTTTTTAAAGCGAAAATTGGCCCCCATTTTGTTGATATCTAAAAATGACTGGCACCTGTCAATATTAATGTTTCAGCAATAAACAGAAAATATTAAATTGTTTTTATGTATATGAAATTATTTCTGTATTTAAAACTTAACTAGACCTTTTCTATTAGGTTAATGCACAATGTTAAATATAACTTTAAATTAACTTACATATTTCTTCCATGAATCTGTTGAAAATTGGACAGTTTACTCTTAACAGTCTATCAATTTGATATATGTAAATAATCTGGCATTTCCTCCTTGATAATTTAAATTTATTCAATGATTTACATGAGGGAATTTTATGAATAATCTTAGTATCAAATTATTGGTATAAAAAGAGTGAAATCTTCAATGTTCAGCATATTATTGACCAGTATCATAAATGGCAAGAACTAAGCCATCCTTCTTGTATTATGGGAAGCTGGCAAGCAAGATAATTGTCCAGGTGAGATGATACTCTCCTCAGTCTGCCATTTTTAAGATAACAAGGTGAACTTGTTCACAATGGTCCAACTGCTGCTGTTCCAAACCAAAACTTAGTCCCAAACCCAAGACAACAGCTAAAGATAAACAGGATCCAATCAATTGTGGTGAAATTTCCAAAGCCTGGAATGATGCTGGTGTAGATGTTTCTTGATCTGGAGAGCTTATCAGTTTGGATATGACAACAGGATACTGAGTTCAAATTTGCTTATCACATAAAAATGGAAATAAAAATGTTCAATATGGGCTAGAGATAATGGTCTGTTGATCAATGGAACCAGGTTCTCTTCAGTGATCAGTCAAGATTCTGTATTTCCTCCAGTGATTCTAGCCCCCACATCTGGAGAAGTATGTGAGGTATGTGAAATATAATGCCAACTGAATGAAAAAAAAAAGCATAAAATTCTCTCAATCTGTAATGGTTTGTGGTTGCATGTCTGTTACAAGTGTTGAAAAGATCTACTTCTTAGAAAGATTGATTAATGCTGCTTTCAAGATGTCCTAGATTATTTTTTTATCCCATACATTTAGGACAAGTTTAGAGACAATGAATTTTCCAGCATGATCTTGCTCCATCCAACACAGTAAAATCTACAAAAGAATTGTTCAGAGAGATGAAGATACCTGTTTTTGATTGGCCTGAAAATAGCCCAGATGCAAATTCAATAGAAAATTAATGGAGAATCGTTAAAAGGAGATTAAGAAAATACTATCCATCCAATTGAAGAATTGAAGGAAGTCTTTACTGAAGTGTTGGCATTGATGTCATTGAAGACTTGTCATAATTTAATTGATTCATTAACAGAATGAATGAAAGAAATAGTAAATACAAAAGGTGCTTCAACAAAGTATTAAGAGTACAGATACAGTTCTTCAAGAGTGTGTTCATTAATAAACACTTTTCTTGATAAAAAAAAAGAAGCTTTTTTTATCTTTTTGTTACTCAATACAACAATCTTCAAATTTCAAAAATTTCAAATTCCAAAGAAAACCTGGTTTGTTAAGGAAATGCAACCTCATATATTGAATTGATATATTGTTAAAAGTAAACTGTCAAAATTTAAACAAATTCAAACAAGAAATATGAAAGTTATTCACAAAAGACTGCATATTCCATTTCACTGAATTGGTGTAGTAGATTTATTATAAGAATCCATAAAGTAAGAAAAACATTAAGACTAGATTAAGGGAAGCATCTCAACCTAAATGGAATCCTTTCTTCTTTCTATTTGGTAGGATTCTAAAGGAATACCTCATTATGCCATACTACAATGAACTACTGGCTTATTTGAATAACAGAAAATAACTTTTACTGCAAAAGAAATTCAATTAGTCCTTTTGCTATATGACAATATCTGTTATTATGTTGCTAATGCAATACAGCAGGGATGACAATTTTGGTTAAAAGGAATTTAATGGACCTAAATTCCACCATCATATGTCACCCCGCCAAAAAAAATAAATTACCAAAAATTAGGGAATTAACCAAATTTAATGACATTTTCAGTGCTGATATATTAATGAATAAAAGATATAATGCACCAGTTATTTTATTTAAAAACTTTTACATTTTTTCAGGTCAGTTAACTTTGAACCACATATCTTTGAGGCGTAACACAGATTGTCAAATATTATGTGGTTCAAAGTTAACTGACCTGAAAAATGTAAAAGTATTTAAATAAAATAACTGGTGCCTTATATCTTTTATTCCTTAATATATTAACACTGAAAATTTCATTAAATTTGGTTAATTCCCTGATTTTTGGTATTTTTTTTCTTTCGGCAGGGTGACATATGATGATGGAATTTAGGTCCGTTAAGTTTGATTAAACCAAAATTTTTCTAGGCATGTCACATACAGGCTATCATTTTCCTTTCATCCAACACTGCTTGATTTGTCTGTAGATTCCAATAAGTACAAGATATTGAGAATTCCTAGATTTCTTGAAGAAAAACTGGAATTGTTCGTTTATTATGGACTCTACTTGGAATTTACCTAAAAGCTATTGTCAGCCAGGGAAAATAGTTTGATAATTGAATAAATGATGCTATGATTTTATATGAATAAAAGATTTGGGCCTAAAATTTTAGAAACTATTTTGCATTAATTTAATGATTTAATGAATATGAGTTTATGTTTATTTACAAGAAAATCTCTCCTGGAGATTTAATCTTTTTTTTGATATTATACTTGTGTTTTATGTTGGTACTATATTTTATAAAAGTAATCAATTCCTTTGAAAACTTTTTATTTAGGAAACTTGAATAGTTTAAATCTATACACTAATCTCTGGAAATAATATTATTGTTATTATTACTTACATTTTGTTACAGCTTGTTTTTTGTTTTTTTTACAAATTCTTTCTTCAAGAATTGTTAAATATACTCACAGATAATTTCAAATTATCACATAAAATCATCAAATAAGTTCAAATTGTTTTTGTTATAAAAGTTAAAGCATCAATATCTTATTCAAACAGTTAAACTGAACCTTGTAGTGAAACAAAAAATATTAAAACTTTTCACTGTATTAATGTTTGAAATAATTTTAATTAATACTGATAGTTGAATTTTATTTTTTTTTAAAAGTATTTTTTAATTTTATTTCAGAGACACTGAAAAATATAGAGATTTTTGGCAATTCCTTGACAAGTATATTAGGTTTCAAGAAAAGATAGAAGACTGTTTAAAACCAGGTAGAGTTTAAATTTTTGCTTATATATATATATATATATATATTTATTTATTTATGAAGACTAATTGAAAACTGTTATAAATTGTTATAATAGGTTTTGTCTTCAGTTTTTCATACAGCTGGTTTTATTCTATTGCCTTTGTATGTTGTTCATATTCTTGTTATATTTAATATGGCATTTATATTACACTCTTTTTATTAGAATATTCCACCTGAATAGTCTATGCTAAATGGTCAATACTTGACACTAATTTAACTTGTTGATAGAAAATACTACAATAAAATTTGTCTTCAATATTCATATTTGAAATAATGTATAATTTTAAAATTTTCCTTTTAAAGAATGTTTTAAAGAAATTCATTGTATAAATATATAAAGAAAATGTCTTTAATGATAAAATTAAGATGTATGACTTGATTTTCTTTGGGCAATTTATTATTTTTCAAGATAAAAATGGATTCATTGGTATAAATTGCATTAAGAGAAATATTGTGTCCCAGTCAGTATTATATTCTTTGATTTGTGCTAAAATAGTATTTACTATAAAAACTGTTTCTACTAAAACAATGACATAATGCCAACATGACAAAATATTTCTCTTTTTGGAGATTTTAAACAATTTAATTTTTCTAATGTACACACACTTGTTATTTGGCATTACAAGTTTGTATGTAAAACAATATTTTATGATTCAAATTATGAACATTCAAACAAAAACTCCAGATCTTTGTGAAATCAGTGCAATTCAGGGATTTTAAATATGAACATTAAACACAACAATAAAAAAACAAACAAAACAAACAGTTTGGTTTATGACATGTCAACTGTTTTGTATTCATTGTATGCCACAGTCAGTTTTATGGTCTTTAATTATATTCTTTTAAAAATCTATACTCCACTTTGGCCCTATCTTGGGCTAGATGGGCGGTCGGAGAGTCCCCCTCCGATCAATTGGCTGGTCACGCCAAGCCCTAGCACCTATATGATTTTCTTAACCCTATTGCCCTTATGGCAAGCCCCAAACACTTTTTATCATATGGGTGCTAGAAGGCGGTGGCTGCAGGTCTACATGTCATGGGAATGACGTTAAACTCTATTTGATGGTGAGGTTCCAGTTTTGGAGGTTTGGGGAATGTGGAGCACCCCATTCATCACCATTGCTCCCTGGTCCACTCTGACCCGGAGTGGTAGTACCTGTTAGGGTCCCATCTATGGGTTAAATAGAAAAATGTATTTATAAAAAAATTGTATTATCCATTAAGAATTGATTTATTTCAAAACTTTATCGGCATTAAATGACCCACTGAGGGCGATATGCCGTAAAACAAAACAAACAAATTTAAAAATCTATCTTCATATTTAGTTGCAATATCAACATTTTAAGAGCAATTGTATTAATGTAATTCAAAATCATTTTAAACATTTATTTCAAACAGATCTATTTGATCCACAAATAGAACCCTAACAGATACTACCATCACAGTTGGTAAGAAAAGGGGTGACCCCACTTTCCACAAGTAGATGTAACTTGGTATCATACTCAGAACAAAAAAACTATATAAAGAACTTTTGTGGTTCAAGACAAGCTGTTTAAATTCATAGTTTTAATTTCAAATATTCCTTATTACTAATAGTTTGTACTATTGTTGCAAAATTATAACCACATGATGTAACAAATCTTAAGAGTTAATATTGTAACAATAACAATATTCTTTTGATCATATGGATGCAGAAACTTTTCTAAATTCATAGTTTCTACTTTGTTTATGCATTTTTATATTGTTTATGAAATATTATTTCTTAATGCTTTAAATTTCTGGATTTATTCCTTCTAATTTTTTGTCCTGATATCTTGGGGTGAAATAATTTATTTGGACTTTTTTCAAACAAGTAAATTCTAAATATTTTCTCTGGTGACCATAATAATTTTTTTTTCAGTTTTCGGACAAGCTCCAGGTGTTTATCCAACATTTTTCTTTTTTTTTTCTTTTTCTTCATTTTTTTTTCTGGTTTGTTGTTATAATATATAAATACATTGTTCAATACATTGTTCAACAAAATTTTAATTATTTCAGATAAAGATGTGTTTGAAACAATTAGTGAGAATTTGAAGATTTCTTCCAAATATCATAAAGAATTTAAAATAAACATTTTATTGAAAAACCAAGATCTTGATGACTTCATAGAAAAAGTACATTTATCTGGTAAGTTTGAGATATTTTTTTGAAACATTAATCAGAATATGAGATTTTTTTACATGTGTAAAGTTAGCATTCCCAGTTGATTTTTTTTATTTGAGGTTATTGTTATTTAATCATGTTAGTTATATAGAGCTTTGTAAATGGATTTCAGAACTGTTTGAATTATGCAAATATCCCCACTGGTTCAAAAGTTATGAGAATTTAAAGCCCCGAAATTGGGGGTACAAAAGTGGACATGATTTTGATAAAAAATATGTCAAATCACGGACCAATTCAAAACAAGAAATTTAGTAATTTCTTCACCATTTCTTTATTTTTTGAGCAATTTTGATAAAACTTGGCATTCTTATGTAAAGTTGGATGTTCTTTCTGATTCTGGACTTAAATTTTATGTATCTCCATGCTAGAACCCATTATTTGGGGAATAAGTAGGGATATCAAGATTTTTTTTTATTTTTAAAGTTTACCACAAGATTATTTAACATCTTCATTTTAATATGGCATATATACACATATATAGTATTAATTTATATAAATAACATCACTTTGGACTTTAGAATACCTTTTTAAATACCTGCTATGTTGTATTACATACAAGAAATAGAATAACTCTATAATTTTATTTAACAAAACCTGTCCTGCGTGTGCAGCTTTGTTTATATGTGTGTAATAATACCGGTTAACTCACCATAAAAAATAATTCAATGGTTAAAAACTCATAAAAGTTACATATTTAGAAAGATTTTCTTTCCGACCCTATAAATATTTTAAAAATTGGACCAAAAACAAGCGATGAATTACTAATTTAAGATGGTATGGTTTGGATTGGATAAACAATGCCTCGTTGTTGTTTACGTTACGGAAGACAAGTAAATTTTTTTTTTTCAAAATTCAAAGTTTCAAAGTAAATCCCTGACCCTATGGCTGTAGCATATAGTGCGTTTTTTGGCTTATTTTATATTTTTTGAAAAAATCGCCTTCAACTTTACTCTATTGTATTTTTGCATCCAAAGGTTGGAAAAGAAAAAAACAAGTTTCTGCTTGTAGTTAAAAGTGTAGTTAAAAGTGTCCCCTATTTAAGTGTAAAATTTCAAGAACATTGATAAATATTTGATTTTACAAAAAAAAAAAATAACACCGAAAATTCGACGCGTAAAAAAAAAATTGTATTACACATTTTTTGGGCCTTTTAAGACAAAATACCATTTTAACTCACTGTAAAAAATAATTCAATGGATAAAAACACATACAAATTGCATATTTAGAAAGATTATTTCATTTTCTTTCCAACCATAAGAATATTTTTTATATTGGACCCGAAATACACTAGTAATTAGTTTTTTTTATGCCAATAAGGCCAGAATTACGAGAGATTATTTACATTTGAAAATTGAGTAAATTTGACGGTTTTCTTTTCAAAATTAAAACTTTGAGCAAAATCCCTGACGGTATACAATCGTTTTTATTTCACACATATATGGAGATAATTCTGAGTCTGTCTTTTATTACTTGTATAGTGCTTTTTTTTGCTTCTCATATTTTTTGATGAAATTGCCTTCAAATTTGCTCTATTGTATTTTTGCTTCCACGGGGCCTAGAAACAAAAAAAGGGTCCTGTTTGTACTTCCAGGTGTCTTCTAATTGAGTGTAAAATTTCAAGAACATAGCCACTATGATTTTGAAAAACAAAGTAGCGTGTAAAAATTAGTCTAAAAAAAATGTCATATTTTATGTTTTCGGCTGACGTTAAAACATTATCAAACTTTCACATATTATATATCAAAATAATTCTGAGACGATCTTCTATTAAGGATATACTGCTCTTTTTTTTAATTTTTGAAGGAACCTGCATCAATTTTCATTGGTAGTGATTTCGTTTCCAAAAGTTGGAGAAGAAAAAACAAACTCCTCATTGTGTCTTCTAATTAAGTGTATAATTTCAAGAATATTGATAAAGATTGGCCCCTTTGGTAAAAGAAAGTAACATGTAAAATTTAGCCTCGGAAAAAAATCTATATTTCATGTTTTCGGCTGTTTAAAGCTAAATGCTGTTTTAACTCACTGTAAAGAATAATTCAATGGTTTAAAAACATACAAATTACATATTTAGAATGATTATTTTCGTTGGCAGTGGTTTCGCTTCCAAATGTCAGTGAAGAAAAAAAACAACCTTTTCATTGTAGTGTACTCTAAGTGTACAATTTCTTCTAAGTGTACAATTTCTTCAATATTGATAAAGATTGGTCCCTTTGATTTTGCAAAACAAAGTAATGTATAAAATTGAGCCTCAAAAATCTTTTTTGCATTTTCACCCATTCAAAACAAAATACTGTTTTATCTTGCTGTAAAAAATAATTCAATGGATGAAAACATATACAAATTATATATTCAGAAAGATTATTTTATTACCTTTTCAACTATATACATATTTTTATGATTGGACCAGAAATATGTGAGAAATTGTGAGTTGAATCGATTAAGGTTCAAATTTTTCAATGTCCACCGATTTCAGCTAAACCACTAATATAGTCAATAACTTGATAGTTAAGATACAAAAATTTGCATATTTATCTTTAATAACATGCTTCTATTTAGGGAAAATATGTATTTGTATCTCAATTAGCAAGTTATTAACTATATTCATAATCAATTTAAGTTTGCCAGTAACTTGTATCGGATTTCTCCAATTAGAAAAGAATCTGTAAAATACTTAAGTTGATTTGTAGAGGCCTTGTTGTTGAGATTTGCAAATGATATTAAAATGCCGAAAAATAATATGACACAGTTTAGGTAGAAAATACGGAGAAATGATAAAACAAATGCATATAATTATGAAATAACAAATAGATTTATTCAGAGAATAAATTTGTAATAAACAACAAAATTGAATGTTCAAAAGAAATAGTGTAGATATGATGTGGAAAAGTTTGTCAAGAAATGTGTAATGGTAAATGTGAAATGTTTATGTAGTTGAAAGTTCGGATACGCGTGCTAGAAAGGAGAATTAATTTTGTCTATATGACCTGCTGAAACGGATTCCTGATGTTGAATGAATTGTAGTAGTAGGAGCATTTTAGTTGTGTGGGGGTAGTGAAATTGTTTATTCGGACATCTGTTTCTTGGTCATGTTCTATCTGACTGCGAGATGAATTCCGTGTGATCTATCCGGTGTGGAGATGGTAACTGTCTGACAGTGAGACGAGATCTGTGTAATTGCTGATTTCTTCTCTGTCTTTTATAATTACAAGAGGCGCAGACACGCAGACGTAGTAGTGAGTAATGCTAACCTAGCAAATCGATTCTGATTTTTATGTAAACATTTGTTTTAATCACTTTTCCTTAAGTTTAGGAAAAGGATTGTGTTGTGTGTTTGTTTTAATTTCTTTCTGTTAAGTTTTGGAAAAGAAATGTGTACGTATTTATTCTTATTTTGATATAAAATATAGAATTGTATTCTATAGATATCTTAGATTCTGATCAAGCCGGCTGAATTAATGTAATTCCTTCTCAGTATATTTCTTGTTGATATAACTTCTGCCTTGTTTTCTATTTGTCCTTTGTAGAAAATGTATGCACACAGAATTAGCTATTACTTGACAACCCAGGAACCTAAAAGTTGCTATTGTAAAATTGGTCCATTATGATATTGATGCTTCTTTTTTTTTTTTTTTTTTTTTTTGAAAGGTGTCAATGATTCTGATCAGATTTTCTTAGGTTTCTCTTTTATATTGAGAATTTGGATGATTAAAAATTGTATATTGAACAGGAAATTGCTTTATTCTCTAAGTTTTATCATTTTTAAGTGTATTGTTCTAGTAAAAATCTCACTATGATGCACTGTTTTTGCTGGGTTATGATTACAAACAAGCATTATAAACAATAGAATTGAAAATGCATTTAAAGATATAAGCTTGAAAATATGATTATTACTGTGCTGTTTAAATATACACTGTGTAGAATCTTAAGTTGCATTGAACATTTCAGAATTTTTAAATAAAAAATATAGATATTCTTTTTTTTCCTTTTATTCTTGTAATATTTACCTGAAAAATAAACAGGTATGTAAATTTATAAAAAATATTTATACATATTGATGTGCTATAAATAATAAAATTTTGTTTAATGAATGAAGCTACTTTATTTCTGATATCTTCATTTTTTTTATCATTGAAGATTCAGAAAAAAATATTCCCAAGGCCACTGTATTGGAATTTAGAAATATTTTCCTTCATTACTTGGATTTTTGTCAAAAACAAAAAGTAAGTAAAATTAAAAATGTTATTAATTTGATAAATTTTTTCCTGTGTTATTCAGTAATCTCCAATAATGTACAAAACTTATGCAGATTGAATGCAAAGATTGTTGAACGCAAAGAATTAGCTTGTGTTATATTTTTATGGTTGGGTTATTCTGGTTAAAACAATCATTTGGTTTATTAGATTGAAATAAAACATTTTTGATGATCCCTCCACCTACATTGTGATTATTGATTGAAAAGAGTCTCTGGACTCTGTTGAAATGTTCATGAATCATTGTCCCTTCAGTTTTATGTATGGATATTGCTTTTTAATATATTTTTATGTTTAACAATGAAATTTATAAAGGCTTATAATGCACTGATTCTAATAATGAAATATGTTCATTGCTCTTTTATTACTTTATAATTTTGGCAGGAAAATTAAAATTGTTTTTATAGAAATATTAACATTTTTAAAGTTGCTTTTGTAAAATGATGTTGATATTTGTATTATGTAATATGTTAGAGGTGCAGAGAAAATAAATTAGCACTGATTGTCATAGAGTTTGTTGACACTCTCTGTTGAAGAATGTTGAACACAAAGCTACAGAATAGGAAATAAAAAAACAAACAGCAAGAAGAAGCATGCAGGTGTTCAAGGAGCAGGTGTGTGAAATTTGAGAATGGCATGACACAATTTCAGAAGAAATGATGGATAGTGAAAATATGTGGGTGATACAAAACACAAAATATATTTGCTTTCTTTTATATATATATATATATATATATATATATATATATAAAAGAAAGCAGATATATATATATATATATTCTATAGCTACAAGTAGAAAGCAAATATATATCTAAGAAAGCAGATATATATATATATTCTATAACTACAAGGAGAAAGCAAATATATATATATATATATATATATATATATATAAGTAGAAATACAATAAAAAACATCTCTTTCTTATAGATATATTCTTTCCCAGACCACCTGACTATATAGCACTTAATAGTACATAGCACTACAAATCTTATTTTACAAATTTGTTCTAAAATAAAACATTAAAATTACTATTAGAATTGTATTTTAATTCAAAGTTTCTCTCCAAAATATGTTGGTGTAATATTGCCTATTGTTTTATAACTGAGAACTACTAATTGTAATAAACAGAAAATGTAAATTACTCTAAATTTCTGACATGAGTTGTTGTTATTCACATGTCTCAAACAATTATCCTCATCTTGGTTGTTATATTTATTAATACATTAATTAATGCAAGATATTCCAAAGTATGTAGGACAGTGGAATAAGAATGGTCTACTTCCATGGATTGAATGAAGGATTTGGTACTAAATTCCCCAAAGACAAAATACACCTGAAGAAGACCAGAGAGTAGAGCAGGCAACTAAGACATTATGTAAATAGAAAAGTATAAATTATTAGATTTTGTTAAATTTGAAGAATCATATATTTATGGTGGCACAAATCATTATAAACTATTTACATTTATTTGGTACATCTTTTGGTAAAAATTTAACCTCTGAATACATAAATACAAAAGGGAAATTTTGAGAATATTTCATTAATTTATAAAGAATATGTTTTAGAATTAACAAAGAATTTGTTTTGAATATTAAGAAAATAGAAGTTTTTAATCAGTCAACTTCAAAAAAATGTAATGATGCAAAATTAATATTCCAACCAAATTGGTTCAATATAGCAACATATTTTTTTTTTTTTCAGTTAATATCCATTTATTATATTAAAACTGTATGTCACTATTGGTATTGCCAGGATGTTAATTGTTGTATCTATGCACAAATATCATTCACTACAATCCATGTAACAGTTGATTTTGATTTATATATGGTAGTGGTATTCAATTGTCTAAATAAAGTTCTGTTGCTCAAACAACATTTTGAATGTTAATCACCTTTTTCACAGTTATACCACTTAAACAACAGCAGGTACTGTAAGCAACGTGAATCCTTTGTTTATCAAAATGATTGATTCAATATTAGATGACCTGAAAAGGGTTGATATACCTTAAAACAAAACAACAAAAACAATCTATATATTAATACCATTGTGTGTCACACCCTGTCACCACCACAGATAAATAAAGGACCTTTCTGTTTTGATTGTGAGGAAAGAAAAGGAATAAAAATAAAAGACCGGGGGGGGAGGGGCAAGTGGGTAGAGAGAGTGTGAGAGCATACTGCTAATCAATCATATCATCTGTTTCAATTGAATAGAAAGAAGATGGGAAGAAAAAAGGAAAGAAAAAGAATGTATAAGACATGAATGCATTTGTTGAAATGTTATGTCCTGTCATCACCTCAGATGAATAATGGACCATTTCATTTTGATTGTGACAAAAGAAAGGGAAGAAAAAGAACATGCTACACATCAGAAAGAAAATATAAGAAAGATAGAGAAAAGAGAGAGAGGGTGGGGTTAGAAGCAATAATAACACTACCACATACAGGGTTCTACTGGTTATAACTTTTAAACTTTTACTTAGGGACCAAAACAATTTTTCAGATGCCCCTACAAACACTCTTCCTTTTTTCTTCCCTTTTTCCCTTTGTCACTTGATTCAAACATAATGACTAACTGAATTTCTTATTTAGCCATTTTTGCTACCAACTATTCCTTTTTTTTCTTTTCTCTCTGTTCATTATAATTATGGATAGGGCAGGTAACATCAATTAGTCATCTTTTTTAAATTTATTTTCTACTTTATTCAAAACATAATTCTTTTCACTAACTTTTACTACAACCACCTGAAAAGTGTGCATAAACAAACAGAAAACTTTATAATAAAATCTTGATCATACTGGTTATTAATTTTTTAATTATTATCAATAAAAAAATATATGGGTTCAAATTTTAATAATTTTTAAATGCTGTTTTAAGAATTGTGTTTTAACTTTAATTTCTTCTATATTCCAATTATGTGATGGAAATCTATTGTAAATGAATTTATTTTTCATAGCCAGTACTATTCAACTTTGAAATGTCTAAATTTTTGTTTTGATAACTTTTTATTTTAGTTTAATAAACTAAAAAAACTGAAGACTGATCAAAAGAATCTGCCAATGTTCCAATACAAAAAAATCATTATTGATCATGTAAGAAATCACCAAGTTATCCTTGTTGCTGGAGACACAGGTTGTGGTAAATCAACTCAGGTAAGTTCACAAACATCAATGAAAATATATTCATTAATATTTTATCTAGAATAATTCCTTTACTTTTGTTATGTAAGGGGATAGACTCCCTCACTATTCAGCTGATACCAACAACAGGCCATTCCACAGACTTACTATATTGCGTTTCAAAATTATTAAAGACAAAAGATTATATTACAGATTTAAAATTAACTATAATATATCAGTTAAAAGATACCTACAAGGTGCAATGGGTAGATTTTTGTCTAAATTACGCAAAAATGAAAATAACTCTTGACATCTCACTTTATGTGACATATTTACCAAAATTACATGAAAATATCTTGAAATATGATAGATTAAATTTATTAAAAGAAATTGCCATTGACTTCAACCAGACGACTTGAGAATCTCCTGCAAGACTTTCTGATGATTTTGTTTAAATTGGTAAATGTTGCCATTAACCTTGTCTTCGGTTCATCTTTAGTGTTGCATTGAGTTTTGATGGTCTCTTGCTCAACCACACCCTACACATAATAATCAAGGGGGTTGCAATCTGGGGAGTTAGGTGGCCAGATGTTAGTGGTGATGTGGTTGCAGAAATTTTCTCATAGCCAATACTGGTTCTACTGCTTGTATGACATGGAGTCTTATTGCCAGATGTAAGGTCTTTCAGCAGCCACTTTCTCAATCTTGGATCTCACCAAGTGATTCATTCTTAAACTGTCCATAAAAATTGTATAATAAAAAAAAAAGAATAAATAAATGATTGTTTATCCTGTACAATCAAATATTTACAACTTTGAATCGGTAAGAATGTAGATTTAATTAAAAACTTAATTATTGAATTTTTATCTTTTAATTTGTTTCTAATTTCTTGACACACCAATCAACACACCAACATAATTTTTTTTAAAGATCTAATAATTGTATATTTAATATTTTAACATTAAAAATGTAACCCCAAAATTTAAAAAATAAATTAACGCGATTATATTATAAACAGAGGCTAAAATGAAAAGAAAAAATTGATTGAGCTTCCGTTATTCATTTGTTTACTTTTTTGCAAGAAATTCCTAACAATGGCCAAGTAGAATTTTAATATTATTTTATAAAGCTATTCAATTTCTAAATGTATTCGAAAATAGAAATCAAATCTTCATTATCTTTGCTCAAAAAAACAAGATCTAGTGATAGTTAATGTGTATATATATTTACTTTGTTGTTAATTGTTTTATTTTTGTACTTTCCTCCGGACATGCATACACACAACTGCCCTTTATATATGTATAAATATAGATTAAAAACAATACTATCCATTTATGTTAGAAAGTAACATTCTCTTTATTCACTTTGCATTAATTTGTTTAAAAAATGTACCATTAAAATCCAAACACATAAAATTTTGAAAGTTCATAAAGTAACTAAACATTTTATTAAAAATATTTTAAACATAACATCAACCTTAAATAATACACAAAGTAATGTTTTAAAATATTGCCTAATCTGTCTTCTTTCAAATTGTATTTTAACAGGTAACACAAGTTTTTAATACAGACAAATGTTTTTAAAGATGGAGTTGTATATTTCTATAGTTAAACTATATAAAAAAACTTAGAATACAGAAAACATGCTCTGTTTACCTTCTTTTTTTTTGCTCAAATCATTTTATTTGAAAAATTTAAGGGTTTTTAAAATAAAACTTTAGTTTAAGCTGCAAAGTTTTTAAACATAGTTAAACACACAGTCCATGTTAAGTTAATTTTTATTTTGTCTGCATAAAGATCTTACTATATAAATTTCATATCCTAAATTGACACTAAAACTTATAAAAATACAAAAATGACACATTTTTTTTCTTCAAATATTCATATATTTATGTGTTTAAGCAAAAGTTTTTTTTTTTTAAATTTAAAAAAAAAAAAAAAGAGGGAAGAGATTGTTTTAATAGAGAAGTCTTGACAAAAGATTTTTTCTCCTAAAAGAAAATATTCTTTTGTTTGTCAGAGATTGAAACATAATATGTTCTATATATGTTTTATATTTATTGTAGTTACCACAATATTTGCTGGATGCTGGTTTCAAAAATATTGCTTGTACCCAACCACGAAGAATTGCATGTATTTCTCTTTCAAAGCGGGTTAGTTTTGAGACCCTCAGTGAATATGGTTCAGAAGTCGCATACCAGGTAAAAAAACAAAAAATTATACATTGCTTTGTATTAATCTTCCTAAATTGCTATTGAACAAATAATTTCCTATTGTGGATAAATTTGTTCATATTATCTTTACTTGATCAATCAGTAAAAGAATTACAATCTATGCAATAAGTTAATTTTATAAAATTATTTTTATTTAGTTATTTTTATGAAATAAAGAAACAACATATTTTGTAATACAGTACATTCCATTAAAAGATTTCTTATTTGAATAAAATCATCATCATAGAGAATGCTACATATTAATATTTTCTAGTCTTTCTTCTCTTTATAAAATGTTTATAGATATATGAGAAATCATTCTCACAAAAAAAAGTGAGCATTTGTTTATATTTTTGTTTTATAACAAGCAAAAAGAGAAACCACACCAAACTACAACCTTTCCATTTTTTCGATATTGCAGGAAATTTTCATATTTTTCATTTTGATCTACTATGTCTATCTTTTTCATTAGAAGTAAAGATAACAAAAAATAATGTATTTTCAAAATCACTGTCTTCCAGTTAATAAGTATACAGTTAAATTGAACAGAGAGTTAAAAAAATAAAATATATACAATATATTTGTTTGTATTTAGTTAGGTAATACAATATTTATTTAATTTTAATTAAAATTACAATCAATATTTGAAAGATATTTAAGTTTAGGTAACTATATAAAAGTTATTTTTCTGACTACTGAATTTCTACAATTGGTTTATTGTGGATTTTTTTTATGATAGTTTTGTGTATTTTTATTTACATTTTTCTATTTTTCATTTCAGATAAGATTTGCAAAAACTAAAACAAGAAACACTCGTATCCTTTTCTTAACAGAAGGTGGGTTTAAAGAGACAACTAGTATATATTTGATCTTTTTGAAGATATTAAGTTTTATATCAAAGTAATTCTAGAAACTAATTTCTGATAAAAAAACATACTTTTTTTTAGTGTTAATTGCTAATTCAGTTAAAAAATATTTTGTTTTTTTACATATTGCTCTTCAGTACAGTACCTAATTATAAAATACTAATTCTACTGGATGCTCTGTCAGTGGGGGGGGGTCTTAGAATATGCTGACTGTATCACTGACTGCAGAGGGGGTAAGACCCTACCAAAAAGGGTGTCCTGGGTATGACACAAAACTATATCTGATAGTAAGGCACTAGATCTTGAGTATCTCTTCATTATTATTACTCCCAGTTACATTCTGCCCTAGAGTGGTAGTATATGTTAGAGTCCCATCTATGGGTCAAATAGATGTTTAAAAATCATTCTTATTTGATGAGACTATGTCAAAAAAAAAAAACTCTTTAGAAACAACTGCTCAAAAAATGTAAAAGTAAATATATGATGAACGCGATTCCCTAACCTCTAGGCATGAAATAATCCTAGATGGGTTATGCCATTAAAATCAATAACCCAACCATAATTCTACAGTTCTGTCTCTATACATAATTTATTTTAAGAAACACTGATTTTAAAATAGAAATGCATTTGCAATAGGCAGTGAGAAAATACATTTGTAATATTTTAAATGGATTTAGAGATTCAGCAAAAGCTGAACATTCTAAAATGATACCTTTTATAATCAATGATAGAGAATTGACAGAGTTCCATAACTGCTTTTTTTATCAGGAAACTATAAAGTTCTAGAAATAGAGTTCAGTATCTTCCCTAAAGAGTCAGATTTTTCACATAATTTTAAGAGTAATTGAATTCTCACTTTGTCTCTAGTTGATGTGTACATTATTTTGAAATTATATATTATAGACAAAATGAAAAATTACTGTTTTGCATTATACAAAGAAAATATAGCTTAAAAGACTAGGATTTTTTTGTATTATTTACCTGTAAGAAGTTCAAACAATAACTATTGTTTTAAAATCTGATTTCTTTCTGAATCTTTTTGTCTTTTGTGTTTTATAAATCTGGCTAGAACCCTATTAAATTAATCAATAACCCTAACTTAGTACCTCTGAAAAATAAGTACTTTTATTATAAATAGTTTACTATTACATATAAATTATATATAAAATATTCTACAGAAGGCCATAAAACAATTTATATAAGATTTTAAACAAAATCAAGTTTTGATTTCATACAGGCAGTTAAGTTTTCTAATAAACTAAAATAGCCCTATGTTTGTATAATATCCTGGCATAAATAAATGCACTTAATCTATTGAAATTTACAGATGAAGTTCTGTAGATACCTGTTGTCAAGAGCCTATCATTTTATAAATTAATCAATGAATAGAATAATATATACAAAATTTATTTAATATAATGTATTGATTGAGAGAAGAGTTTGCCATTTACTTTATATAAAAAACAACTAAAGAACTCTTGAAACATGAAAAATTTAGAAATTCCACATAGCATTCTCCATTTTCCTGTATATGGATCTAGGTTCTATGTAGTTTTTATTACAAAGCAGGTACTGGAATTTCTAAATTTTTGACTATAAGAGTTAAAACATAAATAAAGCTAATTTACCAATAGATATTCTCCAAGACAATATTCTTATAAATTAGTAAGACAAAGAATTGAAAGTTTAAGAGTCTCAAGAAAAATAGATATTTTAGGTTTAGATTATTAAATAATTCTATTTTCTTTCTTGATCTAGGTTTATTGCTTAGACAACTATCTGATGATATCTACCTTCACCAATATGATGTCATCGTCTTAGATGAGGTAAGTTTCATTATTATTTTTTCTAAAATCAGTTTATGTAGAGAATATAATATATCTAGTCTTTGAGAATTCCTTCTTCCCATATTGTCATATTACAAAGAATCTGAAATACTGACAAAAATGAAATTATGTAATCAACTGGAAGACGAAATATTGAATGAAACAAAACTCCAACATTTTCAATCAGTCAAAACAAATCTCTCAGTTGTAAAGTGGAACATTACTATTTATCTCTGATTTTTAAAAAATCTTTAAATTATGAAAATTAACATTTCGAGGCAGATACTAAAGTTTGAACAAGTTTAGAAGATTTGACTGATAAGTAATAACTTATCTAAACAAAAATGATCTTTTTTTAATTAGGTCAATATTACTTGCAATTAGTTAGCTACTAATATTAATTAATAGCAAAAATCATTTAATAAAAATGTTGTGCTTTATATCATACAAAGAATAGAAATCTTTATGTACTAATTAAAATGTTATGATACAGATAAAAAAAAAGTTATATGAAATATAGATTGTAAGTTTATATTATATTTGTATAAATGATTTCTTGATTTTGGAAATGATTGAAGAATACTGAGTAAATTTAGCAATTTAAATAATTATCATAATAGACTAAAACCAATTTCTTAATATTGGTATTATAATTAAAGAAATTTCTTGGATAAAATTGATTTATTTTTATCAAAATACGACACCTATTTCAAAATGAAAAGTAATTTAAGTAAATTCATTAAAAATCCTTTGTTTTACTTAATATGAAATTACATTGAGTTTTTTTTGTGCTTAAAATTCCTTTTTATTTTATGTAATTTTTTTTAGGTTCATGAAAGACACATACATACAGATTTTTTATTAGGAATTTTAAAATGTCTTTTGAAACAACGTGAAGATCTTAAACTGGTTCTTATGTCAGCCACTATCAATATTGACTTATTCAGCTCATACTTTGATAATGCTCCAGTTGTGAAGGTAAGAAAATTAATTTATCTTCTAACATCCAAATAATTTCACATTATCTTTTCTATATAAATTATGTATCTGAAATGATGACAATTTCTTATATTTAGCAATATCTATAATCAATATTAATCAGATGTTTTGCAAAAAGGTTTTTTTTAAGTCTTTTTTAAAAATCATCTAAAGGCTTTTCAAAATTATTCATTTCTGATAATTTAACTTACATAGTTATTATCATTCATTTTAAATGAAAAAGAAAATGCTTAATAAAATAAATGAAAGATGTTATTAAGTAGAATGTTATTTTACTGCCTCATTCCTCAACTAGTGTCATTAAATTTACAACTGTCATGACATGATTATCTTCATTAGCAGCATTTACAATAGGTACTAAAAACTTATTCTGTGTCATATCACTTAAACTTGTCAATTATCTTATGGTTACTAAATAGCTGCTGTGATTGATATTCCTTATGACATCAAGAAGGATTTATTTGTTTATTTAGTAATCTCTACTGTTCATTTTTAGGTTATTCAATAGCAATCTCTCAGTCTTATTTGACATATTGTTTAAATCATTGGGTAACTTTGCAAAATATCAGCTGCATGAGTACTGTTCTTCTTGTCTTGTGGCAGCATTCACCTGGGGTAAGTTGAGCCAACTCCATCCATTCAAAGATGGAGTATCATGGGAATAGGAAATATGCAAATGGTCTCCTGCATTCAGACACTCTTGTTTGCTACAGATTATTCAGCAGATGTGGGGACAAGAGAAACAAATGTAACCACTGGTTTCTAGTGCAGACGACTCTTGGAATTTTCACCAGATCCCTTTTGGCTAGGTTGTGGCCCTAATACCACTGAGTGCCAAACCTATCGCCTAGGCTAGCCCTACCAGGAACTTAAGTTCTCGACAACATGGTTCTGACACTACCACATTTACCCATTCTTCCATGATGAGAAGGGGTTGGACTTTAGAAATGATGTGTGAGATGGCTGTTGAATAAAGAGATTCTTCTGCCCTTTTACAGATCTTGTTTTTAGTTCTGCCAAAATCCTCTCCAGACAAAATCTGTGGGGTTACCAGTTTAGTTGCCAATGATCTGACTGAAATAAATAGTACTGGGTTACATAGTACCAGTAGCATATTGAACAACCTGACACAGATGAATGCTGTTGTTTAAAAAGAAAAATACAAAACCTGTATTTACTCATTATTATTCACTGATGTACTTAGTTGGACTAGTGTCATCATCTTGATTGTTACAATAACAAAATTCTCATCTAATTGTTTCATAAGCTTTTTTGTTTAGTTTACTAATTTCAGTATTAAAATCAGATTGATTGATTTAAATGTAAAATAATGTAGTTAGGACCGAAGGATATGAAATAAATAGATCTTATATTTACTTCAATTGAATAATGGTAAAAGTTATTCCAAGTATAAAAGTAAAACTTTCTTTGATTTTTTTAAGCTGACTACAGAGGTGAACTAGTGACATCTCAAAATGAAAGTAAAATGTGTCACTTTCAAACGTTTTGAAATAAACCTCAAGTTTTCACCTTTATCTGAGAAGACATTAAATATTGAGTGCCATGCAATGGCCCAGTCAGATGTTTGAGGAATATTTTCATTAGTCATCTTTTTTTATTTTTTTATTTTTATTGTGGAGTTATTTGCTATTACTTGATAATATGTACTTAAAATTTTCTTCTCTACCATAACATATATAGTTTAGAATTGTATGTTATCATTTATAATGTTTTAATGAATCTTAATTTAAATATATTTTGTTTCTAGTATATTGTATGAAAACTGGGTTTAAAAACAAAAAAAATCATATGATTAGGTTTTCCCTCAATTACTATAAAATTTCAATATTTTTTTCTGCATAAAACAATATTTTGAATCTTAGATGTTTTGTTTTTTAGGTACCAGGAAGACTTTTCCCAATTCAACTTGAATATCATCCAATCTCCAAAGAAGCTTCAAGTGAAAATTCTTCAAAGATTGACCCTTCTCCTTATCTTAAAATCATGCAGACAATTGATTATAAGGTAAAAAGACTTTAATTCACATAACATTTTTCATATAAACACTTACTTTGATTTTCTTATTCTTACTGTTTCAATTAACTGTAGTGAATGTTGATATCTGATATTTGAAACTAGCCTAAATCAAAGAAACATGCCTAATAAAGACTTACAAACACTAAATGCGTCATTTATTCATTACATATGGATTATATAAGAATATTATTTAATGATGTAAGACATTTTTACTTTACAAATATCTAGGGTGATAATGCCCCTATGTACACTAAATCGCATCCTAGAAAATTGAGTGTCTCTTTCATTGAAATTGGGACAGCTGTTCTCTGAAACAATCTAGAATCTACTTTTCTAATACTGTAACTGTGGGAAAAAATTAACTCCAGGTTTTTTTAGTGGCATTAATTTCTCCCGTGGGGGTAATGTTCTAATTCCAATGTACGGGTAAAATTACTATTCTTAATATACCGGGGAAATAATTTCCGAAGTTCCGATATATAAGTAAATAGCCCTTTCATGTACAATGGGAAAACACGTATAAAGGGAGGTAAGTCCCGCAATTTCAAGTTCGGTTGCTGATGGAAAAGATAAGACAAAAAACAAATATTTATACTTTTAATATAAACAACAAAAGGAAAGATAGAAGAACGAATAGAGAGTAAAGGTTTTAGAATGATAGAAAGGTGGTGGAAAGTAAATTGACATTATTGGGGTTGCAAATTTTGATGTTTTGCGGGGACTTATCTTTAGAGTCTGGATAACAAGTAGAGTTCTTTCATTTCTGTGAAGGGTTAAAATTTGTAGACTGGTTGAATTGTAATTTTCATTTGTTGAGTTGAATTTAGTCTTTCATTTTGCTCGTCTTCATTCACTTGAGGGGAAATTAATTTTGATCCTAAATCCTCTGATTATTGTTGACAAGTTTTATAAGTTTCTTTTAGAGTTGCTCTTGAATGAACCCTAGTGAGTGCCGGTTATTTTTATTTCTAGTCTTGAGGAGATAAACTCTAAGATCCTCATAAGACAATGTTGATCCGATCTCTGGGACAGTGAGGGACCATAGCTCCAAGGTCCTCATTGCCCGCAGTCCTAACATACACTGCCGTTTTTGTTCAATCTTCCCTGTCTCCAAAAAGTCATGATGTCAGTAGTCCCAGTAACCCTGCCTTCTCCTGGCCTATGTGACCAGTTGGTAGTGATGATGTTGCAAAAACATGGTAGTAGCAGAATTGGCATCTGAAGGCTTTCGGGTCAAAAATGTGACTATGAATTTCAACTGTGACGTCACGGATTCCTTGGAAAATTATTTCAGATTTTTTTTCTTTTTAATTTTTGTTTTTTATCATATTAAATTCTGATATAACACCAGCTAAGGGTTTAGCTGTACTTTTAAAAAGTCTAAAATGCAGCTGTCCAATTATTAAGAAATAAATATTCATTGCTTATTCATTAGCAATACTAATATACAAGTCTTGATTTCCACTGTTTGGAAGTTATAGACTTTTCAAAGTGTATCCAACTGCTTGTGAATTATTCCATTCATATATATATATTTTATCCAACCCTCCACACGACCAGGATGTAACAGTAGGTCGATTTTTAAGTGGAGTTTAACAGGATTGAATTTAGAGTTTACCTTCTAGAAGTTGCCATACTAAGTGTGATGAACGAGCTTACTTACCTCCGGCGAAACGCATCTGCTTAGCTTGTCAGGTTTTGCCTGAACTAAGCTAGAAAGCATAGTCGCCATTGACGAGCAGATTATAAGTGTGGTCTCATTCTGTCTCGTTCGTGGCATGAGTATAGTGTCACCCATGCAAATTATGCCGACAGTATAAAAGGGCTCATTTCTTTGCCAGAGCGGCAGCAATCTAAGCACGAAGAAAGACTGTGAGCGTGAAGTTACTGCTACTAGATGACACAAGCTATTTCGGCTACACACCAATTCCCTTGGGTGGGGTCGTCTTGGTGTACTCTGGTCAGTACTTCAACTGTCATTGTCCTTGAGAGGGGCATCCTTCACAGTATCTGTCCATCCTTGTGTCACCATACTCCCCGTCTCTTTATTCGTTCCTGTGGCTTGCACGGAGCCACCCGCAAACAGGAAAATGTCCCACCAGCTTCCCGCTAGTTGAAAATACTGAGTCATGGTACAGGGAGTTCTGGAATTACGCTCCCACCGAGCTTCACCTCAGTTTGTGTCGTGCTCCCCCAGACCCTTAGTCCAGTAAGAGGGTTTCTATCTTCAATCGAGCACGACCACCTGAGGGTTGGAAGCGTTGGAGCGGTAATTCAGAAACTCCCTGTTACCTGACTCAGTATTTCAACTAGCGGAAGCTGGTGGGACATTTCCTGTTTGCGGGTGCTCCGTGCAGCCAACAGGAACGATAAAAGAGACGGGTCGAGTATGGGTGACACAAGATGGACACGATCTGTAAGGATGCCCTCTCAAGACAATGACAGTTGAAGTACTGACCAGAGGTACACCAAGACGACCCACCCAAAGGGAATTGGTGTGTAGCCGAAATAAGCTTTGTTCATCTAGTAGCAGTAACTTCACGCTCACTAGTCTTTCTTCGTGCTAGATTGCTGCCGCTCTGGCAAAGAAAATGAGCCCCTTTTATACTGTCGGCATAATTTGCATGGGTGACACTATACTCATGCCACGAACGAGACAGAATGAGACCACACCTTATAAAATCTGCTCGTCAATTGGCGACTATGCTTTCTTAGCTTAGTTCAGGCAAAACCTGACAAGCTAAGCAGATGCGTTTCGCCGGAGGTAAGTAAGCTCGTTCATCACACTTAGTATGGCAACTGGTCTAGAAGGTAAACTCTAAATTCAATCCTGTTAAACTCACTTAAAAAATCGGACCTTACTGTTACATCCTGGTCGTGTGGAGGGGTTGGATAAATTATTATATGAATGGAATAATTCACAAGCAAGTTGGATACACTTTGAAAAGTCTATAACTTCCAAACAGTGGAAATCAGAATTGTATATTAGTATATGCTAAATGAATAAGCAATGAATATTTAATTTCTTAATAATTGGACAGCTGCATTTTAGACTTTTTAAAAGTACAGCTAAACCCTTAGCTGGTGTTATATCAGAACTTTAATATGATAAAAACAAAAATTAAACCAGAAAAAAAATCTAAATAATTTTCCAAGGAATCCGTGACGTCACAGTTGAAATTCATAGTCACATTTTTTGTACCCTAACTAAAGAAAAAGGGAAAGCCCTTTCAGATGGCCAAATTCTGGCTACTACCATGTTTTTGCAACATCCTCACTACAACTGCGTCACATAGGCCCAGGATGAAGCAGGGTTAATGGGGACTAACTGACATCATGACTTTTTTGGAAGAAGGGAGATTGAACTAAAACGGCAAGTGTAATGTTAGGACTCGCGGGCAATGAGGACCTTGGAGAATATGGTCCCTCACTGTCCAGAGATCGGATCAACATTGTCTTATAGAGGTCTTGAGTTTATCTCCCTCAGGACTAGAATAAAAAATAACCGGCACTCACTAGGGTTCATTCAAGAGCTAACTCTAAAAGAACTTATAAAACTTGTCACAATAATCAGAGATTTAGGATCAAAATTTAATTTCCCCTCAAGTGAATGGAAGACGAAGCAAAAAATGAAAGACTAAATTCAACTCAACAAAATAAAATTACAATTCACCAGTCTACGAAATTTTAACCCTTCACAGAAATGGAAAGACTCTACTTGTTATCCAGACTGCTAAGATAAGTCCCCGCAAAACATCAAAAATTTGCAACACCCCCAATAATGCAATTTTACTTTTCACCACCTTTCATCATTCTACAAAGACCTTTACTCTCTATTACGTTCTTCCTATTTTCCTTTTGTTTGTTATATTAAAAGTATAAATTTTGTGTTTTTTGTCTTAATCTTTTTTGCCATCAGCAACCGAACTTGAAAATTGCGGGACTGTACCTCCCTTTATAGCGTGTTTTTCCCCATTGTACTTTATGAAAGGGCTATTTACTTATATATCGGAACTTCGGAATTATTTTCCCCGGTTATTAAGAAATAGTAATTTTACCGTACATTGGAATTAGAACATTACCCCACGGGAGAAATAAATGCCAACTAAACAAAACCTGGAGTTAATTTTTCCACAGTTCCAGTATTGAGAAAAGTAGATTCTAGATTGTTTTCAGAAGAACAGCTGTCCCAATTTCAAAATGAAAGAGACACTCATTTTCTAGATGCGATTTAGTGTACATAGGGGCATTATCACCCTGATATTTGTAAAGTAAAAAATGTCCTTACATCATTAAATAATATTCTGTATATAATCCATATGAATGAATAGATGACGCATTTAGTGTTTGTAAGTCGCTTATTGGCATGTTCTTCTGTTACGGCTAGTTTCAAATATAGATATCAACATTCCTACAGTTAATTGAAACATAGAAAAGAAAATCAAAGTAAGTGTTTATAGAAATGTATGTGAACTTAAAGTCTTTTTACTTATAATCAATTGTCTGCATGATTTTAAGATAAGGAAGAGGAGGTCATATTTGAAGAATTTTCACTTGAAGCTTTCTTGGAGATTGGATGATATACAGAGTTGAAGTTGGGAAAAGTCTTCCTGGTACGCTAGAAAAAACAAAACATGCTAAGATCAAATAATTTGTTTTTGCGACAAAAAAATATTGAAGTATGGTTTATAGTAATTGAGGGAAACCTAATCATATATTTTTTTTGTTTTTAACCCATTTTCATACCTATACTAGAAACACAATATATTTAAATTAAGATTCATAAAACATTTAGTAAATGGATAACATACAATTCTAAACTAATATTGATGTTATGGTAAGAGAAGAAATTTTTAAGTACACTATATCAAGTAATACAATATACTCCACAAAAAAATAAAAAATAAAAGATGACTAATGAAAATAGTTCCTCAACATCTGATCTGGGACACATTGCTGGCACTCAGATTATTTAATGTCTTTCCAAGATAACGGTGAAAACTTGAGGATTATTTCAAAACGTTTGAAAGTAGACACATTGTATACTTATCATTTTGAGATGTCACTATTCACCTCTGTAGTCAGCTTAAAGAAAATGCAAGAAAGTTTTTACTTTTATACTTGGAATAACTTTTACGCATTATTCAATTGAAAGAAATATAAGTAATCTATTTATTTCATATTCCTTCGTCCTACTACATTATTGTTTGACTTTAAATCAATCAATCTGATTTTAATAGCTGAAATTAGATAAACAAACCAAAAAGCTTATGTAAACAAATTAGATAGAATTTGTTTTTGTAACAATCAAGATGAATGACACTAGTCCAACTAAGTACATCAGTGATATAATTAATGAGTAAATACAGGTTTTGTATTTTTCTTTTTTAAACAACAGCATTCAATCTCGTGTCAGGTGCTGTTTCAATATGCTACTGGTACTATGTACCCAGTACTATTTATTTCAGGTCAGATCATTGCGGCAACTAAACTGGTAAGCCCCACAGAATTTTGGTCTGGAGAGGATTTTGGTGAGAACTAAACAAGATCTGTAAAAGGGCACGAAGAATCTCTTTATTCAACAGCCATCTCAAACAACATCATTTCTAAGTCCAACCTTCTCATATGGAGAATGGGTAGAATGTGGTAGTGTCAGAACCGATGTTGTCGAGATTAAGTTCCTGGGTAGGGCTAGCCGATAGGCGATCGTTTGGCACTCCAGTGGTATTAGGGCCACAACTACGCCAAAAGGGATCGTGGTGAAGATTCCATAGAGTTGTCGTCTGCACAGAAACCAGTGGTTACATTGTTTCTCTTGTTCCCACATCTGGCTGAATCAATCTGTATGCAAACAAGAGTGTCTGAATGCAGGAGACATTTTGCATATTTCCTATTCCCATGATACTCCATCTTTGAATGGATGAGTTGGCTCAACTTACCTCCAGGTGAATGCTGGCCACCAAGAAGAAGAAGTAGACAGTCACTAGCCTTGCAGCTGATATTTTGCAAAGTTACCCAAGGATGTTAAACAAATGTCTCAATATAAGACTGAGAGATTGGGCGTCATTGGAATACACCTAAACAATGACAAGTAGCCGAGGGATTACAATAAACAAATAAATCTTCTTGATCGTCAATAAGGAATATCATCAACACGCAGCTAATTTAGTAACCATAAGATAATTGACAAGTTTAAGTGTAAATATGACACAGGAAAAGTTTTTAGTAACATATTGTAATGCTCTAAATGAAGATAATCATGTCATGACAGTTGTAATATTTTAATGACACTAGTTCGAGGAAATGAGGCAGTAAAATAACGATTCTTACTTAATAACATCTTCATTTATTTATTAAGCATTTCTTTTTCGATTTAAAATGACATGATGATAACTATGTAAGGTTTAAATTATCAGAAATTGAAATTAATTTTGAAAGCCTTTAGATGGATTTTTAAAAAAGACTTAAAAAAACCTTTTTGCAAAACATCTGATTAATATTTGATTATAGATTTGCTAAATATATAGGAAATTGTCATCATTTCGATACATAATTTACTATAGAAAAGATAATGTGAAATTCATTTGATGATTAGAACAGATAATTTAATTTTCTTACCTTCACAACTGGAGCATTATCAAAGTACTGAGCTGAATAAAGTCAATTTTGATAGTGGCTGACATAGAGAACCGTTAAGATACTTTCACGTTGTTTCCAAAAGACATTTTAAAATTCCTAAAAAAAGTCTGTATGTATGTGTCTTTTCATGAACCTCAAAAAAATTACATAAATAAAAAGGGAATTTTAAGCACAAAAAAAGAAACTCAAATGTAATTTCATATAATTGTAAAACAAAGGATTTTAATGAATTTACTTAATTACTTTCATTTTGAAATGGTGTGTATTTTGATAGAAATAAGATCAATTTTATCCAAGAAATTTTCTTTAATTATAATGACTACATATTACAGAAATTGGTTTTAGTATTATGAATAATTATTTAAATTGCTAAATTTACTCAGTATTCCTTCATCATTTCCAAAATCAGGAATCATTTAATAAAATATAATATAAACTTACAATTATATTTCATATAACTTTTTTTTTATCTGTATCATAACATTTATTAGTACATAACAGATTTTCTATTCTTTGTAGTGAATATAGAAGCACAACAATTTTTATTAAATGATTTTTGCTATTAATTATATAGTTAGCTACTAATTGCAAAGTAATATTGACCTAAGTTAAAAAAAGATCATTTTTGTTTAGATAAGTTATTACTTATCCAGTCAAATCTTCTAAACTTTGTTCAAACTTTAGGTATCTGCCTCGAAATGTTAATTTTCATAATTTAAAGATTTTTTAAAAATCAGAGAATAAATAGTAATGTTCCACTTACAACTGAGAGATTTGTCTTTGACTGATTGAAAATGTTGAGTTTTGTTTCATTCAATTTTCGTCTTCCAGTTGATTACATAATTTCATCTTTGTCAGTATTTCAGATTCTTTGTAATATGATCAATATGGGAACGAAGGAATTCTCAAAGACTAGATATATTATAATTCTCTAACCATAGAACTGATTTTTAGAAAAATAATAATGAAACTTACCTCATCTAAAGACGATGATCATATTGGTGAAGTAGATATCATCAGATATGTTGTTACAGCAATAAACAGATCAGAAAGAAATTAGAATTATTAATAACTAACCTAAAATATCTATTATTTCTTTGAGACTCTTAAACTTTCAATTCTTTGTCCCTTACTAAATTATAAGGAATATTGTCTTGGAGAATATCTATTGTAACTTAGGCTTTTATGTTTACTCTTATAGTCAGAAAAAATTTAGAAATTCCATACGCTGCTTTGGAATAAAAACTACATAGAGACCTAGAGTCCATATACAGGAAAATGGAGAATCTATGTGGAATTTCTAAATTTTTGCATGTTCAAGAGTTTTTAGTTTGTTTTTATATAAAAGTAAATGCAACTTGCTTTCTCATTCAATCACTACATTATATAAGACTAAATTTGTATATATATTCTATTCATCTGATTTAAGTTATAAAATGATAAGCTCTTGACAACAGGTATCTGACAGAAAACTTACATACTGTTAAATGGCTTCGCAATAGATTAAGTGCATTATTTATGCCAGGATATATACAAACATAGCTATTTAGTATATTAGAAAACTTAACTGCCTGTATGAAATCAAAACGTTTGATTTGTTTAAAATCTTATATAAATTGTTTTATGCCTTCTGTAGAATATTTTATATATAATTTTATGTAATAGTAAACTAATTATAATAAAAGTATTATTTTCAGAGGTACTTAAGTTAGGGTTATTGATTAATTTAAAATAGGTGTTAGCCAGATTTATTAAAAAACAAAAGACAAAAAATTCAGAAAGAAATCAGATTTTAAAAACAATAGTTATTGTTTGAACTTCTTACAGGTAAATAATACAAAAAAAATCCTAGTCTTAAGCTATATTCTTTGTATAATGCAAAACAGTAATTTTTCATTTTGTCTATAATATATAATTTTCCAAAATAATGTACACATCAACTAGAGACAAAGTGAGAATCAATTACTCTTAAAAATTATGTGAAAAATCTGACTCCCTTTAGGGAAGATACTGAACTCTATTTCTAAACTTTATAGTTTCTGATAAAAAAACGTTATGAACTCTGTCAATTCTCTATCATTGATTATAAAGGTATCATTTTAGAATTGTTCGTTTGCTGATCTCTAAAATCATTTAAAATATACAAATGTATTTTTCTCACTGCCTATTGCAAATTGCATTTCTATTTTAAAATCAGTGTTTCTGAACAATAAAATTAGTATTAGAGACAGAATGTAGAATTGTGGTTGGGTTATTATTTTAATGGATAACCCATCTAGGATTATTTCCATGCTAGAGTTAGGGAATCGCGTTATCATATATTTCTTTTACATTTTTTGAAGAGTTGTTCTTAAAGAGTTTTTTTTTTTTGACATAGTCTCATCAAATAAGAATGATTTTTTAAACATCTTTTGGACCCAATAGAGGGACTCTAACATATACTACCACTTCTAGGGCAAGAATGTACTGAGTAAATTAATGAAGAGATACTCAGATCTAGTGCCTTACTATCAGAAATATAGTTTTGTGTCATACCCAGTACACCCTTTTTGGTAGGGTCTTACCCCCTCTGCAGCTCATGATACAGTCAGATTATTCTAGACCCCCCCCATGACAGAGCATCCAGTAGAATTAGTATTTTATAATAGGTACTGTACTGAAAGCAATATGTAAAAACAAAATATTTTTTAACTGAATTATGCAATAACACTAAAAAAAGTAGTTTTTTTATCAGAATTAGTTTCTAGAAATTACTTTTGATATAACTTAATATCTTCAAAAAGATTCAAATATATACTAGTTGTCTCTTTAAACCCACCTTCTGTTAAGAAAAGGATACGAGTGTTTCTTGTTTTAGTTTTGCAAATCTTATCTAAATGAAAAATAGAAAAATGTAAATAAAAATACACCAAAACTATCATAAAAAAAATCCACAATAAACCAATTGTTAGAAATTCAGTAGTCAGAAAAATAACTTTTATATAGTTACCTAAACTTAAATATCTTTCAAATATTGATGTTTAATTTAATTAAAATTAAATAAAATATTGTATTAACCTAACTAAATACAAACAAATATATTGTATATATTTTTATTTTTTTAACTCTCTGTTCAATTAACTGTATACTTATTAACTGGAAGACAGTGATTTGAAAATACATTATTTTTTTTATCTTTATTCTAGGAAAAAAAGATAGAATAGTGATCAAAATGAAAATATGAAAATTTCCGCAATATCGAAAAAAATGGAAAGTTGTAGTTTGTGTGGTTCTCTTTGCGTTATTTTTTTTAAACAAAAATATAAACAAATGCTCACTTTTTTTTTGTGAGAATGATTTCTCATATATCTATAAACATTTTATAAGAGAAGAAAAGACTAGAAAATATTAATATGTAGCATTCTCTATGATGATGATTTTATTCAAATAAGAAATTCTTTTAATGGAATGACTGATTAAAAATATGTTGTCTTTATTCATAAAAATAAACATAAATAAAAATAATTTTATAAATTAACTTATTGCATAGATTGTAATTCTTTTACTGATTGATCAAGTAAAGATATATGAACAAAATTTATCCACAATAGGAAATTAGTTGTTCAATAGCAATTTAGGAGATTAATACAAGCAACTGTATTATTTTTGTTTTTTACCTGGTATGGACTCTTGAACCATTATTCACTGAGGGTCTCAAAACTAACCCGCTTATGAAAGAGAAATTACATGCAAATCTTCGTGCGCTGGGTACAGCATATTTTTGAAACCAGGCATCCAGCAAATATTGTGGTAACTACAAATAAATATTAAAACATATATGAACAATTATGTTTTCAATCTCTGACAAACAAAAGAATATTTCTTTTAGGAGAAAAAAATCTTTGTCAAGACTTCTCTATTTAAAACAATCTCTTCCCTCTTTTTTTTTTTTTTAAATTTAAAAAAAACAATTTTGCTTAAACACATAAAATATGATATTGAAGAAAAAAATTGTGTCATTTTTATGTATTTTATAAGTTTTAGTGTCAAATTTAGGATATGAAAAATTTATAAGTAAGATCTTTATGCAGACCAAATAAAAATTAACTTAACATGACTGTGTTGTTTAACTATGTTAAAAACTTTGCAGCTTAAACTAATTTTATTTTTAAAAACCCTTAAATTTTCAAAAAAAATGTTTGAGCAAAAAAAAGAAGTAAAAACAGAGCATGTTTTCTGTATCTAAGGTTCTTTTTATATATTTAACTATAGAAATATACCAACTCCATCGTTTAAAAACATTTTCTGTATTAAAAACTGTTACCTGTTAAAATACAATTTGAAAGAGACAGATTAGCCAATATTTTAAAACATTACTTTGATTATTTAAGGTTGATGTTATGTTTAAAATATTTTAATACAAAGCTTTAGTTACTTTATGAACTTTCAAAATTTTATGACTGTTTGGATTTTAATGGTTACATTTTTAAACAAATTAATGCAAAGTGAATAAAGAGAATGTACTTCTAAACATAAATGGATAGTATGTTTTAATCTAATTATTATATACGATATATAAAGGGCAGTTGTGTTATGCTGTCCGGAGGAAAGTACAAAAATAAAAACAATTAACAAACAAATTAAATATTATACACATTAACTATCACTAGATCTTGTTTTTTTGAGCAAGATAAATGGAAAGATTTGATTCTATTTTCGAATACCATTTAAAATTGATAGCTTATAAATAATTATTAAATTCTACTTGGCATTGTTAGGATTTCTTGCAAAAAAAGTAAACAAATGAAAACGCGAAGCTCAATCAATTTTTTCTTTTCATTTTAGCCTCTGTTTATAATATAATCGCGTTAATTTTTTTTTAAATTTTTGGGTTACATTTTTAATGTTAAAATATTAAGATACAATTATTAGATCTTTAAAAAAAAATTATTGTGTGTTATTGGTGTGTCAAAAAATTAGAAAACAAATTAAAAGATAAAAATTCAAAATTAAGTTTTTAATTAAATCTACATTCTTACCGATTCAAAGTTGTAAATATTTGATTGTACAGGATAAACAATCATTTATTATTCTTTTTTTTTTATTATACAATTTTTATGGACAGTTTAAGAAGATCACTTGTGAATCCAAGATTTGAGAAAGTGGCTGCTGAAAGACCTTAACATCTGGCAAAAGACTCCATGCATACAAGCAGTAGAACCAGTAATTGGCTATGAGAAAATTTTTCTGGCAACCCACATCACCACTAACATCTGGCCACCTAACTCCCCAGATTGCAACCCTGAATTATGTGTAGGGTGTGGTTGAAGCAAGAGACCATCAAAACTCAATGCAACACTAAAGATGAACGAAGACAAGGTTAAGGGCACCATTTACCAATTAAACAAAATCATCAGAAAGTCTTGCAGGAGATTCTCAAGTCGTCTGGTTGAAAGTCAATGGCAATTTCTTTAATTAAATTAACTTCTATCATACTTTCAAGATATTTTTCATAATTGTGGTAAATATTGTTCACATAAAGTGAGATGTCAAGAGTTATTTCATTTTTGCGTAATTTAGGACAAAAATCTCCCCATTCACCTTGTAGGTATTCTTTTAACTGACATATTATAGTTAATTTTAAATCTTAATATAATCTTTGTCTTAATAATTTTGAAACGCAATATAGTAAGTCGTGGAATGGCCTGTTTGGTATCAGCTGAATAGTGAGGGAGTCTATCCCTTACATAACAAAAAGTAAAGGAATTATTCTAGATAAAATATTAATGAATATATTTTTCATTGATGTTTGTGAACTACCTGAGTTTGATTTACCACAAACCTGTGTCTCCAGCAACAAGGAACTTGGTGATTTCTTTACAGTGATCAATTAATGATTTTTTTGTATTGGAACATTGGCCAGATTCTTTTGATCAGTCTTCAGTTTTTTTAGTTTATTAAAACTAAAATAAAAAGTTATCAAAAACAAAAATTTAACATTTAAAGTTGAATAGTACTGGCTATGAAAAATAAATTCATTACAATAGATTTCCACACATTAATGGAATATAGAGAAATTAAAGTTAAAACCACAATTCTTAAAACAGCCATTTAAAAAATTATTAAAATTTTAACCCATATATTTTTTTATGATAATAAATTAAAAAATTTAATAAACCAGTATGATCAAGGATTTATATAAGTTTTCTTTTGTTTATGCACACTTTTCAGGTGGTTGTAAGTAAAAGTTAGTGAAAAAGAATTATGTTTTGAAAAAGGTAGAAAATAAATTTAAAAAAGATGACTAATTGATGTTACCTGCCCTATCCATAATTATTAATGAACAGAGAGTAAAAGAAAAAAAAAGAATAGTTTGTAGCAAAAATGGCTAAAAAGAATTCAGTTGTCATTATGTTTGTCAAGTGACAAAGGGAAAAAGGAAGAACAAAAGGAAGAGTGTTGTATGGGGCATCTGAAAAATTTTTTGGTCCCTAAGTAAAATTAAAGTATAACCAGAAACCCTGTATGTGGTAGTGTTATTATTGCTCTACCCCACCCTCTCTCTCTTTTCTCTATCTTTCTTATATTTTCTTTATGATGTTAGCATGTCTTTCTTTCCTTTCTTTGTCACAATCAAAATGAAATGGTCCATTATCATCTGAGGTGATGACAGGACATAACAATTTCAACAAATGCATTCATGTCTTATACATTCTTCTTCCTTTTTTCTTCCCATCTTCTTTCTATTCAATTTAAACAGATGATATGATGATTAGCGTATGCTCTCACACTCTCTCTACCCACTTGCCCCTCCCCCCGTTCTTTTATTTTTATTCCTTTTCTTTCCTCACAATCAAAACAGAAGGTCCTTATTTATCTGTGGTGGTGACAGGTGTGAACACATGTATTAATATATAGATTGTTTGTTGTTTTGTTAAGGTATATCAACCTTTTCAGGTCATCTAATATTGAATCAATCATTTGATTTAAAAGATCACGTGACTACAGTACCTGCTGTGTTTAAGTGGTATAACTGATGAAAAAGGGATAACATTTCAAAATGTTTTTGAGCAACAGAACTTTTATTTAGACAATTGAAACCACTCACCATATATAAATCAAAACAACTGCGGTAATGATTGTATGAATGATATTGTGCATGATACAACAAATAACATCCTGCGCATACCAATAGTGACATACAGTTTTATAATAATAATGGATTATTAACTGAAAAAAAAATAAATAATCGTTCGCTATGATTGAACCATTTTGGTGGAATATTAATTTTGCAATCATTAACAATTTTTTGAAGTTGACGTGATTAAAAACTCTATTTCTTAATTTCAAAACCAAATTCTTTGTAATTCTAAAACCATATTTCATTATAAATTAATGGAAATATTTCTCAAAATTTCCCTTTTGTACTTATGTTTCAGAGGTTAAAATTTTTACAAAAGATGTACCAAATAAATGATAAATAGTGTTATAATGATTTGCTGCCACCATATATATGATTCTTCAAATTTAACAAAATTAAATTTATACTTTTCTACTTACATAATTGTCTACGTTGCCTGACTCACTCTCTTGTCTTCTTCAGTGTATTTGTCTTGGGAATTAAGCTACCAATCCTTCATTCAATCCATGAAGTAGGACCATCTCTTATTCCACTGTCCTAATACTTTGCATCATCTATGCATTAATTAATGATATTAATAATATAAACAAAACAAGATGGGATAATGTTTGAGACATGTGAATAACAACATACTCAGTCAGAATTTAGAGGTAATTTACATTGTGTCTGTTTATTACATTAGCTTACGATTCAGTTACTCAACAAACATTAGGCGAATATACACCAAACATATTTTTGACGAGGAAACTTTGATATATAAACTACAATACTAATAGTAATAATTTATTTTAGAACAAATTTGTAAAATAAGCATTTGTAGTTGCTATTAACTATTTAAGTGCTATATAGTCAGGTGTCTGCGGAAAAGAATATATCGTATAAGAACAGAATGTTTTTTATTGTATTTCTACATATATATATATATATATAATATATATATAATATATTTGCTTTCCCTGTAAGTTTATAGAAATATAATATATATATCTGACTTTCTAGATATAATTGCTTCTACTATGTAGCTATAGAATATATGCTATATATATCTGCTTCTTTTATATATATACGTTATATCATATATATATTATATATATATATAAAAGTACAAGCAAATATATTTTTGTTTGTATCACCCACATATATTCACCTACCATCATTTCTTTGATGTGTCAATGCCATTCTCCAATTTCACACAACCTGGCCTCTTGAAATCACCTGCTGCTTTCTGCTGTTTGTTTTTATTCCTATTCTGTAGCTTGTGTTCAAACATTCATTCACAGAGAAGGTCAACAATCTTGACAATCAAGTGTCTAATTATTTTCTCTGCACCTTCTAAAAATATTACATAATACAAATACACAAGCATCATTTACAAACAGCAACTATTAAAAAGTTAAATTCTTATAAAAACAATTTTAATTTTCCTGCCAAATTTAATAAATAATAAAGAAGCAATGAAGCATATTTCATTATTAGAATCAGTGCATGTAGAAGCCTTTATAAATTCATTGTTAAACATTAAAAATATATTAAAAAGCAATATCCTAATACATAGAATACATGAAGGATCAATGATTCCATAACATTCAACCAGATCCAGAGACCTTCAATCAATAATCAAATTAGGTGAGAGGGATCATCCAAAAAAAATGTTTATTTACAATCTAATAAACCAATGATTGATTTAACCAGAATAACCCAACCATAAAAATAAACACAGCTAATTCTTTGTGTTATTCAGTAATCTCCAAATAATGTACAAAACTTATGCAGATTGAATGCAAAGATTGTGAACGCAAAGAATTAGCTTGTGTTATATTTATGGTTGGGTTATTCTGGTTAAAACAATCATTTGGTTTTATTAGATTGAAAATAAAACATTTTTGATGATCCCTCCACCTACATTGTGATATTGATTTGAAAAGAGTCTCTGACTCTGTTGAAATGTTCATGAATCATGTCCCTTCAGTTTTATGTATGGATATTGCTTTTTATATATTTATGTTTAACAATGAAATTATAAAGGCTTATAATGCACTGATTCTAATAATGAAATATGTTCATTGCTCTTTTATTACTTATAATTGGCAGGAAAAAAAAATTGTTTTTATAGAAATATTAACATTTTTAAAGTTGCTTTTGAAAATGATGTTGAATTGTATTATGTAATATGTAGAGGTGCAGAGAAAATAAATTAGCACTGATTGTCATAGAGTTTGTTGACACTCTCTGTTGAAGAATGTTGAACACAAAGCTACAGAATAGGAAATAAAAACAAACAGCAAGAAGAAGCATGCAGGTGTTCAAGGAGCAGTGTGTGAAATTTGAGAATGGCATGACACACAGAAGAAATGATGGATAGTGAAAATATGTGGGTTACAAAACACAAAATATATTTGCTTTCTTTATATATATATATATATATATATATATATATATATAAAAGAAAGCAGATATATATATATATATATATTCTATAGCTACAAGTAGAAAGCAAATATATATCTAAGAAAGCAGATATATATATATATTCTATAACTACAAGGAGAAAGCAAATATATATATATATATATAATTATATATATATAAGTAGAAATACAATAAAAAACATCTCTTTCTTATAGATATATTCTTCCCAGACCACCTGACTATATAGCACTTAATAGTACATAGCACTACAAATCTTATTTTACAAATTTGTTCTAAAATAAACATTAAATTACTATTAGAATTGTATTTAATTCAAAGTTTCTCTCCAAAATATGTTGGTGTAATATTGCCTATTGTTTTATAACTGAGAACTACTAATTGTAATAAACAGAAAATGTAAATTACTCTAAATTTCTGACATGAGTTTTTTATTCACATGTCTCAAAAATTATCCTCATCTTGGTTGTTATATTTATTAATACATTAATTAATGCAAGATATTCCAAAGTATGTAGGACAGTGGAATAAGAATGGTCTACTTCCATGGATTGAATGAAGGATTTGGTACTAAATTCCCCAAAGACAAAATACACCTGAAGAAGACCAGAGAGTAGAGCAGGCAACTAAGACATTATGTAAATAGAAAAGTATAAAATTATTAGATTTTGTTAAATTTGAAGAATCATATATTTATGGTGGCACAAATCATTATAAACTATTTACATTTATTTGGTACATCTTTTGGTAAAAATTTAACCTCTGATACATAAATACAAAAGGGAAATTTTGAGAATATTCATTAATTTATAAAGAATATGTTTTAGAATTAACAAAGAATTTGTTTTGAATATTAAGAAAATAGAAGTTTTTAATCAGTCAACTCAAAAAAATGTAATGATGCAAAATTAATATTCCAACCAAATTGGTTCAATATAGCAACATATTTTTTTTTTTTTCAGTTAATATCCATTTATTATATTAAAACTGTATGTCACTATTGGTATTGCCAGGATGTTAATTGTTGTATCTATGCACAAATATCATTCACTACAATCCATGTAACAGTTGATTTTGATTTATATATGGTAGTGGTATTCAATTGTCTAAATAAAGTTCTGTTGCTCAAACAACATTTTGAATGTTAATCACCTTTTTCACAGTTATACACTTAAACAACAGCAGGTACTGTAAGCAACGTGAATCCTTTGTTTATCAAAATGATTGATTCAATATTAGATGACCTGAAAAGGGTTGATATACCTTAAACAAAACAACAAAAAACAATCTATATATTAATACCATTGTGTGTCACACCCTGTCACCACCACAGATAAATAAAGGACCTTTCTGTTTTGATTGTGAGGAAAGAAAAGGAATAAAAATAAACCGGGGGGGGGGGCAAGTGGGTAGAGAGAGTGTGAGAGCATACTGCTAATCAATCATATCATCTGTTTCAATTGAATAGAAAGAAGATGGGAAGAAAAAAGGAAAGAAAAAGAATGTATAAGACATGAATGCATTTGTTGAAATGTTATGTCCTGTCATCACCTCAGATGAATAATGGACCATTTCATTTTGATTGTGACAAAAGAAAGGGAAGAAAAAGAACATGCTACACATCAGAAAGAAAATATAAGAAAGATAGAGAAAAGAGAGAGAGGGTGGGGTTAGAAGCAATAATAACACTACCACATACAGGGTTCTACTGGTTATAACTTTTAAACTTTTACTTAGGACCAAAACAATTTTCAGATGCCCCTACAAACACTCTTCCTTTTTTCTTCCCTTTTTCCCTTTGTCACTTGATTCAAACATAATGACTAACTGAATTTCTTATTTAGCCATTTTTGCTACCAACTATTCCTTTTTTTTTCTTTTCTCTCTGTTCATTATAATTATGGATAGGGCAGGTAACATCAATTAGTCATCTTTTTTAAATTTATTTTCTACTTTATTCAAAACATAATTCTTTTCACTAACTTTTACTACAACCACCTGAAAAGTGTGCATAAACAAACAGAAAACTTTATAATAAAATCTTGATCATACTGGTTATTAATTTTTAATTATTATCATAAAAAATATATGGGTTCAAATTTTAATAATTTTTAAATGCTGTTTTAAGAATTGTGTTTTAACTTTAATTTCTTCTATATTCCAATTATGTGATGGAAATCTATTGTAAATGAATTTATTTTTCATAGCCAGTACTATTCAACTTTGAAATGTCTAAATTTGTTTTGATAACTTTTTATTTTAGTTTAATAAACTAAAAAAACTGAAGACTGATCAAAAGAATCTGCCAATGTTCCAATACAAAAAAATCATTATTGATCATGTAAGAAATCACCAAGTTATCCTTGTTGCTGGAGACACAGGTTGTGGTAAATCAACTCAGGTAAGTTCACAAACATCAATGAAAATATATTCATTAATATTTTATCTAGAATAATTCCTTTACTTTTGTTATGTAAGGGGATAGACTCCCTCACTATTCAGCTGATACCAACAACAGGCCATTCCACAGACTTACTATATTGCGTTTCAAAATTATTAAAGACAAAAGATTATATTACAGATTTAAAATTAACTATAATATATCAGTTAAAAGATACCTACAAGGTGCAATGGGTAGATTTTTGTCTAAATTACGCAAAAATGAAAATAACTCTTGACATCTCACTTTATGTGACATATTTACCAAAATTACATGAAAATATCTTGAAATATGATAGATTAAATTTATTAAAAGAAATTGCCATTGACTTCAACCAGACGACTTGAGAATCTCCTGCAAGACTTTCTGATGATTTTGTTTAAATTGGTAAATTGTCCATTAACCTTGTCTTCGGTTCATCTTTAGTGTTGCATTGAGTTTTGATGGTCTCTTGCTCAACCACACCCTACACATAATAATCAAGGGGGTTGCAATCTGGGGAGTTAGGTGGCCAGATGTTAGTGGTGATGTGGTTGCAGAAATTTTCTCATAGCCAATACTGGTTCTACTGCTTGTATGACATGGAGTCTTATTGCCAGATGTAAGTCTTTCAGCAGCCACTTTCTCAATCTTGGATCTCACCAAGTGATTCATTCTTAAACTGTCCATAAAAATTGTATAATAAAAAAAAAAGAATAAATAAAATGATTGTTTATCCTGTACAATCAAATATTTACAACTTTGAATCGGTAAGAATGTAGATTTAATTAAAAACTTAATTATTGAATTTTTATCTTTTAATTTGTTTCTAATTCTTGACACACCAATCAACACACCAACATAATTTTTTTAAAGATCTAATAATTGTATATTTAATATTTTAACATTAAAAATGTAACCCCAAAATTTAAAAAATAAATTAACGCGATATATTATAAACAGAGGCTAAAATGAAAAGAAAAAATTGATTGAGCTTCCGTTATTCATTTGTTTACTTTTTTGCAAGAAATTCCTAACAATGGCCAAGTAGAATTTTAATATTATTTTATAAAGCTATTAATTTCTAAATGTATTCGAAAATAGAAATCAAATCTTCATTATCTTTGCTCAAAAAAACAAGATCTAGTGATAGTTAATGTGTATATATATTTACTTTGTTGTTAATTGTTTTATTTTTTGTACTTTCCTCCGGACATGCATACACACAACTGCCCTTTATATATGTATAAAATATAGATTAAAAACAATACTATCCATTTATGTTAGAAAGTAACATTCTCTTTATTCACTTTGCATTAATTTGTTTAAAAAATGTACCATTAAAATCCAAACACATAAAATTTTGAAAGTTCATAAAGTAACTAAACATTTTATTAAAAATATTTTAAACATAACATCAACCTTAAATAATACACAAAGTAATGTTTTAAAATATTGCCTAATCTGTCTTCTTTCAAATTGTATTTTAACAGGTAACACAAGTTTTTAATACAGACAAATGTTTTTAAAGATGGAGTTGTATATTTCTATAGTTAAACTATATAAAAAAACTTAGAATACAGAAAACATGCTCTGTTTACCTTCTTTTTTTTGCTCAAATCATTTTATTTGAAAAATTTAAGGGTTTTTAAAATAAAAACTTTAGTTTAAGCTGCAAAGTTTTTAAACATAGTTAAACACACAGTCCATGTTAAGTTAATTTTTATTTTGTCTGCATAAAGATCTTACTATATAAATTTCATATCCTAAATTGACACTAAAACTTAAAAAATACAAAAATGACACATTTTTTTTCTTCAAATATTCATATATTTATGTGTTTAAGCAAAAGTTTGTTTTTTTTAAATTTAAAAAAAAAAAAAAGAGGAAAGAGATTGTTTTTAATAGAGAAGTCTTGACAAAAGATTTTTTCTCCTAAAAGAAAAATTTTCTTGGTTTGTCAGAGATTGAAACATAATATGTTCTATATATGTTTTATATTTATTGTAGTTACCACAATATTTGCTGGATGCTGGTTTCAAAAATATTGCTTGTACCCAACCACGAAGAATTGCATGTATTTCTCTTTCAAAGCGGGTTAGTTTTGAGACCCTCAGTGAATATGGTTCAGAAGTCGCATACCAGGTAAAAAACAAAAAATAATACATTGCTTTGTATTAATCTTCCTAAATTGCTATTGAACAAATAATTTCCTATTGTGGATAAATTTGTTCATATTATCTTTTACTTGATCAATCAGTAAAAGAATTACAATCTATGCAATAAGTTAATTTTATAAAATTATTTTTATTTAGTTATTTTTATGAAATAAAGAAACAACATATTTTGTAATACAGTACATTCCATTAAAAGATTTCTTATTTGAATAAAATCATCATCATAGAGAATGCTACATATTAATATTTTCTAGTCTTTCTTCTCTTTATAAAATGTTTATAGATATATGAGAAATCATTCTCACAAAAAAAGTGAGCATTTGTTTATTTTTGTTTTATAACAAGCAAAAAGAGAAACCACACCAAACTACAACCTTTCCATTTTTTCGATATTGCAGGAAATTTTCATATTTTTCATTTTGATCTACTATATGTCTATCTTTTTCATTAGAAGTAAAGATAACAAAAATAATGTATTTTCAAAATCACTGTCTTCCAGTTAATAAGTATACAGTTAAATTGAACAGAGAGTTAAAAAAATAAATATATACAATATATTTGTTTGTATTTAGTTAGGTAATACAATATTTATTTAATTTTAATTAAAATTACAATCAATATTTGAAAGATATTTAAGTTTAGGTAACTATATAAAAGTTATTTTTCTGACTACTGAATTTCTACAATTGGTTTATTGTGGATTTTTTTTATGATAGTTTGTGTATTTTTATTTACATTTTTCTATTTTCATTTCAGATAAGATTTGCAAAAACTAAAACAAGAAACACTCGTATCCTTTTCTTAACAGAAGGTGGGTTTAAAGAGACAACTAGTATATATTTGATCTTTTGAAGATATTAAGTTTTATATCAAAGTAATTCTAGAAACTAATTTCTGATAAAAAAAACATACTTTTTTTTAGTGTTAATTGCTAATTCAGTTAAAAAATATTTTGTTTTTTTACATATTGCTCTTCAGTACAGTACCTAATTATAAAATACTAATTCTACTGGATGCTCTGTCAGTGGGGGGGGTCTTAGAATATGCTGACTGTATCACTGACTGCAGAGGGGGTAAGACCCTACCAAAAAGGGTGTCCTGGTATGACACAAAACTATATCTGATAGTAAGGCACTAGATCTTGAGTATCTCTTCATTATTATTACTCCCAGTTACATTCTGCCCTAGAGTGGTAGTATATGTTAGAGTCCCATCTATGGGTCAAATAGATGTTTAAAAATCATTCTTATTTGATGAGACTATGTCAAAAAAAAAAAACTCTTTAGAAACAACTGCTCAAAAAATGTAAAAGTAAATATATGATGAACGCGATTCCCTAACCTGATGAATAATCCTAGATGGGTTATGCCAATCAATAACCCAACCATAATTCAGTTCTGTCTCTATACATAATTTATTTAAGAAACACTGATTTTAAAATAGAAATGCATTTGCAATAGGCAGTGAGAAAATACATTTGTAATATTTTAAATGGATTTAGAGATTCAGCAAAAGCTGAACATTCTAAAATGATACCTTTTATAATCAATGATAGAGAATTGACAGAGTTCCATAACTGCTTTTTTTATCAGGAAACTATAAAGTTCTAGAAATAGAGTTCAGTATCTTCCCTAAAGAGTCAGATTTTTCACATAATTTTAAGAGTAATTGAATTCTCACTTTGTCTCTAGTTGATGTGTACATTATTTTGAAATTATATATTATAGACAAAATGAAAAATTACTGTTTTGCATTATACAAAGAAAATATAGCTTAAAAGACTAGGATTTTTTTGTATTATTTACCTGTAAGAAGTTCAAACAATAACTATTGTTTTAAAATCTGATTTCTTTCTGAATCTTTTTGTCTTTTGTGTTTTATAAATCTGGCTAGAACCCTATTAAATTAATCAATAACCCTAACTTAGTACCTCTGAAAAATAAGTACTTTTTATAAATAGTTTACTATTACATATAAATTATATATAAATATTCTACAGAAGGCCATAAAACAATTTATATAAGATTTTAAACAAAATCAAGTTTTGATTTCATACAGGCAGTTAAGTTTTCTAATAAACTAAAATAGCCCTATGTTTGTATAATATCCTGGCATAAATAAATGCACTTAATCTATTGAAATTTACAGATGAAGTTCTGTAGATACCTGTTGTCAAGAGCCTATCATTTTATAAATTAATCAATGAATAGAATAATATATACAAAATTTATTTGATATAATGTATTGATTGAGAGAAGAGTTTGCCATTTACTTTTATATAAAAACAACTAAAGAACTCTTGAAACATGAAAAATTTAGAAATTCCACATAGCATTCTCCATTTTCCTGTATATGGATCTAGGTTCTATGTAGTTTTTATTACAAAGCAGGTACTGGAATTTCTAAATTTTTGACTATAAGAGTTAAAACATAAATAAAGCTAATTTACCAATAGATATTCTCCAAGACAATATTCTTATAAATTAGTAAGACAAAGAATTGAAAGTTTAAGAGTCTCAAGAAAAATAGATATTTTAGGTTTAGATTATTAAATAATTCTATTTTCTTTCTTGATCTAGGTTTATTGCTTAGACAACTATCTGATGATATCTACCTTCACCAATATGATGTCATCGTCTTAGATGAGGTAAGTTTCATTATTATTTTTCTAAAATCAGTTTATGTAGAGAATATAATATATCTAGTCTTTGAGAATTCCTTCTTCCATATTGTCATATTACAAAGAATCTGAAATACTGACAAAGATGAAATTATGTAATCAACTGGAAGACGAAATATTGAATGAAACAAAACTCCAACATTTTCAATCAGTCAAAACAAATCTCTCAGTTGTAAAGTGGAACATTACTATTTATCTCTGATTTTTAAAAAATCTTTAAATTATGAAAATTAACATTTCGAGGCAGATACTAAAGTTTGAACAAGTTTAGAAGATTTGACTGATAAGTAATAACTTATCTAAACAAAAATGATCTTTTTTTAATTAGGTCAATATTACTTGCAATTAGTTAGCTACTAATATTAATTAATAGCAAAAATCATTTAATAAAAATGTTGTGCTTTATATCATACAAAGAATAGAAATCTTTATGTACTAATTAAAATGTTATGATACAGATAAAAAAAAAGTTATATGAAATATAGATTGTAAGTTTATATTATATTTGTATAAATGATTTCTTGATTTTGGAAATGATTGAAGAATACTGAGTAAATTTAGCAATTTAAATAATTATCATGATAGACTAAAACCAATTTCTTAATATTGGTATTATAATTAAAGAAATTTCTTGGATAAAATTGATTTATTTTTATCAAAATACGACACCTATTTCAAAATGAAAAGTAATTTAAGTAAATTCATTAAAAATCCTTTGTTTTACTTAATATGAAATTACATTGAGTTTTTTTTTGTGCTTAAAATTCCTTTTTATTTTATGTAATTTTTTTTAGGTTCATGAAAGACACATACATACAGATTTTTTATTAGGAATTTTAAAATGTCTTTTGAAACAACGTGAAGATCTTAAACTGGTTCTTATGTCAGCCACTATCAATATTGACTTATTCAGCTCATACTTTGATAATGCTCCAGTTGTGAAGGTAAGAAAATTAATTTATCTTCTAACATCCAAATAATTTCACATTATCTTTTCTATATAAATTATGTATCTGAAATGATGACAATTTCTTATATTTAGCAATATCTATAATCAATATTAATCAGATGTTTTGCAAAAAGGTTTTTTTTAAGTCTTTTTTAAAAATCATCTAAAGGCTTTTCAAAATTATTCATTTCTGATAATTTAACTTACATAGTTATCATCATTCATTTTAAATGAAAAAGAAAATGCTTAATAAAATAAATGAAAGATGTTATTAAGTAGAATGTTATTTTACTGCCTCATTCCTCAACTAGTGTCATTAAATTTACAACTGTCATGACATGATTATCTTCATTAGCAGCATTTACAATAGGTACTAAAAACTTATTCTGTGTCATATCACTTAAACTTGTCAATTATCTTATGGTTACTAAATAGCTGCTGTGATTGATATTCCTTATGACATCAAGAAGGATTTATTTGTTTATTTAGTAATCTCTACTGTTCATTTTTAGGTTATTCAATAGCAATCTCTCAGTCTTATTTGACATATTGTTTAAATCATTGGGTAACTTTGCAAAATATCAGCTGCATGAGTACTGTTCTTCTTGTCTTGTGGCAGCATTCACCTGGGGTAAGTTGAGCCAACTCCATCCATTCAAAGATGGAGTATCATGGGAATAGGAAATATGCAAATGGTCTCCTGCATTCAGACACTCTTGTTTGCTACAGATTATTCAGCAGATGTGGGGACAAGAGAAACAAATGTAACCACTGGTTTCTAGTGCAGACGACTCTTGGAATTTTCACCAGATCCCTTTTGGCTAGGTTGTGGCCCTAATACCACTGAGTGCCAAACCTATCGCCTAGGCTAGCCCTACCAGGAACTTAAGTTCTCGACAACATGGTTCTGACACTACCACATTTACCCATTCTTCCATGATGAGAAGGGGTTGGACTTTAGAAATGATGTGTGAGATGGCTGTTGAATAAAGAGATTCTTCTGCCCTTTTACAGATCTTGTTTTTAGTTCTGCCAAAATCCTCTCCAGACAAAATCTGTGGGGTTACCAGTTTAGTTGCCAATGATCTGACTGAAATAAATAGTACTGGGTTACATAGTACCAGTAGCATATTGAACAACCTGACACAGATGAATGCTGTTGTTTAAAAAGAAAAATACAAAACCTGTATTTACTCATTATTATTCACTGATGTACTTAGTTGGACTAGTGTCATCATCTTGATTGTTACAATAACAAAATTCTCATCTAATTGTTTCATAAGCTTTTTTGTTTAGTTTACTAATTTCAGTATTAAAATCAGATTGATTGATTTAAATGTAAAATAATGTAGTTAGGACCGAAGGATATGAAATAAATAGATCTTATATTTACTTCAATTGAATAATGGTAAAAGTTATTCCAAGTATAAAAGTAAAACTTTCTTTGATTTTTTTAAGCTGACTACAGAGGTGAACTAGTGACATCTCAAAATGAAAGTAAAATGTGTCACTTTCAAACGTTTTGAAATAAACCTCAAGTTTTCACCTTTATCTGAGAAGACATTAAATATTGAGTGCCATGCAATGGTCCCAGTCAGATGTTTGAGGAATATTTTCATTAGTCATCTTTTTTTATTTTTTTATTTTTTATTGTGGAGTTATATTGCTATTACTTGATAATATGTACTTAAAATTTCTTCTCTACCATAACATATATAGTTTAGAATTGTATGTTATCATTTATAATGTTTTAATGAATCTTAATTTAAATATATTTTGTTTCTAGTATATGTATGAAAACTGGGTTTAAAAACAAAAAAATCATATGATTAGGTTTTCCCTCAATTACTATAAAATTTCAATATTTTTTTCTGCATAAAACAATATTTGAATCTTAGATGTTTTGTTTTTTAGGTACCAGGAAGACTTTTCCCAATTCAACTTGAATATCATCCAATCTCCAAAGAAGCTTCAAGTGAAAATTCTTCAAAGATTGACCCTTCTCCTTATCTTAAAATCATGCAGACAATTGATTATAAGGTAAAAAGACTTTAATTCACATAACATTTTTCATATAAACACTTACTTTGATTTTCTTATTCTTACTGTTTTCAATTAACTGTAGTGAATGTTGATATCTGATATTTGAAACTAGCCTAAATCAAAGAAACATGCCTAATAAAGACTTACAAACACTAAATGCGTCATTTATTCATTACATATGGATTATATAAGAATATTATTTAATGATGTAAGACATTTTTACTTTACAAATATCTAGGGTGATAATGCCCCTATGTACACTAAATCGCATCCTAGAAAATTGAGTGTCTCTTTCATTGAAATTGGGACAGCTGTTCTCTGAAACAATCTAGAATCTACTTTTCTAATACTGTAACTGTGGGAAAAAATTAACTCCAGGTTTTTTTTAGTGGCATTAATTTCTCCCGTGGGGGTAATGTTCTAATTCCAATGTACGGGTAAAATTACTATTCTTAATATACCGGGGAAAATAATTCCGAAGTTCCGATATATAAGTAAATAGCCCTTTCATGTACAATGGGAAAAACACGTATAAAGGGAGGTAAGTCCCGCAATTTCAAGTTCGGTTGCTGATGGAAAAGATAAGACAAAAACACAAATATTTATACTTTTAATATAAACAACAAAAGGAAAGATAGAAGAACGAATAGAGAGTAAAGGTTTTAGAATGATAGAAAGGTGGTGGAAAGTAAATTGACATTATTGGGGTTGCAAATTTTGATGTTTTGCGGGGACTTATCTTTAGAGTCTGGATAACAAGTAGAGTTCTTTCATTTCTGTGAAGGGTTAAAATTTTGTAGACTGGTTGAATTGTAATTTTCATTTGTTGAGTTGAATTTAGTCTTTCATTTTGCTCGTCTTCATTCACTTGAGGGGAAATTAATTTTGATCCTAAATCCTCTGATTATTGTTGACAAGTTTTATAAGTTTCTTTTAGAGTTGCTCTTGAATGAACCCTAGTGAGTGCCGGTTATTTTTATTTCTAGTCTTGAGGGAGATAAACTCTAAGATCCTCATAAGACAATGTTGATCCGATCTCTGGGACAGTGAGGGACCATAGCTCCAAGGTCCTCATTGCCCGCAGTCCTAACATACACTGCCGTTTTTGTTCAATCTTCCCTGTCTCCAAAAAGTCATGATGTCAGTAGTCCCAGTAACCCTGCCTTCTCCTGGCCTATGTGACCAGTTGGTAGTGATGATGTTGCAAAAACATGGTAGTAGCAGAATTGGCATCTGAAGGCTTTCGGGTCAAAAAATGTGACTATGAATTTCAACTGTGACGTCACGGATTCCTTGGAAAATTATTTCAGATTTTTTTTCTTTTTAATTTTTGTTTTTATCATATTAAATTCTGATATAACACCAGCTAAGGGTTTAGCTGTACTTTTAAAAAGTCTAAAATGCAGCTGTCCAATTATTAAGAAATAAATATTCATTGCTTATTCATTAGCATATACTAATATACAAGTCTTGATTTCCACTGTTTGGAAGTTATAGACTTTTCAAAGTGTATCCAACTGCTTGTGAATTATTCCATTCATATATATATATTTATCCAACCCCTCCACACGACCAGGATGTAACAGTAGGTCGATTTTTAAGTGGAGTTTAACAGGATTGAATTTAGAGTTTACCTTCTAGACCAGTTGCCATACTAAGTGTGATGAACGAGCTTACTTACCTCCGGCGAAACGCATCTGCTTAGCTTGTCAGGTTTTGCCTGAACTAAGCTAAGAAAGCATAGTCGCCATTGACGAGCAGATTTATAAGGTGTGGTCTCATTCTGTCTCGTTCGTGGCATGAGTATAGTGTCACCCATGCAAATTATGCCGACAGTATAAAAGGGGCTCATTTCTTTGCCAGAGCGGCAGCAATCTAAGCACGAAGAAAGACTGTGAGCGTGAAGTTACTGCTACTAGATGACACAAGCTATTTCGGCTACACACCAATTCCCTTGGGTGGGGTCGTCTTGGTGTACTCTGGTCAGTACTTCAACTGTCATTGTCTTGAGAGGGGCATCCTTCACAGTATCTGTCCATCCTTGTGTCACCATACTCGCCCGTCTCTTTATCGTTCCTGTGGCTGCACGGAGCCACCCGCAAACAGGAAAATGTCCCACCAGCTTCCCGCTAGTTGAAAATACTGAGTCATGGTAACAGGGAGTTCTGGAATTACGCTCCCAACGCTTCCACCTCAGTGTGTCGTGCTCCCCCCAGACCTTAAGTCCCAGTACGAGGGTTCTATCTTTCAATCGAGCATAAAAAGAGCGGACATCCTGGCGTTCGGCGCACAACTTACTTCGTCCAAAGAGTGTGTCCCGCAATCACTAAGTCAATGGTCAGGACGGCCATACGAGACTGTGAGGAGTGTTGTGCATTGGACCCTGCCCCAATATGGTGGAAGAAGGGTAAACTCAAGGTGGACAAGAACTGGTGACAATTGGGCATGGATGTAACCCACCACGACGGTAGTCATTTCCTATTATTGACAGATTGCGGCCCAACGCGTTTCACCGTGTGGTGCCAGGATGCATTGTCGGTTGTACGACAACTAAAATTTGTCTTCTGTGAACGCGGTGCCCCCGTTGTGATACTGACGGACAACACCCCGACTTTCGAGACTTTAGGGACTTCGCGGCGGAATGGGGAGTGCGAGTATGGTACAGAGGCGCATACGCTCCAGAGGGTAACGGGATATGGGAATGGTGTCACCACACTGTTAAAAGAATAGCAACCAGGACAAAGTGCTCCATTCAGGAGGCTGTGTACTGGTACAACGTCACACCCAGAGACGATATGACAATGTCAACTGCGCCAGCCAATGGGATCTACAGTTACGAGCAGTGGATAAAGGGGATAGACCAAGTGCCAGAGATTCCAAGAGATACAAAAGAACCGTATAATAGGTGATCTCGTCTGGGTCAAACCCCCAAACGTACGGTGTACTACCAGATTCGGCAGAGGATGAGTTGACGGAATGATCAGCTCCCATACCGTCCAGGTCAATGGCGTGCCACGCCATGTGAGGGATCTTCGCCCACGGCAAGAATCGATTACTTCAAGAGAAAGCTATCAAGAAGAGATATCCTCTAATAGTGAATTGGAGACACCGATGCTGTACGTGAGGCGGTTGGAAGACTCACTTCCTGTATCAGAAGATGCAGGGACCGACCCGGACGACAGCAGTGATGACAATGGGAATGACTCTGACCCGCACGACACAGACGCGGAAATGTTGCCACCTGAGGAGCACCCTCCTCTCTGAAGAAGTACTCGTTGAAGGCGGTCACCCTCTCACTGCCATATATATGGAAATATATATGAAGTATATTTTCATTAAGTAACAAATCACACACAGAAATATGGCTCAGTAGATTATTTCACTTTTATAGATGTCACAGATCAAATTCAGTATAACCAAACTGGTACACTTTTCAACACTTGATTTAGATCTTTTGAGTATATTGGCTCTCACATGATATGTTGCTTATTTTAAAGTAATATTTTGATTTGATTGCAATCATTTTCAACTGGTCTACCTAATTGTGTAGCATTATTCAATGAGAAATCTCCAGTATTAAATTTCACAACTTCTTTACATTTATTAAATCATTCACCTTTCCTTGAAACTGAAAAAAATCTTTTTTTGTATTTGAATTGCATTTTTATCATTCATAAAATAAAAATCATATGTAAAAAATATTGCTTATTTTTTCTACCTTAAATGTTAAAATTAATAAACAAAAATTTACCAATTTTGACAATCTTTGATTAGATATAACTGAAGCAAAATTTTATATTGTCCAGGCAGAAAAAATACAAAAATGCAATGGAAAAAATACAAAAATAAAACAACTTAATTTGAAATTAATTCAATAAAAGTCTTAATATTCATTTTTCATCCAACTTCAAATTTTAATAAATATGATAAAAAGGGGTAATGTAAAGATTCAATTTTTTAATGCAGTCTTGACAACTTTAGAAGAAATATATATATATATATATATATATATATATAAAATCTCCATCTTTTTTAGAGAACTGTAAATGTTTAATATCTAAGATAAAGCCATAATTTCATCTTATTGACTAAATTTAAAATAAGAACCTCTTTTTAGGAAATCTTAGGGCCCATTTTTTTAAATCCTTGGGTATAATCCTAGCTGAATTTTGATAATTCTATTTCATTCATCAGGTTAAAACAATCTCCATGGTTTTCATGTTTTTGTGATTTCATTGACAACACAGATTTGTACAACATTTTATTATAATTTGATCTATGTAATTTATTGTATCTGTTACACATGATCAGAATATTTTTCTATTTGTATTTCTTATTTGTATGATTCTGTTATAAAAATTGTTCTTGAAAGATATTTGTAAATATCTATTTTAGTATCCCAGTGCAGATCGTGGAGACCTTCTCATATTTCTTAGTGGAATGTCAGAAATTATGACCATAGTTGATGCAGCACATGAATATGCACAGCAGACAAAAAAATGGATTATCCTTCCTCTTCACAGTGCCTTATCTGTGGATCAACAAGATAAGGTAAATAAGAATTTTTATTTCTAATGCAAAATCTTTAAATAATCTCATCTAATAACAAGTAACATCTTTTAATAAAAATGCTTTAACATTCTAGATATGAAGTAATGTTAGCAGAATGTTTTTGATACAAAGCTCTCTTCATGAAATCTTCTGTAGGTGTGGCACTCCACTTCAGCAATAGCAATCTCCCTGATCTAACACTAGTGAAAAAGGGGATAGACCCCTTGCTGTCAGCTCATACTGACAATAGGCTACTTCAGCAACAACTTTAATACTCAACATTGAACAGGAAAATTGTTTTATTCAAATACATCTACATTTATATTAAGTTTTTGCTTTATGTTTTCTCATTCATTCTACTTTCTGAGCTTTGCCTTTCCAATGGCTATATATATATATATATATATATATATATATATATATATATATATTCTGTCATGTCACTTTTACCTTGTCCTTGCCTCCTATCCATTCTGTTTTGAAGCTGATTCTTGCATTTTTTTTGTTATGGTATTGATCACTTAGGCATTTTTCTGGATTTTCTACAGCTGCTTTAGTTTATCATTGTCTTATATTAATTTATTGGTATTACTAACAGTTGTATTTAGACAATCATGGAACATCAAAATAGCTTGGTTGGTTTTGTATTTATTTAAAAAGTACAAACCTAATATGATAAATTTTGAGTGATAAGTTAATTTTGTGGTTATAAAAATTATGGACCTAAATGTTTTTCAATTTTCTTTTCTACAGGAGAATTAAATTTTCATTTCATTTTTTTTTTCTTACATATAAATTTTAATCATTGCAGGTGTTTGATATTGCTCCAGATGGTATCCGAAAATGTATTGTGTCAACAAATATTGCAGAAACATCAGTTACTATTGATGGAGTTAGATTTATTATTGACTCAGGAAAAGTAAGTGAAAGGTTTTAAGTATTTCGGTTTTCAAAAAAGCTAAACAAAATTAATATTTGTTCTATAATTTGGGGTTTTATTTACAATTATAACAATAATTGACAGGTTTTTCTTTTTTCTTTTTTCTTTATTTTTTTTTAAATTGGAAATGGTACAATAATCATTTTTGTCTATCACAACATATCTTGTCCAAGACAAAAAGGAATTTTCATTTTTAGAGTAGTAAGCATTTTTTCAAAAAACTGTTTTATTAGAAATTTGTGGCTTTTTGTCTTAGTTTACTGTATACAAAACATTATTATTTGTTTATTATGTTTTCTTGGGAATTTCCCCTTTTTTCTATCTTCTTACATCAATATTTAAAAAAAAAAGAATCTTTGGATGGAACATATACACTATTAATATAATATCTATATACAGATTAAATTGTGTTAAGTAATTCATCCAATAGTTCCCAAAAATGCCCTTTTTAAATCTTTTTCTTACCATTTCTTTTACCATATCTTATCTATTTTGTAATTTCAAGTTAAGCCATTGTCATTTGAAACTTATTCAAACTACGACACAGCACTAGCTAATTTGGACACCATTTTTATCAAGACCCTGAATGAAATTTTTGTGAGACATTTATTTTCTACCAGAAAACAGGAACCTCACAAAAATCTGGATGATTTCTTCAAGGGACTTGAAAAACTAATTTCAAAATAATAAATAATGTGATGATGAAATTATATGAAATTTTCATTGTGGAATTGCTTCTCCAACAATATGTCAAAGATTGCTAGAAAATAAAACATTGGATTTTACATCTTGGTTAATGAAACCTGTACCTGTATTATTAAGACAATTTGTCCATACTAACAAAAGTGACCCTTTAGTAGATAAAATTGAATTGATTGATAACAGACCAACCTTTGCCAATATGATGTATCCTGACAGAAGACAATCAACTGTATCTGTCAAAGATTTGCCTCTGTGTCCTGATCATTCAGAACCCTTCCCACTTTGACAAACTTTGTGAATCTCAAACAAATTCACCACTGAACAAAGTCATAATTACAACACCTTTTCCATGACCTTCAATGACCTATATTCCTCCGATATTTCATCGGTGAAACTTTCGCTTATTTGTAAACAAACCAACAGTCGATTTTTTTACATTAGAATTTCACTGTAAGATTTTTTTTAAAGTTACTTCATGTTTATTAACAACCCAAAGACACGTTTTTATATTAAAGTAGTTTTTGATTTTTATGAAAAAAATTAGTTATTTCATGTTGTTGTTAGCATATGTGAAAAATTATTTTTGTACTAACAATAAATTGATATTACAGTGAAATTCTAATGTAAAAAAATTGACTGTTGGTTTGTTTACAAATAAACGGAAGTTTGTGGTGACAAGCAAAACTGTCCTTTTGATTACTGGTCTGAGCTGGGGTGCTTATTGAAGACTTGATCCCAACTTGCAAACCATGTAGCCTTCAACAGTTTCACATATCGGGTGTATGATTGTGCAGTGGAAGAAGGTGTGCTCAATAGACTTCTTCACATTGCCATAACTCATACATTCTGTTGTGCCAACCCCAGATGATGATATGTATTACCAACCAAGTGAGTGATGTCTCATAGTTAGTGAGGCATTTTGTCCTTGTTTGTAGACCAAATTCCTCAACTAGATAATTTTGCATCCTCTCTCCCAAACTAATGCCTTACTTAACAACAGCCGGGTTTTTGAGAGGTTAATCTTAATCATAGAGAAAACTCTCAATACTTGCTGACATTTTTGATAGCGCTCTTATTTCTGGGAAATCATCAGGCCTCCCCCATCATCTGAATGTAGACTTTTCAAGGCTGAAAAGATCTTCTTGGCATTTTCTTTCTAGAACTGGTTCTTTTTGTCATCCTGGAAACTTAGCCATAAAGTGTGCTGATGTGCCTCAACATTTGGCCCTTTCAAAGTCATGTTATCAGCATAGGTGGAATACAGGTTAGCCAAGATATTGGCACTAGGTAATTTGATTCCACATAAGACCAGCTTCACACTCAAACTGTGAAGGAAAGAATGAAGGTTAAAAATTTAGATCTTAATCCATTCACCTCCACCATGGTTTTGAACAACATATACAAGAGTCAGATCCAGCATCAGGCATTGTTTTTGTTTATAAATTAATTCTATATTTAAAAGAGAAAATAGATAAATAATTTAAAACCCTAAGAAAAATCTAATACACAAATGACACCCTTCTTCAAAATTGGAAAGACTCAAGATGGTGACATTACATTTTCTCACCACCACCACCACCATCAAGTAGGCCTTCTATTATGTAGGTCTTGTATCTGTGATGAGCTGGATGTTAATGCTTTGAAAGCAGAAATGGAATTATGAAAATAAACTAGAAAGAAAGAAAAATAGAAATATTAAAAATTATAATTTTCAAACAATCAGAGGCGTTCACAACTAAAAAGAAGTTTTTCAAAAAGACCAATTTGGAGCCTAGGTATTTGCTATAAATAACAGGCTTTTCGAAGAACAATCCAGAGAGAAAGAACCAACATGACTGGATAGTCCACACTTCTTGTTTTAAGAAATATTTCCCTACTTCTGAAGGTATTATAAACTATATCTTTCTCTCTCTCTCTCTAATTAACTTGATTGCTGATTTGAATTTCGAACATTACTCTTTCTTTCTCAGTTGGAGTCAAAGGTGTTAACCTTCTTATTATCTTATTACATGAACATTTAAAAAAGCATTTTCTGCAGGACTTTGATCAGTATTCTTGATTATTGTAATCTTAAGTTTCATATTACTTGTTGAATTTATGAGTTCTTTGTTTTTCTGTCTTAATATATGTGACCTTATGGTGTGTTTATTGTAATTACTCATATATATCTAAACATCCCATCAACCCAATCAGGAAATATCTAACCCCCCACCCCCTGGATTCTCATTCACTAAAGTATTTTATATTCAAGTCAGAGTTATTATCCTTTCTCACTCATACTTTGCTCCTCCCCTTGTTTTGTCAATGGACTGTGCTTACAACTTCATCCATTGAAGTGTTGATTGAGGAACAAAGAATTGGTGCCTTCAAGTCTGGGATTACTGTTCTATTTTTAGACTTGATGCAAGATTTATTTTCATTGGTGGAGGGAAATTGGTGGAAAGTTCAGGAATCATTTTTTCTTTCTTGTTAGAATTCTCAGCATAATGGCAGCTATTACCAACAATTAGTAGCTGCAATATTAATTATGTATGAATTTAGTCCATTTTTATAGCCAAACATATTTTCCCCAGGCAGCTTAATTTGCATATGTATCTATTAATTTTCTGGTATAACCTTAAAATCTACTTGTATGTTTAATGTGAAATCTCACAAATACTAAATATTTCTAAAAAAAAAAGAAAAAAGAAAAGACAATTGTTCATTGTAAGCTGTAAATTATATAAGGTTAATACATTTCTCGTTTTTTTAAAATATGCTGTATATTTTTCTACACTTTAAATGTGCACATTCTTGATAGAAAATATTATTTCAATATTTAATTAGTCTCAATGTTTTAATGGAGGGTATCCCTTAAGCTGTCCATTTCTTTTTTATATACATCATCACTGCTGATGGTTTTTGCTCAGTGTTGTAGGCAATGGGTGATTCTTTTCTTTACATTGTATGAATGGTGGGAGTTGAAGTTGAGGTACTATACAGTGAAAATTTTGATACACAGATGAACTAAATCCTTGTTTTGTGTGAATTATTAATACATCTAGGAAGGACAATTTGTTATCTTGTTCTTTCTCCATTGTGAACTGTATAGATGTATCATCAGAATTGAACTGATATGAACTGTAAATTTTTAAAAAATAACATTTAAATGAAGTCATGCACAACTGAGCACATATTATAATGATGCCCAGTCTGCTCTCTAGATGAGTCATTTTGAATTTGAAAAAAGAAAAATGATGAAGCAGTTTTTACTGTTGGAAGATCAGTTTTTAATAAAATTTCCAATTGTGCAAATGCATCAGCCTCCATAATCAGCAGACCGTAGAAATTCTGTGTGATCTTTTCTTGTTTCCTAAAGTTATTGGAATAAGCATAGTGAATGCTAAGAGAACTATGTTGAAGAAAATCAATATTTTATTCATTGTTCATTTCTATTTTAGTAAATAGTTTTAGTCTCAACATTTTACCTTTATGACTATAGATATATTCCTAAAAATAAAAAGGATTTATTAGATTAAAATATCATTTGGAATTAAGGATTAAATTTTTGAAATTGGATTTTGATTTGTCATTTCTATTAGAAAGTTAATTATTTGAATTGTAATCTTATATCTGTTTGTTGTTGCCTTTTCATAAAACTTCTCCCATTAATCTTTTATTTTAATCTACGAATATAATTTTCTTTTTGTTCATTTTAGGTAAAAGAAATGAATTTTGACCCCAAACTTAAGATGCAATGTCTGCGAGAATTTTGGATCAGCAGAGCCAGTGCTGAACAAAGAAAAGGCAGAGCAGGTTCATTCCTTTAAAACTTTACAACATTTTGTTTTTGAACAATATCATTTTAAAACGTTTTTGTGCTAATTTGTTTATATTATCAATAATTTTGTTTATTTCCTGTTTTGTCCCAATTGATTTTAACAATTACATTCACTTTAAAGATTCACAGAGTTTCTCTTATTAACCTTTCTTTCTTTTTGAAACTTTAAAACTGTTTTAAATTTTACTAATTCTGTGTGTATAATTTCAATTAATCTTACTTTATTGAATAAGATCTAAAAAATGAAAATACTTTTGATAAACCCTACACTTGTCTTTGCTTAATAAAGTATAATTTGTATTTACTTCATAAATCAAAGGAATTTTTTAGTTAATAGTATATAATGTATATATATATTTTGTCTTGTTTATGTACATTGGTATAACATTACTATTTAAATTGTTTTTTGTTTTTTTCCAACAGGTCGTACAGGCCCTGGGGTGTGTTTTCGCTTGTATAGTGAAGCTGACTATGATGCTCTGGATGATTACTCTACACCTGAGATACAACGAGTGTCTTTGAACTCATTAATTCTTCAACTGACTGCACTTGGATTACCTGATTGTAGAAAGTACATATATTTTATATCTTCATTACTTAAATATACAATCACTGTCACAATTGCTTATTTTAGCATTCCCAGTTTATTTTTTTATTTGAGGTTATAGTTATTTAATCACATTAGTTATATAGAGCTCTGTAAATGGAGTTCAAAACTGTTTGAATTATGCAAATATCCCCAGTGGTTCAAAAGTTATGACAATTTAAAACCCCAAAATTGGTACAAAAGTGGACATGATTTTGTTTAAAAAAATGTCAAATCACAGACCAATTCAAAACAAGAAATTCAGTAATTTCTTCACCATTTCTTTATTTTTGGAGCAATTTTGCTAAATCTTGGAATTCTTATGTAAAATTGTATGTTTTTTCTGATTCTGTACTCAAATTGTATGTATCTCTATACTGTAACCCATTATTTAGAAAATAGGTACAATATCAGCTTTTTTTGTGTGTGTGTGTGTTTTTTGTTTTTTTTAAGTTTACCACAAGATTGTTCAACATTTTCATTTTAATACTGCATGTTTACACATATATAATATTAATTTAAATGAATGACATTACTTTGAACTAAAAAATACCTTTTTAAATACTTGCTATGTTGTATTACCTACAAGAAATAGAATACCTGTTTACATAATTTTTTTAAACAAAGCCTGTCCAGTCAGCATGTGAAGTGTTTTATTCATATTTTGCTTATGCTTGTAAGTTAGTTTTTTTTTCAAAATTGAAAGTTTGACAAAAAAGCCTGATGTTAGGACATTATCAAACTTTCACATATATATCAAAATAATTCTGAGACTATCTTCTATTAAGGATATACTGCTCTTTTTATGCTTATCTAATAATTTTTGAAGGAACCTGTGTCAACTTTCATTGATAGTGGTTTCACTTCCAAAGATTGGAGAAGAAAAAACAACCTCCTCATAGTTTAATGTGTCTTCTAATTAAGTGTACAATTTCAAGATTGATAAAGATTGGCCCCTTTGAATTTGCAAAAGAAAATAATGTGTAAAATTTAGTCTTGAAAAAAAAATTCATATTTTCATCATTTATTCAATAATTCAATCGATAAAAACACATACAAATTACATATTTAGAAAGATTATTTTATTTCATTTCCAACCATATAAATATTTTTAAAGATTTGATCAGAAATCCATGAGAAATTCTGAGTTGAACCAATTAAGGTGAAAAATTGTCAATGTCCACCGATTTCAGCTAAACTGCTGATAATGCTACTTATTTAATTTAAAAATAAATGGCTTAAAGTTTTTCTTATATTTTATCAATTAGAAATTTAATGTTTCATTCTATTATTTAGAAATAATAACTTTTAAAGATTAAATTATTACCCATTGATATTGGTAAAATAAGCTCTGAAAGTTTTGTTCTGAAAGAAAGAAAAATAATAATAATAATTTGTTAATTTTGATATTGTAAACATTTTTGTATCATATGAAAACTTTAAACCTTTTATCATTTGTTATATGATTAACTAGAATTTTTCTGTATAAAATTGTTAGCACTTTATTGTATTTAACTAAGTGTACAAGGTTTATCTTATATAAATAGATTTAAAAAAACTAAAAAAAACTTTTATAGTCTCACGGATGATGTAAAAAGTTTTTTATTAACTTAATTACAAATCAAATAGTTCCCTTATGAAGTGTGGCTTTCAGTTGAAGACTTTCAGGATATTTTCAAGAAGAAGAAATAACATATTTGTTATGTCCTGGAAGTCTTCAACTGAAACTGCTCACAGTTGGTTCATCATGACCTGGTGCATGTTATCAACAGTTCCTAAATGAAGGCCATGGAGCTGGGTTTTGATTTTTGGAAACCGGGAATAGATACAATGATTCGGAGCAGATGGAATATTCTTTTTGGCCAAAAACTCATTCAGAGAGAAGGAGGTTCTTTGGAACCAATTTTGTGCAGATTTTCCACATGCCAATGTCCTTGGTCAAAAGATTTTCCACAATTTCATAAAACACTTAACCAAACATATCGAAGATTAATAAAGTTGAATTTGAATTCTGAGAGGTAAAAATTAACTGAATGTTTTCACATATGTTCATGGTCAACATTGATCAATGTTGCTAAAAACGTATTGAAAAAAAAAACCAACAACAGCAGTCTCATTATTTTCTAGTGTTTAGAAAGTAATGACACTTTATTTTTTCTTCTTCCTTTTTTTTTTTTTAGTTACAAGGTCTGTCTAGAATTTAAACAGAGCTTGTCAATAAAAGAAACTAAAGATTTCTGAAAATGCTTTTATTGTGAAGATGATACACACAGGAATAATTTTGCATATCAAAAAATTCATGAGCTCTGAATGATTTATTGAATTTTTCAGACTATATTTTTATGTAGGGAGTTAATTATTATGTCTCTCTCTCTCTCTCTCTCTCTCTCTCTTCTCTCTCTCTCCTTCTCTCTCTCGCAATGTCAATAGTTATATGCATCCAGAGATTTATGGATATAATATTTTGCCTATAGTATTGCCTTTGTCATTTTTAGAATTTTCTCATATATCTAGCAAGTATGAGCTGATTTTTAAGATACATTTTATAATGTAACTTTAGGTTAAGCCCCTTACAAAACTAAAAAAAAAAGTCTTTGTTTTTAAGTGTGGTTATTCCTTTTTCAATATTTCCAGATTTCCTTTCATTGAAAAACCTGCAGGATCCGCTCTTGAAGATTCTATTTTCTACTTAAAGAATCAGGTTAGAATAATTCTATTTTATTAAAAAATGTCTTGAGAGTTATTAAAAAGTCAAAATGTATCCTGGGTAATGTAGTTTCAGAATATATAATATGGTTATTGGGGTCTATCTCCAAAACCCTAGGAGTTCATGAACGGACAGGAACTACAACTTTATATTTGGTGAGCAAAAGGTTAGTTACTCTCAGCCTGTGATCTTCTGCATGATATTAAAATAAGACAGTTTTCTCCATGATCTTTTAATCATTAAAGAATAACCATGTGCTTATGCAGTTCTTTTTGAGATCTCCTTTTTCTTATAACTGTAGTCAAATAAATTTTGTTAAGGAGCAAAAGTGATTTACAGTGGTATTATGCACATTTTTGTTAGCACTACTAACTGCAATAAATAATAAGTTAAATTTACTTAAGTGATAGTAGTATCACTATTATAGGGTAAAACTGGGCCAGTTTAAGCAGATCAGTACAATTGGTATATATTTTTATGGGAATATTTTGTTTGTGTCTATTAACAGAAAATATAAATTGTAGAAAAAATGTTCTACATGTTTACCACATATATTTCAATCTTCTTGTGACATTTCTATCTATTAATGTCAACTCCACTTTAAACACAACTAAAAAATTCATTTTTAATAAGAATTGAAATGTTTTAAAGATTATTTTGCTTTTAGCTTTATAGGTAACAAAACAGTCATACTTATACAGTTAAAGAGAAAATATTTATAATACATGTAAGTTAAAATGTGCAGAGGACATTAGTAATGACTAATTTATTTTGCAGGGAGCTTTGAATAATGCAGAAAACTTAACTCCGATTGGTGAAATGTTATCAAAACTTCCTGTTGATGTTATTATTGGTAAGATGCTCATCATGGGAGGAATATTTCATGTAAGTATTTTTTTCAAAAACCCATCTTGAATACTTGGGGGCTTTTAGATCTTAATTTTGTTGACTGCAATGGAAATGTAAAAGGAAAAAATTGCTCAACAAATCAGGTGTTGTGTGATTGTCTTCAATCCTCTGTATTTATTGACAATGTGCTAACAGTAATTGCTAATAATAGTTGTGAAGTAATCAATGACTTTTGAGGCTTATTGATTACTTTGTTGGATATATCTAAATCTTTTCACAAGCTATAATACAAAGGACTTCTCCAGTTCAAGTATAACAGAAAGGGTTTACTCTATCAAATCCTTTCTTATTGGTAAATACTTGGTTGTAGTTAAGGACCAGTCCTTCAAGGTTCATGAGATTAATGTAAGAGTTCCCCCCCAATCATTTTTAAAATTTTTATCATCAACCTACCTGACCATATGCTCAGGTCATTTTGTCAAGTTCTTTACTATGAGACAACAGTTGATCATGTGACCTCAAGAAATATTAGATACCTTGACATGGCTTCTGGTTTGTTAGATGATTTTAATGTGTAACAGGATAAAAATAGCTTGCGTCTTTCAACAATTTTAAGAATAACCTTGTTATCTTTGCATAGCACCACCAAAACTCTTGGAATCTCTCTATTTCAATGGACAGAACACAATTAAAAGATTTTAACTACATTGACAAGCTCTTAAGTATTCACTTTACATTTAGTTTGAAGTAGGACACCTATATTACATCAATGACAAAAAGCACAGATAAAATTGCAGGACAATTCTATCACTACAATGTTTTGTTTTATCTATACAAAAGCCAGTTTCTCCTAAGGATGGAATATTGATCTCATATCTAAGTTGGTTTCTCTCAGCTTATTTTGTTTAGGATACAGGATCTGTTACATGGCCTTGTATAAAGGTAAAAAAGGCTTCTTGTCACTTCAACCACTTTTCTATTGCTAGAATTTAGCCATTTTATTCCTCTTCTATTGATATTATTTGTTATTTTATAACTTTTTGCCTATAGTGGCCAACTGGCTTTGTTTAGGGTGACTTAGAATATAAAAAACAACAAAAAATATGAACAGTCTACATAAACATGTCACTAAACTAAACTGTTTTCATCTCAGCTTAGAGTGATGAACAGCAAGAGAAAGTTCCAAACACACAGGTCCTTTTCAGAGCCAAATTTTCAAGCATTTTGTTCTACTGAAGAATCAGCTTGTATAAACAGGATATATTTTTCAAACAGAATTCAAAAGCAAATCTTTCACAAGGCAGATACAGTAGCTTCAACATCAATATGGACTCTTGGAAAGTTCTTGGTGAGAAATAAAATCTTGGTTCTAGGATTTCATTTTGCCCTTTAGATTTCTTATGGAAAGTTAATTGGGTTGGTTAGTAAAAAGAATATTTTTTTAAAATAAGATAAAAATGTTTTGTTCAGAAATTTTAATTACTCTATTCATATTATATATCTGATTTTGTTTAATCTATTTTGTACACTTCCTAAATATCAATTAATATCTAGTTTTGTAAGGCTAACATTTGCCTACAAATTTTATAATTATGTCTTTTTAGATCATAGATCCCATTATTTCCATTGCTGCTGGTCTCAGTGTACAATCACCATTTGTAAATAGAAGTCATGCGGATACTAAAGTGGAGGTGAGTTTTTTCCATTTTTACTGAAAATGAATTTTTCTTGTTTAAATGTAAAATATTTAAACCCTGCAAACTTTTTTTTTATTTCAGTGCATTAAATTGAATTTTTAACCTGTGGATAGATTTCCCTAAAGTAAAAAACATTATGGATTAAAAGAAAATGAAAATGTTTTTTTTTTAAACATTTTTAAAAAGCACAAAAAAAAATTGGTTATCATTATTATTTTTTCTAATGATATCTTGGTTTTAAGATGTATTTATAATCAATATTCAATATTAAATCAATGATTTGGTCTTAACAGATTTTTAAAAAATGCTTAACTAAAATGAATGTTACTTTGGACTCTTATGAATAAACTTTATTTTGAGATGGAATAAACGATTAAAAAGTATAAAATTTTGAAAGTTGTTTTGATCATTCTTATGGACTATTATAAAAGTGTTTTATAGAACTTGATTTTGTTAAGAGAATAGAAGCATGGAGAGATGGCAAAATCAATTAAAGAGAGATAGTACACACAATGTGATACTTTATTTATGTATCATCATTGGCAATTCAGTCTCGAAAGACTATGATAAAAGTTTTTGTGTGCCCCTGAAGTTGCAGCGCCTCCTGTGACTATGAAGTCCTATGTTTGAGAAACATTCTTGACTACAGATTTTGCATTTGTAGGTTGTCTCTGTAGATGATGATGTTCCGATGCTTTGTTGCCGTTGCTTTCTTATGGACCTCTTAGCTTCATGATGTTGTATCAAGGTTCTGACATGTACAGTCCTCTATGGAGATTCTGCCGCCACCGAGGGCGGTCTTGAGCCAAATTTTCCCAGCTGGAAGGGACAATGCCAAAGCACCTGAGATCATTTTTGCAGACATCTTTGAATCGCAGTAGGGGGCGACCAATCTGTCTTTTACCAGATGTTAGCTCTCCATACAGGATGTCTTTCGGGATTCGTCCATCATCCATTCGACGTACATGACCCAACCATCGGAGATGACGTTGTCTCAGTAGAGAGTACAGGCTGGGGAGTTGAGCTCTCTCTAGGACTGCTGTGTTAGTGATCCTGTCCCTCCAGGTGATGCCCAGTACACGTCTAAGGCAGCGAAGGTAGAAGGCATTTAGCCACCGCTCTTGGTGGGAGTATAAGGTCCATGTTTCACTTCCATACATGAGGATGCTGATAACACATGCCCTATACACTTGTACCTTTGTACGGATAGTGAGCTTGCTGTTGTCCCACACTCTTGTTGTGAGCTTCCCAAAAGTTGAGGCAGCTTTTCCGATCCGGCAACTGAGTTCAGCATCAAGTGACAGGTTGTCAGTGATGGTGGATCCAAGGTAGGTGAAGGTGTTTACGGCTTCCAGGGTGTAGCTGTTGATGGTGATGGAGGGAGGATTTCCAGTTCCCTGACCCATTGTCTTAGTTTTCTTTATACTAATGGTCAGGCTGAAGTCCTGGCAGGCTTGGGTGAACTGGTCCATGAGTGTTTGCAGGTGCTCCTGAGAGTGTGCTACCACTGCTGCATCATCAGCAAATAGCATGTCCCGAATGACAAATTGCTTGACCTTTGTTTTTGCTTTTAAACAGCTGAGATTCAACAGATTTCCATCTGTCCTTGTGTGAAGGTAGACTCCTTCTGTTGATTTACCAAAAGCCTGGTGCAGAAGGAGGGAAAAGAAGATCCCAAACAGAGTGGGTGCTAACACGCATCCCTGCTTGACACCACGACGAATGCTGAAAGGGTCTGAGGTGGACCCATCAAACTGGACAGTGCCTTTCATGTCAGTGTGAAAGGACTGAAGAATGTGGAGAAGTTTTGGGGGGCAGCCTATCCTTTCTATTAACTGGAAGAGACCACTCCTGCTTACAAGGTCGAAAGCTTTTGTGAGGTCAATAAATGCTATGTAGAGTGGTCTTCTCTGTTCTCTACATTTCTCCTGAAGTTGCCTCAGAGAGAAGATCATGTCAGTATTTATGTATATATTTAATTTTAATTAGAACATTTTACTAAAACTGCTTAATTTTCCTATTTTAAGTAAACAAAGTAATTTTTGTTTATGTTAACAAGATATAATCAATAATTATGAAAATAACTTTGGTTTTATTTGAGTTGGACATAAATTTTATTCTCTATTTGGTATTAGATGGCATTAGGAGTGTTAAAATAAATTAGAACTCTATAAACTGGTGACTGATCTTCAGTCACCGCCTTCTAGCACCTATATAATAAAAAGGGATGGGTTTGCCATAAGAGGAATTTGATGAATACAGTTGGGACAATCATATAAGTGCTAGGACTTGACATGACCAGCCAACTGATCGTATCAAGCTTCTCCAACTGCCCATCTAGCCCATATAAGGGCTGAGGTGGAATGTTGAATATCATGGGACTACTCAGCCACCATGATCCTTTCCTCAAGTATTACAAGTCACCACCCACGGCCAACAAATGGCCCCATTTGGAAGGGTCTTACCCCTATGCAGAGGTGCAGTCTACAGCTCCAGCCAACAGGGCACTGTATATATGGTAAGATTCAACTGGAATCTTCTACTATGAGCTGCTTCCAAAGACACTAAGTATTGATTCAAGGAAGTTCTACTCTTGATTAGATTAAATGTTGGTAGCAGTCAACAAAAAAAGTCTAAGACTAGTTAAGAAAAAGTACATCATTTTAAATTGCATGCCTTTTTGCTAACCAGAGGAAATTGATTCTAACACAGAATTACTATCACCTATTTTGAAAATGTAACCCATTTTCTTCAAATGCTGGAATTGAATTTACATTTCCCAGATTTGTTGGGAAGTTTTCAACCATTTGCCATATTCACAACCTGTTGCAACTTTGGATTACCATTTTATTCCAGTCTTTATAAAATTCTCTTAATGAAAAAAAAATGAATTCTCTGGAAGGCAGTAGGTTATTCCAGAGAAATATTTTTAAAAAATGTTCTGACATGGTAAATATGCTTTTCAATAAGATTAATGGTGAAACTAAAAGAATGTCTTTTATTTTTACTTTTTCCTTAAACTGAAGGAACATTTTGGTCATTTAATTTACAATTACATTTTGTCTTTTTTATAGGCTTTCCAGAAAGCATTAATATCTGACCATGGAGATCCTTTCACTTTGCTCAATTGTTTTGATGAATGGATACAGGTAATATTCTTTATCTTCAGTATTTCTAATAATTACCATTGTCTTTGTTTATATTAAAAAAATATCAATATAAAGAACTTTATGTTAAGGTATAATGGGTCATTTGACTTGGGCAGAAGTAACAGAGAACTAAATGTTCTTGTATTTTACTGGAATGAGAAGACATCTATTTCATCTATTGTCCAGATGCCTCCTTCAGGAATCTTCTACCATTGTATCCAGCATTTTGGTGACTAACCTACAGTGTAAGCAATTAGTACAACAGAAAACAAATTTCAGTAGTTTTTCCCCCCAGGCATTATAAGGCTGAAATTGCATTTGATATTTTAACCCTCTCTCTGCTACATGTTTCAGCAAAAAATGGCTAATTTCAAAATCTCTCCAAAATTCATAAAGGCAAAATCTTATGAATCATTGGTAAAAGCTGTAAAATTGTAGGCAATTTGCTCTAAAATTTATTTTAAAAAAGTAGCAAACTTCTTCACTATTCAGTCCTGACATTTAATGCACATATTAATGTAGAGTTTTGCTATTCTGTAATGTCTATTAAATATATCTGAAAATATGTCAGCAATGTTTTCAATATTCGCTCTAACATGCCAAAACAATTGAGATGAACTTCTTCAATTCCAATAAGGGAAATATATTCATAACAATGAAGATTTTTGATGCAAGTGAGTCTAAAGTAACTCCAGTTTTATACAAGAGTCCATTATTAAAAGGGCAAAAAATTTTGTTGAATTGAGTTTTCTCTAACCAATTGCTGAACAAGAAATTTCAGTAATTATGAATTTTTCTCTCTCTCTGAAAATACAAATGTAATTATTATATAAACTTAATAAAATCCAATCCAATATAGAAAAATAATACTCAATCAAAACTGAAATGATCTTTGTGAAAATATTCTTTTAAAATATTGTCATAAAATAATTACTTTTTCTAAAAAATGTTATTTTTATTTTTTTATAGATAAAAACTCAAAGACAAGATACAAAGAGATGGTGTAAAAGACGAGGACTTCTTGAACAACGATTTTATGAAATGAGTAAATTGAAGAGGCAATATAAAGATTTACTTCAGGTCTGCAAATTAATCTATTTACTGAGTTATTTACACTTTATATTAGACCATATCTAATGGATTAAAAAAATATATATTTTCAATGTTATCTTATATGAGCAGAAAGTTCATTATTCTGGTTGGTATCATTCTCTTTGATTTGAACTATGTAATAATTATGTCTAGCTCGCTATATAGGAACCATGAAGAAAGAACAGAGTAAGATTTAAGGTTTAAAAAATAACTACTTGTTAATATATTTTATTTGGTTACCTGAAAGTGGTGAGATTCAGTGCAAAAATATACATCAAATCAGTGGAGAGACTAATGGTTATGAATTATGAAATTCCATTGGTTATTAGACAGGTATAATAATGAGAACAACTTACCAAAGCAGATGAAATAAAGGGTTTAATTGAACATTTATGTAAAGTTTTGAATGAAAAAGGCATCTAAGTAAGGGATGAAAATATAGCAATGTGTTATAAAAGCAAAAACAAGGAAATGGATTCTAAAAGAATCAATGTATAATGAATAGTAATAATACTGTCTCAGAATATTCAGGCAAAATTGTTTAATATTAATGAGTTAATTCTTTAAAATAGCTTTTGTTATATACTTATATACCTCAAGATAGATAAAATAAAATCAAAGTACTTAGTAGTATTTTAGTATTTCACATAATGCATAATTGCAAATTCTAATTATATCATCTAATGTTTAAGACTTTCAAAAAGATAGTGATGAGTTAGGTTTAAAAACTTACCAATCATGAATCTTATATCAGATGATATATTTATTATAAGGACATATCTATCATTTCAGTATATAATATAGCTGTTAGGAAACCAAGGTTTTTGTTTAACACGTTGGCTGAAAAGCCAGTTTATATGATGAAACTAGAATATACATTCTATATAAATATTTTCTCAATAAATGACCTTTTTCAAGTGTCATTTGTTGGAGTCAGAGAATTTCAAAGTAAACTATTATCATTTAATTTATCTTCTTAGTTATTTTACTCTTGTAATGTCACTTTTCTTTTTCATTGAACCTGAAGCTAAATGACTGAATTTGTGACTACCAAGCAGACTCCACTTAGAAGCTCTTAATCACTTTTGACCTCTAAGCCATGACACAGAGAGAGAGATTTAAATCTAATATCATTTTGTCTACATCTTCAACCAGATAATTTTTTTCCATAATTCATAATGCACTCAGATGATGTTATTACTGATTCTTGGACCCAATTAAAACTCTTAATTAAGAGATATTGAAATATTCCATATCTTCTATGTTTGCCATCACCAGAGATAATGGCTAAACCATCTTGCTGATATGTTGAAACTCAGTTCAAACTATGTTGTCTAGGGGTATTTTATGGCTGTTAGGGAATTGTGTTCCTTGTATGTTTGTATTTACATTTTTGCGTAGAGTTTTTTTTTGGGGGGGTAGGGATAAATGGTTCTATTGAACACAAATGATTTCTGAAAAGGTTTATTTGATCCATAGATGGGGCCATAACAGTTACTACCATTTCTGGTCAGAGTGGATCTGTAAGTAATAGCAATGAAGGGATTTGTCCGTACTCCCCAGATCTCCAGAACTGGTGCCTCACTATCAGATGCAGTTTAATATGATACCCAGGACACACTCCTTTTTGAGGTCTTACCCTTTTGCAGGGGATACAATTGACAAGGGGAACTGCCTATATTTCTTCATTGTAAAGTGGTTTCTTTTCTTAGGATTTTCCTCTCAATTTTCTGGGTTGGGTTCTTCTTTACTTTAAAGAAGTCACAATACAACAACAAAAAATTTTTTTTTAGTAAATTGTTTTTTCAAATGATTTAGGATAATTTTGTATCACTAAATATGAAAATAACATCTGTTTATCTCAATCAGTTTAGGTTTCAATGTTAAGTTGTTTCTTGCTAAGTTGTTTCTTTTTAAAAATCTGACTAAACCGATTACATTTTATGTGAGAATATGTAATGCCTTTTGATGCTCATACTGTATCCATGGTTTCTGAAAGCAGTCAGCATATTAATAACAAGTTCTGCATAATTCCTGACCTTCTTGTTGCTAAGAAAGTTCTTCATGACCAGAACAAAAGCCTTCCACACTTCCACTTCTTTCTTTGAATTTTCAAACTCAGGATCTCTGATGAGCTGATAGATTAGACGAGTATCAAAGATGACAGCTTTCAACTACTATATGGTCAATCCTGGAAATGGCTGACATGAGTAAGTGAAGTAGCCAGCATCCTTGTTGAGAGCTTTAATGAAATGCTTCATCCTCCCACACAGGCCACTTCTTCTTCTTCTTCTTTGTGTGTAATGCATGATCCCTACTATTCTAGAAAGGACAAAAATGCTGGGTACTTGATGAACCCAGATTGTTGTCCCAACAAAATATTCATTATCTTCAGGTCAACACAAATAAACCACTGATGCTGATCATAAGGAATTTTCTCCAGTAAATACTTCATCAATTCATTCTTCTCCTTCAAATGTAGTGAGTGAGGGATACAGAGACAAACTGATTGCTGTTGTCAATGAATCAATCTTCAATCTTTGGGTTCATACTGTGCCACTCCAAGCTTGTGCAGAAGCTGCACAATATCTGTATACTACACCAAGTCCTTTTCTTCAGAGAAAAAACACAGGTACTCTTGATGCCTGTTATGGTAGAAGGTGATGCGAATACTGTCAGAGAGAATTTATTTATTTCAATAACAATTCAGCAGAGGACTGAAAGCTGAAATCGTGAACTAGATCATTTAGCTTCTTTTGGGAAAAGGATGTGGCGCATTAATTCTGATCAAAAAGTTTGATACCAAAATAAAAATAATAAACCTACTTTATGAAACTTGTGAATAGATTCCTGTTAGAAACAATAATGTATTCATTGCAGATGCAGCAGAATATGTTGGGTTTATTTTTGCAAGATCCTCACGTCAAAGTCATTTCATTCACTTGTAAAATAAAAATTACCAATTAGTCATAAATGGGCACATGAAAACTCTTCAAAATTTCTCTCAGTTCAAGAAATAAAAAGATAATTTGGCATAAAATAAAGTGAAAAATGTAAACAAAAATGTAAAAAAGAACATGTGACCTTAGTTCAAAAAGTTAACCTGATTAAGCAAAACCCAATGTGATTTTTGGATTCAGCACATGACAACTTGTCCTAAATCAACAACAAAAAAATGTTGACAAAAGCATTAAAAGGAAAATTTAAAGATGTCATATGTAGAGAATATCAGGACTTTTTGATAGATTCCCTGTGAACTCCCAGTTGACTACAAAAAACTAAAACATTTTTGATAAATTTTTGAAACTTTTGAATAAAGATTTTATTATTAAATACAAAATGTCAAAGAAATGAGAATTTTCTCAACAGTTAATAAAAGACATTGTTGCATTATATTAATGATTTTTTAATACATACACTGAGTAGGTTAGTTTTTAGAATAAATATATTTGTTTTATCTGTACAATTATAAATTTTAGCATTGCTAACAACATCAGTTTATTGTAAATTGTTTAAATGCACATGTCAATCATCTAACATCAACACACAGGCAAAAAAGATAAATAATAAGTGGTTTAATAAAAGCTATGAATTGTCAATTTCTGCTTCTTTTCTCAATAAAATTTGTTATCATTTTGTAAATATGTAAATTTGACAAGTAATGCAGAAAGTTTCAAGTCCTGGCAAAATATTTGTCTTAATTAAAGTTTTGTATCTGAAAGACATGTTTGGAAATTTATTTATTGTCCTTTATGATTTAACTTCAGTCTGTCTGTTTACCTATCTGAATGAAAAACAATACCAGATTATATGTTTCTGGAAATATTAAATAAATATTATTTCTTTCTTGTATTAATGCTAATTCATTTTTACTGGTTCATATTTTTCAGGATCATGGTTTATTAACAAAGAGTGGAACTGATGGAAAGCATTTTCATACCAGTGAAGAACGCAAACAACATAACAGTGATAAAAAGAGATTGCATCAGTTAAAAAGAGAAGAAAATAAAAAGGCGAAGATAAGAAAAATTTTAAAATTTAAGGAAGAAGTGAGCATTTAATTTATTTTTTATCACTTGTAGTCCAAACTGGTAAAGATGTTGCATGTGAAATTTGTGTAATGAAAATATATATGGAGGTATGAGAATAATGTGAGACTGTCATGGTCTCTATCTTAGTCATGGAACAAAATGTTATGCTCTATGGTTTGAGGACATTTTTGTTTCCCAGAAATCTGGTCCTCAATGTTGTGTTGAAGAATCTGATGGGATATCTCCAAATTCAGGTTGAAGAATCTGATGGGATATCTCCAAATTCAGGGTTGAAGAATCTGATGGGATATCTCCAAATTCAGGGTTGAAGAATCTGATGGGATATTTCCAAATTCAGAGTTGAAGAATCTGATGGGATATCTCCAAATTCAGGGTTGAAGAATCTGATGGGATTTTATCAAATTCAGAGTTGAAGAATCTGATGGGATATCTCCAAATTCAGAGTTGAAGAATCTGATGGGATATCTCCAAATTCAGAGTTGAAGAATCTGATGGGATATTTCCAAATTCAGAGTTGAATCTGATGGGATATCTCCAAATTCAGAGTTGAAGAATCTGATGGGATATCTCCAAATTCAAGGTTGAAGAATCTGATGGGATATAAATTCAGAGTTGAAGAATCTGATGGATATCTCCAAATTCAGGTTGAAGAATCTGATGGGATATCTCCAAATTCAGGGTTGAAGAATCTGATGGGATATTTCCAAATTCAAGGTTGAAGAATCTGATGGGATATTTCCAAATTCAGAGTTGAAGAATCTGATGGGATATCTCCAAATTCAGGGTTGAAGAATCTGATGGGATATTTCCAAATTCAGAGTTGAAGAATCTGATGGGATATTTCCAAATTCAGAGTTGAAGAATCTGATGGGATATCTCTAAATTCAGAGTTGAAGCATCGATGATTTGTCACCAGTCATGTGTCACAATAAATCAAGTTGACAGATTCTAATCAGACTGAATGTCACTTTCATTTACTATTATAAATCTTAAATCTATTCTATTTAACATGTAACAACATATGGGTTGTGGGAAAGGGGACATAACTTAGTAGCTTTCCCATGAATTATCAGCTTGACTAAAGACCAAAACTTTTCATCAATGCATATTAGGCCTTTTTTGTTTGTAGATTGTGCTATTATTATCAACAGAAATCTTAGGGTTTGGTAATTTTTCATTTCCTTTTATGCTTCATCAACCTAGAACTCTGGATTTTTCTCTCTGGGACTCTAAAAATTTTCATGATGTTACTGGGTTAGTCCCTATGGCACAAAGGCTAACATGCTGGACTGCATCATTGTAGTGAGTTTTGAACTCCATTCACGCTATTTCATTTACTTTTGGACTAATACCCTTGGGAAAGGTGTGAGCACCCTCATCACCCTAGCTATGGGTTACATAGTACCACTTCTGTTCTTCTCCAAGGATGACTTTGGTATAAAATAACCCACAAAGTTTGATATGCTATTAAACAAAGAAAGCAAACCATCATGTTGCTACCAATGGGAATTTGGTCATATCAGCTACTATTCTCTTGAAATTCTGCTTCCAATTCTGTCAGTCTCCACAATGCCTTCTCTTTAAATCAACTGTTGTTTTTCTGAAATGCATAACAAATATTATCTGTTGTCTTTCCTTATTGTCCATCATCATCTGCGTTAATCTGAGAATGTGGAAGGAGTTATATCTGTTATTGTTTTGTGCTACTTCAAACGAGATCAATGTTCTCATTCAGGATTTCTGGATCAATCCCATTTCAAGTGGCTTTCACTGATTCAGTTTTATTTTAAAGTCATTCCAGAATCTTTTGGGTTTGTGTGTACATTTGACGGTGGGGAAGTTGATTGTTTATTCTAAATTTCTCTGGTTAATTTTTTTTTGTTTAATTCTTACTAACTTCCTTCTTCAGATCAATTTATCAAAACCAATCCATTGTTTTGTTTAATTCCTTCTTCATAATCAATCTCTTTTATAAGTGTATCTCCTGTGACTGTAATACTAAATTTTTATACCTTTTGATATATTCATAAAATTTCTTCTACTTTGGCAAGTGCATATTAGCCAGATTCCTCTCACTACCACTTTAAGGTATATTCTTATATATTTCTATTAGACAAGACTTTTTTTTCTGTTTGGTTTATGCCTGGCTTCATTGTATTCTCATTGGTCAAACTTCTCAATCCTCTGCTGCCACTAGGATGTTTCTACGTGATGTCGCTTGATAATTTCCTCAAAATATCCCCAAATTCTTCTTTACTTTTTGTTTTCTTCTTCATCACTAATTTCCCATCCATTTGTTGATATGAAAAAAAATATTCTGATAACTGTAAAATTTGATTTATCAGTAGGGTCAGGGAGTTCACCACTGTTTAGTTCCTCAGTTCAAGCAGCTTCATAAATCACTTCATGATATTAGATTATCTATTATTCTTTGTTTTCTATCATCAACCATCAGAGACAAGACAGCCACATATTGCTTAATTACTTTCTTCTTTTTATCTTTTCTTTATTTTTTACCTTCAAACAATAATATGCTTGTTTTTATCATTCACTTACCCAAGAATACATTTTCCATTTCAGATTATAAATTCATTTTTCATATATGTCAAAAATTCACGTCCCTGGTCATTTTAACACACATTTGACTTTAATTATTGTTTTAAGCAAACCCCCATTTCTTCTAGTGAGAAATTTCACTCATTTCCATTGTTGTATCAACATCAGTTTCCCCCAAAACAACATATCTAATCAACCCTAATTATTTGCATGAAGGAGATTGGAGCTTTTTGCTACAAAACTACATTTCTATATAATAAAATGATTTTTTAACTCCACTCATTAATATTACTCACCATCAATCCTCTGTTGAGGATTTGCTCACTATCCATAGTGTCATACTGTGGCAGTAAACCTCTTTTATGTCTAATGTACATGTGAAAATATTTGTTCCTCTTTATGTTATTAACTCTTTCTCATCATTTCCTACCCCAATCAACCAGCATTAGACAGCAGGACTCACCATAGGAATATATGTACAGTAGTACTATTATATTTGATAATATATTGACTATGATATGTACAATTATTGGTAAACAAATTTATGCATAGATCATGTACATGAATTTAAAGGCAGACTTTTCTAAAAAAAATAAATGCTGGCTAAACAGCCATCTTTGTATACTATAATGTATTACAAATAATGAAACCACCAAGAGGCCAGTATTTTAGTTATTTAAATTTTATATAACGTTAGTTGATGTTAACTTTTTAAAAGTAACATTTGCATTATATCAATTAGTGTATTTTAATCATTTCTTCAGTTATTGAAGACATGAATGAAAACATTGGGAATTTTCACTTCAGATTTAAGTGTACATTTTGGATATTTAGATTTTGAAAATAAATAATTATAATGTAGCATAAAAATATTGGTTTCAAAATCAATTTTCTTTTAAAATGATTCTTTTAAAATTTGTATTGAATTTGTTGTTTAATGTGAATCTAATTTATTTACAAAATTTGATTCATTCATTTAAGTATTGATGTTTTATTTACATGAAAGGATATTGCAATGAGAGAAGAAAGTGATGTTGAGGAAGATGACTATAATGAAGACGGTGATATCAAAGATTTAGAATTCAGAGTGGCTCATGATCTCAATCAATTACAGGTATGTATATGTGTGTGTGTACATATATATATATATATATATATATATATATATACTTCTACTTCATGTGCATATGAACATTAATTTAAATTCTATTAATTCTTTAATATTCAATGTTATTGTTGCTTAATAAGATAAATCCTTTGCAAAATTCCCTCTGTTACAAAAGAGATTGCATAAACTTGACAAATATTTAATTAACATTTCTTTCTGATGCTTTTACTATTTTTGTGAAATTTCAACCAATCATGTTCATATTAAAAATTGTTTAATTTTCAATTCAAAAGAATCAAGGACAATGATCTTCTTGATATCAAAGTCATGAAGGGAATTGAATGCTAGACTGATCATTGTCTCTTGAGGGTGAATTTTAAGATGAAAATCAAAACTAAAAGCAAACATCTGGTCATTCAGTTACCAAAATACATAAACATATCCAAACTAAAAAATCCTGAAATTAAGCGACAATTTGTTGATTCTTGGGACCTCAAGACCTTTTATAATCTTCTGTCTAAAATCTATGGCCAGAGGTCATTCTCTATCACCTCACTTCACTCAAAGGATGACCCTAGGTTACAATCCAAACCGGAAGATGTTCATGATTGCTGGCGGGAGCACTTTAATGAACTCTTGAATTGGCCATCTAATATTGATAATGGCTTCAGAGACCAACTCAATCAGTTCCCCATTAAGAATGAACTAAATAATCAACCAATAATTTACAAAGTTTCTAGGGCTGTTGCACAAATGAGCGGGGGGGTGGGTGGGGCTGGACAGAATTATTGCTGAATTCCTTAAATATGGTGTCACCAGACTGAATGAGATATTGCACCAAGTGTTATGACACATTTGGACTAAAGGAACACGTCAGGATTGAAGGGATATGCTTCTCATTCCTTTGTTTAAAAAGGTTTCTAGAAGTCTATTGAGGAATTGCTTTACTCTCCATTGTTGGAAAGGTTTTTGTGAGAATTCTTCTAAATTGCATGGAGGAACATATCACCAACCATTCTACTAGAATCCCGATGTGGTTTCCACTCTGGACACAGCCTAACTGTCAGTTGATATTCTTGACTGGCCAACTGCAAGAAAAGTGCATTGACCTCTGCCAATATTTTATTGATCTTGTGAAGGCCTATGACACAATCAATCGCGAGGTGCTCTGGAGGGTTCTTGGGAAGTTAGGTTCTCCTTCCCATTTTATAGCCCATATTCAGTCTCTTCATGATGATATGAATGCTTTGGTCACATATAATGGTACCCTTGCAGAGCCTGTCTCTGTCATGAATGGTGTGAAACAGGGCTGCGTTCTCACAACACATCTATTTGGAATCTTCTTTGCGGTTGCCTGTAAGATTGCTTTAAAAACTAATATCAATGGCATTTACATTCGTTACAGATCATCTGGTAACATATTCAAGATAAGATGTCTAAAGGCAGGTTCAAAAGTATCCACAGCTATTGTGTGAAAGCTGCTATATACAGATGATTGTGACTTGATAACACACTCACAGGATGAGATACAGAAACTCATGGATTGTTTCTCTGTAGCCTGTACAACCTTTGGATTAACCATAAATGTAAAAAAGTGTTGTCATGTATCAACTTGCCCCGAACAAATGTTTGTGGATCCCACTATCTGTGTGTCAAAGTTGTCCATCACTTTGTCTATCTTGGGAGCACACAATCACAGGACAACTTTTTGGTTAAGGAAATTTCCGTCAGGTTGCAGAAAGCAACAAGATCCTTTGGTTTACTTGAGAAGAGGGTTTAGAGCCAATATGGTATTAAGATCTCCACCAAGCTGGATATATACTGAATCTGTGTGCTCACTGCCCTTTTGTACACTTGTCAGACCTGGGTTGTTTACAGATGACATCTCAGGACACTCTAGAGATTCCATCAGAATTGCCTTCGCAGGATTTTCGGGATAGAATGGTTGTCATTTACAAAGATGTCACCTGCCTAGGATTGAGAGTTTGATCCTTGGATCTCATCCTCGCATGAATGATTGCCAAATCCCAAAACAACTATTTTACGAGGAAATCTCAACTGGCAAACATTGTCAGTGCAAACCCAAATTAATGTGGCCATCAGTGAAGAGGACTGGGAGAAGCTAGCTTCTAACAGACCCAGCTGGAGAGCCACCATCTACTGGTTTGTGAAAGAATTTGAGTTCAACCAGATTAAACACCAAAAATTGAAACAAGCTGTGAGAAAGGGTGAATTTCAGTCCAGCAATATCCAAAGTGGAGAAGTTCCAATATTTAGTTTACATGGAAGAGTATGTATATCCAGGACTGGTCTGGTGAGTCATCTGAGAAAAAAACAAGGATACAGTGCCAAATGCTACTGGCACTTAAGTAAAAAAAAATTAAAAAAACAGGAAATGGTCTTGCTCATGCATAAGTTGACAGCCAACAAATATATATATATAAGATTGTTTTGGTCAGTTAGCAGCTGAGTTAGGCTAGCAGACAGTTTAGAGAGGGTTAGAGCTCATCTGTCATGTTGCTAGAATAATCAAGGGAAACCAAGTGTAACAGATCTATCAAGAAAAGCTGTAACTCATGAATACTGTACACCCAAAAAACACCCAGTTGGATAGACAATAAAGTTAACACTGTTTAAAAGAAACTTTAAAATCTGCTAAATGCAAATTTATTACATTTTAATTTGCATATCCTTCAATTGTTTATATCATTGAATAAAGGCTCATTTAAAAGCAAAGGTTTCTATTTACTTTTATTATACACAAATAAATATATAATTTTTAATGATAGTTTTAAACCCTTGTTCTTTTACTTTTCTATCTTTTATAATACTCCAGCTTGTTTTAGATAATGATATATATTTATATTTGTGTAATATTACAGGAAGTAAGTATAAGAAGTCAAAATTTGACCTTGCACCAGATAAATCTTCTAAAGGTTATTCTATGCAGTGGTCTGTGCCCACAAGTAGCCATTTCTGATGATTGCAACACATTTAAACCAAATTCAGAACAAGTCTTCCATACAAAGGTAAGCATGAGAAGAAAAAAAAAATTTCTATTTTTTAATTATATTTTTTCATAGAGTTTAGATTCCAATTTAATGTAATAAAATACATTTTATTTAATCATCTGTATTTAAACATCTGTAACTGTTAATATTCACTAAATATAACAAATTGATTTTATTGACTTTTATAACTTTTCACTTGAAAGATCAACTAATCAAAATGTGAGACCACTAAATTCAAACATTTTCTATTCTAATCGATTACCTCAATATAATAAGAGCCAATATTTTAAAGGAAAATTGGAAACTATTGAAGAACAATTCTTTAAATAATCATGTATAAGATTTCAATTAGTTTTATTTATTCTGTTTGCACTGGTATTCTTCCATGATCACTTGAACAAACATGACTATATAGATATTGGGAATTTTGGAGCTATAATCTATATGCCTGTCTCATTTGATCCTGAAATAAATATATCCAGGAACACATTTTATAGTAGTATTATCTGTTCAGTTTCTAGTTTTATTCAATGAAATGTACCATATTCATGTTATTTCACCAACCTGTACTTTGTAAAGTTTGTGCCTCAGAGAACCCTTCATCAGGCACCTTCTAGAAATGTTGAAGTGACATGGGTATGCACCATATCTTTAATTGTAGTAGTATTATGTTTTTGTCTTTTGGAATCATAGTGTCTTTACTGTCTGTACATACATATTCACATATAATGAGTGATATCATACAGGTACACTGCAGTTTCAGAGAAATTAACAAAGATTGTATTTATCATTTGGTAAAAAGTGAATAGAGCTCTCTTTACATTAAATGACAGATAGGTGTATAAAACAAACCTTTGAAAGTGTTGACTTTCAAAAGTTTTGTTGAAACTTTTGTTACATCAGCCTGATTAGGATAATTCATAAAAAGTTTTTTTATGTCTAGATAATCACCAAATATTATAGCACACTTCTTTAATTTTTCTACAAATTTAAAAGTACATTATATAAATTCTAATTCAATACTTCCTATTTTGAAAGTTGAGTTTTGGAGAAGAAGAAAAAAAGAAGCATTCTCCTAAACAGAATCAATTTCTTTAAAAATTACTTTCCTTAAAATCTGTTCTTTTTATCAAATTATTAACTTGCTTGTCTTCTCATCTTTGTTATATTTGTTGTTTGTAATGGGGTAACTACAAAAAGTTCAATCTGACTAAAACAAAGAAAATAGACGATTAACCTGAAACCTTATTTGTCTTTTTTCAACATTGATGTTTTGATAATGACATGAAAAAGACATTAAAAAAAAAAATCTATTTTTAGTTCTGTTGATTCTTTAATCAAAATGAAAATCCCTACAATTATCTTCTACAGAATTGTTTTCCTTTGTTTCATAGAGAAATTATTACTGATAAAGAAAAAATAATTTGCTATTTAATATTTTAAGATTATATCTTTTAATATTTGTATTAAATTTGTCATAAATATCAGAAGTTATTTTAGGTAAAATTTAGATTAATAATGTTATTTTTATCATTATATTGCAGACTAAGAGTTTTTTACTGTTGCATCCAACAAGTGTTTTTTATAGTCAGCCTGAACTTTTACAATTACCTGATAATAACGCAACTGAAATTGCTGGCCACAAAGGTGTTATGAGTTCTAAGCATGAATTATTAGCCTATGTGTAAGTATAAACATCTTTATTTTCTTCATAAATTGTTTGTATATGACTTTTTATTCCTTGATTCTAACTTATTAAACTTTTCACTTATTTCTGCTCTACATTTTACAATCATCAGTGAGTTAAAAAGTTAAAATATAAAAAGTTTTTATTGTGCTGTCTTTGAATTTTTGTAATTTGAAAATCCCATTACATTTTGATTGGTGTTGCCTCAGTCAAAATAGCATTTGAAATTATTGTTCCCATATTCTGAGTCTAAAAACATTAGATGAATATCAAACAGCAGTTATTAATTGGTAGAATATAGCACAAAAGTCTAACAATCACAGTCAACATAATGTATCTGGTGCTTCTATATAAAAGCCAAAATATTGGTTGGTATTTTAGGCTAAAGAAACCTGAATAGTTAATGATTATAATCTACTAAGAAAGAACAAGATATTTATGCATGAAACTAGTGCTTTTTTTCACTTTGATATCACGTTGATAAGAAACTAAGCAATGAAAGTTGAAACTGAACAGATTAGGGTCTGAATGAATAAGCAGTTGTCTATGTAAAATGGCAAATAAATTAGGTATTTTTGTGTGTGCAATATTGATTTTTTTATATGAAGTAATGAATAATTTAAATATTTTAAAATTGAACTTCCAGAAAGAATATACATTTCTACTGAATTTTTAAAATAATTTCTTTATATGGTACATTTATCAAAACCTGAATGTGTGCATGTCCGTAGACATTTTTATAAAAAGAAAAATGTTATTTTCTTCCAGATCAATCCTTGAGACCAATAAACCTTATTTGATTAATACAATGAGAATACCAGCAATGGAAACACTTTTATTGTTCTGCAATACACTGGATACAAATGAAGATTGCACAAGGTCAACATTTTTTATTTTATTTATCTTTTTTAAAAGTTTAGGTAAATTATGAAATTTTAATTTCATTTAATATTAAGTAAAGATTCTTTGAGAAAATATTTCTAGTAATACAACAGAATAAATTGATTAAAAGTGATATGTTCCAAGAAGGGATATATTAGTAGAAGTAGCAGAGTGGTGGGGCCATGGTAACAGTGTGGTACAATCGAGCAGGTAAGTAGTAATACTGGTGCCACGTCGTAGTAGTAGGCATTGTACCTCTACATTGCTCAGTATTTATGGCTGACACCAGCCACTCATATTACTGTGAGAGGGAAACCAGGTGTATGCATATTCATTACATCAAAAAGTAAGACAAATTTTAGGGGAAAAAGTTCAAGAGCCAGAAAGCCATTCAATACTCTTAGTTTTGGAAGCTTCAGCAAAAATGTGACCCCTAAAAATTTATATTTTTAAATTCATTGTTCCTGGGAAAATGAGATTAAAATCTAAAGTTATGAAGTATAAAGTAATTGCATTTTTTTTTTAAACCTTTTTATCACTCGTAATGTAACTTTTTACAGATGATTTTATTTTTCCAGGAATAATGTGAATAAAAATAAAAAATTTAAGAATAAACAGAGTAGAAAACCAAATTAGAGAACTTATTCACTTGAATTCAACAAACTCTATTCTATTTTTGAGATTTTTGCTTGGGCCTAAGTGTAATTTTTACTCTTTCAGATATTCATAAAAAGTAGATTGCTTTTGGTATCATTTCTAAATAAATCTAAGCAAAATTTCATGAAAATTAAGCAATTTCCAATTTTTTAATGTAGGAAACTTTATCCAAAATATCAAATGGTGTACCTAAGAATATATTTAGCCTAGTAATTAAAGACTAATTCAAAATTATTTAGTTTGTAATAAAATAGATTTTGTACTGTATTCCATTTTCTTGTAACAAAAGTCTGAGTTACAAAAAGTCTACCTATCATCTGAGATATACAAAAAAAAAAAGAAGGAAGGAAAAAAATGACCAAACTATTTTATTAAAAATTTAATGCTCCTTTCTTTTGAATAATGCTGAACCTATCTTTTGTTATGCATTAAGTAAACTGTCTTAAAAATAATTTTATATCGTTTTTAAAATTTGAAATTCAGGATTAATTACATTATTTCCAATTTGATTTTGAAATTTGATTCAAAATGTGATTTTGATTAGCATGGCCTTTTCTTTTTCCTTGGGGATGTATTAACTCATAAACAAACAGAAAATAATTTTGAATGTTTTTGTTTTTTTCTTCCAAAAATATATAAGTTCAGGTATTCATAGAATATTTCAATTTTTCAGGATGATATGTGATAGTTGGTTAGAATTGAGATTCATTAAAGCTGAAGAAGGTCAACAAGTTTTGCTCAGTGCCATTCATCTTAGATCAGTCTGGCAGAATTTGATTACATCAAGACTAAAAGGTAAAAAGTCTTCAATGAGATTATTTTCTTTATTTTAGAACATTGATTTTTAATTCACTTAATTTATACAGATATTTGTAGAGAGTAATAATGATATTATATACAAAAGCTGCTGCAAACAAAACAGCTGGGCAGTCAATAAAGACTTCATCAAATATTCAGATATTTGTACAAGGTCAATAAATTATAGCAATGTTTTTTTATGCTTTATAAAAGTAAACATGAGAAAAAAAAAATTAATTTTCTTTTAAATTAATTTTTTTTAAAGAAATTTGCTGATTAGAGTTTAATAACTGATTCTTTTTGTTTAAAATATTAATTTTTTATATTCAGCTTCTTTCTAAAATTATTAATTAATATACATTAAAAGGCTTATCCCCATCCATCTTCTTTCTTTTTTTCTATCCATGAGGCTTGAAGAAATTTTTAGATATCAAATCTACAATAGAGTTTAATCAAAAGTTGATTCATATCTTTCACAAGAATATTTACCATAAAGTGAATATTAGCAGCTTCAAGTGAAATTCAAGCTAAATTACATTTTGTATGTCAATAAGCATTGTTAATTTTCATCTCCAGTTTTATATTAGATGACGTTTTTAACTTCATAAACTGACAAACTATTTCTTACTGTATTTTACCCTAAAAAAGAAGACATATATGATAACATTACTCTTAAATTTCTTTCTTCTTGGACAAGTCTTTAATGAGATTATTATTAATATCATTATACTAATAAGTGCTTATCAACATCCACATTACTGGCTGTACATTTATTCACCAAAAGGAAAGTTCATTTAGGTTCACCTTTAAATTTGTGTTAACAGAATAATTTTTTCTTATCTTTATTTAAATTTTGAAGTTATTTTCAAAATGAAAGATTGTTTTAAAAATTTCTTATATTGAGCCTTTTTTTCTTTTGTGTGTTAAAATAAAAATATGAAATTTTTTATTGTATTCTTGTTGATATAATCTTTGAAATTTGTTGCGAAATTTTTCTATCAATTATCTTTAATACAGAAAAAGTTAAATCTACAGAAGATTCTGGAATAAATAATCAAGCTGATAACAAACTTGACTTTGCTGAGAAACTGGCTGAATTTATTAAAAGTAAAATAGTTTATTCTATTCGTAGAATAATGATTGCTGAACTAAAACATGTTTATGTTGGACCATTTCTAAAGGGTAAGTAGCTTGAAAGTAAAAACAGTAAACCAAGAATGTTAAATCTAAATACTTCCATCATTATTCCATAAAAAAACTACAGGTATTAAAATACAAAATTGTATAGTTGTTCACCCTATGAAATTATCTGAGTTTTTTCCTGGGTCAAAAAATGTTCTGTCTGTTTTTGCTGTTAGATGGCATTAGGAGCATTTAGTTTTAACTAACTTAATTCCAAAACTTTTTTAAAGATGATTGCATTTCAATAGTTGTCATATCAGTGTGTATTTTTTTTTAATATGTTAAAATGGCCGGCTTAGTTCAGTCAGTAAAGCATCTGCTTCAAAATCACAAGGTTTCGGATTTGATACTGGCTCTCGCCAACTCACCACATGAGTAGCACAATTTGGACCTGTGCAGTAAAGTATAGAGCTGATGGTAGGTGTGGCACTTCATCCCAGATGTAAAACAATCTCCCTGGTCTAGCGCTAGTGAAAAGGGGATAGACTCCTCGCTGTTTGGCTGATACCAACAATAGGCTACTCTGCCTATTTTACTTTGCAAAGTTTTGTGCTGGAAATTGTTCCATGGTTGAGTAAACCAGTAATCAAACTAAGATATCAGTTGAGAATAATCCACTTTATATGACACAAGTGATAGACCATGTACTCAAAATATCCAAATCAAGCATTGTAAAAAATATTTGTACCAGGGTTTGAAGAAGAAAAAAAAAAGAACTATTGGATTGTATATAAATGCTACATTTTTTAATGCAAGAAGTTGTCAGGGCAAAATCATTCTTTTTGTCGAACTTGATATCAGTGACAGTGGAGTCATACCAAATATTAGATTTTCACAGCAACCTATGTATGAATAATTTTAAAGTAGGAGTGACAATCCCACTCTCTCGGCCTCCAAGTTTGATTTCCATTAAGAATTAGTTTACAACCAATCAGTCTTAGAAATTCCACTCCTGGTTTGGAATTAGATTTATCCATCTCTTATTTAGGTTGCTATTAATAATTATTATTATTATTCCCTCTTTCTGGAGACTAATGATTAATTTGAACAAGTATTGCTTCCAATTAAACAGTAATATTTCATCAGAATAAAATTTAACTCCAAGTTTATTTGGTTACCAGTTTAGGGAGTTTTTATTTATCTACCAGAATTGATAGAATTTTCTTAATGAACAAATTAATTTCTATCTTTTTTAAAGACTGCAAAAAAATCCTTGCAATGTATTCAATTATTTTTTTCTTTAGTGTGTGGCAGGGAGTAGGAAAAGGCAGGGTTGCCAATTTAGAGCTAGATTTAACTATTTTTTATCAAACCAATGGCAAAGTCCTTGTGAATGGTTTGATCAAAAATAGTCTATTATTATAATAAAGATAATGAAAGGGTCAGTATTAATTACTTTGATTTCATATCCTCCCACTAAATTTTTTTTTTAAATTACACCATGAAGATAAATAATAAAATGTTTATTTAATTATGTAAATTTAAACTTGTTAGGATTGATTTTCATTTCAACCATTAAATCTTTTAACAATATCAATAGGAAAAGTCAATGATTATATTTTAGAATAAAAAATTCATAACTTTTTCACTAATTCAACAAATGAAAATGTTTATTCAAAAAAGACTTTGTAAGTGGGTGATGAATTAGAGATAAATATTTTTATAAGTATTTTTCCTCTGTATTACAAAGCTTGATTCAGATAAAATAAATAATGACTATATTATCTGTCATCAATCAATTTTCCTTTATTAGCTGCTATAAAATGTGTAGCCATAAAAATAGTAAAACTAACATATACACACTCATTGAATAGTTTCTGAAAGTTTTAACAGTTAATATATAATTTTTAAGTGAGAACACAAATTTAAACCAATTTTTTTTTCATATCAACAAAACATAACCATTTCATTATCATTACTGCAATCTGAAAAGTCTTTATAATTATTGTGGTGGAAACTAATAATACTCATGTTTATTAGCATTTTAACTATGAAATTCATTTCTTTTAAGCAAAATCCATTTTTATTAATTGTGCTTCTTTTGTATAATGTATACAATAAGAAATAAAATTAATGAATAAAAAAATCTTTAAATATAAAATAATTTACTTAGATATGTAAAATCTGAAATAGATAAAAAGATTTTGACAAAATATGTCAGCTATTTTTAAGATATTAATCACTTTTAAAGACAAGTATTCTGCCTTTCCAACTTAATTTACTTTTAAAAATGGACTTTTATTTTTATGGACTTTTATTTTTTTTAAGAATCAAATGAATCAACTGATCGGTCCCATCCCATCAAAGGAGGTGTTATTGTCAATGACTTTCTAGTCTACAACTGGTAATGTACATATTTTTGTTGATAAATTATTTTTTCTATATCTTTAATATGTATATAATTTGAACATTTTGTTTCTTAAAATAAAAACTATAAATCATATTATTGCAATATATAAAAACTTTTTAATTTGTCTGTTCAGTTATTTTATATTAAAGAAAAAAAAAACATCTACATTTTTTGTTACAAGTTTGAATATTTTATTAATGAAATCTAGAAAATTATGAAAAAATAAAAAACAAATTAAACTAGTTATGAACTGTATTAGAACTGGGATTGACACTAAGAAAATAAGTCTCTCTTCTTTCTGTGCAGCTTTTGTGCACTAGAGAAGCCATTGAATATACTGACTGGTTAAACACATTTTAGAATCAATACATTGTACTTCACTAACTGACATTCTAAAAAGCAATTGTTTCAATTAATTCCTCAAGAAATAATTTATTATGTCATAATAAAAATTACTTCAATTTTCTTACTAAATCTGCTACTAAGAAACGCTGTTTTAATATTCTTTAATATTTTCAAATTTTAATGATAAATTTCTAAATATGGATAATGTAGATAGAAATAAGTTTTTTCGTTGTTAATGTTGGTCTAGTTTTGCATTGTTAATGAACATATTGCTTTATTTTTTATTTACTAGTTTACAGAATGATACTACAGCAAATGTAGAGGAAAGTCAACAAGTCTGGACATGCTCCAAATGTGGTACAAGTTTTTTAGCCAACTTTTTGGTAAAACTACAGCATGAAGCAAGTTGTGAGCCCATGGCTCAAATACCAGGTAGAATTTTCATTATCAACCAAAACTATCATTAAATTTCTATTTAATGATAAACTAGCTCATTTTTTGCCACTGTTTATTAAAAAGATAATTTTGAAGGTTTATTTTACAGTGAAGTTTGTTTATATCGTAAGTAATGAGAATTTAGTGTGTAATGTACTGTAAGTGTTTTTGTAAGGAAGAAAAGAAAAAGTTCAAACCAAAATAGAATGCTGTGTATGAAACTCTACCAATTAAATCATAACTAAATATATATATATATAACAAAATCTTGTGAGATTTGGTCAGGGTTAGATAGGCATGTACAAACAGGCACTTTTTATGATTTATTACATTTCTCTTGTAAAATATGGATCATCAAAAAGCGTAATAATCTAGGGGGGGGGGTATGTAATAAATTCTCAGAAAAGGTTTATCTCCCATGTGACACTTCTTAGAAAAAATATTGTCCAATGAAAAAAAACTTATTTAGATAAAATGTTTTTTTATAATTATTAATTTCAGTATTTTTACATTAATTAACAAAATCCCAATCATCATATGCAGTGAATGGAAGATTAAACCTTTAAAGAATTTTTTTTTAATCCCTAGAAGTGCAATACTGTGCCTTATTTTACAGTTTTCTGAACTTCAAAAAATAAGGTATCTGTCTGAATAAATAGATAAACTGTTATAAAAAAATGTAAACAAAAATCTTTAAGATTTTTAAAAATTATTTAGCTGCAATTTCATTCAGTCAAATTAACAAAATAATTGAGTGGAGGGTTGCATAACAATGAAAATTTTTTTTAGAATTCTGAAAAAAAAAAAATGTCTTTTTTAAAAGAAATCATCTTTTGCTTTAAATACTGATAATTAGCTGAAAATTTTGAGAATCTAAAAAAAAAAAACAACAACAAAACAATACTTCAGCAAGTGAGTGTTTTTATACATACTTATAAGAGATTTGAATGAATTAATATTAAACATTTTTATTAAAAATGTAAACTACTTATTTACAGTTTGTAAGTGTCTTACTAATGTAAACAAATCACAACAGTTTATGCAATTCACAAAAATAGATACCTAGAACTCTATTTAAATTGATAAATATGTAATTCTTTTAAAGAAATCAAATAATGTTTTACACATTTGAATAATAATAATACAAAATAATTTTAATATATTTCTTGTAAATTATTTTGCAAATTGATATTTATTCAAATAATGTTATTGATTTATGTTGGTAAAAATTGCATATATAATTTTATTATTTTACATTAAATTGTTTGATTTTTTAAATTTTATATTGTAGCATATTTTGTCATAACCTTGCTTAATAAACAGTATGTTCATTATTATCTATTTATATTTTTCTTATGGTAAACGGTTTGATTTTTTTTTTATTGTAACTTTGCAAAATTATTTAATGTAATAATTAAACATTATCATAAACAATATATATATACACACACACACACACATTATTTTATTCTTTTTTTTATATACAGTAAACACTAATAAATGTTATTACATTTTTTTTTTATTCACAAATATCTTCATTTTACTATGACAGGTTGTTACTGAAAGAGTATCAGCCAAGAAAAGTTTTAAGAAAATAATTTTTCTTAAAACTTTTCTTGGCTGATACTCTTTCACACACATAAAACCAGAGATATTTCATCTTTATAGATTAAATGAAAATAGTAAATATCTTAATAATTAATGCTACAGTGTTTCAAAGGAAAGTTGAACAAAATAATAGAGCAAGTTTCTTTTAGCTGATAAATTGCATAAAAAATCTTTTCTGCAAATTTGTTTTATACTTTTTTATTTTTCTAAAGATGAAAATATCTTGTATTGTTGCAGGAAGTTTGCAGAATGAAGAAACCAATTCCGGTCAGCATCATCCTTTTTTCTGTACCAATTGCCAAAGAGAATTTATTTTTACCAATACAGAAATTCTCAAACACAAAAGAACACACACAAAAGTGGAATAAAAAAATGTCAAATGCTCCGAGGTGATTTTTTTTTTTTAATTAAAATATTTGATTTTACCATGAAGCTAATTTTTTTTAATAAAAAATTGAACCTTCCATCATAATAAAATAGAAATCTAAGAATATCACAAGTTTGAAAAAATATTTTAAATTACTTTTATTTCAAATCGATTTTTCCATTGCCCAAACCCCATGCCCCCCCTCCATATTGACATTGTAGTTGTGTGCATATTTCTTGTACTCAGATAATTTAGATTCACCATCACATCCATTTTGAAGAATCTGTAAAAAATAGAAATAATATTCAAATAATCAAAAAATATTGTTACTCATAACAAGTGAACCAGTTTTACTTAAAGTATCCTGGATTAGTGTGATGAATAAATTCATTAGAAAAAACATTTCTTTGACTTTGCAGAAAATTAGAATTATGGCATTGCATTGAAAAGAATTGTTATGTTTTATTGGAATTAATAGTAAAACCCATTCCTGTAATTTTATAGAGTAAAAGTGTATTGATACTGAGATTCCCCATACCAGATTTAGATTCTATGTGACAATGTTTTTTTTTAAATGCTTATATTTATAAAAAGTAAATATTTTCATATTTGAATTGATGAGAAATGTCTTTACTCTCTCCCAAACAAAGGTATTTTCAATTTTAAAAGAATTTGTTGTATTCACTAGCATCTGTCTAATATCAACAATAACTAAATAGAAAATAAAAGATTTAAGATACAAACCAAATTTGACAAGTTGTATTCATTCACTATCACTGCCAGATTCACTCAATTGAAGATCTTCACCTGCAAAAAAATGGAACAAAAGTTGTGTGAGTTGAATTATTTGCTAGAGCAATATTTTTCACTTGACTCTCTAGATGTCTTCAATATTCAGATAAATTTTTTTTAATGCTGAAAATATTTTGAATTTACTATATAAATAAAAAATACTTACTCAGAGTAGAAATATTTTTTACTGGTACTTCTGCAGGGGGGCCTAAAAAGAAAAAATATATAAAAATTATTGTCAAAAAGACCAATATCATAAGCTGCAAAAAGGCTACACAGTTGAAAACCAACATGAACTATTAAATATTTGTATATAGTGAATATCATAATTATCCAGTTATTTTGAATATATTGAAATCTAGTTGTGCAACTTTGATTCAACTTGGTAACCAATGTAAGTATGTATGAATCTCCTATATGGTTACTTAGTAAGATTAGATTGAGGGAGTTTGTGTAGCGTATGACAATATTAATGATCCAAAAGAATGATTAAGAAGGCTTTCAGAGATAATTCAATAAGCAAAACTTTTGCTACTGATGCTTGAAATTTGACTCAATTGAATCTACAAGGCAGAATATACAAAAATGTTAAATACAAAATGCAGGCTGTGAGAATAAGAAGATCTGAAGATTCCACAAACCAAATGCTTTGTGGTTTCAATGATTTTTCATGTGTGACACCAAAAAGAATTGTTTCAAACTATCATTCAGATTTCCAATAAAAGTTTTTTTTTAAATAAAGCCATAAAAAGGAAATAAGTTAAAATGTCATGGTCATGTTGACATTTGTTTTTGTTATCCACCATGAGTATACTACACCAGGATAATCACAGCTACGGGCACTGTGCAGGGTTTTTAGGCAAAATATCACAACCCAAATTTGGCCCCTAAAGTTAAGAGATAATTTTTTACCATAAGGAGAATGCAACAATGCCAATTGTAAAATCCTTTAGAATTGCTGATTGTTCTGGAAAGTGTAGGGGTTCCTAAAGAGGGACGGTAAAGTACTAGGTTGTTATTTTTTTTTTAGTTAATGTGTGGCTGAATAATTTCCAAATAAACCTCATAAAAAGATTATATTTATTATGCTTAGCACAACATATTTCTATTCTCATAGTACAAGAAATGATTATAGCCATTTTTTGTTCACTCCTTTTCCCAACTGAACACATGTCTTGCAAAAGACAAATATCCTGGTGACACAATAACCAGAGAGACACCATAGTACCTCCAGACTTTCAACAACTATATAAGACACCTTTTTTTAATTTGTGAGGGAAAAGAAGGGGGTTTATAACTTCAATTTTGTTTTTCAATAACCTTTCAACATTGAGTGATAAATATTCACTATTAAAAATTTCCATGATGTCACAAAAGTGTGAAATGAATTATACAAATACTGTTATCACCATGAAGGGGATAAGTGATTATTTATACCATGATGATATAATGACAGGTAAATGTTGAATTGCTGATGATGTATTTGGTGCTACAAGACACAAAAGTTATAATTTTGGGGGTTGTAGAAGATATGACTGCTGTTCAGCTGAGAAAAATACACACAGTATCCAAGATATTTCAGTCAAGTTTTAATAAACAATTTTTCAATTTGAATAGCATGCACAATCCAAATATAAAGATCATAAAAGTAATTATAGAAATATAAAGATGAATAATTTGCAACATGACTGGATTATAAAAATTGAATGTACATACTTTTATTTGCTTCACCTTCTGAATCTGAGTGGTCTGAATCACTATCACTTGAAAATTCACTATCACTTGATGAAGAAGAACCACTACTGCTGTCAGACATATTAGCAGGTTCCATACCACTCACTGGTTGACTAGTCACATTTGATAAACCATTTAATCCATCTGACAAAATAAAACATTCAAAATTTATTGAAAGTTTTACACATTAGTTACACATTAAAAATTAAAATAAAAACTTTAGTTTGTAAACACTTATTCTTGGAATATTTAGCAAATTGTTTAAAATGATTTCATTCAATTATTTTTCTAATATGGATATTTTAATAAAAAAGAAAATACTTTTGAAAATTTTTTGTCAATGTTTCCATGTTGATAAAACATTTTAATCTGAAGTAAACTTGTAATAAGCATGAGACCATTTTTTAAACATTTGTTTAAATCATGATTTAAAAAAAATTTAAACAAATATTTCAGATGTACACAAAGGTGCATGAAATAGTAACAAAATATCATCATATGATTTAGTAAATTAAAAATTCACATGAAAGACATACCTCTGTTTTCTGGCTCAAGAGAAGGCAAGACTGGAGAACATTCCTTGATTAATGGTGGGCTAAACTGTGCTAATTTGCCTCCTTTGGGAGGAGATGTCTTTTTACCCGTGTCTACAGGTGTTACAGGTCGAATCGAATGACGACTTGAGCCTTCAGCTCTACAATAAATAAACAAATAAATAAATATAAATAACAAAAGAAAAAATTTAATACAGAAACATTAAAAAATTTCTAATAAAATAAAAGGAAGGGTGAAATGAAAAATTACCTGGTTTTCTTCATCTGAATTGTATTTGACAATTTTTCCAGAGTAACTGTCCCAGTTTGTTTGTCAATGATTAATACACATTCTTTTGGGCAAGGACGTTTGTTGCCTTTATAAACTGTATGTGTAGTTCCAGAACCCTAAAAAAGAAAATTTATAAAGTTTTTCAAAATAAAATATGTAATCAAGAGACAAAAATGAGAAAAAATTCCTTTATAATTGCAATCAAAATTGCATCAATTATAAACTCATTTTGCAGGATATTTGTTCATGTAAGATTAAAATAAATGAATCTTTAAAAAATTCAGTATATATATATATATATATATATATATATATATATATATATAAATATAAAAGTAACAGTAATTATTACTATAGCAAGCTAAAGCTAAAATATCATGAAACTGATAACTTTTGTGTCAGCATCAACATGGAAAAACTATGTCAATGCCACCATAGGAGTTTTTTGTTTTTGTTTTTTTTAATTGAATAGGCATCACATATTTGACTTTTATCTAATTAGTAATGCACATGTCCACAGAAATGGAAATAGATTTTGAAGTTGAAAATATTTCATTTTTTCTTTTCAAAAAAAATTATGGGTTGAAAATAAATTGATTTTTAAATGGTTTATTACTTTAAAAAAAAAAAGAAAAGTTTCCTCAATTTTTCTGAAGAAAAAGTTCAAGTTCAGTATCTATATTATAATGATCCAATTTTTATATACTGCCAAAACACAAATCAGTAAATGGCTTTTAATTGCTTTATTCCAATCTACTTTGCAAAATGGCTTAATATTTCATGTTCCTCAATTAGATCAGAATTTCTCAAGGGAGAAAACTATAATTATTTTCTATATTTACCCTAAGCAATTATTTTTAAAAGATGCTAAATTTTTAGCCTTTTCGTCTTTACTTTGTATCAACTGCAAAACTACTTGAATTTGAACATTTTTCATCATCAATTTTATAGAACTACCAGTTTAAATGGTTTTGGTATGTCATTGAAATGAAGAATGTAATTCCATGTTGGTATGTGACTAAAGAAAAAAATATCCTAAAAAAAAAAAACTTACCTCAATATGAGGTACAGTAACAGTAACTTGGTGTTTTTCACCAACTTCTAAAGCAGCCTCTTTACTCACATCCACTGAGGCAGGTTTAAAATCATCTGAAAAAAAAAAATGTTAATATAAAAAGTTATAAAAGACAATGATGGACTTTCATTTAAAACTCCAACCTTTAAATAAAAATAAAGTTTTTACTAACTCAAAAATCATTATTTTTTTAATTTTTTTTTAGAATAACTTGCCCCTGCTCTCATTTTAGCCACAACTAACTTTAATTATACAAGTTTACATTAATTGAACTCTATGAAGCTATAAAGTTCACTTATTTCTTTTTTACATGCTCAACAACTATAAATAAAATCAGCACTTATAAATCTTTCAAAAATAAAGTAAGTGGTTTAAACCAAATAGTTAATTTAACAAAATTTGATAAAAAAAAAAAAAACAAAAAAACAAACCTTATCCTTTACTTAAAATATATTGGAAAATTCTTGTGTTTACAGGTTTGCTAAAATTTATGCACATATCACATTACATACACGGTGGGGTACAAAAGCTACACCATATTAACAAGTTCATGTACTAAGAAAACAACAAAAAAAAACAAACATTTCAAATGCTTCCAAGAAACATAAAATATTTAAAAAAATACTTTCTAATGTTTTGAAAATCTCTTAAAAGTTCTGTTTTTCTTATAGACAACAAATCTACAATATATTTTTAATTTTAACAAATAGAATTGTACAAAAATATATGAAATAAAAAAAAAAAATTTTACCTATAGTTTTAAGTTGTCAGGTTCAGAGCATTAATCAGAGGATTAATTTTTAGGAAATAAAAATAGAATGATTCAAATTTTCTTTTTAACACATAAACTAATTACTGATGGTCTAAAATATTGAGATGTCATAAAATTAAAGGTACATTTCTTTCTTTTTATTTATTTAAACAAAGTATTTCTTTTGTAAATAACTTGTGAATGAATACCAAATGTTTTAAATTTCATTAATTTAGCTATGGATGCTTTCCATAAGGGGAGATAATAAAATTATTTTTTTAAATTTTAAAACGATTACCAAAAATCTGGGAATTGTCCAATTTTAATGAAATTTTGACTAATTTATTCATTAATGACTTGATTTTATAATTAATAGCTTATTTCATTAAAGAATGTTGGGTGGACTTTGGTCATTTGAAGAAAAAAATTTCCAGTTCATAATTTTTAGAAAGATCAAATCCTGAAGGTCACAAAAAAATTTAAAAAATCAATACCTGAAAAAAGTTATTTGAAAATTTAGAAGTGAATTTTAAACCTATGGAAGTTGCAATGTTGAAGTCAATATTTTAACCATAAAAAAGCTTTATTTAATCTATTATAAATGTAATTTTAAAGATACACAATTTTGTGCAACTAAGTTTCCGGGGTTTTTATATCTAAAAAATTAATATTAACAATTGTTCTTTTTCTTTATGGCACGTCAAACATATTAAAAAGTTATCTACTCTGATGAAATACACAAATAATTTTACCATATTGGCTTCCATAGATTTTTTATTTATTTACACGCTAAAATCTAGTCCATCTTTGAACGATTTTTATGCATTTATCTCCCTTAAACACCAATTTCTGCTTATGGCTATATAGTTTCAATCACTTTTTTCTGTAAAAATTCAAGTGACACTTTATCTTTAATGATGCAGTTTTAACCTTAAAATTTAAAATGATTTCAAAATATTCAAATAGATTCTTTTATGAAAAAAAAAAAAAAAAAGCTTCAATCGCTAGATAAAAGCATAAAATTAATCACAATAAAAATTTTTTAAAAAATGCATATTTTGAAAAAAAAAAAAAAAAATCAGCCATTTTTAATGACAAAAAAAAACTTCAATCTCTGACTTTAAAAATCTTCTAAAAATAGAAACTATTTCTCTGAATTTGGATTGAACCTGTAGTCTAAAGATAATTGTCACTTAACTTAATTCCTTTATCCACTAGGCTATATTGATCAATCTTGGTCAGGGGCAGCAGTAACATAGAATAATGATTAACACCTGTACCTCAGCTATGATTAGCAGAATGAGAACAGGATACCCCTGTGGACTGAATTAAGGTTTAGGTTCAAAGTTCCGTGATGGCTCCTGAGTTCAAAAAGAATTTTCCCAAGTTCGAGAAAGTTCCGAGTCCGACAAGAAATACCTGAAGAAGGCCGGAGGGCACATCAGCTGAAACGTTGTACAGATAACAATGAAGATGAGGACAATAGTCCGAATAATCCAAATAATACTAAATAGAAACTATTCCTAAACAAAATTGTTTAATTTGTCAATTATATGAAATAAAATAAAAAATTAATGTTTACCTTTAAATAGAAATAAAAGACATCAATTCTATATGATATAATAGTGATTATTGCCTAGGTCAACAAAGAACGAGTGTTAGTGTTTTTAGAACTACAGGTGACCAAAAAGAAACAATCACTGAGTATACATTCAATTTTTAGGCTTTAACAGATCTACAACTAAAAATACAACTACAACTTTAAAAAATAACACGTAATCATTTTTTTAAATTATTTTCTATAGAATTTTTGCTTAAATAAAATGATTTAATTTTTCTTTTAAAATATTTTTTGGTCAAACAGGAAAGATAATGAGAAATATATGATTTGATTAAAATCAGATTTTATATTTTTACTTTTTCGTAAATAAATTTTATAACATTTTTTTTTTTTAAATTTAAAAAAAATAAAAATAAAAAATTGATCTTTTTATTTTTTTCTAAAATATCTAATGCCTCTTTAATATTTTTAAATAGAATTTTTTAAATTTCATTAAATTACAATAAAAAATATTTCAAGCCTCGCAGGCTCAGAATATTTGATATTGTATAATTGTAATTTATTTAACATTATTTTTAACAACATACAGAATATAAGAAAAAAATAATTTTAAAATATTTAAAGATATTTTTATCTTTATAATTATCAAATTCTTATGGAAAAGAAACTTTTTAACTTGTTACTTTTTAGATTTCATCCAGGAATATAACTTTTTTTTTTCTTTTATGGCTACCGACAAAAATTTAAAATAATTCTAATATTTCTCACATAAAACAGACTTCAAAAATATTTTTTTAATAAATGAATAAGTAGTAAAAATTTCATTAAAATTGGAGAATTATCAGATTTTAGATAGATTTAAAAAAAAAAAAAAAATTTTTTAGACGGAAATCTTATTTTCTATTAGTGTTTTCTAATGTTAATTAAGACATCCCCACTCTTTTTTTATTGGGGGGGCAGTAAAAATTCAACGTAAACATTAATTTAAAACACGATTTCAGAAATTTTATGATATGAATTTTTTTTTTTTAAATATTGGTGTCTTCTTTAATCTTAAAATGATACAAAGATTTTTAATGATAAAATAACTTTTAGAAACGTTTCGTAACTTTTCCAATCATTTAAAAAAAAACGGTAGGTTAAACAATAAATTTCATAAACAAATAACTCTTTTTGGTGTTTCTAAATAATGGAGAAAATGTGTTCTTATTTGATTCTTTGTTTGTTTGTTTTTTTTTTGGGGGGGGGGTATTTCGTTTTTGTTATTTTATATCAGATTTTTCATTAATTCTCCTTTTTAAGGGCGTAGATTTTTATGAAAATTGATTAAACCTTTTTTCAACAAGCACGTGGTCATGTACAGAAACAATACATGGCATGTCGAATGGCTTAGGGAGTACACACACACACACATTTATTGCTGACAATTTGTTTATGGATTTTATTTATTGAACTAGGCACTATTTTATTAGTTACTGTAACAACTTATAGTTAAGATTGTCGGTATATAAATAAATTTACTCGAGGATCTGCAAAAGGTTATCTCATGTTCATTTTTAAAACAAATTTTATAAATTTCATTAAAATCGGATAATTCCCTAATGTTTGGTAATTTTTTTCAATCGGAGGGGGGTAAATTTATTTTGTAAAATACGTCTATGAAGTCATAATTGGTGGATCCTAATTTACTCATCTATTTTGAAATTACAAACATTCACATGGGAGTAGTTTCCCCTGATTTCTTGAATTTACCAACGTAAAACGGAAGATTCGTTAAAAAAATCCACACAAGTACAAATCGTTGATAAAATCAAATGGGAAAGTTTTTTTATACGTAAAATTAAAATTGATAAATAAATGAAACAATATTTCTTAAAAGATCATTCCACTTTAATTTTCAAAACAAAACGAAAACCAAAGAAATGTAAAATATTGTTTGTGTATCACTGTATAGTGTATACTATAATTAAATAAATGAATAATAAATAAAATGTACCGCGAAAACTAGAATAAAATAAATCCATCGATATTTTTAATCAATAAAAAGAATGAAATAGTTATTTTTTAGTGAAAAAAGATGGCTGTTTGTAGTGTTTCGTGACCAAATTTACATTTACTGCTTAGGAGAAAAGTGATGCAATAAAAGTATTTTCTAAAATGATAAAGCTTAAAATCCACTGGATTATATTCAATCATTTCAACGTAGAGAGAAGATGGAAATCAGTTTTAATGAAGACTGAACAATTGATAAAATTAGAAAAGAAAAGACTTAAAAAAAAAAAAAAAAAAAGGAAAGGAAAATCTACTAATTAGGTAAACAAATACAAAAACACATCGACATTTTCTTTTTATAACCAACATCAGGATTAATTTTTAACCGGTAGAATTTATACACTGTAAGTGACAAAAGCAAAATAAATAATTAAATACATAATATGATGATCATAACTTATCATTATCATATTATGTATTTGATATTTCGTTATTATTAATGAAAAATAAATATTAAAAAAATGGTACTTACATCTTATGGAATGAAAGGCAACACGAGGACTAATATCAAAACTTGCTCCGAGACAAAGTTCAAATACATTATCTTCAGCCATTTTGCAAAAAATCGTATATGTGGAAATACAATTTAACACAGAGTAATTTACTTTATACCTCGAGTTTACTTTATAAACTCAGTTTGAAGATGGTTTCTACTGAAAATACAACTGTTTGAAATTGGAAATAAATTAATTTTCAAATGAAGATTTCTTATCAAAGGGGACGTAATTCAATTTGGAAATTTTTTTAATCTTATCGAAGAAAAATAACAGGAAAATGAGAACAAGTAAATATATATATATATATATATATATATATATATATATATATATATATAAATATTTTTTTATTATTTTTACTCTTCCTTATATCAACAAAAGCCCTGAAGAAGATCTACCCAACAGATTTAAACACTGCAGCGTTGGCTAATAAACTTACCACTCATTTTATTTAAACCTGTGTTTTTTCAAATTTCTCACTATACTATACTTACTACATACCGTCGGATTCACTTCCATTTCTCTGCATATATAATATATATATATATATATATATATATATATATATATATATAATTGCAGTCGATTGCACATATACAATCAACTGCAATTAATCAATATCTTGATTAATTCAGTGGATTTAACCCTGAAGATCCTTATGGTGAAACTCGAGTAGGTTATTACTGTGTACCATTAATATAATAAATTTGCTCTACTAACGTATTGAGCACTTTATATTTGTTATATCGCTGTCTTATCATTGTGAAACTTGCATCAACTAACCATTGTGACCATTTTCACCAGTAAGTCGACTTTTCCACAAATAGCATATATATATATATATATATATATATATATATAACATGTGTGTGTAAATAAATATATATATGTGTGTGTAAATAATAAATATATATTATATATGTATTTATTTACACACGTTTATGTATATATATATATATATATATTTCACACACATAAACTGACCGAAACACATGTGTAAGTGATATAGATTAATGTGATATCGATTAAATTCATTTTATCCATTTACTTTTCTTTTCTTTACTCATTTTTCCTCATATTGTCGGATTCAATTCCTTTTCCATTTTTACATATATATATATATATATATATATATATATATATATATTTACCCATATATACTAATAGTATATATATGTGTGTGTGTGTAAATATATATATGTTGTGGGGATTTTTGTCCCCGGAAAAGCACTGTTTAAACCCTACGTTTTGTAAAAGAATAAACCGTACTTCGAACGCAGTGAGGAGATGGGTGCTGCTTTTGAAAAAAGGAGACCAACGACTTTTTATAGAACAAAATGTTTACTTTACATGTAAAACATAAAACAAATATCAAACAGGGGTAACAATATACATAAAATGAAACAACCAAATGATTTTTAAAGAATGTTTATAGAGTCCAAAGGGAATACAAAGAGTTCAATGTGTTTGGTTGGTAAAAGATAGTTTAAGGAGAATTGAATGTAGTTAAAGGGTTTGATGCAGATAAAAAAGCCTGGGGAACTTAGCTGAAATCCTCGAGTTCTGTTCCTCGTAACCTGTTGAGCCCTGCAGAATGGGTTTTAGGTGTGCGTTTGTCGCTCCAGCTTCCAAAGAGGCGAGGGTTCAGATTCGTCACCATCTGGGGGCTTTTAACGATACGGAACAAGTGTAGCTAGCCAATGCTAGAGGCAAAAAGGTCAAATTCTTCGAAGACCCCTCTTTTATAGTGGGCATTATGTGACCCTAAGGGCTTATAGGGAATATGAAATGATGAGATGAAGAGAAATAAAACGACACAACTCTTTCGAAGTATAGATGGAGACTTTTTAATCAGACCGTTAACTCTGGACGCCAGAATCCAGATGCTCAGAACTTTTTATTTATTTATTTAATTTGATTTAATTTTATTTAAATCCCCAGAGGCTGCTGCTGGTGTCCGGTGAAAGAGGATCACCATTCTCTTGATAAATTTTCACAATGTAGGATATGTTTAAATATCTCTTTATTTACCTCTTTATTTATTTACTTATTTGTTATTCTACTTGGTAATGGCAGAATACATATTTATAGTAATTTTAAATATTCAACCCAAAAAGCAGAGCTTTACTATTTTGGTAATTATTTATTTATTTGTATAATCAATATAAATCTCTGTTAGTTTATATATTGAAAGATATCTGGCATTCCATAACCCAGTAGAGCTCTTTAGGAGCGACTTTAATGAACTTTCACTGCCAGCATAATGCAATGATCATCTGTTTACAGATTTGATCTCTTTGGTAATCATAAAGTATATACACAGATGTATGTATCTAAAATAGTTAAAACACCACTCCTTAAATGGCAGCTGGCGATAGCTTGGATGTTAACGGGTCGGGCAGACGTAAAGTCAGTCGGGTTTCGCCCATGGTCAGAGTTAGTTGCTGTGTCTAGCCACACTGATGAAACGTGAAACATGGTGTCTGTGGATGACTTATTATATGGAGTAAAGCTTTCAGATGCCTCCTGGAGGATATTGAATTTATTTCTTATTGCCACAGCGTAGTGATTGCATACATCGCTGTTGGCAAGTGTCGACCAGTCGTATCGATTATCCTTTTTTTATTCATTTTTTATTTATTAGGATATAGTCTAATTGGGCTCTTAAATAGTGTTCATGCCTTTCTAATACCAAACTTTGGGGGGGGGGGTTTCGTTAACTTATGTCTGGCAAGCTTTTCCGTCTCTCTTCTTTTTTTCTCCATCATTTTTAAATAAATTGTTTTAAAGAAATGGTACCAACTCGATTTCTCTATAATATTACAATATATTGTACAATAAGTCTAATCTGAGTATTAAAACCTAGAAATGTACACCACTTCAGTCAGATAATTTACCAAGACAAATCTAAATATATTTTCTTTCAAGACAAATCAAAATATATTAACAACAACAAAAATAATAATGATGGTGGTGGTGGTGGTGATAATAATAATAATAATAATAATAATATAGTAGTAGACTTCGATTTATCTACCTCCTCTTATAATAGACATTGTTCCAATCACTTTGACGTTCAGGAATACATACACACACACACACACACACACACACACACACACACATATATACATATATATATATATATATATATATATATATATTTTACCTCTGTGTCAAATCGCTTAATGCACTACTGGTACTATGTAATCCAGTACAACCTGTTTTATAGTCGAATCATCGGCGACTAAACCGATAACCTCATGTGGCTAGACACCCTGCAGAACGAAAAACAATACCCGTTTAAAGGGTGGAGGAAGCTATTGGCTCAACAGCCATCTAGAAGATTATTTCTGGGAGTGTTGGACGCCTTATTCCTTGGTAGGTTATCCAACTAGGAGAAGGACAACTCTGATTTAACACCTGCGATTAACATGATTACTAGTTATCTTGCTTCGGTTTGTCACTGGATAATAACCATGAAAATTTAGAGAGTGGTATTCGTGTTGTACAAGTGTTGACCACTATAATATCATGATGTACAAATGTTCACTTACTTTCTTTTCATATGTGTGTATACATACATACATACATACATATATACATACATGTAAGTTGAAAATGGAAATGAATCCGACGATATGTTGAAAGGAAAAATAAATAAAAAGTATATATAGATATATATACGTATACATACATGTACATATTCCTGGCCACTGGAGAACATTATTTCAGGGAGTGTTGGACCCCTTATTCCTTGGTAGGTTATCCAACTAGGAGAAGGACAACTCTGATTTAATACCTGGGATTGATGTGATTACCAGTTATCTTGCTTCAGATTATCACTGGATAATAACCATGAAAATTTAAAGAGTGGTATTCGTGTTGTACAAGTGTTGACCACTATAATATCATGATGTAAAAATGTTCTCTTGCTTTCTTTTCATCTATCAACCTCTCTCAAAAAAGTCCCATGGTGATGGATGTGTGGCAACGTGTGTAGTCCTGACAGTTGAGAGCATGCAGTTACATATCTACACATTGGCAGGAGGAGTCTTATCCTAACATTGTTGTTGTGTCCACCCGTGACAGGGACTGTCACCGGTGGAGACTCTTGTGTCTGAGCAACTCTTAGAGAGCACTGCTCACCTGACAACTGGGAAAAGCGGCATTGAAGAGAACTGACTGGGGAATTCATGTGAATGATGGCTGTACCAGTTTTGAGAGTGAAAGAATTGAGCATGAAAACCTTAAGTGTCAACTTCGAAAGGGATACACCTGTCATATTGGAGAGAACATTGAGGGGTGGAAATGTCAGACATGTGGTCGAATTCTGCTTTCTAAGGCTGGATATGTCAATCATAGGAAATCTCATCAGGGAAATTCATGCAAACTCCAGAAACAATGTGTCTTGTGCAATCTGTAACAAAGTCTGCAAGTCAGCTTCTGGTCTTAAGAGACATATGGTGGTGCATAAGCATCAAATCCTATCATCTGATACAGTGGGAAGGAGGTCCTTCCTATGTCATATTTGCATAAAACTTTGTGGATCTGCAGCGGGTGGTGGTGGGGTTATACGATTGTAAGGGATGGCAGTGATTAGTAAAGATTATGCTATTGCTATATATATATATATATTTATATGTGTGTGTGTAAATATGTTACACGCATGTATATATATATATACATATATGGATAGGCGGATTGGAGTAAATCCAACAGAATGTAGTAAAGAATAGAGGGAAAAATGTGGACAAAGGAACAAATTCAGTCGTTTATTTGATCATTAGTGCATCATACATGTGTTTTATAGAAGAGAAAGTGGACGGGTGAGGGGTGAATTTGGGGATGAAGTCAAGGTGGATGGGATAGCATTTGTGAGGATTTGATTGGTCAGAAGAAATCTATGATAGATGGGGAGGGAGATAAGATCAAAAGTGTGGAGTGAGTTGGAAGAGATATGATGAGTAAGGTGGTTAAGTGCAAAGGAAGAGAAGCATGGTAGGGGAGAAATTAGGTCAAAATTCTTTGGTTGGCTTGGAGAGAATTTTGATTCATAGAAGTAGAAGGGGGTTGGGACTTGGTTAGTATGGGAGGTGAAAGTCAGCTTTTTGGGGAAAAGTTTTTTATGGGACAGCAGTTTTTCAATTTTCATTTTGTTTTCATGTGTTCCTGATCCCCCCCACCCCTGTTCTGTAGGATGGTCCTGGATACCACGGTGTTCTTCTTCTGAACTGTGAGGAACTATATAGCCATGAGAAGGACCATCTCCATGTTTGTGTCAATGTGGCTGTTGTCACGATGGAGATCTCAACATAAGGATTCTTTGCAGCATTCCATCAACTGGATGTTGATTTCTATGTCAGTGAATATTGTTGCTGCCTTGTATTAGCTCCATATCCATAGGAAGTTCTGCCAATCTTCGCTGATGCTGCAACATGAGATGGTGGGATGAGACAGTTTCTCTGGTGCCCCACCAGAGAAACTGTCTCATCCCACCAAAGCTAATTACTTTGCTTGTGATTATATGTGGTGGCATGAATGATTAAAAGGATTATTCTCTGAGGCATCAGTTGGTGATTGGACATGCAGTTTGTGGATGTGGAGATATGAGAATAATAGAAAAATGGCGAGTCACAGGCATCTGAACTGACCTGTTGTGTTTTGTCATGTATGCAGAGGGTTGGTAGGGTGGAGGTTGAGGGTTCAATAGCAAATTCAAAATGAAATGGATTAATTTGTTTTTTAATATAAACAATTACGTCCTCATTATGTCAGAGGTCCTGACTCAACGATGTTAAAAACAAGTTAATCCATTATAATATAAAGGTAACGGAGTAACTTGTTTATTGTTGAAGGATCGATATTGAAGTGGATATTGTCTACTCTTTATGAAAGCTTTGCCTAACCACATCAGTAACAATATCCACTTTAATGCCTGCAAGAATTCATGGCAGTGGAACCTAATCTTTAAAAATTACTAACTTTTTTACTTTCCTGTATTTTGATATTTATCTGACAACATTTCAAGATAAGACACTTCCAAATAATCCACTAACAAAAAACTACAGACTCCCAGAGTTTCACATAAAAACAAAAGGGTTATTTTAATCTGGAATGCTTATTACATATTCTTCTGATTGGGAAATTCTCTCTGCATATGAAAAGTAGAGCCAGATATTAAATCTGGAAGATTTACAGGACGTTTCCAGGACATTTTAAAAATTTTCCAGGACAGCACTCATTCGCGGCAATTTCATAATTTACTATTATGTCTAATATTGACATATTAATCCAGTTTTATTCTTAATTTTTAATGATGCAGGGTTAATGAAGTATCTTGGGTTCATTATAGATGATGTCTACATCTATCAATTAACTATAGATGTCTATAAAGCCAGTGTGCACTTTAAAATTATAAATTGATTAAAGTGCAAACAGATTTTATTGACAAACTGTACAATAAAATTGTCAGGCCTCCTGTTTTTGCTTAGCCATGATCACCATTGCTGTTTTTTTTTATTGGCAAATCAATTTAATATTTTACCCCTCTCCCACCATGTTTAAAATAAAATTTTATATTGAATTTGTACTTTCACTAAACTCAATTTCAAATATTTACTGTATTGTGTTTCTCACTTATATCAACAAATATATGTAGATATTTCACAATGCCCCTTCACTTTATATCTATATACTATTATATATTAAAGTTATATTTCAAAGTTAAAACAATAGATAGTGAAGCACATTGGAAAAGAAAACATCTCAAAGAAGCATATGTTTGACTGTAGTAACCTATTGAGTAGACCAAGTATAGAGATAAACACAATATGGGAAGCAATTATTAAAAAGACTAAATCAAATTGTTTTTAAAGTTAATTACTTTGAAAATAAAAATATCGAAAAAGACTGATAGCAAATTTTATGCCTCAAGTTACACAGGAAACGCCAATAAACTTTTTCTAAATGATCATGATTCTTCTCGTGACACATGTCAGAATGATAGGCATGCAAAAACAATGGTCATTGTTTTTAAATGAGATCTTTGAAGGTTCTTCAACGCCTGTTTGATCAACTGTCAAACTTAAAAATAATTTCCCAGGTTGGATCATTACTATACTTGGATACAAAGGAACACTTGAGGAAGGCCGAAGGATATAACAGCTGAAACATTATATGTATATACATACAATAAAGATGAGGACAACAATCCGAAAAATCAAAATTATTCCTATCAAGCCTCATCTCAAAAATACAGTTCATGTTTATTTATGTTGTCATATTAGGCAGAGGGGGGAGGGGATTGTGTTTTGTACAAATTCATAAAAAAAAACTGTTTTTAAACAGAACGGGTTGTTTGATTTTGTTTGTTTTGTTTTACAGCATATCAACCTCAGTGGGTCATTTAATGCTGATAAACTTTTGAAATAAATTCATTCTTAATGGATAATCAATTTTTTTTATATACACATTCTAGTATGAAAAAGAAAAGAAATAGAGTGGAAAAAATAAATTCGACTTGTTGAAGAGAGGGGGGGGGGGGGGTCAACAATGTCGTCGCCGTCACAAAATCTATAGCACAAAATCCGTCGTCGTCGCAAAACCACAACTCAAACATCTTCAGCAAGCAGCTGAAAAATCGCAACTCCTGCTGTCGTCACCCCACTTCTACTTATACAATTTTTCTTTCAACATCCGGGTGTCTGCACCACACGCACGAGATTCTCGAGCGCCATCATCCGGGCACCTGGCGCTTACATCCGGACTGCAGCTTCTAGACTTCGGTGACAATGTTTGCATTCTGAAGAAGCGGGTTCGATTCTACAGTCCGACATGTCAGCAAAGCCTAGCCGCTTCCTTCGAGAATACGGCAGGCCTTGACGCTCGCCACTCACCTTGTGTTCTCTGTCACACACATTTTTCTATTCAACCCATAGATGGGACCATAACAGGTACTACCACTCAGGTAAAGAATGGACTAGGAAGCAATGGTGATGGAGTGCTCCACATTCCCCAGACCTCTAGAACTGGAACCTCACCATCAGATGTCATTCCTGGGACATGAAAACCTTCAGCCACCACCACCTAGCACATATTATAAGAAGGGTTGATCGTGGGTTGATCGGAGGGGCCCTCTCTGCCCGCCCATCTAAACGAAGTAATGGTCTAAAAACAAAATCCGTGTTTTTACAATACAAATACGGGGGGTATCCCCCATTTAAAAATAATTTACCAAAGATCAGGGAATTATCCAATTTTAATGAAATTTTCAGTGTTGATTTATCAATGAATGAATCTTACAATGCATCAGTTATTTTATTTTAAAACTTTCTGATTTTTTTTTCTTAACTTTGACCCCTCCCCTTATTTTTGGGGTGCAAAATATCAATGGGGTTATATATGATTGATACTAATTTAATTTCTGCATGAATAAAAAGACAAAAGATAGAAGGTGTGAATAGAAAAAAAAAAAAGGATGCTACTCAGGTAGAAAATAAGTACTGAAAATCGGAAAATAAAATGAAAATAAAAACTAAAAAATAATTTTTGGATATTTATTTTATTTTATTTTATTTTTTACTCATTTCGATAATTATTTAATCTTTAATTATTTATCTTATAAAAGAAAAAAGGATACATCAATATTTGCTCTGTTTAAAAGAGGGGCACTAATTTTCAATAGAGTTTGTCACAAAAATTTATTAGAGATTGATACTAAATTAAAGTAGTTATTAAAAAAATTTGTTTTTAGAATATAATAATATGACATCTTAAACTTAACATCATGATAATGAATTTTATATATTAATTTATCATAGCAGAAATACCCAATTAAATCAAAAAGTTTTAAGATAAAATAACTGATGCATTATAAAATCCATTTATTGATAAATCAATACTGAAAATTTCATTAAAATCAGATAATTCCCGGATTTTTGGTAATTTTTTTTTTTTTTCAATTGAGAGTGTTATATTTATTTTGTAAACACAGATTTTACGGCAACTTCGGTGGCCATATTAAGTTATATTAGATAAAAATTGACCGAAAAAATAGTTTTAAATGTATTAAAAATAAATTACATGTGTAATATTATCTTGCTTTTTGTACTGATGCTCATTATGTTACTACTTTTGACTGAGACAAAAATTTGACCTTAGATAATCGATTTAATTTTAATTATTTTTAAAAATGAAAAGCAGACAAAAAAAATGGGTAGCCCTAGTCTAAGCAGAGTGTTACATGTCATGGACTGCTCATCCACAAAGATTCCATCCTTAAGCATCACGGGTCGCCACACTATGGCCAACAGGTGGCCCCCATTGAGGAGAGTGCAGTCGGTGTATTCTAAAGACCCAGCTGACAGGGCTAAGGGCGGGTTATAAAATATCTAAATTGATGTGCCAATATAAAGCGGGGGGGGGGGCGTAATTGTATAATATCTACATATATTTGCTGATAAAAAGCGAAAAACACAGCACGTACATATTTGAAATTTGAATTTGTTTTGTAAAAATTCATGGATTCATGGTAAAAAAAATTAAACCTGGGGAGGGGGTAAAATATCTAAAATGAATTGGTGATGAAAAGCGGGGTTGGGGTGGGACATTGTAAAATATCTCCATTGATTTGCCGATAAAATGTGAAAAACATGACTCGGAAAATATCTATATTTGGCTAGAATTGTGTCTTATGCCGGCAATTAAAAACATAGCGTAAATTAGAGCAGGAATCCTGGATGACAAAATATTAAAATGACCAATGGTACTATTCGCAGAGTTCCGTCCCGGCCTCCTGCCTTAAAAAAAACAAAAAAAACGCTAGGCGGTGATAGGTGAAAAAACAAACCTACCTATGAATGAAGTCCCTAGCTGAAGTGGTGCCTGCTGTATATGAAAAAATAATTTGTCGATTTTTCATATACAGCAGGCACCGCTTCAGCTAGAGACTTCCTTCATATGTGGTGTTGTTTTTTGACCTATCACCACCTAGCACTGACCAATATTTTCAGAAATGGGTGGGGAGTATTTACACCGTAAAAAGAACACTTACTTTAACTGAGTTGAAATTGACATTTGACGTCCCTGAAAATTTTATCTAAGAGCCGCTTGCAAGGAAGGTGTGTTCCCCAACCCCACCAGTCAACATGACTAAAAACAGTAACACTGCCAATCCCTACATTGTTAACAGTCACTCGATCCCAACCCCACATCCGACCAATTACTGAGACTAAAATGATTATCAACTTTTGTCTTTAAAATTTTTTTCACTTTCCAGTGTTTCCAAAAATGTTTAACAAACCTTTTTTGAATGAACATTAATTTTATGTAATTCTTAAATGTATTTTTTTTAAATTGTTCATTTTCAGTGAAAATTTTGCGTATGTGCTATTCTATACAAGTACAGAAAATTATTTTTAAATGTTCTAAATTTTACGAGGTAGAGGGGCAGTTTTGTAAAACGTAATTTATTTTTTTAACCTTTCTTTAACGAATACCTCATTATCTTTAGTCTGATGACAAATTCTTGTCTTGTTCATGTTCAGTGTTGTGTAAAAATAAATCAAAATCTTGCTACATAATGAAAGCAAAACTTCAAAATAGCCAATCAGAAGCATTTTTACTGTTTAATGAATATTCATGACCAGTTTGGGAAATGTTGGGTAGGTTCATTGAGCAAAAACAAAATAAAAAATAAATAAAAAAGCGTCCTTGTTATTTTACTAGTTATATTTGTTAATGGTAACAATAACATTAATTTTGTCTCAGATAATTAAAATTTTCCAGGACAAAATTCAACATTTTTCCAGGATAAAAAAAAAAAATGAAAAAAAAAAAAAACGCCCCTTTTTCCAGTACTGAAAAATGTACATTTCATTTTCCAGGTTTTCCAGGACACATGGGAACCCTGATTTACCATCAGGCTCTGGAAGATCAAGTTTCCTTTCACTAGAATGACTAAAGTTTCTATTTACTGGCATTATATTTCTACTTTCTCTACTTCTAACTAAAGAAATTATCTACTACCCCAGCTACTAAAATATACTTTGTATGATGCCTCTGGTTTTTCTTAAGTTTCTTTATGACTGAAGGCTATGATTACTTTTTTAAAATCTAAATTACTAAAATCTTATCCATGAAAGTAACACTAAAATATCCTTTTCATGAGTAAATTATTCTGACATAGTTTTAAGATTTAGCTCGCTCATTGTGGTTTTAACTAGCCTTTCATTTTCTTATTATAGATTAACACTTTTCAAGGTTCTGTATATTATATTGATAATTTGATATTACAATCTTTCAGCTTTGCTATGAGGAAGTCAAAGTCAATCAAGTATTCACAAACAAAAGTATTCATAAGCTTTGCTTTTCAAAATGAGAAAACAGTAGGTTATCTTTTCTTTGTTTCAAAATTTGTGGTCATTTTCCACTACTGCATCTCCCTTCAGCAAAATTGATTCCAAATATTCTGAAGGCATTAAAAAAAGAACATTTATACTATGTGCACATAACTAATATGGCTATGAAAAGTTGAAGGGTACTTACAATTTGAATTGTAGTATCCAAAAATTTTGACTTTTTTTTTTAAGTACATTCTGCTACCAATATTTAATTGAATCTCTATGGATTAAAAAATTAAAGATATTTAATTGGTTTAAAGACGTCTTCTAGTCCAAGGGAAATAATTCATTGAGATTATATATGGATCTGCACCAAGGCACAACCAGCGAAAAGAAAGGCCTGTTTGATGAGCAGAACTTATGTGCTGACATCACTCTATAAAAATAATTTTATTGTATAAATATTGGTTTTAATTTTTAAGAAAAAAGGAGAAATTCTAAAACAAAAAACAAAGAAATGCCCTAACAGGAGCTCCAAGTATCCTCACCCCTCAGTGGGAAGGGATAGTACATGGCAGCCCTAATCTACATTTCAGCCTAGGATAATGTGCATTTACACTTTTTTCTTTCTTTTTTTCTTAAGAAACCTAATAAGTCAACAAGACCTGAGAAAGGATTAAAAACAAAGAATTTTATTTTATTTTTTAATACCAGTTTTGTTTTTAAAAACAGATGCTTTTTTATAGTTAAGTCTTCGTACAATATGTTTCTGTCTGGTGTGGAAAAGCTGAAAGCAGAATTGAAATAGGAAAATTATAAATGAGATAATTTATAAGAAATGGATAAAAACTGAAAGTGTAAATTGATTTCTAAAATCTCACAACAAAATCTGTAAAATCTTTTTTTATGCTATCTTCATTTGTATGTGATTGAACATCTGAGTTTGTACATACATTTTTCTATTTATTTAAAAAGTCTTTTGCCTTAATTGATATTGTAGAAATGCTGAACTGAGGCAAACTTATGTATTCTAACAATGGTTATTTTAATTACATAGGTTTAAATTAATCATTTTAAATATATACAAAATTAAAAATTATTTTCAGAACAAAATAGCTGTATACCACAAACGTTTGATTAAAAAAGAAAATCAGCAGATACTATAAAACAAAATGGTTTTATACAATATTGACTATTAAAATGAAATCTTATGAAGATATGACTAATGTATTATCAATTATTTCAATAGTTCAAAAAATTTATTGTGTACTGTTCAGAAATTCAAGTCATGTTTAAAATATTTCAAGGAGGGTTTATTTTATATAATATAGAAAAATTAAAAATATCTATGTTATTCTATTATTGATAAAATATACACTGCTTAAGGAATTTATAAAATTCTACTCTAAACAGATTTTTTCCTTTCTTTCTTTTTCCTCACTTGTAAGGGAGTGCTGGCCAGTTCTTTGCTCAACAAAGAGAATGACCTATTTCTATTGAATGTTTTAGAAAAATTTTAACAGCAAATGCCAAGGGCACTTAACTGCAAGATGGAGATATGAAATAGCATATGGGTAATTGAAATTTAACATAACCAAAAACAAGTTATGACAAGAGGATTTTTTAAAAAAATTCTATGAAAAATCAATTAATGGTTCGATTTTCACAAAGAGTTCCATAACTATTTACCTTTGGATGTAAATATGTTTTTTCTAAAATATATTAGGGGAAATATTTTTTTTACAATATCAACCCCCCCCTTTATTTTATGAGATTTTTTAAACATGAACTGTCAAAAAACAATTTTTACTTTTTTTCTATAAAGATAAGAGTCTGAATAACTATATAAAAAAATTTGTATAATATTCAAGGCAGTAGTTTTTGTAGAAAAAAATCATGAATTCTAAAATAAAAAGTGCAAGTCGTAACTTGTTTTTGGCTACGTTAAATTTCAGTTGATTTAACGGTGCAAAAATGAAAACATTGTTTTTCAATCATAATTTCCATTATTTCTGTAAGCTGAAAAAAAAAAAACTTTCTAAAATCATCAGGAGTTTAATGTTTCTTTTGAATGGAAATTTTTTTTTTCAAGATAATATTAATTTTTATGCAAGTTTTATTTTGTTAAATATAGAGGGGGTAAATTTCAAAGGGAAAATTGGTGGTACCTAGGATATTGTTATCATTTTTGTTACCTTCCAATTTTCAATTCTAAAATGAAATATGATGCCGATATTGATGTTTGTATATTGTCAGAATTTTGCAGGCAATATGATTGACACATATATTGAGGGAAATATATTGTTTGTATATTATTTTAAACATATCCAACCACCAACATAATCCTGATATTTTTATCAAACTGACAGTTATTTTGCTCCATATAGTGCTTATTCAATGGCTGAACGGAAACACTCAAAATGTAAAAGTGCTAAATTTTAACTGATGTAACTTCGCTTGTGAGCAAAAACCAAACTCCATTTTTGGTACAAATAATGTTCAATACATGTAGAATAATAATTTAAAGGAAAAAGAAAAAATATATGTAGTGCCACATTGTGATTTTTTCACTTATTGATCTTGCATTTAAAAGATCGGAAATCATTAATAATGTAAAAATTAATTTTATGACAATTTTGATAACATTTTTGGATTCCTCAGGCCTAAAAACTTCTATAAACCAATCTTTAGGAGATGGGGAGCTCTAGAACACATTTTATAGACAAAAATAGATTACAAAATGTCGCCATTTTTCTGCACCCCACCCTCAAATTTTTCGAGTTTAAAATTGACATAACTCTGCAAATTTTTCGAATTGGAAGCTCAAATTTGGGGGATTGTCTAACTTTAACCTATTCTACACCTGTACAAAATTTCAGAAAAATTGAAGGGGGTGGGTGACAATTTTCTTTTTTTCTTTATGATTTGACATGGAATTGCCCACATACATTTCTAAATCATTCTTTTCTTAGTTGGCTTGAGAACTTTTCATCACCTCCTTATATATAAACATTAATATTCATATATAAAACTAATGGGTTTTAAAAGCTAGCTACCCAAAACTATTTTTTATGATAATAATTTTTAAAAATCCTTACCAATTTCATTTTTTTGTGTTGTTCTTTCCATTGCTTCCACATTTCTTCTTCTTCCAGAGTTCGATGAAATTTTTTTATACCTTCTGTTTAATAAGGAAATAATAAGTTACATAAGAATACAGGTATTCATTGCATTTTGAAATTTCAATTTATGCCACTTTACAAAAAAACTATGTTAGTACAAATCCCCAACACACAAAGAAAAGAAGCAATTAAACATTAATTTATATAGGAAATATTTTTCATAATTTACACTAAATAATCTTTTTCCATGTCTGCCTACCTCAATGTCAAAGGTTGAACATCATAGTATGCTGTAGCTGATGTGGAAGGTTTAAAACATCATAGTATGCTTTACTACTTCTTTGCATAAAACATTTCTATTTGAGTTTTTAATAGACACTTAAAACATTCTCCAAACCTGTTTTAAAGATATGTCCCTTTCCAAATTAAAACCATACTTTGCTGTAATCATTAAAAAGAAAATTTTTTTTCTAATCTAAATGAATGGGAATTACTTTATGCCATTTTGTCTAATAAAGTATTTAATAGAAACACTAAACTTTCCAGTAAATATTCAAATTTTCAGGGTTTTTTTAAATACCTTTTATTTGTACAATTTAGTCACATAACTGAATTTACTTTTTTCTTTTTTTCCCCCCTCATGAACAGACTTATTCTATTTGAACAGAACAATAAAAAAAAAGCATATCATTTTAAAAAGAATAATGGAGAAATACATAAAAATAGAAATGTTTTAAAATTTTTCGACTTGGTTGAAATGAGAGGAACAACTCAGCAAAACAAGTAAAAAGTATTTTATAATGAGAAATATTGGGAGTTTTATAAATATGGAGGAAAAGAAATAAAACCCTATTTACTTTATCTTTTTTTATTGCAATCACAAAGGATTAAGTTTGGTCAGTTTTATATCTCCCAATAAGAAGTCTTAGATAACAAGATAAAAAGTAATTATACAGAGTATTGTATATATAAATATATAAGTAAGGTAGTTAAAATTTGATAAAGACTAAAATATTGCATGTATTTAAAGATACCAGATGAATGTAATATGACCACTTGTGGAAAACCTTTTATTTTATATAACATCAATAGACTAAAATAGAATTTTCCCTTTATAGATTTTCTTCATTAATGTACAATTTTTTCACTGAATGTAGGAGAATTATTTGTTTCCACTGAATTAGACATGAGGACGAATTAATTAAAATTACAAATTTTTATTTCATATTAAAATGAATTTAAAATAAATTTTTAAAGATTTTTTATAATCTTCAAAAATATGACAATTGACTTTATCAATATATTAAAGAAAACAAGTTGTCTAAATTCATAATCCTTTTTATTTAAAAAATGATATGTTAAAATCTCAGACTACAAGACAAAGAGAGTTATAAAATAACCAAGGTGGACATTCAATATATTTACTGCTGACAATAATTTTAACTCTGCCCTGATGAATATTTTGTATATTTTCTAAAAATATAAAATATATTTTTTATTCATTTTGAATATAAACTGCTTACCTTGCAATCTTTTATCATCAGCCAAGAAAAAGAAAGTTTTATCTAGACATGCTGCTGCTGTTTCCTGCTTCAGTGAAATTGTTCTAGGAAATAAAAAATGGTGTAAATAAGTCATATTGCTAAAACATTCATTATTGAAAGATATTTAAAAATCAAAATTTAATGAACAAGAAAATGCACTGAAAATCTTTTTTTATCAAACTCACTCATCATCAGTTAAAGGAGTTTCAACTTCCTCATCACTGCTTCCATTATCTTCCAGGAGATCCGATTTTTCCAAGACAGTTCCATTTGCTTCTTCTGCAATACAAATATTTCATTGTTATTACTAATGTAAATATATTAGGTGCTAAAATAAAGTAAAATCCAATAATATAATTAAAAGAGACTACATAAATACAAAAATATTCTAGAGAATGATATTAAATGATAATCAAATATCAGGTGTATGAGGAATCCTGTGATGTTGTTAAGTCAAAACATTTCAATTATTCAGAGAAGTATAAAGTTTTTCTATCAATATTACTGCTAAGTCAACAGTGCATCATTATATTTACTTTTAGATAAAGTGAAACATTGTATTACATAATCCAACTCCTTCATAAACATTGCTATGAGAGTTTTGGAAAAAGTAGTTCCTCTATATATACATATTTGAACAATTACCTATATACACACACAAAATTCAAGTGTTTATTTGTATTTTATTATGCTTTTATCATAATAATTGATAACCTTTTTTTGTTGAGATTTGATAATTTAATTATTAAAATAATTGAGGTGATTTTAATTGAAAGCCATAAAACACTTCAGAATTTATTATTTCTTAAGGAAAATAAGATTAATTATTCAATACAATCAGAGCAGTCTTCATTGACCAAGAGAAGGTTTGTGATATCACATGGAAATATGGTGTTATGAGGGATGTACACACTCTTAGTTTAAGAAGCAGACTGGCATGATTCATTAATGGCTTCCTGTATAGTTAAAGATTCAAAGTCAACTTGGATCAACTCTCTCAGATTTAAAAAAACAAGACGAGAGAGTACCCCAAGGCAGTAGTCTGTCGATAACTCTCTTTAACATAAAAATAAATAATATAGTCAAGAACCTAACACCGGGAGTAGAAGGATATCTGTATATGGACAATTTCCTGATTTGCTACAAATCTAAACAAATGCACACCATCAAATAGAAATTGCAACAGTGTCTTAACAAGATTAATAAATGGGCAACTAAAAATGGTTTCAGATTCTCAAAAGATAAAACTAAATGCATACACTTTTGCCAGAAGAGAAAGCTACATAAGGACCCTGTTCTAAATCTTGAAGAGAGTGAAATATCAGTAGTAGATCAATATAAGTTTTTGGGAGTAACACTCGATAAAAAATTTAATTTCATCCCCACTTGAAACATCTGAAAAATAAATGTGGCAAACTAATACAGCTATTCCACTTGTTAGCCCAAATTAAATAGGGAGCAGACCAACAAAACTTACAAAAGCTTTAAAGGACTTTAGTTCAATCAAAGATGGTTGCATTGCATAAAAATACTCATTTCTACAATCTACAGAAGCCTGTGCTTGGTGCTTTCAAGACCTCACCAATTGAAAGTCTGTATGCAGAAGCAAATGAAACATCTATTAAGTGAGAAAAACTAGCGTTACAATACTTCACAAAACTAAAATCCTGTCCATTCAACCCACTCTACAAAAATACATTCTACCCACAACATAGAAACCTGTATCAACAAAAAGAAAAAGCTATAAAACCATTCGAGCTTCGAATAGAACCCCTTGTCAAGGAATCAAAAATATAACTAGCAACAATATCACTCCAAGCAATGCACCTTGTACCATACAAACTCCAAAAGTAATATCAGACTTATGCAAATTCCAAAATACATATCCTCTCAATTTCCAAAAGTAACTCTATACAATTAAAGAAAACTATCCCAGTCATACGCTCATCTATACAAATGGCTCTAAACATAAAAACACAACAGAAAGTGCAGCAATAGTTCACAAGAAAATAAGCAAGAAATGTCTCCCAAGTGAAATCTCCATTTACAATGCTAAATCATGTGCCATAGAGCTTAGCACTCAGCATTATTTCAATAAATACAAACACAAAATTGATAATATTTTCTGATTCATTAATTACACTAATAACAAAAGACAATCCATTAATAGTCAAATTACAATGTAATTTCACTATTTGAGTAAAAAAAATTGTGTGATATGATTGATTCCAATTCATGTTGGAATAATGGGAAATGACAAAGCTGATTCAGTTGCAAAATATGTCATCAATAAAGAAATTGATGAAAACTTCAAAGTTCTATACACAGATCTAAAGAACCAAATAACAAAGATTTATTAAGCAAAAATGGCAACAACCTTGAAATAGTTGTACATTGAATAAATTATTATTGTATAGTCAACATTGGGAGAATGGAAGCAGGGATATAGAAAATCCTGAGAAGTAATAATACTGGCTTGGCTGTGCATTGGCCATGCAAGACTTATACAGTCTGTTATACTCAAGCAGTAGGATCAACCATGGTGTGGGATATACCAAACACCTTACACACTCAAACATTTCCTCATAGAGTGTGGAGTTTTCACTCCAATCAAAAATAATTTTTTCAATACAAATAATAGGGGATCTGTTTGAGAATACTCACATGGATAACATTTTATTCTTCTTGAGCAAAGTAGAAATGAGTCAAAAATTGTAAATAGGATACATCCACAAAATACATCTACAAAATTTACACCAGTAAAGGGAACCCTGCCAACTTTTTTATCATGCTCTGGTAGTTTTTGGCATTAAATAACCACAGGATTATTAAACAAACCAATTCAAACAAAACCAAATGAAGTTAATGAAAATTATTTACACCAATTTGAAGACATTAAAAACTTGAAACATAGAAACTTTTATCAAAATGAGTTGTTTTGGCATTAAAATATTTTAGCCCCACTAACATTTCAAAAATCTAAAAACAGTTTTGTTTTAAATGCACTGACACTTGGATTCTTAACAACAGGTTTCAAGAAATTGTAAAAATATTATAACAACTCAATGAGGAACAATAGTCAAATATTTATATTTTAAATACTTAGAACAAGATCTCTAACAATGGTTACTGAGTTAATAAATAACTTCATTTCTCAGTAAATGCACCATAAAGTCATGTGACAGTTCATTGAGAACTTGTGAAAAATAATAGGAGACAAGGTTAGTGAATGAAATCCAAACTGTTACTAATTGAGAGAAAACAAACAAACAAACTTGAAAATGAATGGAAAAATAACACCAGATCTATGCAACAAACTTGTCATGTTTGGTGTGCTGATGTCTCTATACTTCTGTATGAAGTTAAATTATTCACAAATGTTAATTTTTATTATTGAAAAATAATATTGTATACACATTCTTTTATTTTCTTCATAGTAATTTTTTTTCAAATAAAGGTTTCTTCTTGAATACCTTTTGTATAAGCATTTTCAATAAAAACTTTTTCATAGAGTATATCTCAAAAGCTATTTTGGAAATCACAACATTTGAATAAATCATTTGCTTATGAAACTGGCAGTGTGTGTGTGTGTGTGTGTGTGTGTGTGTGTGTGTGAGTGAGTGATATTGTATTGTATATATAAGTATATTATAATAAGTTTTCAGTGAGCAAAAATATCAAAGTGGATTTTGTAGAGAAATTTTATGAATGGATTTAAAAAAATCTAAAACAAGTTTTTCCAACTTTTAGTTAGCTAACATTTTTAACATAATAATTGTTATAACTACTTTATAACTAAAGAAGATATGATTCAACAATTTTTTTCATTAATCTTAAGATCCCCATTAACAATTTTGTTTGAATAAATATGAAATATCAAATGTAAATATACAAGTTTACCATCACTGGAAGAAATCTCATCTTCAACTGGAACATTAGGATTAGCAAAGGATGCCAATAAAGAAAATGGTTGATCAGCAGAATTTGTAAAAGCTTCCTTCAATGAAGTTTGTACTTCATAATAAACTGAGTTTTTAACTTCAGGTACAACAGGTATTTCTTTGCATCTGCAAAATAGAATTTTAATTGAATTATATGTCAAACAAAAAAATCATTGCTCTGAAATTTGCCAAATATTGTAACAGTATTAAAATAATGTTATAACCACACAGGTTACATACTGAAATTAGCAAATATATATAGAGAGAGTGTGGAAATGGTCCATAATCACGATACCCATGGTATTTAAGGCCCTTGTATTCACAAATAGTTTTGCTCTGTTTATAATAATTAAACATTGAGCTCTCACACGGAACCTGAACTCTACAACAAACTACTGGTAGGGAATAGGACCAGCCTAGAATCACCTTGTACCAAAACAAAGTATATATATATACTTTATTCTAACTAACAAGTTATAATAGAAATATACAAAAAGCTAAATGGATTTGAACTTGAATTAGATATTGTAGTTTATCAAGGAGAGTCTACCAGGGGTAAAGCAGAATATTGTTAACAAAACCAGCACAATTGTCTCTTCTTTGCTTTCTTTCTCAATATATATATCCTTCTGAATCTTTAACACTGGTTCCTTCTCAATCTTCTGTTTGTCTATTGACATCAGAGCCCCCACAACTTTTCATGCATTCTGAATAAAGCCATGTATCCATGTCACTCTTAAGTTGTGTTTTTCACATTCCAAAGGTCAAGTGTTTAATTCAAGGCAGAAAGACACAACTCGGTACTCTTACACTGCTGTATGAGTACAGCAGTATTATTGCCACTACAGAACTTTATTGGAAATTTTCTTTATATATCCATAAATAAGGGAAATTTTTTTTTTCTCCATAAATGTAAATTCTGTATTGTTTGGAACTGATTTATAGCAAAAAATTATTTTAATCTCACAAAAATATTTGTTTGGAAGCTTTTGAATAAATGGCAACAAATCAAACTGAGTGCTCCTGGCTTGAACAAACATCTGTCATCAAATTGTTGGTGGATAAGAAGTGCAGACCATGTGAAATTTACAGAATGTGCGATGTGTATGGAGAAGAACATCTTAGTTTAAAAAAAATATTTACAATGGTTTAAACATGGCTTTGCCACTACAAGACTGAGTTGAAAAGACAATCCACAGAGTGGAAACATACTGACTCTCTGGTAAAGTAAAAATTCTGGGTGCAGCGATCAGTAGAGAAGGTCATGCTGACAGTCCATCACTATTGATTTCCTTGAAAAAGGTGTATCTGCAAACAGTGCTTTCTATAGCCAACCACTTAACAAAATTCATCTTATTTATTGAATGACTCCCATATAAAATAAATCTACCTGAATTCTCATATTCTAAATTTCTATCACTATCTAATTTAATAGTGGCATTGTTTTTCCATCATTCTCTTAATAATTAAATTACTTTTCTTTTAGTCCCGATTGGGAAAAAAATCACAATATAAAAAAATCATGTACTTACTTGGTAGTTGTTTCAAATGTAACGGTTTTCTTTTTAGGCTTTTTGTTTGGAGACTGGATTAGTTCTTTGTGTATTTTTTTGTCAGGATCAAGTCTTAAAGCAGACACATCTCTAAGTAGAGAAACAAATAAAATTATGAATTATTTTAGAGAATTTACTATTCTGATATCTAATTCTATTAGAACTACTAGTTTCTTTTATTCTATTCATATTCATTCATGAATTATTTCAAGAAATTGAGAAAAGTGTAGAATTATATGAATGGATTTCACCAAATTAGTTCATTTTTTGTAGTTTTATCTTTTAATTGATAAGTAGGCATTATTAGTCATATCCATTCAATTTATGAAATTACAATGCATTGTCAGCACTAGGTTTTTATTTTACTTGCATAGATGCAGGTAACAGATAAACATGTACAGCTGACAATATACAACAGTGTAAATAATGATAGCTACAGTATTACATTTTTTATTTTTTAAATAAAAATTAAGTACATTTTAAAATCAAAATATGATTTAATTTATATACATATCCAGTTTAAATCTATATTAATAACTGGGAAGAGTTTGTTTATCTATCCTATCTGTAGATAGCCAAATATATATACCAAATTTTATATGCATATTTATGAGACACAGGGTTCTCTAGTCATCAATAATGATTAGTAAAAAAAATCATGATGCTGCAAGATATAATTAATTGTACAGTATTTAAATTTCCGAATTAAAAAAAAAGAAATATTTGTTTTACTAAAATAATTAAGCAATGCTAATAGGAGATTTAAAATAATTGCATTACGACTGAAATAATTATTGCTTAGTTAAGACTATCTAGACAAACAAAAAAATGTGTCAATAATAACTTAATATAACAATTTTGTAAAAAGTGTAAATTTTGAATTGACAACAAAGATTGTAAAATAATCTGCTTTGATCCAAGTCTTGACACCTTACTGTGCATAAAAAACTACTTCAGTTAGTATGTTATTAGTTTATTAAACAAGCATCAAATTTTATCAAATGAAAAACAACAGCATGTAAGTAATTTTGATCAATAGCTAAAAAGGCACATTGAATTTTGTTCCTTATTCTCTAATGATATAATGATTAATTTTGGTATTACCATTATAAAGAAATTACAAAAGATGCTGATTTTTCCAGTTATAATTCCTCTGCTTTATTTTTGGAGGAAGATACTTTTCCCAGCTGCTCATAAATATATCATGTTATAAACATTTAATCCCATAAGATTATACAAATTCTATTAGGTGCACATCATCTTCAATTATAGGATGGGATTTATTACACATCACTTACAATTATTCTTAGAAACTTAGAAACAGTTTTTAAATTCTAATGAAAAATAATGGAATAAATAAAATCAGTCAAGTAGATGTTTAAATATTCTATGAATAATGAAACACTTGTTGATTAGAGATGAAATATTTGTAAAGTAAAGGATTAAAAAGACAAGAGAATCATTTGGTTTATGATTAGCATGCAGAGATTATCTTAAAGACATACTTGAATTTTTTATTTGTTTTTGATTTTATTCTGATCTCATTGTTTTGTAGAATTTGATCAGCAATATTCAAGGTATTTTGAATTTCTTCATCTTTAATTGCATCTTCAGCATCTAAACAAAATGAAAAAAAAAGAATAAAACATTATAGACAATGTAAAAGTAATAAATTAATTTCTATGCAAATCATAGGTCAACTAAATGAGATGTATAAAAATATTGTGTAATGGCTGAAAACAAAAAAATAAAAAGAAGAAATCAATATTTGATTAACAGATAAGAAATGGTAAATGTTTCAATAAGAATAATATTGGTTTGATAAAATGATAATAACGTTGGACTGTCCAGATATTTTAACATTAGTGGAGGAGATGAAAATTGAAATAGCCCAGAGCAAATCATCATCATCATGTTGCGCAGGTAGCACGGATATCCACGACAATCTCTCGCCAACCTTCCCTATCATTTATTGCCCCAGGGAGGTTTTCTGCGCAGCATCCTTGCATAGTTAGCCAATGTAGGTCCTTGGTGGTCAGCCCATATTAGCATGTCCATGTGTTGGCTTCCACAGTAGAACGTCGCTTATGAGCTCAGCAGTGTCCTGCATGCCTAGTCTGTCTCACTCGGTCGTTTGTGAGATTGGGGGCAGGTGGCCATACAGCTGCTTCCTTGTGGGGTGCTGTTTCCATGACTTGTTCAAGACTGCATGCAGCATTCTTGTGCAGGTCCCATCTAGCTTATTCTCAAGGCGCTTCATTAGGGTCCAAGTGGTGCAGCTATACAGCAGTACTAATATAACCACAGCCTGGAAGAATTGTCACTTTAACTTGTCAGTGAGATCGGATTTCCATATGACTGATAATTTGTTTGTGGCTGACCATGCCTTTCCTATTCGTGTATTAACATCGCTATCTGTGGATGAGATATTACTACCTAGGTATGTGAATTGTTTAAGAGGCTTACCGTCGAGTGTGTAGATGTCTCCTTTCTTTTTGAAACTTATGAACTCAGTTTTATTGGAGTTCACATTGAGGCCAATATTCTTTACTGCCTTCTCCAGGCTATGTAGTAGTGACTCAGCCTGTGCTAGTGTATCTGCAAGAAGTGCGAGGTCATCAGCGTAATCTGCATCTGTTACAATCTGTGCGGGATATTGCCTGCTTCTTGCCTTTCTTAGTGTGAAACCTTTTTCTTTTATGGTATCTAATGATGTTTGGAGTACATAGTCTAGGCATATCATAAATATATATGGTGCTAATGTATCTCCCTGTAGGACTCCAGCAGCGATGTCAAAGAAATCTGTGTCGCCATCAGGTGAGCATACCATTGCTTTAGTGTCTTTGTATAGCATCATTATAGCAGCAACTATTTCTTTGGGGAGACTGTATGCTAATAGTATTTGTTCCATTTTTCCTCTGTGTATGGAATCAAATGCCTTGGAGAAATCTACGAATAGCAGCGTTGCCTCTAGATTCTTTGCTCAAACCCCTTCTATGATCCATCGAATAGTCCGAATCTGGGAGGTTGTGGATCAATTTCTGCAGAATCCGTTTTGGTTTTTCCTAAGGATTTTCTCTATTCCAGGCCGGATGCAATTAAGAAGAAGGGCATTATATATCTGCAATAGTTTATGCCTCTGTAGTTTTAGCGATTCCGAGGTTTCCCTTTTTAGGGAATGGGAGGATGCAGCCTTTCGTCCATTTATCTATTCTTTGTCTATATTACTGCATTGTATAGCCTAAGAAGTATGTCATTGAACTTTCCCATCTTCCATACCTCAGGGGGTATTTTGTCTAGACCTGCAGCTTTTCTACCTTTTAGCTTCTTTAAGACTTTGTTGAATTCTTCTGTTGTGAAATCCCCCAGTTTAATGTCTAGTTGTCTATCTACAATCTTTTGGGTATTATTTTCTATGATTTTAGTGGGGTTCCTCAGCAGTTTCTGGAAGTGGTCTTTCTATTTCTGAAGTCTATCTTTTTGGCTGGTTATCTTTAGCTTTGATCTAGAGGTACTTTTCCTACCACTAATTTAATTTACTGTTTGCCATCTTAATCGTGACTGTGTCTTCTATCGATTGTCTGATATTATTTATTTGTACTTGGATGTATTCTATTTGTTCTTTTTTGTATGTTTTGGTTAGGTCTATCTGGGCTTTCTTAAGGTTGTGTAAATTGGTGTTAGTTGGGTTTGTTTTATTACGTTGGGCTGCTTTTTTTATATGGTTTCTCTTTTTTCTAACTGTTTTTGTCTCCCATGGAACAGAGTGTTTGGCTCTTAGTTTGGTTGGTACACTCAGCTGCTGCTTCTAGGTGGGCACTGACAAAGTTTTCGTATTCCTCATTTGGAGTGAAGTTTTCAGACACCTCCTGGAGGATATCAGATTTATTTCTTACTGCCACAGCATAGCGATTGCATATATCGCTGTTAGCAAGTGTTGACCAGTCGTATCGTACAGATTCATTGGATTGCTTTTTGTTTCTACATAGGCTTAATCTTAATTTTACTGTGACTATTCTGTGATCGGAGGATACTCCTTCAAAAGAGAAGTATGCTTCGCAGTTCATTGCACTATTTATCCATTTTTTATTTATTAGGATATAGTCTAATTGGGCTTTTGTATTGTTTGGGTAGGTGTAGGTCTATAGTTTGCCTTTTCTTTTTTGGTATTTTGTATTTAAGCATACAAGAGAGAACTCGGCTAGGAGTTTTTGTTTGGGATGTTATGTAGGCAGTATCTATTGTTCTCGTTTTTGCCTATCTGCGCATTCATGTCACCCCCAATAACCAGGACATTGTGTTTGGAAATTTGTCTGCATAGGGAGGATAACTCATTTTAGAACTTTGCGATGTCCATTTCTTCGCTGATATTAGTGGGGCTATAGCATGAGACTACTGTCATGCAGGGATTCCCATTAAACGTAGCGCATATAATTCTTGGTTGAATTTTTTTCTACACTGTTTAATGATCTTATAGCTCGGGGGCTGAGGAGCATTCCCACACCTCCTATGGTGGTATTTGTGGAGTTTTTCCACACAGATGCCGACACAAACGCTCATCCATTACCTGTTTCATGATATTTTATTTCTAATTCACTATGATCAAATCTGCTCCTGTACGCAGTTTATGTCTATATTTTTATCAGCTGCAGACGCTGTTAAATCAGGCAGTTGGTTTATCGTTTTTAGCATTCTGCCATTAAATGTTGCTAAGTTTAAGGTTTGTTTACACCTTAGTAGGTGTGTTTTACACCTAGGTTCTGTGGTTGTCTTTTTAGAGATTGTGTTCAGAGCTACGATGTTGGAAGTGGGTGTGTCTTGTTTGTCTGCTCTGGGTGTGATACGGTTTGCGTGTGTGCGATGTTGTTGAGGCACTGTAGCTGACTTTCTGCCATGGGCCAGTGCTTGAACCCGTGGACATGCACCAGAAACCGTAAGACGGGCGATGCTGCATGATTCTATATTTTAGTGTGCTGTCATAGGTTTGGTTGGCTCGATGTCATCAGAGCAAATAATAATGGATGAAAAACAGTTTAGGAACTTTCATTCAGCAGAACTTTTAAGAAATCTTCTAATGGAAAAATGAATCATTTCAGTTATCAGAAAAGAAAGGCCAAACAGATTTTCAATAAGGATCTATACATATTTACTAGAAAATTATGGTAGAAAATTACAAAAGGAAATTTTAGACAAACACCAATACATATACCAACCCCCAGATTTTCCAAGCTATTTTTATGGATAAAGTGGACCTCCATGAAAAGAGAATATTTAAATTCTACCTATAAAACTTGTACCTCGTGGAGCAAAGCAGGTGTAAATCTGTCTGGCTTGCAAGATGAGTGGAAAAGGAAAATATGACTATATATACTATAATTTAAATAAGTGCAACCTTGAAGCTGGTGATAGTAAATTTGCATGTATGCAAATTTTTTTCAGATCATGTGCATAAAATCTAACATGACAGAGAAAGAAGCAAAAACATTTTGAAGCTGAGATAAAGTTGCATGCGGAAAACTGCTGGAATATTGTTGCAGGACGAAAGTTTGTCATCAGACCCTGGAGTCAGAGAAAGTGATTATCCTAATCAGTTTTACTAACTATAAAAACTAAATGAAATAAATTTTATTCAGAAATCAAAAGATAAAAGTAGGCAATTGTATAAGTTTTACAAAAGATTAACAAGATATTCTATATACAGATGGCCTCATTTATGATGTAGTTATCAAACTTTAAATTTTCATTTTTTCTTGAGCAAGTAATGCCATACCTTATTTCTTATACATATTTACCAATCCCTCCTCACAAGCAGGATGTGACACAAGGTGAATTTGTTAAGCAGATTTTAACAGGTTAGAATTCAGGGTTTTCCTTCTTCTAAACTGGTTTCTTAACCAGGCTTAAAGAACCCAGCCTACTCTACTATTTACCCATGGATGGAGGGAGAGTAGTTGGATGCATACCTTTGTCATGGGTATTAACGTTATGTGAAATGCAAACAGCTTCAACATTATTTCTTATATGGTTATTATATATATTTTAGTGAAACTTGATATGAAAAATTTCATTGAATTTTGTAAGGTTTCTTAATCTTACATAGAATTTGTTATTGCTATTATAAGTAAAATAGTATTTACTTACCATTATCTGACATTTCTTCAACATTGTCTTTTGCATCTTCCTCATCCAGAAACTTTTCAGATAATTTAAATCTGTCATCACCACCATATTTTTTTTGCAGCACCTTCAACTAAACAAGAAACATTGTGTTAGCAAATTGAAGATGTCATTAACAAATTCTCTTTGTATTTAAAAAAAAAAAATATTAAAGTCTTCAAAATGGATGGGTCAGTAATTTTGAAAAATAAAACAACAATCTCATTTGTGCAATGAATATTATCTTTTGTATAATTTAGATTTATTTAGATTATTACTAATAAATTAAAACTGATAACAAGTGGATTTTTATATTTGGTTCTCAGTTTTAAAAATCATTTAAAACAATTTTTATTGTTGTTATTACTGTTCAGAGTATTGTTGTTTCTCAGAAAGAAAAATCAATTAGCTTTATTGATTATAGATAAGGTAGATTCCATCTAGCTTTAAAAAATATCTATAAACACTTAGAAAACTAGTGTAGGGCACGAAATAAGAATGGTTTGTTTCATTAACTCACTCAACTCTACAAAAGCTACCTCCAAAATGTATTTATTATTAAATTTTGAGATTTTTCACTTATAATCAAAACTTTTAGAAAGTTATTCTAAGATGAATTCAAGTGAAATATTACTTTTCTAAATAGAAAAAGTAGAAAAATAAATTATACCAAATTTTTTCCACTGAAAAAAAGAAACAAAACTGATGTGTAATTTGGCAACATTGCAGAATAAGAATTTCAACACCCGTGATGTTTTCAAAATGTATTGAAATGCTTAAAAACTCTGCATTTTCATATACATTCATAATACTTCCTATCTGAACCTTAAAAACACTTATATTTAATGTATATACACAAACTTAGTATTCTAGATAAATTGAAGAAATAATCTTACAATCAAAAAAGTTTTATTATTTGACTGGGCAAAAGTTTTTTTGCTTTTGTGATTAAATGCTATTAGGAGAATTTAGTTTTAAGTTCTTTCATAAAGATAACTTTTAAATGAAAACAAAATCTTCATTTTGAACTCATACTTCTGGGGGAAAAAATTAATTCTTAAAATTGATTCTGTATTGATTCTGACATTTTCAGTATTTTATGCTTTTGTGAGAAAGACATGAACATGATTGAAATAGAAAAAATAATGTCAAAAGTAGTACAAGCCCCCCCCACAAAAAAAAAACGATACTATTTGAAGTTACCTACTAAACCCCACACAAAAGTTCCAAATTTTAAAATGAATTGGGGGAGGGGGGTGAATATTTCACAACAATGGTGGGGGGGTGAAGCAAAATGAATGATCAACCTTACAAAATGTTAATCTTCCTTTGGTAGGATTAGAAGAAAACAATTCAAACCAATTGAAAGAATTATTTAAAAAGTGTTTTGAATTCGTTAAGAGAAAGGTTGTTATATTCCATTAGGATAATGATCGACTGCATCCAGGTAAAAATTGCATCCAAAACAATTGCCTTCCACAAACACGTTGTGTGCAAGGCAGATATACTGGCCAACTATATATATACATACACAGAAACACAAACTAAATAAATAAGTGTCCTCATACAAGCATTTATGCAAACAATGAAGTTATTTCTACTTTTATATACACGTAAAAAAAGATCAATTGACACTAAAGTATACATTCACAAGCCTTTTTTGCATACATACATACATATATAGCAATAGCATAATTTTTACAGATCATTGCCATCCCTCACAATCATATAACCCCACCACCAGAACCTTTCCTCTCATGAGCCCTAAAATTACTCATCAAACCCACTGCAGATCCACAAAGTTTGATGCAAATATGACATAGGAAGGATGTCCTTCCCGTTGTATCAGATGATAAAATTGTATGCTTATGCACTACTATATGTCTCTTAAGACCAGAAGCTGACTTGCAGACTTTGTTACAGATTGCACAAGACATTGTTTGACTGAGTTTGCATGAATTGTCCCTGATGAGATTTCCTATGATTGACATATCCAGCCTTAGAAAGCAGAATTTGACCACATGTTTGACATTTCCAACCCTCCATGTTCTCTCATATTGTCATATTGACAGGTGTATCCCTTTCAAAGTTGACACTGGAGGTTTTCATGCTCAATTCTTTCACTCTCAAAACTGGTACAGCCATCATCCACATGAATTCTCCAGTCAGTTCTCTTCAATGCCAGCTTTTCCCAGTTGTCAGGATCTAATTTTATAAGGTTGCTTTTTAAGCAATCCTCATACCTGTTCCAATATTTATGCTGTAGCCTTTTGCTATCATGCAACTGACTGGAGTTGCTTTGGCATTCTAACATCCCTCATACACACAACATGACCTGCCCATCACATTTGGGCCATTATGATAAGAGTTTCAATGCTTGTGCATCCTGCCCTTGTAAGGAATTCTGTGTTAGGTGTGTTGGAATTCCACTTGATGTTTAGAATGCATCTCAAACATTTCTGATGAAAGAGTTCAAGAATTTTCAAATGTCTTTGAAACAAAGTCCATGTTTCCGAGGAGTATAATAGAACATTCAACACGCAGGACCTATAAACCTTCAATTTTGTTTTATGGATAATGCTGGTGTTAGACTATAATCATTTTTCAAGCCTTCCATAGGCCACAGATGCTTTTTGGATGCATAAGTGAATCTCAGCATCAAAAGAGCCATCACAAGTCAGTGTACTTCCCAAGTATGTGAAAGATTCAACAACATCCAAACAAGTACCATGAATGGCTATAGTTAGTTTGATATATGGTTCACTTTTTACGGGGGTGAACATTACCTTTGTCAAGCTTATTTTTAATGCAAAAGCAATGCACAAGGCAGCAAATAGGTTCACAATATTTTGAATATCTTCCTCAGTATGAGCCAGAAATTCAACGTCATTGGTGTAAAGGAACTCTCTAATGAGTGTATATGATATCTTTGACTTGAAGTTAAATCTTCTCAAGTCAAAAACTCTTCCTGTGGTTCTAAATTCCAAGAGGACGCCCTTCTCACAATGCTGGAATGTAGGAGTTAATATTACAGAAAAGAATATTGAGAATATTGTTGGGGCCAAGACATCTCCCTGCTTAACCCCGTTATCTATTGGTATTTCATCCGACAATCTACCACTCATGACAATTTTCATACCATTGTGCAACCGCTTCAGTATATTCACAAATATTGATGGGCACCCAACTTTACCCAATATCGTCCAAAGTGCATCTCGGTTGACTGTATCAAAAGCTTTTGTCAAATCAACAAAAACCTGATACATAAGGACCCGTTGCTCAATACACTTCTCCTGCACTTACCTAGCCGAAAATATCATGTTGCTGTTCCTCTGCCAGACCTAAAACCACTTTGTGATTCAGGAATGACTACAGGACAATGTACAAAGGCAACCGATTCAACAAGTCTCTTGAAAGAACCGATTCAACAAGTCTCTTGAAAGAACCTTGCTAACAGCACCCAGAAGTGTGATTCCACAGTAGTTATCACAACTACCTTTTTTTCCTTTGCCCTTGTATAAACACACCAAAGCACCATCAATCCATTCATTTGGTAGAGGAGAACCATTCCAACATAGAGTAATGAGATCAAACAGAGCAAGTTTGATATTAAAACTTTTTACCTTCAACAGTTCTACTGGAAGCCCGTCTAAACCTGGTGCCCAACCAGAATTAATTTGTTTGATAGCCATTTCAAATTCTGCAAAAGTTGGTAAATGGTTCATCTCATATTTGGTCTCATGTTGAGGAAGACTCTGCAGAACATCAGCATTGACTACTGAAGGGTTATTAAATAAATCCATAAAGTGTTGTTGCCATTGCTGAAGGATTTTTTCGGGTTCTTTGATCAAGGTGGTGTTGTCCCTTGACCTTAGAGGAGCAACAGAAGAAGTTAATGGACCGAAAACTTTATGCATGAGGCCATAGAACAGTTTTAGGTCCTTTTTATTAAAGGCATTCTGAATTTCAGAGGAGATATTTGACCACCACTCATTTTTCATCCTTCTTAATTCATGCTGTAATATATATTTCAACACCATATAATCCTTTAGGGTAGACGGTCGGAGAGAGGGCTTACTATGCAGTGTATTTATAAAACATGCTCTTTTCTTTTCCAGTAATTGACTGATGGCAAGTACAATGTCGTCAAACCAGTCTTGGTGTTTCCTCACTCTAAATCCAAGTACAACTGCACCAGTGGAATAAACTTGGTCTCTATCAATATTGCATACACATCCTTTTGCCTGACTTTGTTTAAATACATACACAATTTAAGTCTTGGATTTCCCTTTTGCAAAAGCTGTATTGAGCACCTAAGATAAAGTAAAAATTAACAAAAGAAAAATTTAAACTTTGGTGAATCTATGATGTAGAGAGAGAAAGAGTTGTAAAACCACCAGGATTTTGTTATTTGTGTTGTTCACATGAAGAGCATAATGGTTGCTACAAGAAGCATAAATGAGAGGATCTGATTTGGAATCAACAAGACAACCAATGGCACACAGTGAAGATTTTCTTATACCACTGCTTGACCTTCAATCATCAGATTTTGAAAAGTGAAGGATTTGGGGTGGAGTACAGATGATAAAATTAAATCATCATTATCATTATTGGTAATTCTTGTAGACAAGAAGAAAGAATGGTTAATTGTATAGTATTTCTATTTACTTACATTAATATATAACAATTCATAATGACCAATGTGTATTTTTCTCTCTAACTCCAGTTATGTCAAAATAAAAAACACACACACCAGATATAGAATCAAAATTTGTGTTTGTGTGTTTGCAATTGCTGTTGTTAGAAGGGACAACAATTATATGATCCTCTGATTTTTCATTAATAAAACTCATGTCTTTCTCATTAAAAAAATTAAAAGGTTATTTAGTTTCTATTCTTAAAAAAAAGAATCATCACATACAAATTTAAATACATGTGCTTTTTTCATGGGTAAATTGTGACAAAGATTTTAGATATTTGCTTACCTTTTTACCAGATTTTCCTTCAAATTCCTTCTTGTGGCGAAATCTTTCATTAAGTTTTTCTTCACTATCAGATTCTTCCAATGATGATTCATCAAACAAAGGTTTTAATTTTTTGGCTTTTGGAACAGTTTCCTGAAAAACAAATGTATAGAAATATATAAGTATACTAGTGTGACCTGATTTCTTTGTTTGAAATTAGAAAAAGAAGGAAAGAAAAAAAAAAACGGAAGTTTAAATCTTCCGATAGCTTGGGTCGGAGTAGAATCAAAACAGATGGTGCGATTATAAGGCCACACAAAGCGATTGGAATGTCCATATCGAAAGTAAAATCTCAAGTGGGTCAGAAGAACCCCAGGGCGAATCCACTCGAATCAGCGGTAGTTATCCTCTGATGTGCGAGACAATTGGGCACCAGGACAGTTCGGTTGACCACGACTTGGCTTGGATCTAACAGAAGAAAAATTGTTTTTTTTCCCACTTAAGAAAAAGATAAACTCTTTGTTTTATAGATGACCAGAAGAAATGAATTAAAGAAAATCAAATGTATTTAAAGCCACTCAAGTAACCGGAAGAGATAGCACTTAGATTAGTGAGCGGAAGTGAATTCGATTGGCTGGTTAGAACTAAAGGAGGGTGGCACCCTTGATAAAGTGGGAAGTCCAGAGAAAATTTCTGATATCTCCGGAAATCAGAATGTCCGGTTGAGATATTATTTAACTGAGACATTTTTGATGAAAAAGCAGATGAGATGAAGCCGAACGGGCAAGACGAGACGGAGACGAAGCCGAACATGCTCGGAGATTAGCTGACTGGGCTAGTAAGAAGATTAACGCAAATACCGAGAGCCAACAGAAACTGACTTCAGCTAAGACTATTGAAAAACTTAGTCAACTTTACGAACTGTTTTGAACAATACCTTGCAGAAGACCAGAAGTTATTAATTAGAGGTCCATCGCTCCCACAGCCTTAAGAAATAATTGTTTGTATTCTTTTGTTTGAATATAAATGTTGTTGAGTTTTTAAGAAAAGAAAAAGAGTTGTTTTTTATGTGACCACTAGGCCACCGTTAACCTTGGAAATCAGTTTCTATAGCACATTTCTAGTCGTTTGAGATCTGAACACGTGGGCATTCGGCTAGACTTTCAGCAAATATAGAGACCCTGCAATCCATGGTTGATGCAGAAAATCCGATCTTGACTGCCAATTTCGGAAATTCCGTGAGCTCTTTAGCTCAGTAGCGACCGACGGGTTATACTAGCATTCCCAGTTGATTTTTTTTATTTGAGGTTATTGTTAGTTAATCACATTAGTTATATAGAGTTCTGTACAGGAGTTCAGAACTGTTTGAATTATGCAAATATTCCCAATGGTTCAAAAGTTATGAGAATTTAAAGCCCCGAAATTGGGGGTACAAAAGTGGACATGATTTTGCTCAAAAAAATTTGTCAAATCACGGACCAATTCAAAACAAGAAATTCAGTGATTTCTTCACCATTTCTTTATTTTTGCAGCAATTTTGATAAAACTTGGCATTCTTATGTAAAAATGTATGTTCTTTCTGATTCTGTACTTAAATTGTATGTTTCTCTATGCTGTAACCCATTATTTAGAGAAAAAGAGGTACAGATAGCAAGGTTTTTTTTTTTTTTTAAAGTTTACACAAAATTATTCAACATTTCCATTTTAAATGCATGTATACACATATATAGTATTAATTTAAATATATAACATCACTTTGAACTTAAAAATACATTTCTTAATGCCTATATTGAATTAGATACAAGAAATAGAATACCTATTTACATATGTTTTTAAACAAAGCTGGTCTGGTATGTGCTGAGTTTTGTTTACATTTCTCGTAATTTTAACTTGTTTTTTTTTCTCCAAAATTGAAAGTTTAATGAAAAAACCCTGATGGTTAAGCAGGATCGATATGTCACATGTTATATATGAAAATAATTCGGAGACTATCTTCTATTAGTGATATAGTGCTTTTTTGTTTTCTGATCTTATACTTTTTGAAAAATCTCTGTCAATTTTTGTCTATCCTATTTTCACTTACAAAGGTCGGAAAGAAAAAAATAAGTTTCTGCTTGTATTTTTTCTTTCCAGCCATATAAATATTTTTAAGATTGGATCAGAATACTCGAAAAATTGCCATTTAAAGCGATTTAGGTACGAAATGTAAGCGGGGTGGGGGGTTACGTATTAAAAACGACTAAATTTTAAGTATCTTTTTTCAAAAATTGAACATTTAACAAAATCCTGACGGTTAACCAAAAGTCAGAAAAGAAAACAAGTTCCTATATTTTAAGGTATGTGCTAATTAAGTGAAAAATTTCAAAAATATTGATAAAGATTAGCCACTTTGATTTTACAAAAGAAATCACCATGTAAATTTTACTTTGGGGGTTTTACTCATATTACGAATTTCCGGCTATTCGAAACAAAATACCAACTTGCCGTAAAAAATAATACAAGGGATAAATACACATAAAAATTACATATTTAGAAAGATTATTTTCTTTTCTTTCCAACCATATAAATATTTTCAAGTTTGGACCAGATAAATTGCGATTTAAACTGATTAAGGTTTGGAATTTGTCAATGTCTACCACAATGAACGAAACTGCTAGTGTTGCCAAATATATTAACAATGGAATCAAATTTAAGCTAAAAATAAATTTGTTGCCATTATTGATATGTGTATTTGTATTCATAAATCCATCTTAAATAACTAAAACTTTTTTGAACATTAGATAAAAAACAAATTTAATGATTCATAAAATCTATTACACAGTAATAATGGTACTTCACAGATATCATAATTATTCTCTTCATTCTTTTAATTTGTACAATTAATCCCTATACACAATTGTGTTTTGGGCAAATATTTGAAATGAAGCTTGAATAAAAGGACAATTAAATTAATAAGAAATTCTTACTTAATACCAAATCTGTAACTTATTTTGTTTAATTTGGACAGACATTAGTTTATGTTTTAGTAAGAATCATTACTATCTGTTAAAGTATTATTGGTCATTTATTGCACAGGTGACCATTTGAAAATATTGCTTGATAATGTTTGTACATGATCAATAGACAGTTTACAAAATTTATTTAAAAAAATACTTTTGTAGATTATTACTGTAACTTACAGTTTATTCATTGCTGAAAATTAAATGCTCTAAAAAGCCATCTTCATTTTTACAATGCTCCTGCATAATTGCAGTTTGTAAGAAATCAGTTTCAACCATTTCCACAAAATTTTCCAGCCTGATGTTGAATTTTTTTACTCTACATGGTTTTCTGTTAACTGTGTAACTAGCATGAATATTTTCCAAATGTTTTTTGGATGCAGATGGTCTCTCAGGATCTTTTATTTTTTATATACAAACATTTCAAATTTTTTGTAACAATCATAGATAGATTAATTGGTGATGATTTCCTGAAATGTGTTCTAAAATGCTGTTGCATGAGAGTAACAGAATTTTGCTTAAGTCAGTTGCTATAATTAGTTTCATTTTTGTAGCAGTCAAATTCATATTAAAAAAAAACAAAAAAAAACACATCTATAGAAGTATTATCATATTTAAGATATGAAATAGATTGAAATTTACTTTGACAAACCAACAATAAAAACATAAATTTAAAAAAGCTAATGGCTATATAATCTTGAGTGTTATTAATATACTAATGTTAAGAAAGTTTTCATTTTTAAAATATACCAATTCAGTAAAAACAAAAAACTATAAAGATACTTACAGAATGAGCATTGTTTTCATCACTGGCATCAGTTTCATTAATTTCAGATTCCTCACAGTCAAAAATAACTTTTTTGTTTAAACCATCTTTAGAATTCTAAAAAAATGAAAATTAAACAAAATAAAAACATTTTCAGTTAAATTAAAAGTAAATAAAACTTTGCGATGGTTAGTTTGTCAACAAAAATAGATTTTATAAGTATTATAAACTGAACAAATACTAAAAATGGTAAGAAAATAAATTGTAAATGCATTTGTAAACCAAAATTACAATTAAAAGAAGAAAAAAAAGAAGATATTTAAAGTGTTTTTAAATTGTGTCAAATTTGAACTTTTATAGATAATAGATGATAGATGATTTGAATCAAACAATTTAGGTTAAATTAAAATAAAAATGTTGCTGGCTTGCAAAATATTTACATTTATCAAACAAATATATATAATTAAACAAAATAAATTATTAAAGATCTCAAATTACTTTGAATTAATCTTTGATTTTAAATGTATGAAAGGTTCAGAATACATACAGTTGTAGATAATGCTTTTTTCATAGCAGTTTTTTGCTGATTAAGTTGTTTTTGCCATTCTTTTAAAGATTTCAAACGCTTTTTATCAGATGATTCACTTTTGGAATTTTCTGTTGTATTGTGTGAAAGATTATCATGAACAATTGTTTCAGTTGTAAATCTTTTTTCTGTTTTTTTCTCTTCTCATCAATGTCTTCAACTGTTCTTTTCTTCTTTACAGACATTTTGGGATTAAAATTTTCAACAGCCTAAAAAATAAAAATAAAAAAGCATATAGATTTTATGGTTATAACAATTATTTTCACAGTAATATGAAAACTATTCTGCTTCAGTTATACAAATACTAATTTTTATCAATGTGTGCCTTATGAATAATGATTTGTGCCAATGTTGGGATAGTTTTACAAATATTTACACAAACATTTAGTTTATAGATTATAAATGACATTTTTATATAAGTTTATTATTAAAACATCTTTATCAAAAAAGATGATTTTATTCTAATTGGGTCATTTATGCTGGACTAAATAAAAGTAGAATTGTGGAGTTGAAGTCAGAAGCAATTATTGGTTTAGTCGTAGCTGGGTAATTCTATGTCAAATCATCCAGGCCATGTCACCCAATCCCTTCAATCTTTCTGAAATTTTGTCCATGTGTGGACTATGTTAACATTAGACATTCCCCAAAATTTGAGCTTCCAATTCAAATATTGGTGGAGTTATGTTGATTTTTAGCTCTCCAAATTTTCTTGTATTTTGTTTATATATCAAAATTTTTTTTTAGCAAAGTCGACAGTGTTTGAACACTTTTCACTCACAACCAGTGCATGGTAGATGGTGATTAAGATGTAAGACAAAAATCAGTAAAAACAGTAGTTTTTTTAAAAAATAGTGGGTAAAAAAGAACAAAACTTCAAAAAGCCACTTGTAGTGTTTTCATCCTAAAGTGTTAAAATCTCAACAAGAAAAAAAATTACAGACATACTCAAAAAAATAAAAAAAACTAACATGATTGTTACTTACAATTTGAACCAATGTTTTCTCCACACCAGACTTGCGAGTTTTTACAATTTTTTCAGCTTCTTTATTTTGAGAAAATATTCTCTTTGCAGGTTTTTCTAGGTCCTTCATTCTTGCAATTTACTAGAAAGCAAAATACAAAATCAATTACATTAGATTTTATAAAGTTTCCTGATATTTTATGTTTCAATAAAAAAAAGATTTCAACTTTTGTATTTTTGGTACTGTAATTCTTTTTAAAGGAAAAATAATTCTTCAAAAATATTTAAGTATTTTTATTTCAAGAATGATTTTGGCTACTTGCCATATAAAGAGAGAAAATGTTATAATGCACAGCTGAATTCTGAAAGCTTCATAGAGAAAAAAAGAAACAATTATCACATTGCTCCTGTTCTGACATTTGTTCATAAATTTTGGACAAAAAAATAAATAAATAAATAAATTGCCACAAAAGCAAAAATTTCTGCATACTCCACTTGTTCACAAGTTTTTGATTCTACACTTTTCATAAAGTTGAGGGAAGGTTTTTTTTAATCTCTGAAATTTAAAAAAAATATTTGATATCTAATTCCTTTAAATTCTATTTTTGAATATTTCTTCTACCAAATCACAATTAGCCTGAAGATATTTAAAACCTTTAAGTTAACCAATTTCAAAGAGAGAAAAACATCTATGAAAGCCACATACAAATTTGCTGTGTCTTTATGATTGAGAAGGGCTGCCTTATAAACTGTGGCTGATAACATAGAACATTGACCATCAATATTGCTTACTTTTTAAATTATATGTAAAACTACTGAAATTTGAATCGTCAAATGCATTACTATGTCTACAACAACCATATTGTTAGTGTAATTGTCTCAAAATTGAGACCACAATTAAACTCAGTTGTGTATCATGGTATCATCGTCTGTTAATACAGTATGGTTCTTTTTCATTTATCAAAAAACAATTGAATAATTTTTTTTTTTTTTTTTTTTAAGACTAGTACCAGAAATGATTTTAAGGAAAACTAAAATTAAGTTTTTTTCTCTTTATTTCAAGGATGGTTTGATTGGTCACTTTGTTTTATGGCATATTATCAAACCGTTTTGGGTCATTTAATACCGAAACAACCTGTTTTTGCTTTAAGTGGTCATCCAACTAAGTATTGATATCATTAAATACTCGGCAAAATTACCAGGGAATAGTATAGGTACTGCCAATAATGTCACAGACGTATTTTACAAAATAAATTTGAATTTGAAAAAAAATTTACCAAAAATCAGGGAATTATCCGATTTTAATGAAATTTTCAGTATTGATTTATTAAATATGAATCAATAATGAAAATTTCATTAAAATCGGATAATTCCCTGATTTTTTATCATTTTTTTTTTTTTTTGCAATCGCGAATGTTACATTTATTTTGTAAATATGGATTTTCAACAGCGTTTCAGGCTGAACGTGATCGAAAAAATCGTTTTAAATGTATTAAAAATAAATTACATGTGTAATATTATTTTGCTTTTTTTTTTTTTTTTATTGATGTTTTATGTTACTACTTTTCGACTTAGACAAAAATTTGACCTTAAATAATCGATTTAATTTTAATTCGTTTTTAAAATGAAAATGGGCGTACACATTGGCAGTACCTAGAATAGTAATTTCAGTTTATTTCAGTAGGGAATGGATAAGTTTATAATCTTAATTCCCTTAAAATGACAAAAAAAAATCTGTACACTAGACTATGGTAAAAATTTACGCTCCTGAATTCAGTCTAGTCTACAATAAATGTGGTAATGTTAAAATATAATGGACATTTTCTTCTTGTCTCTTTTTTTTTTATCGCTACTAAGAGTATTTTATTGAGTATTAAGTATTAACAATTTCAATTACGTAGGGTATTTTAAGCGCCCTATTTGAAATATAATTTATTTTAAGTTGAGGTTAAATTTTTGAAAGTTCGAAAAATTTTTGTATTTTGTTAGTGTCTTGTGAAATTAAAGTTAAAGGATTCCATAAGAATTTAAATTAGGATGTGGCCAGTCTAAGTGCAGTATCGTAAAAATCAATAAACAGGCATCCAAAATTAGTTTTTAATTAAAAAATACATTTTCTGAAAGCAAATATTTCCATAAACAAATACAACAAAAAATTACATTTAGGAATTAATACAAATGATAATATAACTTACGGAGATGAAGATCCTAAACAAATTGAAATAAATTCCACGAGGAAAATGAACATGTGCTCGGTGCACGTAGTCGAAATTTGTTTTACCGCCGGATATTTAAAAATACTATTAAAAAATGTTATTCTCCCATTTAAAATGATCTGAAACGTTTTTAATATTGTTATGGAATAATAATGGGACTATATCTGTTATCATATCTCGGAAAAAGGTTTTGAAAGTAGTGTTCAAACTTTTATATTGCGGAATTAAATTTGAATAGACATTTTTCTTGAACACACCAGTTGGTGTTAATCCAAGGGCGATAATTAGCAAAAGTTATTAAATTCAAGACCAAGGTAAGATTGATATTTATTTAGTAGAAAAAAAAATTAACTGTATTGCTCTCTATGACCCCAACTCTTCAGTTTCAAGATTTGTTTAGCAGATTGATATAACGATTTTATTTTTGAGATGACACTTATGGAAAGTCAGAAACCATTTCCCCACTGTAATTAATTTATGTCAACAGGGAAATCAAATCGAACAGATTACACGTGTGACGGAAAATCTAGAGGCCATTTCGTTATTGTAGTTATGTGGTAAACATTCCATAAAAATCAATTAATTTCAAATCTGACTAACTTCGTGAGTAGAGGAAATTCTTCTGAATGAAAAGTAACCTAAATTATTCAGGGATTTTTTTTAAATGAACGACGACGAACGAGAACCCAAACCATCAAAAGTGCCCATATTTTTAAACAACGTCAATTAAATTTTTTTTATTAAAAATGAAATGGTTACTAATGATAATTGTTACCGTAATTTTCAGATGCTGTCGTCCCGGTCTCCTACCCTAAAATACGCTAGGCAGCGCGTGTAGCGGTTTGAAGGCGTTTTTTATCGACAAATTAATGCGATAATTTATAGCGATATTTTACCACCCCCGCCAAGTTTTTTTTTATCAATAAGTAAATGTAAATATTTTACCCTCCCCTTTTAAAATAGTTTTTTTTTTTTTTTCGATATTTTTATTTTATTTTAATTCAAAACAAATGTCACGTCTTTTTAAATAAAGACGACTGACTTTCGAAAATAAAAACAATCAATAATTTAAACAAATACAAATAAAAAAATCAGAATATTTAGATATTCTTTTTTATTATATTCTTTAAATATTTACATTTACTTGTCGATAAAAAAAAAACCTGCCCCCCCCCCACGTTTTTTATCGACAAGTAAATGTAAAATATCGCTTTCTTATCACATTAATGTGTCGATAAAAACGCCTTCTAACTGCTAAAAAAAGGATATTTTAAAGGGGGGTATTTGTCAATAAAAACACCCTCAAACTGCTACATGGTTCATAACTAGCATGGGTCACTTTTTCAGTAGGCACCATGTAGAATATTTTAGGGTAGGAGGACGGAACGACAGCATCCGAAAATTACCATTGTTACTTTAAAAGATAGATCTCCATAAGGTATTTATTTACGAACTAGCATAGTACCCGGAAAAATGTTGACCGTAGTCTACCAGATAGATGTAGTGGAATATGAAATGAAGTCCAATGTATATATTTTTAATTTCTGAACTGGCATTAATAATCTTAATAAAAATGAAAACATAACTTAATACATTCATTCATTTATTTTTTTTTTTTAATTAAAGGACAGCATTAATTGATGTTGTATAGATTTATTTAATATTGTATATTTTTATTCACTTTAATAATTTAATAGTGAATTTTAAACATCGGGAATGTGGCATATATTTTTGTCATGAATAAAGATTTAATCTAAAAATGTGCAATGTGTACACTTTTCAGTCTATACAATGTGTCAATCACAATGGTTAGATGCCAAATGACAAGATTAGTTTTGTTTATCTGATTGGATTTTGGGAAGTGTAAAGCTAGAAAAAATTAATTTTTAGACATTCATCTGCCATCAATAACAACATTACCTATCTACCAAACTAGTAAATAAATACATTTGGTTACTGTTGAACCTTATTCATATAACATTATAATCAAATGGTTATGGGGTGTAAATAGATAAATTATTTTTAAAAAGTTAGCAGACAGAAGAGAGATGAATTGACAAAATTCAAAATGTCATCCTATAGGCTAGGTGTAATAAGATAGGCTTTAGCGTCACAGACTGAAAACAGCAATTAACCAAAAGTTGCTGAAATTACAAGTGGTTGCGGGTGCAGCTCAAGCCATGCCACTCATACAAGCTCATGTACTGTAAACCCCAATAAAAGAAACTGGGTTTTTCAATTCAGCCTCTCTCATGAGTGAAACAAGTTGTAGCATGAACTGAGAGTAAAAGAACCACTCAAAGAGATAAGAAGAGCTGGTTCCTACTAGAACAAAGAATCTACCCCATACATTGTACCCATTATTCGTTTCCACATATTTCCATGGTCTCAGTAACTGAATGAAGGGAATAAAAATACCGAAGGTCCTACATGTGAAGTGAGTTGTGTTTTTGTATTTCCCTTCATCCACCAGATGATCACCATCACCAAACATAGCGGTCATCAGTGTCTATGGCTTCACATACTGCAGTATTATATCTGTCTAATATATATATATATATATATATATATATATATATATATATATTTGTAATTTTCTTTTAATAATTGAATTACAACATGAATTACTACACTTTAGTGAACAAGTAGTAGTCCCCTACAAATGTTTCCTTTTGGATTTTATGTTTATACTTTTATTAAATACAAACTATTGCTTTGAAGTACAGAAGGATATTGAAACCAAAAATGATATTGACTAATAGATCATTTGGAATTGGTATTTTAGAAAATAGCATTGAATTGTATTGGAGAATTTCAGATTACTAAAAAAATTCATGAATATAAAAATTTGTAAAAGATCAATTTATTTACTCAAACTTAGAGCCAAGTCTAGTGAGTGAGTTATGTGGTAGAGGTGTTCTGTTTTTAAACCAAATTAAAAGTCAGGATTTTGATTGTAGATCTTCTCTACTTGAAAGATCAGTAACAATCTTTCTACCCCTCATTTAATCTTGTGTCAGATTAAATATCTCTAGACTCAAATATTTTATTTATAATGTGTACCTGATTATGAAAATGTGAATCTAAATTTATTTTAGAAGTAACTGCAGTTATTTTGTAAAAACCTATTTAAAAATTCCTTCTTTTATGACTTGTGAAAAATCAATAATTATATTTTCTCAGATGGCAGAAATAAAACGGATTTTCATTGGTGAATTGTTTGAGGGAATCACAAAGACAGATCTAATCCAAAGATTTTCACGGTTTGGTGAAATTATAGATGTCGACATTAGAGTTAAAAAAGATGAGACGGGTTTGTATTATTTATTTTTATTTTCATTTTTATTTTTTGCTTAGTAAGTATATACTTACGTATATATTATCTACAATATACTCCAAACAATGAATTAGGTTGAAATTACGAGCTCCGGTGAAACACATCTGCTTGGCTTGTCAGGTTTTGCCTGAACCAAACTAAAGAAACATAGCCACTATTGACAGACGGCTTTATAGAGTGTTTATTCTGTGTCATTCATGGTATGAGCGTGGGGGCACCTATGGAAATTATGCCCATGAGAACCATAGTATAAAAGTAGCTCATGTGTCATTTGAGCAGTGGCAATTTCAGTATGAAGGAAGACAGCTGTAATATTGTTGCAGGTGAAAAGACTTTTGCAGTTGGGAAAGGGATTACTGTGCTTGATTACAAAGAATTTAGTCCAAAAACATTATACAAAATGTTATTGTAAGCAATACAGATACATATACACTTACACTGATTGTTAGATAAAAATGTGATCACAACTTTTTTTTTTAGAATAACTAAATTGTAAGATTCACTATTTTGATATTTTAATCAAATTTATTCATTTCTGGACTTACAAAATTCTAAACATTTAAAGAACTTAAAATTGTCTGCTCTCTATGGATAATGAATGTTTTGTTCATGATATTTGAAATTCTGAAATGTTGTATATTAAAATTTATGGCTATATAAATTGTTACAAGAAATGATCATGACAAAAATATTTTTAGTGTATTTAATGAGGTAGTTACAATATTTTTTATTAGACTGTTCCAGTTTGAGCATTTGCTGGAAATGATATTATCTAGCAGTATTTAGCCACATTACATCTGGGTTTGAAGATGGTCATTGATGGTCAAAGGACTTTCTATTAAAATCTTTCATTTATTTATGCCTAAATAATTGTATTTTCTTAAATGGCTGAAATCAGATGGATCTACATTTCTATTCATTTTGTCACTTTCTGATATCACAAATATTTTCATCATGAAAGAATCACAAATATTTTCATCATGAAAGAATCTCTAGATAATACAATATTCTTTATGATGTATGCATTCTTTTACTTGGAATTTTTTAGATGAGGCTTGATAATTAGTATTATTTGAATTATTTGGACTATTATCTTCATCTTCATTGTTATCTGTACAATGTTTTGGTCGATGTGCCCTCCGACCTTCTTCAGGTATTTCTTGTTGGACTCAGGAGCCTTCTCAAATTCGGGAACTTTCTTTTTGTTTGAGATTTTCATGGGGATTTGCAACCTCTCAGGATTTCCAACTCTGGCCATACGAGAAGTCAAAGTAAACACCTATCTAGGACAGATTGTTCCTCTGATTTGTTTGAAGTTATACTAAAACCAATTCAAATTGGAAATTGTCTTTTATTGCTTAAGAGAAACGTTTATCACAGAGAACTATAGAAATATGTGAGATAGACACTTTTTTAAAGCAAGAGTAAGACATACGAAGGTGAGATAGATCTTGCCTAAAAACCAGTCTAAACCAAATTTTGGAATATAGTTTAAAACTTTCCCAGGGATGATCCTAATGTTTATTGAAAGTGGGGTTGAAATTGGACCCCCCAAAAATGGGGCTGTACAGACAAATGGACATTTGGTGAATTATTAGATTTATCATGTTTAAAGTTTGTAATGAAAAAAATCCAATCTAAAATCCAAATTGAAAGCAAATTGAAAATATAAATTATAAGACATTTTGAAGTGAATTATTTTTTTATATTTCCTCATTTACACAATATATTGTAGTAAATATAAATTAAACTATTTTTTTCTTTTTAGTCTTTAATCTTTAAGGGAAAACAAACAAGATTATCAATTTTCTTTACAGAAAAAATTATTTTTATAAAAAAGTTTTGAAATTTCTTGCTAACTTTAAGAAGAGTCATTAACATATTTGAAATTGTTGAAACAATTAAATCAATTTGGACTTGATGTAGTTGACATGTTTTTGGGCAATCCATTCTGATCCCTTTTATCAAATGTAAAAAACAAAGATGTATTGGTTTGTTACAGAAGTCATCAGTGATAATTCCATAGAGCTGGGAAAAAAAGGGATATTAGTAATTCCTTCCCATGTAAAAACTTTGGTTGTTTTTAAATGAATAATAGGTGAACACCTAATACCACTAACATTATTTCTGCAGCAAATATTTCTAATGTAAGAGAGACAGCAAAACAAGTTTTATCAAAAATGCTCCAAAAATAAAGAAATGGTGAAGAAATTACTGAATTTTTTGTTTTGGATTGATCCGTGATTTGACATTTTTTGAGGAAAATCATGTCAGCTTTTGTACCCTCAATTTCGGGGCTTTAAATTCTCATAACTTTTGAACCACAAGGGATATGTGTATAATTCAAACAGTTTTGAACTCCATTTACAGAGCTCTATATAACTAATGTGATTAAATAATAATAATAATAATAATAATAATAATAACCTCAAATTAAAAAAATCAACTAGGAATGTTCTAACCAAAGTTAAGGTGGGAAAATCTGGTATATCAAATTATATCTGGAGTGACCCAACATTATCCAACTCTGGAATGGGGTCCAGATAATTGATAAAGAGAATTGTTAGAAGTGTGAGAAATTTGAAAGAAGTAAAATACATTAGCAAGCAATCATTTGCATGAGTCAAATGAATAAAAATTTCAACAATGTGTGATTCTTTGCTCAGTAAAATAGGTATTTCAAGAATAATATGGAATTGGTAGTTGGTGCACCTAACACTACTAAAATGAATTGGTCTATTAGCAACCATTTTCAGTTACATTTTTTTTTTTAACAAAGAAGTGATTTGTCTTCTTATTTCTCTTGGATTATTCACCTGAATAGATAGGTCAATATATTGTATTAATAGCATCAAGAATGCAATAAACAGGTTCTTTTGTCTGAATAATTTCTGGTAAGCTACAGAACTTCTTTTTTTTATATCTGCCAATACTGTTATCTTGATAATCTAATTAAATCCTATATAAGTAAGAAAAAAGTAAAGTTGTCAGGGTGGCCTAAATTTGGTATCAGCCAATTCACTAGTGCTAAACCAAGGAGATTGTTTTTGCATCTGAGGTGGAGCGCCACACCTACCATCTGCTTCTTATTTTACCGCACAAATTCCTTGTGCTACTCATATGCTGAGTTGGGGAGGGCCGGTATCAAACTAGGAACTTTGTGTTTTCTAGCCAAACAATACATATAATTAGTTGGCACCCAGAACAAATGCTGTAATTCCAATTCTAAGTTAAAAAGAATTGGATTCAGAAGAATTTGCTATTCCAATAAATGAACAGATGATGATATTAACCTTTCATTTTCAACAGGAAATCCAGTTAAAACTTTTGCCTTTTTGGATATAAAGACAGACGATAAAAATTTGCAGTCATGTAAGTTATAATTTTTTAGATTCTTTATTTACAGATGTATAGATTTTTGAAAGTTTATTTTATTTTATCCTTTTTGTGAAAGGGTATTTCATATTTCAATTAGAATGAGTACTGAACAAAATACTATGTGATTATTTTCATAGATAAAACAATTGTTACATTTTTTTTGCTGATGAACTATTTTTTTGTTTACATTGGTTTATCAAATGAATGTAAATACAAATACAAAAAAAATAATTCTATATTTTATTATTTTTGTTATATTTCCAAATTATTACTATTCTAAAGTTGAAATGAAATGATGCTATCCTATAAAACACTGGACTATTTTTTAAAGAATCAAAGCATTATATAATCTTAAAATGTTAAACATTTATATTTTAAAACATTTTTTAGCATTATTCTATTTTATATTCTGCTTTATTTTTCTATCAAAGTAAGCAGTAATATTAACAGGTTCAGTTTTGGTCAGAACTCACAGCGTAGCATAAAGAATTAGCTGAACTTAACTAGAAATGATAAATGCTGATCAAACTCATAATAGTCCTATGATATTATAAATGCTTCAAAACTTAACTAAGTTGCTTTGTTTTAATCTACTTATTTATAAAATAATTATATGACTTTTTGTCTCCTAATTTGATCAGTGTCTACTCACCCACCCCATCTCCATATAACTTTCTATTTTTCGGTCTTCTTCCTTCTCTGCATTACTTTTTACAATTTCTCTTTAATTCTAATATGTTTAATTCACTTTCTTGTTCCAATGATTTTTTTCTGTTTTATATTCATCAATTTGAAATGTTCTAATTTAGAAAATAAAGCAATTTCCAGTTGAATTTACAACTCAATAATAATAGTATGGGTTTTTGCACTTTGATCATTTTTGGAGTTTTGAATGTCTAACCCATGGAGATAATTCCAGTTAAAGATTTTTTTCCAGTTTAAAGTTTCAACTTCAGTGGTTACAGTGGCTAAAAGAGTTAAATAAAAACTGTCTTCTAAAAATTTCAGTTTACAATCTGAAAGAAATTTAAAGAGAAAACAAAATTAAAAGATTTCTAATTGCTTAATAAAATGGTTATATTTCTATTTTAATGTTATCATTTTACATCTTTGAACTGAAATGGCAAAGCAAAATGTTGAAATACAAAATATATTGCTAAATATACTCATTTAAAATATATTGCTAAATATATTCATTTAACTTCAAGGTAAATTTCAAAATTGAACAAACAAAAGCATTTTTTTTTAAATTTCTTAAGTTAATAATTTTTTAAAGTTTTCTTCTTTTAGGTCAGTGATTTTTAGAAACTTTTTTTTTTTTTAAAGTCTGTCAGTGTTATAATTCAGTTATTTTTTAAATAATCATAATATAAATTCTATTTGATATTGAACTCAACAACTGCCTTAGCCTTTATGTGAATGATGACAATAATCATTATGATTTCTCTTTAGGTATCTTATTATTGAACAAGACAAGATGGAAATCCAAAAAGATATATATTGAAATAGCCAAAGAATGTTTCTATCACAAGTAAGTTTTTTTTTTTTTAAATATTTTTTTTTTGTTTTTTGTTCCCTTTAAGATTTACTATTATGAAATGATATTTTAATAATTTGGACAATTGTTAATTGAAAAAATTAACAAAATAAGAATATAGTAAAGGTTATTTTTTAAAATGATCTGGACACCAGAGAACCTTTTTTTCCTCTTAGAAGTTATTGTTTCTCTCAATAAGAATAACCATACAATGATTTTGAAAATCTTAAAATTAATTCTGCTTTTAATTTGAATTTCTTGTTTTACTTTTATTTATTTATTTTTTGTTATCTGCAGAGATGTACAAAATTAAAAACTTGGATTTTCTTTTACAGATTACTTCAACAGATTGCAAAATCTCAGCAAGAAAAATCTGAAATAATTCATAAGGAAATAGAGAAACCTGTAAATTTAAAAAAAATGGATATGAAAAGTGCTGTTCCAGGCACTAAGGTTCCAGGATTAAGGGTGATTTCTTTTTATTATTCACTGTTGTATTCATTAATAGAAGTAATGGTGATAATATTTTCTTTTTTATATTTGTCATGAAGTTGGGTATTAAATTATTAATCTCAGTCTAATATATAAAAAGGAATGTTTGAGATTTCTAATTATAGATTTTGTAAGTTATGACAAAATTTCTTGAATATGGAAAAATATATATTTACAAAACAAAATACTAAAAGATATGATTTCATAAATTGAAAAGAAACCTCATAGAAATTGTGAAAGTTATAGAAATCAATATTACCTTTAAAGTTTGAACCACAAATCAATGATAGAATTGGTATATTACTTAAATTGTAGGAATCAGCTTAAGAAGTTCTCATATATAGAAAGTTTGACAAAAAGCCATGTATCTTGGAAATAAATGGATATATATATTTGAAAAAGAAAAAGTTTGGAAATCAAATTGACATATTTTACTAGTGGTCTAGTGTCATCAGAATGAAAAGGAATTTATTTCCAAAAACAAATTCTTATAATCTTGCAAATGTGATCATTTTTAAATCATTCTACTGGTTAGATTTCTTCTTTTTTTTTGTTTATGTCCCACATTTTTTTTGTTTATGTCCCACATTTTTTTTTGTTTATGTCCTACATTGGGGGTACAAAAGTGGACATGCTTTTGTTTTAAAAAAAAGTCAAATCACAGACCAATTCAAAACAAGAAATTTAGTAATTTCTTCCCTATTTCTTTATTTTTTGAGCAATTTTGATAAAACTTGGTATTCTTATATAAAATTGTATGTTCTTTCTGATTCTGCACTCAAATTGTATGTATCTCTATGCTGTAACCCATTATTTAGGGAATAAGACATACGAATGTCAACATCTTGTTTTTTTAAGTTTAAGTTTACCACAAGATTATTCAACATTTTCATTTTAATACTGCATGTATACACATATATAATATTATTTAGATAACATCACTTTGGACTTAAAAATACCTTTTTAAATACCTGTTGTGTTTTATTAGATACAAGATAGAATATCTCTAATATAATTTTTTAACAAAGCCTGTCCCGTGTGTGCAGCTTTGTTTACGATTTCATAAGTTATTTTTTTCCAAAATTGAACATTTGACAAAAAAAAGTGGTGGTAAAGTTTCATTAAAATTTCACACATTATATATGAAAATAATTCTGAGACTGTCTTCTATTAATTATATAGTGCTCGTTTTTTGCTTATCTTATACTTTTTGAAGAAATCTCTGTCAATTTTTCTCTATTGTATCTTCATTTCCACAGGTAGGAAAAGAAAAGAAAGTTCCTGCTTGTACTTTTAAGAGTCTTCTAATTGAATGTAAAATTTCAAGAATATTGATAAAGATTAGTCACTTTGATTTTACAAAAAAAGTAACAAAAATTCATATTATGCATTTTGGCTGTTCTTTTTAACTCGCTTGTAAAAAATAATTCAATGGATAAAAACACATACAAATTAGATATTTAGAAAGATTATTTTCTTTTCTTTCCAACCATATGAATATTTTAAAGATTGGACCAGAAATACATGAGTAATTGCGATTTAGACTAATAAGGTCCAAATTATGACGAATGTTGAGAGTTTGTGTTCCTGTCTGAAAAGCAAGTAAATTTGAGGATTTTCTTTTCAAAATTGACAAAAAAAACCCTGACAGTAAAACTGAATTAAAATTTCACACATTATATATGAAAATAATTCTGAGACTGTCTTCTATTAATGATATAGTGCTTTTTTTTTTGTTTATCTTATACTTTTTGAAGAAATCTCTGACAAATTTGGCCTGTTGTGGTTTCGCTTCCAAAGGTCAGAGAAGAAAAAGCAAAGTTCCTGCTTGTAGTTTAACGTGTCTTCTAATTAAATGTAAAATTTAACGAATATTGATAAAGATTAGCCATGTTGATTTTGCAAAAAAAAAAATGTGTAAAATTTAGTCTCAGAAAAAAATTAATATCATGCATTTTCGGCTTTTCAAAGCAAAATACATTTTAACTTGTTGTAAAAAATAATTCAATAGATAAAAACCCATACAAATTACATATTTAGAAAGATTATTCTATTTTCTTTCCAACCATATAAATATTTTTTAAGTTTGGACCAGAAATATGCGAGAAATTGCGAGTTGAACTAATTAATGTGGAAATTTGTCAATGTCCACAGATTTCACCTGGTAATGCTATTAATTTGGTGATGAAAGAGGATTAATTGTAAAATATCAGAATGTAAATTGACAAAATATTCTTTCAAAAAATACATCAGTAAAACTTCCATAAACTTAAAGGAAAGAACAGAAGATATGATATAAAAATATCTCTCTTAATAAAAAAAAAAAAAGAGCACAATGTAATCATGATGATGATGCTAATAGAAAGGACTTTAGTTCCCTGCTATCAACTTAGGCATTTCTTGCTTATGTGATTGTTCAAACCAAACTTAGTTTGAACAATCACATAGGCAAGAAAATGTTAGTAACCAAGTGCTGTTGACTCAATGTCCATGATATTAAGCACTGTTTACTTATAAATATAGCACCCATATTATCAATATTATATATATATATATATATATATATATATATACATACATACATACAGTTTGTGCCTGCACTTACAAGCGTCGGATATGCTGAAAACATTTCAGTTTCCAAATTTATTACCCCAAAGAAAATTATTATTTGTAAAAAAAATAAACATTAAAAATATCACAGCAAGTAATTTTATTTTATGTTTTATACAATACAGTGATATTTTTCTTATTAAAATAAAAAAAATAATAAAAAGATTAGGGTGTTTTTTTTTTGGGGGGGGGGGATTAATGGTATTTCAGTTTATTTCAATGTGTAAAATTGATTTGATATATAAGGAAATTGAGTTACGAGTGGAACAAATTAAATTCAAGGTACCACTATCTTATTATACTAAAGCTGAGTGAATCAATGTTTGTCTCCTAAAGACTTTTTTCATTTTTAGTTTAATGACACAAAATTCATATAAAAAATATTCCTTGGTTCTAGGATTGAGTTATGTTTGGGAAAAAAATCCATTTTAATTGGTTCTAATTAGTCATAATCTGACTCGTCTCTTAATTAACATTCTGCCTGTCACTTTCCCCCTCTCTATATATATCTTGATTACTTACTCGTTATATATGGTACTTTCTCTGAGTGTAAAGAGAGTGATTTAGAGAGTATGAAATATATTTGTATGTTAAGTTTCAGAAGCTGCTAACTTAAATTAGGTCAAAAGTTCCTTTTTTTTTTAGAAATGTTTTAATGTTTTTTTTATAATTCTCCAGCCGTATTTTTTTTCTTTTAAAATTTAATTTGCTCTACAAACTCACTTTTCCCTAATCCCAATTATCTATCCAGAGCTCAATAGGTGACCCAACAGGTCACGTTTTGTCTAGTATATATAATATATATACATATATATACACTATTTACATTTTTTTCCATTCACTTTATGATTCAGTAAAATTAAATTAGACAATGAAAATTTATGATGTTAACTAGCCACTTTGGCTATTTAACTTTGTTAATTATTAGAAATTTAAAACAACAAAACATCCATGTTGTTATTGTCAAATTCATATATTTTTGATCATGTAAATATCATGATGTTATTTTGACCATTTTTTTTCTTTTGTAGAAATGGGTTATATCAAAATTTGGACGAGCTCTCCCAATTGTTTACATACGTCGCAAGGACAAAAAGAAAATATCCTTTTAGCTGTTTTTCAGTTCTATAATTTTTCTCATTTTTCAGAGAAACTTATTTGTTGATTATGCAATGATGAAATGGATTTTATTTTCCAGGTAAAAATTGAAAAATGCTTAAGTTTTATGCTTATTAATACTTTGGTTTTTATTCATTCAGAATAAAATTAAATATTCAATTTGAAATTGCTTTTAGATTTATGCAAAATAATAAAATCCTTTTTATTTAGACTATAATTTATTTTAATTAAACATTTTTGTTAATGATGATCATAACGAAAAAAATAATTATCTAAAGTTTAATGAGAAACTGATAATTTAAATTTAGAAAAATATTTAACAATGTATTTCCTATAATTTATTAAATGTCTTTTTTGTGTGCCATCAGACAACTAACAATAATTTCTTTTCAAGTTTAAAAATGTTAAATCTATAGGATTAGTTATGTATTGTAGCAACAACTTCATTTTGATTATTGTTTATCTTTAGAGTTTTTCTATTTCTCCAAAAAGGATAAAACTTACTTAGATCCAATATTATAAGCTTATTGGTAAAAATGTACTTAATGTAAATCTTACTGTTGGTATTGTCTGTAAATTTTGAATGTGAATGAAACAGTCTTTTCTAATCTTGATTCTTACTCCTTTTGTGCAATTAGTATATCCAGTGAGTCTTTTGCTATAATTGGCCACAAGAGAATTAATTTTACCTTTCCAGTTGCAGCACCATCTATTCCCAACCACAGTTCCCATCAGTTCCTGCTTTAGCATTATTACTAAATGGTCCTTCTCATCCAACAAGGATATATTGAATTTCCAGTAGACAGATATCCTAATCTTAGGCTTATCTAAGCTTATTCTGACCAGACAAGTCTGATCATATTACCCTTCTAGGATGCTCATTTTAAAATTTGTCTACAAGATCAAGGATAGCGTTTTAATCCCCCACTAAAATAGCTTGCCTCAATATGCCAAAAAAGGGGTCATTAAATGTCAATGAAATGAAATGCCTTGTCATTATACAACATGCAAAGTTTGCCTGTTAGATCTAAGATGTGAACACATTGCATTCAAAGATCTGTGTACCTACTAAGAGACACATCTGGCATAGCTGTCAAAGTATGCTGAAAAAAGGGTTGGAGCCCCCAGACAATCTTTTTTTAGTCACTCAAATAAAAGTGGGTTTCTTGTAAACAGCATATATTCACTTCGATTTTTGATTATTAAATGTAAAAAAATCATCCTTGTTGATAAATAATTTCAATTCTTTTTGGAAAAAAAAAAAAAAGATTATACAGCTAAAACTTTTAATTTCACTTTATTTATAATAAATCATTAACATTAGTCACTATAAATAATTTGTATTTTATAATTATTTTATGTACTTCTTAAGTAACGTACTCATTTCTACTCATGATCTGAAAGAATCTATTAACCAAAAGATTAAATTTTGCACGTGTTATTTTTTTGTTTTTGTTTAAATAATTTTGTGATGTTAATATCTGAAAATTGACATCAATGTCTGAATTTTTGTATTTGTCTAAAAATATATTTTTGATTTCTTAACTCTTGTTTACATCATGATGGTGGACCCTTCCAAATATTGCCATAACATCAAACAATTTAAAGAAGAAACATCTCCAAAGAAAACAAAATCTGATAATTTAAGAAAATCAGTATCAAAAAAGTTCTAAAGGATACTCATCTTTCAAAAAGAATCTAGATTCTGCTTTGTCTAAAAAGAGTTTTGACAGGAATATAAAGTTGAATAATCTGATGTAATTATGATTCTTTAAAAAAATCTGGCAGGAAATTACAAAGACATTTGTATCTCTTGTTATCTTTTTGTAAAAGAAGATGCTGTTTTGAAAAAAAATATCTTGACTACAACAATTCATGAGACCTAAAAGACATTGAAAGTTGAGCAGCATTCATTCTGTTCAGTACTCAGATTGGTGACCATTTAGTAACAGTAAGTACTATGCCAGACTAAGCAAAGCATGATGTAATGGTTAACGATCTAAGCTAGCAAACCATTGTTAGTGAGTCTGATTTTCATTGGATACCACATACTTTTGACCTAAGCTTAGTAAATAACAACATGTCATGAAAATCAACATCATTTGAGAAAATATTTCTTCTTACATAATTTATATTTTTCCATGTATGTACATTTTCTATCTTGTTTAATAAATTGATGAATTTTTTTAGCTCTACTAAATCTTCAAATGATTATCAGTGTTTTTTTTTTTTTTTGTTTTTTTTTTTTTTCAAAAGGAGGAGGTATTAAAAAAAACAATGTTACCTTTGGGTATGGCCATCATTATGATATTAAGCAATAAAGATTATCAACTTTAATCAAATTATAGTTGGATAATAATACATAAAACTATTTTTTTTCTGTAGGATTTTCTATCCAATTACTATAAATTGTCCTATCAAACATTGTATTCATTCCTATCAAAATTGGTTAATTCTTAAAACATCTTTGATCCAGTTGAAATTTTAAATTTGTATTTCTTTTAACTTTCAACCAAAAAGACTATTTCATTAAATATATTTTTTAAAAACGTATTATAAAATGTTTTCATGCTTGATAATATTCAATTAAAATATGTAATTACAGTCAAGTCGCACTGAAATCACCTGTTCCCGCTAGATCACCAAAGTTGAGCAGTGATGAGCCTGTTGATTGGGTGATCATTTAAGTAACCACAAGTATTGTTAGCAACAATTTTGTTTATCAAAATCACTTAGATTTGCCACAAATAAGCTAAAAGAGGGTTGATAAAACAACCAACAAAAAATGAAGAATTGATTTTATAAATATTTTAATGTTTATTTACATCACCTTCAAAACATTGAAATAGTTTTGCTGAAAAGATCTTTACAGCAGTCAATTTATTTGATGTATTGTTAAAAATTAATTTACATCTTATATATAAAACACAATTGTTTAATATTTTTTTCCTTTTACTTATCTTTATTATTATGTAACATTTAATAAAAAGTTTTTTAAGTTTGCATTGTTTCAAAAATGATAATTATAGGTGTAATGTAATGCAATATAGTTGTGAAAATTATGATAAGTTCATGGACCTGGTGAAAATTGAACTTGGTATATTTGTAATGATCAGTTAACTTTTAACTACTACCCAACACCCTGTAGAAATGATGTTCAAGGAATGTTACTTGGTATTTATTTATTGAAAGTTCAATTAATTCAGGTTCTGTAAGATTTTAATATGTCACTAGTTTAGGTCATCCTACAAAATCTAAGGTCTATGTCCAGAGTATCATTCCATCTTGTCTTGTTCATGTTCAGTGTCATGTAAAAATAAATCAAAATATCACTACATGAGGAAAGCGTAACTTCATCAGATTATGTAGCCAATCAGAAGCATTTTTACCATTCAATGAATATTCATGACTAATTTGGGAAATCTTGGGTAGATTCAGTGAGCATAAAAAATAAAAACAAAAAACACTGTCCTTGTTATTTTACTAGTTATATTTGTTAACTGTAACAATAACATTAATTTTGTCTCAGATAATTCAAATTTTCCAGGACAAATTACAAAATTTTTCTAGGATTTTGTTTTTAGAAAAAACACCTTTTTCCAGTACTGGAAGATTTACATTTTATTTTCCAGGACGAGTGGAAACCCTGTATCCGTATTCATTATACCAACACACAACCTTTGTTGTTTGAGAAAACTTGATATTTTTTAAAAAGTGAAAAATCAACCTCGTCTACTGTCTATAGCACATTTGCTTGCATATGAACATTGGAATAGCATAAAGTACACCCTTTTATTAGTAGTCAAATAGTGATTTAAGGTGACTGTAAATTGTGGAATAATTTATCTTAAAAATCCTAAGGAGCTTTATTGAATAATTGGAAAGGTTGTAACCAGGAAGACAGATCAACAATCGGAGTTTGGAAAAGAATTGAACCAAAAATATTATTATTATTATTAAATTATTGCATACAATACTCAGGTGCACCATAACTCATCAAAGGTTCATGTATAGTACATAGAATAATGTAAGCATGAAGGTGTTGTATTTCTTCTTTATGGAATTATTAACAGAAAATACAAACTGTTGATTTAAATGAGGTTTTATTTTTGGTTTGAGAAAAATTCTGCTTTTACATCAAGTTGTACTAAGCTTGGTTGTAACCTCTTAAACTGTCATGTGGATCCAGGAGCTGATGGCTGAGCTGAAGTTTACCGGGGACTGTCGTGGAAAGCTGGTCTGTCCCTTCTGGGTTCTAGTCGTCAACTGACTTCTTCCACGTGTCCCTTTTAGTGACTCCTTAAAATTACTACTACCTCTACCTCCTATTATTATCTACCTCTTACTGCTACCTCTCCTATTCCCATCTAAAAGAAATGGTCCTAATTTTACCGCCCAAAATTAAATTCTTGGTGCCAGTGTGTCTACATTTTTCTATTTTTAGAACACTAGCCAAACACCATTGTTTCAACCATTACAGAAGTTCCCCCTTAAGAATGGAGTGTACTAATAATAGTAGTACTCGTTATGTTTCTTCCAGGACACTGTTCGACCTGAACGAGATTTTGTATTTATCATGAGAGAATCTTCTCTTTTATTCCTAGCATTTATTTCTTGCTCTGAATCACTAGGCGTTTCGTTCCTATTCATCTTTTCTTCCACTTGTTTCTCTACTATTTGTTTTTGTACTTCTATATATGGTTTTAACCTGTCAACAGAAACTTGGGTATCCATATCATTATTCATTTTAACCAGAAAATATTTCGGTGTTCGCTGAAGAACTGTGTAGGGACCTGAATAGGGTGCCTCTAATGGTCTTCGAACACGATCCACTCTAATCCAAACTTTATCACAAGTTTGAAGTTTTTCTGGTACATAAGATTTTGCAGATTTAGTAGTTCTTTTGGTGAAGTCTCTCATATCAAATTGTGACATGGTCTTATGTAAATCTCTTGTGAAATTTTGCGTTGCAGCCTCCTCGCTTGTGCTATCTATTAGCAGCTGAGGTAGCAAACATTGTGTGCCTGTAACAGCATAAAAAGGAGAAAAATCTGAGCTGTTGGGCATACTGCGAATCCCTAGAAGTACTATTGGAAGAGCTGAGAGCCAGGACTCTTTTCATGCTATAATAGCAGTTTTAATGGTTCTGTGCGTTCTCTCAATCAAACCATTACATTGGGGATGATAAGCTGTCGTACGTAGTCTGTAAAAACCAATTATTTTTGCTACTTCACTAAACAACTCACTTTCAAATTGCCGACCTCTGTCAGTTATAACATGCAGAGGGACACCCCAACGCGTGACCCACGTGTTTATAAAGGCCTCAGCTACACTAGATGCAGTGATTTTGCTGATGGGCTGTGCTTCTACCCAACGAGTTGTGCGGTCAATACACGTGAGTATATATCTATAAGGGCTGAAGTAACTACTATTTGGGCTTTTTGCAGGAGGGAGTGGTCCTACTATATCGATATGGACTGTGTGAAATCTAGCTGATGGTATTTCCAACGTCTGTATAGGTGATTTTGTATGTTTGTAGACCTTTGCTTGTTGGCACGCTGTGCATGATGCGCAAAATTCTGATTGATTTATCCATGCTTGGCCAGTAATATCTAGCTTTAATCATCTTAATGGATGATTTAATGCCAGGGTGATTTATGGAATGGATACTATAGAATATGGATTCACGCAACTTAGATGGAACAAAAGGTCTGGGGTAAGACGTTGATAAGTCACACTATATAAACTGGTATGGTGAATCTCTTCAAATCCTGAAAAGATTGAATTTCAGTATCAGATGCCTGTGCTTCTGCAAGTGCAGGTAAATCACACGCATCTATTGGTCGGGATAGACAATCAGCAACTATATTCTGACTACCTTTTACATGTTCAATATCTGAAATAAATTCTGTCAGGATAGCTAATTGACGTTGTTGTCTGTCTGATTTAGCGGGGTTTAAACTATAAAATGCACCACATAATGGCTTATGGTCAGTTAAAAGCAGCACTTGGCGACCTTCTATTAGGTGACGGAAGTGCAGCACTGACAAATAAGCTGCTAAAAGTTCACGATCGAATGTAGAATACCTAATTTGCGTTTGAGTTAATTTTTTAGAGAAAAATCCGATCGGTATTGGCTTTTCTTCCACAATTTGGTGCAATGCAGCGCCAATAGCATAATTACTACTGTCGGTGACTAACTGGTAATTTGTACAGTTAGGTTCAGGGTGAGCTAATGAGGATGTATCATTAAGTTCTTTAATTATTGAATTGAAAGATTGTCGTTCAGATTCATTTAATGTGAACAAGCCTTTAGGGGATAACCTCATTCTCTCAGATAAGGGTAAAACTATCTCTGAAAATTTTGGTATTAATTTTCTATAAAATCCTACCATTCCCAGAAATCTGCATAACCCTTTTGCGTCCTTAGGGTAAGGAAAAGATTTTAACTCTTCTATTTTACTAATTGGAGGTTTAATGCCATCTACACTAATATGAAAGCCTAAGAAATCTAGGGAAGTCACATTGAAAGCAGATTTTGTGGTTGAAATTTTTAAATTGTGTTCATTTAAAATACGAAAAACAGTTTCAATGTCTTTTTGATGAGAAATCTCATCATTGCTGAAAATTAAAATGTCATCAATATATATAAAAACACAATCAATATCTTCAAAAATGTTGTCCATATACCGTTGAAATGTGGCTGACGCATTCTTTAATCCAAACGGCATATAATTATATTCGTACAGTCTGAATGGAGTGGTTATAGCCGTTTTCGCTACATCGTCCGGATGCATTTTAATTTGATGGTAGGCTGAAATTAAATCGATTTTGGAGAATCGTCGTTTGTTTGCAAGTTTTGCAGAAAAAGAGTTTATATTCGGTATAGGGTACCTGTCCGTCTTCGTTATGCTATTGAGAGAACGATAGTCTCCACAACATCTAAATCCTCCGTTTTGTTTATTTACCATATGTAGTGGGCTAGACCACTCGCTCTTGGAAAGGGAGATCACTCCGTCTTTTTGCAGGGTTTTAAATTCAGTACACGCGGCCTCCAGTTTTTCTACATTAAGCCGCCTGGGTTTTGCAAATACTGGCATGTGGCTTCCTGTGTCAATTCTGTGGTAGACACCGCAGTATTTTTTGTTATTGTTCTTGTGTGGTGTGATTAAGTCCGGATATTTTTCGTTAATCACATTCCGTACGAATGACGGGAGCTCCGTTTCATTTACGACTAGATTCACCGATGATGCAGACACTTTTAAACTCTTTCTCTGGGCTGTTGTAGGGTCGTAAATGGTTTTGTTACTGCAGGAAACTTGTTGAGGAAATCCAGTCCAAGGAGTGGGTTGGTGATATCAGCGACCACGAATGTCCAGGTGAAAGATCTCCTTAGACTGGGTATTCCAATTTCCAGACTCGCTTGTCCGTAACATATTATTCTCTCACTGTTTGCAGTGGAGAGTGATATGGGAGTCGGGTTTAATGAAATACCATTTACTGCAGAAGTTGGTAATATCGAGATACTTGCACCAGTATCCACGATAAATTTTAATTTAGTAGCCCCTAGTTTTGCATGTATTTCTAATAGCGGCGAACCTCGTGGGACTGAACTTGTTCGCCCTATTAGTTTTCCGCATCACTTCCATTAGGTGTTGCTGGTCGGGAACTCGGTAGCATTTGTACATCGTTCTTTTTGGGCCATTTACACCAAGGTTTACAAGTTCTTGCTTCATCGGCGAAATAGATATGCGCTCTGCAAACTTTCGACTGTTGTTTATTCCGATACGGCCTGACACCTATTGGCACTGAAGTGTCTTGGTTGTTTTTTCCTTTATTTGGTTGTGAATTATTCTTAGGCCGCTGAACAATGAATGCCTTATCCTTGTTGAGTAATGGCATCAGCTCATCTGCTAATTTTCCAAGTTGGGTATGGTTTAAGTCTTTTTGCGAGGCTATTACTAGAGCTATCACTGACGGTAATGCCTGCAGGAACTTATGTCTCACAATATCGTCACCAACCCCTATCCGTTTAGCTACGGATAGCATTTCGTTTAGATATTCCGACGGTTGCCCTGAAATGGTTGTAGCTGACATTAACTTTTCTAGAAGCTCCGGTTTTGTTCGTTCGTGAGCTTCTATAAGAGTCCGTTTTAACTCCTCGTAGTCTTGTGTTGCGAGGGTAGAATCCGGTAATTTACACACTTCATCGGCTGGTAACGCTGATACTACAGCATAGAACTTTGTTTTGGATGCCGTTAAAGCCGCAGGTGAAATTGGGCTTCTATTATCGTAAACCATCCATTTACAGCAGTTTCCATAAATTCCGGTGCTTTAATGTGTACTTGTTGAGTCGTTTCCTCTCTTGGCTGCTCCATTTCTCCTTTATATTTATATATATATATGTAAATAAATATATCTGTATACGAGGTTGCTTTCTGTTCATTTGTCGGGGTCACCACTGTTGTATTTCTTCTTTATGGAATTATTAACAGAAAATACAAACTGTTGATTTAAATGAGGTTTTATTTTTGGTTTGAGAAAAATTCTGCTTTTACATCAAGTTGTACTAAGCTTGGTTGTAACCTCTTAAACCGTCGTGTGGATCCAGGAGCTGATGGCTGAGCTGAAGTTTACCGGGGACTGTCGTGGAAAGCTGGTCTGTCCCTTCTGGGTTCTAGTCGTCAACTGACTTCTTCCACGTGTCCCTTTTAGTGACTCCTTAAAATTACTACTACCTCTACCTCCTATTATTATCTACCTCTTACTGCTACCTCTCCTATTCCCATCTAAAAGAAACGGTCCTAATTTTACCGCCCAAAATTAAATTCTTGGTGCCAGTGTGTCTACATTTTTCTATTTTTAGAACACTAGCCAAACGCCATTGTTTCAACCATTACAAAGGTTTTGAAAGATGCAGCCAACAACAGATGCAAGCAGTTTATCCCATGCCTCGGCAACCCTGAGCGTGAAAAAATGTTTCTGAAAGTCATGTGAGCTATACTGTTTTCTGACTTTGTAGGCATGCTCACGTGTTTGAAACATGGAGATCAAAAAGGTCCTCAAGGTTGCTGTTGGTAAAATGGTTAATGACCTTATGAGTATTTACTAAGCCAGATGCTGGAGTTTTAATGAATCCATGCCCAGGGCAGCAAGACGTTCAGAATATGGTAGGTGCCTGATGGAGGATATTAGTTTGGTTGCATGTCTCTGTACAGTTTCCAGACAGTTAATGTTCTAAGCGAGGTAGGGGTTCCAGACTGGTGATGCAAATTCCAAGTGTGGCCACACCATAGTTATATAGTTTTAAATAGATAGGGAACAGCTGACAAACATTTTGCTGGGTGATACAAGGACACCTTCGGCCTTCTTGACAATTTTAGAAATGTGTTTTATCCAATGTAAATCGCTGCTGACAGTAATACTCAGGTAGTGTTCACAAGAACACTTCTTAATACTAATATTGTGGAGGGAGTGTGTGCATGATGGGTTTTTCCTTCCAAAATACATGGTGGTACATTTGTCTACAGCCAGCTCGAGTTGCCAGTCAGTGATCCATTGCTGCACTGTGTCTAGGGCTGATTGCAGGAAAGATCTGCAGCGTTTAGAATCTGTCTTTTTTTATCTCAAGGTACAGCTAGATGTCATCTGCTTACTTCAGTACTGTAGTATTCCTTGAGTTGACATCTATGTCATTAATATACACAAACAAAAGGTGAAGGACTTCAACCAGTTAAAAAGATCATCCTTCACACCCACTGCAGAGAGTTTTGCCATACATCTTTTGTGCCACACAGAATTAAAGTGTTTTTAGCAAAGTTAAGGTAAACAACGTCCACCCATGAGATGCGATTGTCGTGGGGTCGATAAAAGGGTCGACCACACAAACGTTTTTTTTATACAATGGTTCCCACACAACACAAAGCAAATGAGGAAAGACAAACGAGTGAGTGACAGTTCAATATAAATAAAAGGTTTTATTGTCTGTAATCGTACAGCAATGTTCAGTTATGCTGGTCTGGAGCTGTATACGCAGCCTGACTAGAATGCGTCGGTGTTAGTCCTGTTCGTTGGTAACGAAGACACTGGTAGCGGCCCGACAGAGAACGATGCGGAGTAAGGGTCTGTTAGTGGATGATGCTGAGAGCAACCCGATTTGACTCGTCAAGAACGGCAGGATGAATGAACAGATTCGACCCGAGGACGGCGCCGCGAACAAACAGATTCGACCCGAGGACGGCGCTTCGAACGGACAGATTCAACCCGACAAGGAACGGTGCTTCGGACGGACAGATTCGACCCAACAAGGAATGGTGCAGAGCAAGGGTACAGTAGCGTACAATGTTGTTAGCGACCCGATTTGATCCGACACTGCAAGCGGCCCAGCAGAGGAGAGGTAAGACTTTCTGTAGCTCTAAGAAGAGCTGTTTAAACTGCAAGAAGACTTTCTTTTTAGCTCTGAGAAGGGCTTTTGTAGTAGCAGCAGTAGTAAGCAGGGAGGCAATCAGGCAAGGTAAGGAATCATCAGGCAAGGTAAGGAATCATCAGCACCAGCATTGTTGTCAGGACAGGGTCCGTCCTTTGCCCGCCAGCTAGCTGCCTGGTTTCAAAACTGTGCTGTTTATATAATGCGTTAGTGTGTTTACATACGCCTAAGACAGTTTTCTCAGAGAAAATTCCCTTCGGGATGTTTGTTGGGTGATACGAGATTGGGGTATGGTATTAATTATTTAAACCAATTTCGTATGCTTCAAAAATCTGTCTGTCATTTTAAGCATTTAAATGACGATGTTTGTTTGGGTTGGTACAAATGCTGAGTCATTTTCTGACGTGCCAAGTTCAAAGTCGTGAGCGACGCTATCTCCCTTTTCCTCCTGATTCAAAATAGGAGTGGTAGTTGAGTAGAGGCATGAAAGTGCCTACGACAAAGGCCCCCCTCCAAGATAATTGATTATTATCAATTATATAGTGTCTTTGAATCTTGAAGGGCAGGTCACCCTGCGGCCTGAACGTCTCCTAATGTCGGGGGATGACGTTACGTCTGGCTGCGAGTTGGCTGGGTCCACGACTGCCTCTGCCTGTTCGTCAGCGGGTGATCTAGTGTTGTGTTCAGCATCGGATGAGATATCCGTTGTCGTTGCCGCCCGTGTTTTCTCGATCAATGCGAGTTTGATACGATTGATTGATACTGTGTCCTCACGTTTGCCGCGATTGATTGTGAAGTATTTTTTGGTGCGACTAATCACTTTGAAAGGTCCTGTATACGTCGGGGTGAGCGGTCATCGGATGGTATCTGCAGCTGTTGTGGGATGTAAGTATTGGCTGTTCTGTGACACGGAGGGGTATACTTCAGTGTTGCCATCTTCTGTCTAAGTTCCTGTACAAACGAAGTTGTTGGTGTAGAATCAGAAGTTGTCGAGAAGAATTGACCCGGGAGCGAAAGTGGTGTACCGAAAACCAGTTCAGCTACAGAACAACCCAGATCTTCCTTGATTGTATTACTCAATGACAGCAGGATCAAAGGAAGGTTGTGTTAAACTCGCTACGAGGGGACAGTTGACAACCAACGCTAAAAACACAAACGCCAAATAATCTATTATGGTTGTTTATTTCACACGTCCGTTCGCTTCACTTCTCAACGTTCAAAGTCCGTTGCTAAGAAACGCATGGGCACGCGAAAGGGGTTTCATAAAAGAGAAGAGTTCTCTTAAAGAAAGATAACCCAAGTTATCTTTCTTTGTTCCATGGCATTAACATTAATTAACAGGTTGTCCACCCAATTAATGGTCGTCTCCTTGGTTGATAGTGAGATCTTTAGGGATCTGTGGAACCTCTCGACTAGACCGTTGGCGCAAGGGTGGTAAGTTGTCGTCCTTATGTGTTTTACCCCGAGCAAGCGAGTAAATTCCATGAAGATTGCTGACTGGAACTGCGCCCCGCGATCCGTGGTAATGATCCGAGGCGATCCGAAGGTCGTGATCCAATGTCGGAGGATCTCCTTGGCCACTGTAGTTGCTGAAGTATCTTTGATAGGCACAGACATTGGCCAGCGGGAAAAACGACCCACAATGGTTAGAAGATGTTGGTAACCCTGACACATTGGCAGTGGTCCCACCAGGTCCACGTGGATATGTGAGAAGCGAGCGTCCGGATTGCTGAATGTGCCTATCGGGGATTTTGTATGTCGATGCACCTTGCATTTCTGGCACTCCAAGCACTCCATTTGCGGACATCGACGTTCATGCTCGGCCAGACAAAACGATCCGCGATAAGTTTGACCGTAGCCCGTTTACTTGGATGTGACAATCCATGCAAGAGTTGGAATACTCGTCTCCGCAACATAGGAGGGATGTACGGTCTAGGGGTACTCATGTTGACGTCGCAAAGCAGAGTCTTGTCACTGAAAGGAGCTGGGAATTCTTGGAGTTTCAGAGATGTGTTCGCCAGGACGTCTGGCAAGGTAGAGTCGGATTTTTGTTCGTCGGCGATCAAATCCTGACTCAATGTGTCAGTGTCAAGAGTGTAGATCTCTGTCCTGGATAGCGTGTCTGCGACTGTGTTGTCCTTCCCCTTTATGTGTTGGATATCCGTCGAAAATTGCGAGATGTAGTCTAGGTGTCTAATCTAATAGTATATTTGTCCGAGTTCGTGTGCATCAGGGTTGTCAGCAGCTTGTGGTCGGTGAAGATAATAAACTCTCTACCTTCCAGAAGGTGTCGAAAAATGCTTGACGGACAAATATATCGCCAGTAATTCCCGGGAGAATGTGCTGTATTGCCTTTGTGCTGGCAAGAGTTTGGCCGAGAAGAAGGCGATGTGCTTACGTTCTGAGTTTAACTCTTGTTCAACCACCGCGCCGATTCCCTCGTCCGACGCATCAGTTGTCAGGAATAGCCGAGTCCGTGGGTCGTCGTTAATGAACGAGAGCTTTGTGAATTCCATCAGTGCCTTTTTAGCAGCGTGAAATGAGCACAAAGCATCTCCCTCCTACATTATGGTCTTGTTCCTTCTTTGGATCAGTTTGGTTAGCGGCTGAAGAATTGAGTAACACTTCGGAATGAATCGTCGATAGAAGTTAATCATTCCCACGAACCACCGGATTTGCTTTATTGATGTTGGAGTGGGGAACTCCTGAATCGCTTGTATTTTATCCGGTAGGGGTGTGATCCCACTGGCGTCTGTGCGGTGCCTGAGAAAGTCAACGCTGCTCACACCGAAGGCACACTTGTCCAGGTTTAATTTCAAGCCATAGTGCGACAGTCGACGGAACACCTCATGCAGATGTTGTTTGTGGGAGTCAGCATCTCTGCTAGCGATCAGGATGTCGTCTATATACGCATAGACGAACGGTAGACAACAAAGTATCTTGTCCATCAGTCTCTGGAACATTTGTGCGGCGTTGCGCATACCAAATGGCATTTTGACGAATTCATATAGGCCAAAAGGTGTTGTGACCGCTGTCTTGGGGATGTCCTCCGGAGCCACCGGGATCTGGTGATAAGCCTTGGTTAAGTCGATTCTGGAGAAAATGCGGGTACCCTGTAACCCTGATGCAAAGTCATGGATGTGCGGGATGGGGTAACAGTCCGGCACTGTTGAAGCATTCAGTCTCCTGTAATCGACATATCCGAAATTCGGTGCCCCCAGGTTTCAGGACAAGGTGTAGTGGCGAGGCGTAAGGGTTGTCTGAGGGGCGCACCGTGCCGTCATTTAACATACGGTCAAACTCCTTCCTGGCGTATGTCAATTTGTAGAGTGCTAGACGCCGTGGGTGAGAGTATGCAGGTTGGCCAGTCGTTTTGATGTGATGTTGGGTCTGGTGCCCAATTGAATCAGTACTCGTGTGTGGACGCGTGATGTTTGGGTACTGATTCAAGATGTCCATATACTCTCGGTCGTGGCAAGTGGCAACACTGATACCCATGGTGCCATGACGCGAGGGGTCCTAGTGACGTGTGTATTGGTACTATCATCGGACAGGGCCCTCGGGTTCATATGCACTGTCAAGCCAAAATGCGCTAGGAAGTCTGCGCCGAGTATTGGTAGTTTTACATTGGCCAGGTGAAAGTTCGATGCATGCTGAAGTCCAGAGAGAGGGTTTTACTGCCGTATGTGTTGATGGTGGAACCATTGGCTGCCTGTAATTTAAACTGGGCCAGTTTGGTGTGGTTTCTGTATGCATGGGGAATCACACTGATCACTGCACCCGTTAGTTTCCCTGGTGTTTGCAGGGAGGCTTACAATTCTTCGCCTTCTTGCCAAACTTCCAATGGTACCAGCATATGTGGTCAGGTTGCCTATCGCTAGTATGCTGTGTTTGACGTCTGGTTTAGTGCTATCTGCATCTCCTGCATTTGTTTTTGGAGCTCTGTGATAGCTTTATCTATTGCGATCGGCTCGCCCTGTGTTGTGGTCGGAGTACGGACGGGGTTGACCCCTTGGTCCATCCTAACAAAGACTTGGTCAGCTGAATCGGCCAATTCATCAAGAGTGGCACGTCGGGCAAGCGGAGCGATAATCTGGGTGACCATTGACGGTAGGCGATCCATCCACAAGCTTCAAAAGGACTGGTTCTGAAACTGTATCTCTCCCGATACGGTTCCTCATGTACCAAAGGAGTTGCAACGGTTTCCTGTCACCGCAGGAGGTAGTGGAAAACGCCTCCCTGATTTGCTCCTCTTCCGTGAACCCAGAAAGCTGAATGACGGTGTTCTTCAGTGTTATATAGTGGTCAACGTTCGGTAGAAGCTGCCCCATAAAGTCTCCGAGCTCGTCGAGTATATCGGCCGGGAGTCGCTGTAGAACATTACCACATTTGGTCCGTTGCGATGTTACTCTCATCATCGAGAATATCATTTCGAGATGATGGAACCAGTTCCTCACATTCAGTGAGTTAAATGATGGTAGCGGTATTATGGGGAATAATGTACCCGTTGCACTGTCCTCGTCTCTCTCCATTGCTCAGCTGTGTGTGGGAAGAAACGATCACGTCAGAGTCACCACTTGACGTGGGGTCGATAAAAGGGTCGACCACACAAACGTTTTTTTATACAATGGTTCGCTGTACAAAAGATTTATGAGACCTGCATTTGGTTGCCATTGCCTTAAACATTGATGCAGTGGAGCAGGTTCAGCAAAAAGCTACAAATTTTGTTCCATTGTTGAGAAATCTTTCACATTCAGGCCAGTTGAAGAAGTTAAAACAATAAACTTTAGAAGAAGAGAGTTGATCTACTTGGTGTGACCTATTATATGCAAAATAGTTACAATCACAAGAACTAATTATGTCAAAGCAAACATGGTTTTAATACCAATCATAGCTGGAACCCTAGGAATAACCCCCCAAGAATTTGGAAAAAGAGACTGGGTGAATTGGAGATCAAAGGAAGAATTGAAACTATCCAGACCACAGCACTGTTAAAATTGCCTAGGATACTTAGAAGAGTCATGGAGTACATGTTGTCCCACAGACTTCAGTGAAAAATCACCAGTTAATAAAGATGATAATAACAATAACATAGTGGAGTCATATACCGTTTTCAGATATATGGATGAGATTAGTTTTAGAGTAAAAAAAAGAAAAGAAATGAAACTACTTTGTATAAACCCTATAATAATAATTCTTATCATTATAATGGAAATTGTGCAATTGTCTGTAACCAAAACTATATTACTACTCAAGTCACAATTCCCTTAGTTATTTACATCACATTCTCCATGATTTTATTTTAATTTAAACCTCATTTATCAATAAAATGGTTTTATATTAATACTTTTGACCATATCTACATACTAATTATATGCAATTGTATTTATATATACAATAAAATACCGGTTTACAGTGTGAACGGGAAGGCTAATTTGCATACTGATATTAAAAATTGGATTTTAATAAATATATGCTTAGTATTATTGATTTCTAATTGTTTGGTTTTATTTTAATGAATATGAGCAAAAATCTCAGGGAAAAATCTTAAAAGAAATCCATTAACAAGAAGAAATAACTAATTTTATTCTTTACTTCCTATTTTAACTAAATAGTTAAATCAGGAAAATTTATCAATGAAAGACAGGAGTGATGGAAGAGTAAATTAGTTGTTCTATTTTTCGATTATACCCCCGCCCCTGTTTCAAATCTTTTTAACTGCATTCATATATTTAGTTTCATTAGCTTTTCTAATCTAATCTAATATTTTATTACATTAAAACTTAAATACTTGCACCCAGAGGGTGCATATATTTGCTAGTAATAATAATGATAATAATAATATAGAGTGATACAGTCTTTAGATGTGTGGATCAGATTACTTTTAGAGTAAAGGTCTGAAAAAATGAATAAATAAAAATGAACCTACTTTGTAATAATAATATTAATGATACAGAAGAGTCATAGGTAGTCTTTAGATATGTGAATATATATCAAGTCACATTGTGTTTTATATATAAGTAGATACAAAAGGTACACTGGAGCATTTGATCCATGAAGGCAATCAGGATCCATCACTAAATTATATTATGGAAACAATAGAAAAATATAATTTTATTAACAAAACTAACAGGATTTTTCAAGAGATATTTTCCAACTCTTCTTCGGTTTTACCAAGTTTGTGCACATAGTTCAACCAAATCTGTCTTAGATTTGCATTGGCACCAGTTCCACTTTTCCTCTCAAACTCTTTAAATACTCTTGTCAATGTCACTGCATTTTCAGACAATAATATCGGGTAGAACCCTGCTAACTTTTCACACAATGAAAACATATTAGCAGTGAAAAATGGGAGGTAGCCTTGCTGGAACTTGCGTAGACTTTCTAAGAGTGTCTCTTTTGGTGATATATCAGGATGATGGCTGCAGGCCTTCAAAAGTTTGACAAGAGCAAGAAGAGTAAACTGTTTTATTTGTGATGTCTTTGCAAGCAAATAACCTTCAAGCAAAGGCTGGAAAAGAACTGCAGCATCCAGGCATAGGTCTTCAACCTCAGTCGTTTTCTCAATTAATTTGGCTACAAAATTAAAAACAAGTAACGAGGTCTCGGACAACCTCAGGTTTTCGACTTTGAAGAGGTTGTCTTTGATTGTGACAAGAACAAAATGGCGGAAATTGGAAAAGTCCTGAATGGTATTCCTCATAGAAGGATCTGTGAGTACATTGACAAGAGGGTGGATCTTGACCAAAGAAAGGGAGACATTGATATCATGCGAATCAGACTGGCTGATGGAGAAGCGAGGTAAGTACTGAAGAACTAAGTCACGTAACCGGCGTTGTACATATGGATTTTGTTTGGTGTTGATTTTTGTTAAACCCGAGACAAAAAGGTGGAAGGTTTTCTGAAGAGCTGATTGGACCAGCCGATTGAGAGGCTTTGTTGGTACAAAAAGTGAATGAGGAAAAACAAGACTGTCGATCATCTCAGGCAAACAGGCAGCATTAAAGAGGAGGGGAGAACAATTCTTAACCAAATGACCGATAACATTGTAGATATGACATAACATATCTGAATCAGACGGTGTTTTTAATACTAATTGAATGCACTGACTGACCTCACTGAAATACATCTTTGCTTCTTCACATAAGTCAATTTTAGTCTTCCAATCCTTAGCCTCACTGTGCATTTTGCTAAATTTTTTAAACAGTTCAACTAACGCATCAGAGATGTCGGTATCAAAGTTGACTGGGCCAAAAATTCGGGCAATGCATGGAAAAAGAAGAACATGTCGAGTGACTGTGTTTAACTGTTCCAGAAACGATGATGATGAGCCCAACAAAATCCAACACTTGATCCAACACTGGATTAACTTGAGCTGAATAGAATCCTTGAAAGCCTTGCCAGGATCATCTAAAATGTGCTCTTTTGTTACTGGGTCATCCAAAACATGACCAAAAAAGCGAATGGTCACCTTAACATTGACCAATGGATCACAGGTAAATTTCAGGAGGATGATACTCGATGCAGGGCCGCAGTCAGGAAGAGCAATTGAAAGCAGAAAAAACTGAGCCACAAGATCAGCAGCTTCAGGCAAAGCAGTCTGAGTTTTGACATGCGTTTCAATAAATGGGAAGATATTTACCCACAATGCCTGGGCCATCTGCTCATGATGGTCATTTGGAATGTACATATCCTCTTCCTCTGTTCTCTGAGTTTTGATTGACATAAGTAGTTTTGTCATTATCGTACTGAACAATGCAAGCACACGACGCATCTCGTAGTTACGGCTGACAGGTAAGATGGAACTCAGGTCCTTTGTAATCAATCTATGTTCGGACAGGCTAAGAGATTGGCTGTGTTCAACCAGATCCTGGAGATCCTCAAAATATGCTGCCAAGAGATCCCACATTGTCTGTCTTTTACTTGCTTCTGTCGTCAGCGATACAAATTTCCTGGCAATAGACCCAGTTAATGGTGTTATTCTTTCTGCTAAAAACTCAATATCTCTATTCCATTTGGCAGAGATGAGCATTGCTGCAGAGATGCCCCTCAAAATAGTGCCTTGCCGTTTAGGGTCAGTCATAGAAAAGTCAATCATATTATAAAAATCACAAAGCTGTTCCAGAAGTTGGTTGTCATGGGTGCACAGAGCAAGAGTCAAGAAGAGCTCGGTAAAATAGGTGAGACCAGATTCTGTTAGTTCTTGCATGCCCCGCTGATGAAATTTGGACAAGAGACGACCTCGGAAATTACGCCAACTACTATGATTTTCATCACTCATCTTTTCCTGAAGCAAGGAACAAATAAGTCGAAGAAACAAATGGAAACTGCTGTCCTTAGAGAGAGTAGATTGACTTGGGTTCAGAGTATTCCAACAACAGCAATCTTCAAACAATCCATTGGCTGTACGACGAAGTGTTTGTAGCCCTGTGACTGTCAAAGTTGTAATCTATATGAGAAATATATAAAAATGATTATTATAAAAAAGAGAATAGTTACTTTAAAACATAATTTGGTACAAATTGTTTTGGAAAATATAGGAAAGATAAAGAGAGAGAAAGACAAAGAGTGAAAGGAAAGAAAAGAGGAGAGAGAGTGATAAAAACAAAAGGAAAGAAATAAAAAATTTACAAATAATTATTATTAAAAAGGAATAGTTACCATATAAGTAAGTAAAGTTGTCGTGGGCGGCCTAATGTCAGTATCAGCCAGACAGCGAGGGAGTCTGTGCCCTTTTCACTAGTGCTAAGCCAAGGAGATTATTTCAGCATTTGATGTGGAGCGCCACACCTACCATCAGCTCATCACTTTACTGCACAGGGATCATACGCTGAGTTGGCGAGGGCCAGTATCGAACCAGGAACCTTGTGATTCCTAGCCAAACGTTCTACCAACTGAGCTAAACCGGCCCTTTGAACCATATAATTGGGTACTAATTATTTGTATTAGATAGGAATATGTTTGGTTTTTTAATGACATAATAACCATTGCTAAAAACAGGTCTGTCCAAGAATCAATTGACAAGCTTCTCCATTCAACTCCAAACTCAGTCACTGGTCTTATTCAAATCGGGGGGGGGGGGGTCTTGCTCAGGGGAGGATACCAAGCAAAGTTTTCTGCATGGCCAGGAATCCGTGTGCCATATACAAGAAGCCAGACAATGGGATAAATTTAGGAAAACAGCCACTAACACTAAAATGAATTCTTCCCGTTGATGTAAATATCCAAAAATAATCCATGGTTAGTAAAGCAAACCAACAAACAAAATAAATGCAAGTTCCTGTTAAAATACAGTAACAGATGAACAGGGAGTTCATTACAAATTGGTCAGTGATAATGAATACAATGACAGTCAGTCTATCTACACACACACACACACACAAGCAACATCAAGCTCTACAAAATGTGACCTACTTCCATAATCCAATACATAACCTTACGCATAACCCAACACTGGGACAGATCTTAAGGTCTGTACCTGAAGACCTTTCACCAGACTAAGAGCCTGCAACACAATCGTCCACTCACCAGGCTTCACCATAACCTCTAACACCAAAAACAGACTGCCCAACTCAAGAAGAGGAAACAATCATTGTCTTGCGTTTGCCAGAACGCCATTAATGCCTTCATGTGTGGAATGGAGTGACTCGAGTACGTCCGGCCAAAGTTGTTGGAGTATCAGGATTTTGTTGCCTTTGATTATTACACCTTCCAGGCAGAATATTTCCTCGCACACAAGCCATAAATGTAAACTTAGGCTACCCTTGAAATGTGATGACTAATACCCCCACAAAAAAAAAAAAAAAAAATTTTCTTGGAAATTCAAAAGGAAAAAAAAAAAAAAGAAATTAAGTTTTGGCACCAACCTTGAAAGAAGTGTTTAATTTCCGGAAGAAATAATTCCAGAGAGTATTCACCAAAGTTAGATCCGGCTTCCAGAGGTCTGTCACCTGAAGGCATCCTTGCAGGTAATAACGAAGTTCCTCTTCATCCACAGAATTATTGTTGGATATGAATTTCTTGACCAAACCAACAATTTCATCATAATTGGATTCAAAATATTTTCTCTCTGTGGAAATCTTTCCAACATCATTAAATTGGTAAAGTGGTGCAAGGGAAAACGTCATCCAAAAGCGGAAACTTATTTGGAGATTCTGGCTAGAACCATCCCGTGGATCTTTTGGTAGAGAATCATCAAACATATCATTCAGTACCTTATTGAATTGAAAAAAAGAAAAAGAATATTTATAAAATGAAAATATAACAATTATTTCTTCATCTACAGGGTTAATACAAAATAAATATATATATATATATATATATATATATATATATTATAAAATAATATATATATGGGTAAAATATATTTTTATAGTTCTGTCCTATTTTGTTGTTAGTGGAGGTGTATGTAGTGTAACAGTTATGATCACAGGATATGGAGTTGAAGAGCCAAGTTCAAAATTTTGAAGATTATGCATTTCCTTTTATATTAATTTCTTTAAGACATGATCCCTTCTCCCCAGCTCATCTATGGGTAAACAGTAGGCACATTTCGTCACTGTTTGATGGCTCCACGGACTGGTGCATTGCATGTGACTTGGAACATCAACTCGTTTTTTCCAACTGAAATAACGTTAACAGCCCAGCGTCCTGATATTGTCATTTGGTCTGTTAATCAAAAGAAAGTTTTTATCGTTGAATTAACAGTTCCATTTGAAGAAAATCTTGATTGGGCACATCAGCATAAGTTGGAAAAATATGAAGATCTACGAGAACAATGCGTCAGAAACGGATAGATAACAGATGTATTTCCTATCAAAGTCAGATGCTGGGGATTTATTACCAACTCATCCTTGGCATTTTTGTCTAAACTTGGACTTTCTCCAACAGACAAGAGGAAATACATCAAAAGGATCCAGGATAAAGCTCTAACCACATCAGCGTGAATATTGCAATCCTACATTGTGACATCAAACCGACAAAGTCTGATGGTATCATGAGATACTGCTGGGGCGCTCTGGGTTAGTGGTAATGATGCTTCGGCCCCGAAACCATGCCTGAACCAGGAGTCATCATCTGATGAAGGCTTTGTTGGTTGCAATGCTACTGTGTAAATAGCCTTCATTGTATGAAGATATTTAAACAAGTTATGATTTGACAATTGCAAACACACCGTACTCTTGTCATGCTTGATTTTGGAGAACAACTGTAATGCCAAACATGCTCACTACTTGCTGGGTGTGGGTGATAAGGTTGGAGAATTATTCAGAGGTAAGCAAATGGTTTTTATAGAAATTGAGGGTGTGGCAAGCAAAAAATTTGGATTTCAAATCTTCTGAACACTTTGTAGTTGCTATGGTAATTCTTCTCAGTCAATATCAAATGGTGAAGAGCAATATTGAAAGTTAGGAACCCAGGGTCTATAGCAGGGTCTAAAGTATGAAAGACATGGTCACCGTTTCTTTCAGATGTTCAGAGTATAATACAAATGGTTGACTCCATCTTAATATTTATAGTGACTTGTCCAAGGACAGATCACTGTCTTGTATTGCCCTCTGCCACACCTGTGTTGTCATCAATCTCCATTTCCTCCCTGGTCTTGTGCTGCACGCCGAGCGAAGTGGCATTGAAGTTCCCATCAGTGTCCATGGCATCATCAGGTGGTCGTTGCTGTGGGAGCTCAGAATCCATGGGAGGGTGTAAAGTTCCCAGTGTGAAACAATGTGGGCCGTCAACCACTAGGTATATTTTACAGAAAAAGCAATGGTTGCATAGAGTTATCCGGTTGCTCCCATCCATCTGCACCTGGTACTGTCAGTTACCACATGTCTCCATGATCCTCCCCCATTTTTTCCATCAACAGGGGTAGTAATCATTCTGGTTTTGGATCTGTCGCAGACTTGTAGTTAATTTCCTTCCACTGCTTTCGTGTTTGGTATTCATCCTGTAGGACTGGAAGGTGGTCTTTGATAATCTGTTCATACCTTATTATAGCTGGGGACATACCAAGGTTCAGAACGGGGGGAGTTTTGCAATGCGTGAGCAATGCCTGAGCAGTACGATCATGGTATAAGAAACCACCTTACGCCACGGTTGTCTGTATTGTCCACAAGTATATGCTTAGCTATCTTTAGGGCTAACTCTGCACGACCATTTTGAGGCTGATGACATACATTTCCGTATACGCCAGTGTTTCAGAAACGAAATTTCTTCTGGCGCATCATATGTGCAGAACCAACTTCTTATTGTGTCACATACAGTTTTGGCCTTTCCCGATGGCATTAGAACCAATTCCACCCATTCAGTGTATCAATCAGCATATATGAAGAAATTTTAGCAGTCAACAAAGTCCACCACAGTTTGCTGGAATGGAAATTCTGGGTCTGCTGGTGACATCAAGGGCTCCCTAGGCTGAGATGTGCAATGGTGTTGCAAGTGCAACACTGGGCTCTGCTGGTCTGCCCGATGCTAGCACCCAGTACAGGCCAAAACAATCATTGTCTTGCATTTGCCAGCATACCATTAATACCTTGATGTGCGGAATGAAGTGACTTGAGTACTTCCATCTGGAAGTATAAGGATTTTGTTGCCTTTGACTATTATGCCTTCCAGGCAGTATATTTCCTCACGCATGAGCCAGAAAACACAAACTATGGATGGGAGTTCATTATGTGACTTGGAGAAGCAATTTTGCACTAAGTCTGCTAAGGCCCAGTATTCATCCGGTTCATGTTGAAGGAGGGTATCAATCTCCTTGACTCTGACATAGCATGTGCATATCATGCTAGCCAGCACTGAAGAAAGCAAAACATCGTCTTTGGGGGTTACATTATGCCAGTACATAAATTCCTGTATAGTATACTACTTCCTGGTCACAATTGTCTTTATGGTTCTGTGACATTATTCCAGAATTCCGTTTCCCGATGGGGTGTATGCACATCGGAGATGTAGCTGCACTCTCCAATCTTTTAGAAGGTTTCTAAACTCCTGCTAGTAAAGTTAGTGTCAGTCAAGTGCTTGTTCGGTGGACTCCGCTTGCAAAAATCAGCTTCCAATTGACAGGCTACTGTAGCCAAGTCCTGATATCGGATGGGTTGCAGTCAAGCAGAGTTAGGAAGTGTAGTGTTCCAATTTCCAGCAGGTTCCAATTAGTGTTCACATCCAGTTTTCCCTTCCTCCATTGCACTGGCACTGGATCAATTGACACTGAACACATGATCTTACCACTGCATTGGTCATAGATGGACTAAGTCGTTGTGCAAAGTAGGCTGTCTGCCTTACCTCAAAGTGCCCACTATGTCAGTGAATGTCTAATATCTGGTGTTCAATCAGAGCAGTAGCACAAACATACTGTGCCGTCTCTTTCTCCTGTTTCATAGCTTGGAAACATTTTTGTGCCACTCTTGTCAGTTCGTTGGCTCTGTTCTGTTCTGTTCTGATCTTACCAGCATTTTGTCAACAGTTGGGCCATACTCTTCAATTAGCTGTGAGAGTGTTTGGAGCCTCCTCCTAACAAGCATCTCCATGGCCACCTTTGACCTTCTGCTCAAACTGTTCTTAAGCCAATGATACATGTGCAATGAATCAAATTCAAATGGAGCACATTGGCTTGCCATTGAAGGGCAAGGCTGACACCCTTCACTACCACATCAAGCTCGGCCAAATTGATATGCTGTGAGTCATTGTCCGGATACAACCAGCATGCATCTTCGATCACTGCTCTGTTTATCTTCAAATGACACTCCTGTAGCAAGGGAGCTTGTGTCAACTCATAAATACATTTCCTGGACAGCAGTGCACTACTCTCCCTTAACTGGATCACAATGCTTAACTGAAAAAAAATCTTTTTCTTTGCAATTCAATTAAAAAAACAAATAAAAGTTTGAAAAAGAATAATATAACATTTTTTTAGAATTCAGAATTCATGGATTTTTATTAAAATAAATCATTTATAGAAACTTATAAAAATAAAAATCTTCTGATATAATTATTCAGACTCTTATCTTTATAGAAAAATTTTTTAAATCGTTTTGTTATCGCTTCATTTTTTTACAGATTTCATAAAATGAAATGGGGGTGGGGAGACCTCATAAAAAAATTCCCTTAATATATTTTAGGAAAAACCTATTTTAAACATAATTTCATGAACAGGTGAATAAGTATCGAAATTTTCATGATTTTCAAAGAATTTTTCTTTTTAAAGCTGGTAGTAGTCATAACTAGTTTTTGGCTACGTTAAATTTCAATTGATTTAATGGTGCAAAAATGTTTTCGTTCATAATTTTCATTATTTCTGTAAGCTGAAAATTTTTGATAAAATTCATCAGGAGTTTTTTGAGTGGTTCAAAAATTTGAAGATAATCTTAACCTTTATTCAAGTTTCATTGCGTTATAGAATGGGGGAGGGTAAATTTTACACGTCATATTGGATGGGTAATCTGAACATAAATGAGAGTAATCTTCCCTTGTTTGTTTCACTTATTTGTACTTGCGCATTATTTGAAATGAACTTAATTGTTATTAAGAACACATTTTATGATATTTTCGTGTTAAAACATGCAAATGTATTGATTCGAACAAATTCGTATTTTCATTTACGGTGAAAGGAAAATGTATAGGTCGACACCAACTTTTTTAACTTTAAATTACGTCTGCAAAATTCGACCTATACATGATTATTTACGTTATTTTCTAACATATTTAATTAAAATAAAACTAGATAATTTAAATAAAACTAAAATAAAAAGAGAAATACCTGATATAGTGTAAACCAGAATGACCTCCCTCCTCTGTTCCGTTGTCGATATCTTAACATCTGGATAAGCATTGTCCACATCTCTTTCACACAGGTACAAGGGAAAGGAGACACCTTGTTAAAATCGTTGACCACCAGACGAGAGAATTTCTGCCATGCCACAGTGGTCAAATCACGGACGTAAAGTTCGACCAAAAACTGAAAAAAATCTTGTTCAATCTGATCAACAGGTTGGCGTAAACAAGTGAACGACGGTGATAACCACTGCAAACCCCTGACCAGTTCGCTACTACTGACATCGAATTTCGGATATTTGTCCAGTACGAGAAAGACGATTTCGAGTACCGACCAGTAAATGTCTAAATGCAGGTGAAACATATGATAACGCCTGTTGGTACTATTATTACCCAATCGACTGGCCCCACTTTGGATACAGTGTTTTGGTAAATCAGACAACAAACCAACATCAAGAAGAAGAGACTGGACATTTACTAAGAGGTCCTTTAAGAAAACTACATATTTGTCGTCGTTCTCTTGTATGGAACTACTCCAAGATTTGTTATATCGAGTAGCAGAAATGTTTGGGGGTTCATAGTGACTACTGGCGTTGTTAATAACCACCTGTTGGTTGACGAAATTAAGGAAAGTTTTAATTTGCTTTCTTCGTCGAAGAAGTTCTTTGCTTTCAATAGGGTTTAACTGTCTTAAAAGCGTGCTAATATGTCGCTCGGCATTAGCAGTTATATTGTTAATCCACTGACGAGTCATCATAAATAGATTCTCACCGTGTTCTGTCAGGGCGGTATCAACAGGAAATCTAAAGCCATACAAAATTCGCCAAAGGGAAGAGGAATCGATCTCACCTTCCCCTGTCGAATCCAAATCCATAGATATTTCTTTTTCCTCGTAACTCTTAACACCATTTTCATCGAGTTCCGTATCAACTTGTGCATAGAATATATCAGAATTGTTCACCTGATTTATTTTTTGTTGTAAAAGTCCAAAATATTGACCACCTCCGGGACACTGATTGGAACCATTACTCCGTTGTTGTTGGTGTTGTTGTTGTTGTAGTTCCTTGAATAAAAAGGTGTGTAAGGCGCCCTTTTTCAAATAGCTATCTTCGTGTAGATCATCTAAACAGTTCGTATTCACTTCTCCGTTACATACGAAGATAACAGGATCGTCATCACTCACGAATGAACTGGAGATAAAGAGACCTTCTTCATCGTCCATTACGAAAACACGTGAACTGGCGTGAAAAAATAAATGAGTGATGTGAAACAAATTTCCCGCTTTATTTTATTTTAATAAGAATTACCTTTCCTTGGATACCAGAGTTATCTCCCTTGCACTTTATAAAGCTGGTTATAATTTTATGGCATATTTTCTAAAAATGCCGACTGAATCATGCATATTTTACACTGGCCGACACCTGAATTTGCGCGTGGTTGCTCACGTATAAAAGACTTTATATTAATCCTACCTGGTGGAAGGTCTGAAAAATATATACTTTCTAAAAATTCGGTCAACAATTAACAGTGGTTTAAAAACTTAAAAAGAAATGGTCTTTTTTAATCTGAAAAAAAAAAAAAATAATGTTAATTGAAACTAAATTTAGTAGTTAAGATTTCTACATCTGACAACATCCTTTAAACCAGTAGTCGTTTACTAAAGTTAGCTTACTTTAGCACAAGGTCAGTAGTATATGGCACCCAGTGAGAATCGAACTCACTAGTAGTTGTCTGTTAGCCTAGCTTCTGCAGCTTGTAAGCCCCACTGACAAGAAGTCTCTTATATTAGGACATAAATGAGAAACAGATTTTCTCTCCAGTTCACAAAAAACTTCTTTTTTTTTTGCATTTGATATTAATAGGAGAAGAAAATTCGAATTGACATAAATATAAAATGGTATACTTGCATCAAAATTGATTATGCTTATTTTGCTACAGAAATATACAAATAATATCACTATCTGACTCTTTATTCTTAGTTTTAAGTTCACAATTACTGGATTTACAAGTATAGTATATAATAATTTTAAATGAGAATCTGTGATTTTTTTATGAAATGGTTTCAAATATAATCATAATTACCTGATGAAAATAAAACTTTAATTTTTGCTCCAAAGTTTTCAAATGCTCCACTACAATAAGAGTCATTTCTGTAAAGTTGCATACTTTTTTATATAGCTATATATCTTGTGGTGCATTAGTATAACATGGCACATAGTTTTTGGATCATTGCATTACATAATCATAATACTTATTCTAAAAATCAAAAGTGGGATTCCCTGTAGTGTAATGGCTAATGTGCATTGCAACATTGTAGTAAGCGATTTGGAACTTCAGTCACACATTCACTTTTGGACTAATACTATCAAAATTTTTGTTGTTGACAAAACTCAACTCAAGGTAACAAATAAAAATAAAACAAGTGCAAAAGATATACGGAGGAAAAAAGGAATCAACAAAAGTCTAAAAGACGAGACAAACTCTTACTTATAAATTACTATATTTATTCAATTTCTACTAAGCTACTGTCTGCTGAGGGTTGCACAAATTTTCCTGTGCAGTATCTTTATCTATAAAAAAAAAAAACCATTATAAAAACAAACACTACAAAAAATATCAACAAATTACTCTAGAAATTACTTGCTGGGAGGCGAAAATTCTTAATGGCCGAAAATGTTTTTGGTGGGCACTTTTGGTTAGTTATGACAGAACTCCTAGAGATTGCTTCATTCTTTCGTTTATCTTCTTCCTTCCTTCTCTTTCCTTCAAAGTTCTTCTTCCTTCTCTTTCCTCACAGAGTCTGGACAGTCACGTCCCCAAAAATATTTATCAAAGTTCCTTTCACGAGGTCGGTCATGCCTCTTAACATAATATAACAGAGATACGTTCATGTATCCCGCAAAATACCTTGGATTCGTTCACGAATCCTAGAGTCCTTTTCTTTTTAAAGAGTCTGGACGGTCAAGTCCCCAAAAATACTTCTCCTTGTGTTTTTCACGAGGTCAGTCACGCCTCTCACAAAATCCTTAGATTCGTTCATGAATCCTAGTCCTTTTTTTAAGAAAGAGATGCTAGGACATCCATCCTTTGCTGTTCACAGCAGATATCATAGAAGGAGAGGGGCTTTAGCCCGAGAGAGCTCCTGTCTGCTTCAGCAGTGTCTGTCGTAATAAGTGTGTCTGACAAAAAGGGGTTTCAGTCAGGAACCTTACTCGTCCCTTACAGTGATGTCATCACAGACCAATCAGAGGTAAAAATTCATCCCACAAATACAAACTGGAAGGCACAATTTTTCAGGTCAAGTCTCCAATAAGCACCCCAAATCATTCTAATAATCAAAAGGTCACTTTTGCTTTTCACAAGCTTTTATTTCTGCTTATTTGTAAACAAACCAACATGAGTTTTTGCACTTATATTGCATCTGACACTAGAATTTCACTGTAATTTCAATATTGATTTTAATATAAAAAAATTAATTATTTCATGTTATTGTTGTTTGCATTTGGGAAAAATATTAGGTTTTAGCATTTTTTTAAATCATACTTTTTGATTTTAATCAGAAGTTTATGGAGATTTTGTACTGACAATAAATTAAATAAATAGTTAGTTCATGTTATTATTAACAAACAACTGAGTGTGGGTAAAAAAGCCATAATCCACATTTATGCATCCTTTAATGAAGTATGTGTGCAATATTTTATAAATAACCCTATACAATTTGGTGGTCCTGAAAAAGTAATTGCAGACAATGAATTGTATTTTTCTCACAAACCAAAATATTAACATAGCAGAAGTACTCTGAAGCCATTATGGGTATTTGGGTTGATTGATACAAGCATCAATCCTGCTATTGGCTACATGGAAATGGTTGATAAAAGGAATAAAGAGACCTTAATCCCAATAATAAATGAGGTAGTATTTCTAGAAAGTACTATTTTCTACAATGAATGGAAAGCTTACCATTCGATTGAGCATGATTGAGATTTTCCCATAAGACTATTTTGATATAAAAAAAAAGTACCATTTCTCTGATGTATGGTAAAACTATTTGAATATAAAAACATGTCTTTCATTTGTTAATAATAACATGAACTATTTATTCAATTTATTATAAGTGCAAAATCTCCATAAACTTCTGATTAGAATTTTTTAAAAGTATGATTTAAAAAAATGCTAAGACTTGGTATTTTTCACAAATCCAAATAATAATAATATGAAATAACTAATTTTTTAAAATTAAAATCAATATTGGAATTACAGTGAAATTCTAATGTCAGATACAATATTAGTGCAAAAGATAGTCTGTTGGTTTGTTTATAAATAAGCGGAAGTGGGAGCTTGCAGTGACAAGCAAAAGATACCTTGTGATTACTATGGTGATTTGGGGTGCTGATTGGAGACTTGATCCAAATTTTCTAAATATTTTCTTGATGTTAATCAAGAAAACCATTAGAGAACTTGAAAAGAAAAAGAAAAAAAAGGCAAAATAATTTGGATCATAAAGAATTCACTTTGTAAAGAATTTATAAAGAAATCAAAAAGAATTGTCATTCCAAGTAGTTTTGGTTCTCCTTTGAACGTTTATTAGGAGTGTTTTGAAGTAGTTATCATTTTGATAGCATCAAGAAAATCATTAGAAAGATTGAAAAGAAAAAGAAGAAATATATAAATATATATATGTCGCGGAGCCGATAAGGACGTCGACCCCGTGAACATTATAAAAAGAAATTATCAAATGACACAAGCTAAGCAAAGGAGGACAGACAAGGAGATTTGGTTAACAAGAAAATGGAAATCTTTATTACCACAGAACTACAGAAGATGGATGTTGAAAGCAGATAGAATATTGGTTGGGTCGTTGATATCTCAGGTCGGGAAGATGTTGGTTGCGGTCAGACGATCGGTTGTTGGGACGACTGGAAATGTGCGCGTTGGGCACTGCAGGTCGAATGGTTGATGCTGATCGTAGCTGACATGGTGAGTCTTCCAGAGGCTGGAGATATGTTGATGAACCAATGTGAAGATGCTGGTAGGTGAGGTCGAAGGATGTCTCGCCAAAGCAGAAAGGAAAACGTAGTACTCAACAGTAGTGTTGCAGTAGCTGATCACACACTACTAGTTGATAAAGGGTTGATAGAACCGAGGTCCGCAAGACGTTGCTGGCCTGGTGAAGGAAGTAGCTGGTTGTTGAAGGAAGAGCTGGAAGAGGAGATGACTGGATCGAAGATGGATCAGAATCGGCAGTAGTCAGGTTCGTCGGTGGGCTGGAACGTGTGCAGTTTGTCGGTATGTAGGGATACTGCAGGAACTTCGGCAGCAAGGGGCGAGAAACAGAGACCAGGGTGGAGCCAGGCTGAGGCAGAGGACTGAATCGTCAGTCAGCTGGAATGTGCGTGCAGTTTGCCGGTGTGTTGGGAATACCACAGGAGTGTCGACAGCAATGAGACCAAGAAGCAACGGACGGGAGGCAGCAACCAAGGCAGAGCCAAGGTGAAGGATTGAACCAGAGCTGAAGGCAGCCAGAGAGAGGCTGGAGGAGAGATGAGAAGTGGCAGTAGTTGGCAATGGTCTTGAAAAGGACCGTTTTAAAGGAAGAGGCTGGCTCAGGAGATGGCCGAATGGAGTCACGCTAGAAGGCTGGATCAGGGTCGGAAGGACTGGAACATCAGCGGGCAGGAGACTGGAACAGTAGCTAGCTGGCTGGAGACAGGAGAACGGAAGCGAAGACCAGGAGCCGAGGTGAAGATGTGAAGCCGAGCCAAAGCCGAAAAGAAGCCAAAGAAAACAGAGAGAGCATTCTAAGTGTTTGCCAGAAGTGGGATCTCGCTGGAAAGCTCACCACAGCTGGACTTGTTTAGCAACCAGAGGCAGCTTAGGATGGTTTGATCAAGCCACCGGGGTGGCGACCGCTATGCAATCCCAAGCACTCATGCCTGGTGCAGGGGGTGGGGCAAGCTGTGGCCCGGTACACCCGGAGTAGCAGTGCCGCTCAGTGAGCTGGATTTGGCCTGAAACCCAATTGTTAACTCTAAGAATCTGACGCCAACTCGTCAGAGTTTGTGATGAAATTGCGTTTGCTGGCAGAATTAATTCTATGTGGGCAATTGGAATTGGACTTCTCCCAAGGTGGAATCCTTGGATTATTTACAACTTCTTGTTGAAGTCGTTACTGACCAGTGCATGTTGTAATGTCCAGAAAAGCGCATGTTTGTGCAAGAATGTGCGTATTTCAGGCCATTAGTGAACGGAAGTGAAGGGGCGAAAGTCTTTTAGCCGGTTGACCCAATTCTGAAAGGCCTGCGTGCTGATTGACCAGGTCACTTGGTTGACCTGGTTTTTATTTTGAAAGTCATGGAGGAGTAGAGGGGTGAAGGGAAAGCAAGAGTTTGGAGCATCATAGTAGTAAGCAGTGTACGTGATGCGACATATATCTTGCAAGTGCCTGTTACACCATAACTGTGTCTGAGTGGCAGAACATGAACACAGTGATGTCATCCCTGCTTGTAAGAGGCCTAGGAGTCCAATTCCACATAGGACTGGATTTACCCTCTCATCCCTAAGCTTCCAAAGCAAGGACATAGTGTAGAGGAGACAAGAGCCTGTCACACTGATTGCTTGATTGCAAAGGATTCCAAACACTTTCCATTCAACTGTATTAAAGTTAGGAGTTGTTACAGCATGCCAATTCATCTGTGAAATCTTGATTTGAATGCAGTGGTCTCCAAAACAATTATCAAGAATCGATGTTCCATCCTGTCAAAGGCTTCTGACTGATCAAAATTGATCAGCATGGTTTCAGTGTTGACTTTTATCATCTTTAGGATTGTGTGAACCAAGTGCAAATTGTTTTGGATATATCATCACTTCATAGTGTAGTTCTTCTCAATTTCTGATCAGATCCCAGTAACAAGTTTTAAACTGTTTGCCAGGACCTGTGCCAAAATCTTTAACTCTGTTAGTCCCTCCCAGATATGACCAACACCAATTTGTGATCCAGTGGAATGTTGGGCAAGGAACATAGGCTCTTCTAATTAACACTGTACAGATAGAATCTATCAGGAACAGAGTGCAAACAACAAGCCCACATTCACATCTCTCTTCTTGGATGATCCAGACCAAATTTATCAATCAAATCAAACTCAGTCATGAAGTCGATCAGTTTACTTTCACACCTGCCCAAACCTGTAGCACCCCATTCAACCATGTCTATCTTGGGGTTAAGAATCACATTCTAATCCCCCATTAAAACTATCCACTCTGGCAGATACAGCCTTAACCACCAAAAGGAGGAATGCCTCTTCAAAGCACAATTGAGCACATAAACATTTAACAATTGGAATATTGTAACTTTTCCCAGCAACATCAGCCATAATCAACCTGTCTGCTGCAAAACAATATTGACATCCACTTCCAGGCTACGTCCACTTTCAGGTTACGTCTGCTGAGATGGTCACCAAATACTTAAAAGTCACAAAAGTTGTGATCCAGTACTTTCTCATCCTTCTTGCAAATAAAGTGAGTCTCCTACACCATGACAACATCCACATTCAAGAGTTCATCCAGCACACACCTAGCATGGCCTTGATTTCTCAATCCCTTCAAATTGATGCTAGCTAGATTAAGAGTCATACTCATCCCTCAGGCAATGTCAACCACATCCTTAAAAGCCTCCAGAGTGAGGATGCTGATGTTCTACTCTAGGTTACCAATATCTAGTCATAAATTGACTGTTTTTTTTTAGATCCCATTGACATCCATGGAGAACACCAGCTATAGAGTCTGTGACGAATGTTCAACTGACTTACCAGTGGCAAAGAAGCAATGATCCTTGTCATGTCTTGTCAGACATGCATTTTTCAAATGACTTCATCTAGTGGTGGGACAAGTCCTTACCCACCTCCAGGGGGTCTACTTGACAAATGGTTGCACCCTACTAGTATGGTATTTTTTCCAAGAGAGAGTTGTTTTTAATGTTTTTTTCCAAGGAATGAAGGATGACTGGCACCTTTGGGTCCAGGATCTATTTTCTCGACAAGTTTTCTCAGGGGTTAGCAATAGCAGGGTTAAGGGAGGAAACGGGAGTGTGCTGGGTGAAAGATTGGATTAGAGATTTTGGAGAGTGAGTGGCTGTTTTTTTGTTTTGTTTTGTTTTTTGGCAAGGGATTATACATTTGGTGTCTGCAGTACCTTTTGTAGTACTATCTTTTTGTAAATCAGGCAAGGCTTTTTTTCTTTTTTCTTCCTTGCCTTGTCCTCGCCTTTTTATGGGTTTTATGTTCATTTCACCCTTCTCCTTCCCCGGATTTTGCCATTTGTGCTTTTTTGGTTGTTACTGCATTTGATCTTGTTGTCTTTACGGTAGCTGTTGTAACTGCAGTAGCTTCTTCTGTTGCTGCTGCCCTTGCTGCTTTTTGGCAGGAGAGTCAGTAGGGGTTGAGACAGTGGTGGACTTACATCCCTTTCTTACCACTTCAGATCATCTCCCTCCTGTTGCAGTGTCCTCCACCAGTTTTGATGTGGGGACTATTTTAGTCATTGGAACTGTTTTCATGTGTGTTGTGACTGCTGGTGGTACTGGATTGGATGGATTCCTTTGGGGCAGATCCTTGCCATATGGTCCTGCTGCTTACAAAGCCAGCAGTGAGGCCACCTTACTTCAGCTACAAACGTCAGTTGTAACCCTCTGAATGAATGAGTATTTGGGATTGTCATGAACCCTTCCCTTGTTAGTCTCTTCCATAGGGTGTAGTCTGTTAACTTTGTTTTGTACAATCCCAGAAACTCTGGTTACAGTCTCAGGTTTTTGTGGACTATGTTGTGCTTCTGTGTATCTTCCTAGGTAGGGAGCAGAATATCCCATGTGTTGAATCTTCTTTGATACAGGTATCATGCTGGTACTCCATTTGGTTGAAGAAGCTCCTCTGCAGTCACTTTTTTAAAGACTGGCAAGCCCCTTTGTAGAAATGTTTGAGGTCACCGGTGACAGGACTCTAGGTTCCAATTCTCTCCAGGTTTTTGTGACTGATTTCAGAATGTTCCCTCTACTCAGGCTGACCATCAGTCAAGGAAGATGCCCGAAAAGAAAACAAAAACATCCAAAAGTTGTGTGAAAAAAGAAAACCAAAAATAGGTTAAAAACCTTAACCAAGAGGGGACTTACAGTGTCAAAAAAGCACATGAGGAGCGATAAAAAAAAAATAGATAGAACATGTTCAAAAAAGGAACATACTACACTTTGCTCATTGTCAAAATGCATGGCTGGTGGTAATCATCCTTATTCCTTTACTAACAACTGACAAGTTATTTTTTAATCATTAGACTTTATAGTTTTGCAAAATAGGTTAAGTCTATTTTGCATATCCCCCAACAGTTTTTACTCTTCATTTATTATACAATTTTTATTTATATACTTTTTATATAAATAAATTTGAAGAAAAGATAGGAAAAACAATAGTACAGATTGTGCTGACATGCACATGTTTCGACATTATGATGTTAATACAGTGTAATCTAAATTAAATTATTTTAGAAAATAAAATAAAACAATAGTAGAAGGCATTGTATAAGCAATTCATCTTCTTCAGAGCACAGTTATAAAATATGTTTTTTAAAATAAATTTTTGTTTTGTCAAATAATTTTTGCTTCATTTTAAAAAATTACAGTCATGTAACATGCCATTTTTATAAAATTGTATTAGGGTCATGCAACCAAATAATTTTGGGAACCATTGTTTTACATTATGCACCAGGGACTTTAACATATTTGTACACTGTGTGACATTGTTAAGTATTTTTTGCTCTTTCAAATGTGATGATAGAATTCTTAGTAATGAATCACTTTCATGATTTTGCAATGGCTACTTAATAATTTGGCACTATTATAATAATCAAATAAATACAAGAACAATTACATACAATTAACAACAACATATTTTATTGCTTGAACAAACTAGAAAGTAAATAAAGTGTATATTTAGAAATATCCTTATTGTACATGTACTATGTGAAGTCCTCAAGGGTATAGGATAAACTTCTATATTTTATAACCAATAAAAAGAAAATGTAAAAGACGCTCCAACCCTAACTCCTATCCAAATTCAAAAACTTCCCCAATTTTGGACAAATAAGATTCAAAAAAATTAATTAAACAATCTCTAGAATCTGATTGGATAAGGCAAGTCATGTGGAGTGCTTACAAATATGTCTGCGCATTGAAATTCCAGAAGAGTTGTAAATCATTACAACCAAAAAGAAAAAGATCAAATCGAAGCTGGTTAGCACGTATATAAGCTGACTACAAATTAACAAGTCAGTTGGCCTTTACCCACAACTAGGATGGGACTTTCTCCCCAGCATTTAAGTATATATATATATATATATATATATATATATATACATATATGTATATATACGATAGGAAGGATATTTAGTCAAGTCCCCACTCACCAAGGACCAATATTAGCATTAGTATATCTGCGATACACTAAATAAACAAAAAGAAAAACAAGATAAGCTCATTTACACAAACAGAAATATTTAATATATACATAATATACATGAAAGTAGTATTGAAAAGAATACACAAATGTGTTCCAACAGATAATATATGCCCATATTGTTCTATGCACAAGCAGTGTGTGAAAAGGAAAAGTTTTACTTGATAATAATGGAGAGTTAAATGTCTATAGCAGAAGCAAGAGGCAACGTTTTTACTATTTGGATTAGAGAGGCAGAAAAGATCAAACATGAGCATCATGAATCATCATGTGATTGACAGCAGACACACCCACTCTCCAAAGGAGACATTTAGTGTGTCCCTTGAATTAACCCCATCCCTAAACAGGTTATAGAACCTGTAAGAAGGAGTTGTGTTCGTGATGCAATAATGAAAAAAAAGAAGTAAGGAGAACACAATTTGAAATAAATAATTCATTAAACTTAAATTAAGAAATTTTTTTATTTTGTATGGAATAATTTTCATTGGGTAAATAATGTGTACCTTGCCTCTTAGGAATACATGCCACTATATATATATATATATAATATATATATATATATATATATATATATATATATATATATTAAATATAACTGTTTATACAGAGGTTTTAGGGAGCATGTACCTAAGGTTTCTGGCTATTGCCTTCTTCAGAAATGCATCATCTCATGTCTCTCATGTGTTGGTAAACAAACAATCTACGGTTGAAACTAAGAACGCTGTTAATTTTAAATTATGGCTCACAAAGTTTTCTCTCCTTGATTGTTCACAAAAAACGATTTTTTTCCATGTATTTTTCGAGTTCAATCCTTATAGGGGCCTTCACTAGAAATTCTACAATTTTATTTTTTTATTTATTTTTTAATTTTTTTAATTTTTAAATTTTTATTAATATTAATTTATTCTAAAAATTTGATAGAGAAAATGTAATATTTCCGGATGGTAAAATCCTATAATTTTATGTAAGTTTGTATTCTAGAGTGATAGATGAGTTTCACTTGTCCTTGAGTTTAGTAAATATTTTTTCTTGTGTGGGCATGCCTTAAATATTTCAGATTTTTTATTCAGGTGGTTGTCTGTTGATGCTAAAGACTCCAATATTCTGAATTTTTCCATCACACATAGATTACAATTTTTAGAACCATTTATGTAACATTTATCTTGTATGGTATACTTTGTTCTTTTAGCTTCCATATTTTACTCGCTAAAGTTGTAGCATCTTTTTTTGTCTTTCTTCCTGAACGTTTCATTGTGTGCGTAAAATCTTTGTTTGAAGTTGCCTTGTGTCATTCCCATGTATGTTTTGTTGGTCTCGGGATGATTATCACAGGTAGGTGTAACTTTTGCTTCATATACAACAGAATTAACATTAGACTTTTGGGTCAGGGGACAGTCTTTCTTAACAGCTGGGGTTTAATTTAGGTTTAGGTTTTGTTGTAATTTGGGACTTCATAGAGAGTCCACATGAGTAACTGGTTTTTATAGTGTTTCTATTAAATAGTTTATTGTATCTATTTTGAGGTGGGAAGTATATATATATAGGAAGTATATATATATATATATATATATATATATATATATATATATATATATATATATATATATGGATCATAATAAACTTCTCCCAGTAGAACAACATTTCTGCCTAACAGACAATGACTTTAACAGACACTAAAAGATTCATTATAATAGAGAAGATTGAAAACAAATTATCAAGCATTACATCAAACCCATGAATACAGAGGAATATTACATTGAGAATTCCTTACACCAAAAGAACTCAACACATAATACTGCATAAAAAAACACTACATTTTAACCCTCAAACACTATCATCTATATTATAATTCTTTTTATTAGTTCAAATGTTACACTCATCCACATAGCAGCCAAATGGGATATTTTCCCACCATCCACCTTCAAAAAAGAGAGATAATCTTCAACATATCCTCCTCACAGCCAAGTGGGATATTCTTCCACCCTCCACCTCAGTTCATTGGAATATTCTTAAACATTGAAGTTTAATTTGATTCTTGATAACTTGGCTAATAAAACACTTTTTTTATTGCTAAAATTTAGGGGTTGTTCATTACACAAAGCCATCCATTACTTGAGTAAATATGGTAATTATTAATCAACCAGAACCCAGCTGGAAATTCTATGGAATAAAAAACAAATCAAGAGGACAAACAAATTAAACAAGAAAGGATAATTTGCAATTTTATTGTTGCCTTTGCAATTGTTATAATACATGCATTGCAATGTTGGGTAGGAGACAAAGAATGGGTGATAAGGGGTATATAAAGGAGAAGATGAATAACAAGGGTTAAAACAAGGAAGTGTTTATTCATGAATGCAACATTAATAGAAAGGAAATATGTACAGTTGGAAAGTGTGACAAAGAGTTATGTTTATGTTTTAAGATTTGTAGTCAGAACAAAATAGTAGACAAGAAGAGAAATTTAGATCTAGTGGTTTTGGTTTCACAATTGGGAGCAGTGTATTTCTTCTAGCTGCATGAGTTGCACGGACGAGTGTTCTGTCATGTTGACCTAGTTTGATAGTAATAGTTAGTTGTGTTGATGTGTGAGTTTGTTGGTAAATTGGCTGTTGCCATTACTCCTTGTCTGGAATTTTGATAGTTCTTCTCTGTGTATAGCACAGGTCCAAGGTGAACTAATAGAAGTCAATATATGGATAAGAACATAATAACTCTTGCACTGCATATAATCATGTAGGAAGAGAGAGTATGGCTTTGTGTATGACAGGTTGAACCACGAGAGTAGGTTGACTCGCTTCTGCTTGCATACGGTGTCCTTATCCCAGGTCCAGGTGAACTGTTAGGGTAGAGTATGATCTGTTGGTGTACTGCTGGTGTGTTTAGCTGACTGTTGCTAGTAAAGAAGAGTTTTGTTGTGTATACTAATCTGTTGGCATGATTAGCTGACTGCTGTTAACATGGTAGAGTATGCTACATTTACCTGTCTGTTTTTTGCAGCCAAGGCCTGGATACATGTATCTCATCTAGCTGCTAAAAGGAGAGAGAGAGAGAGAGAGAGAGAGAGAGAGAGAGAGAGAGAGAGAGAGAGAGAGAGAGAGGGAATCTGTATTTATATACTTCACGGCTACTGCTTGTGGTCAAAGGGAGTTATGTGATCTTCCCTCACTTTGAGTCAGTAGAATAAGCAGTTAGCCGGTGTTCAGTGTGGACAGGGATTGTCTTACTTTTTGAACCTTGATGAGGAGTCATTAATCTTGGCAAAAATTTAACTTAGTATATAACACAATAAATAATGCAAAAATATACAATAATAATGTATGTAATTCTTAATACATATATCATTTGTTAGTATTCAATTCTACCGAAACTACAAGATCAATATATACTTGCATATTCTATTTTGTGGATAATGGTATGACTGGTATTGAGGAATCTTTGGAGCTCTTTTTCCTTTTCAGCCTTTGACAGCACATTTGAGCTTATCACAGCTTCATAGCTCATTGGATCCTCGGAGCTCATCAGATCTTCAGTAAACCAATATACACTAATTTATATTCACTATGCTGCTTAATAAATGAAGTTAGCCAAGGGTAATTCCATTGGAGTCAAACACAGTGTTCGATCTGATGTAAATCATCCTTTATTACTTCTTTTGATCTTTTGTTTTGTTTTGTAGAATTTCTTCACATTCAGCTAGTTATTCATTAACTTCCATACTAAAAAGATGAAATTGTTAAAAAATTTATTAATTTCTATAAATTGATTTTCCTACTTAAAAAAAAAAATTTCCACATTAAATTATTTTAAAATAAAGTTCAATTCTCATTCATATGTGAATGCCAATTCCTTGGTGTTCATAAATCTTGAAATTATTAGAAATAACATGACCTTACACAATTACCTCCCCTTGACTATTGCTTGATAAGAGACCTTGTGCGATTGGCTAAGGGCCTTTGTCGAAGACCAATGAAAACACACATTACTAGACTTAGTTTAGCCGCCAAATTTTGAGGGTTGATACCATCAACCTGCCTCTTTCGCTGTGACCAGCCACCATAAACAGACATGCTTAATGAACCCAGCTTACCACAGTAGCCGATGACATCATACCAGTCAAACTTCTCAAGCTAGCGAGAGACACTTCTTACCAGAGGCAGATAAGTTTTCGCAAGAGCATTATTTTGCAAACCCCCTACATCTACACTATACAATTGTACAATTTATAACACATTTGTAAACCACACACACACATTTTGTATGTCACATGTTACATATTGTATATTTCATGTTCATGTTGTTTGTTGAATACACCATTTGTATAAAGCCTTGGGTTGTGTTTCATTACTTCTTGACTTTATCATTATCTTGTCTACGTAATTAAAATATCTTTGCAAAATACTGTTGCAGATTTGTGAAGTCGTAATTAACATAACTTTGCAAATATAATGCTCTTGCGAAAACTTATCTGCCTCTGGTAAGAAGTGTCTCTTGCTAGCTTGTGAAGTTTGACTTGTACGATGTCATCGGCTCCTGTGGTAAGCTGGGTTCATTAAGCATGTCTGTTTATGGCAGCTGGTCACAGCGAAAGAGGCAGGTTGATGGTATTAACCCTCGAAATTTGGCAGCTAAACTAAGCCTAGTAATGAGTGTTTTCATTGGTTGTTGACAAAGGCCCTTAACCAATCACCCCAGGTCTCTTATCAGGCAATGGTTAAAGGGCACAGTCTCTTTATCAGGCAATGGTCAAGGGGAGGTAACTGTGTAAGGTCATGTTATTTCTAATAAAATGAAATGAATATCCATTCAATATGGTCTAAGTCAGGATTAACAAATTTATCAAATAATTTTTTTTAACAAAGTTTATACTAGGTATTAACAAAATGAACACCGGTTTTCACTTAAAAACGAATTAAAATATCATCAATATTTTGTGTCCCAAAAATAAGGGGGGGGGTGTCAGTGTTAAGTGCCCTGAAAAACAAAACAAAAAAACCCGAGAAAGTTTTGAAATAAGATAACTAATGCATTATAAAATTCATTCATTGATAAATCAACAATGAAAATTTCATTAAAATCGGATAATTCCCTAATTTTTGGTAAATTTTTTTCAATCAGAGAGGTAGATTTGATTTTGTAAAATACGTCTATGACGTCATAATTGTTGATACCTAGTTTATACGAGGGTCGACAGAAAAGTTCAAAGGCTGACCAAGATACTCTCATGGAATGTGACCACATAAGGTTTATTTTTCAACATAGTCCCTACTTGTGGTCTACACACTTCTTCCATCGGTGTTGCATTGCTTGGATCCCATTCGTCAAAAAAGTCAACAACAGCAGATATGAACTTTTTAGCCACTCTTTCGTCCATACACAATATCGTCCATAAATAAAAATAACACTAACAATTTTTTAAAGAAAAAGTTCATTTATTTCTAAACCAAGTATATCAAAATTTTGTTTCTAGTGGAACATTAGTCAATCAATACAAATATTACTAGGTATTTAATATCTCGTATTATTTATTGCCAAACTCTTACACTTACACGAATGACCAGTGTTCGTGTCAACGCGATAAAAAGGCGAGGATTTTGAATGCTGATTTTCAAGGCAGACCCTCCTTGCTTGGAAGATCGACTAACTCTTTTAAAACCTTAATTTGGCCTTGTAGCAAACTAAGCTAAGCTTTTCCTGTGGGCCGTGCGCGCATATCGTGTTACACATCAGAAATAAACCTAACGTTACTATTTTAAATCTATGTATATAACTTTTCTCCGGTTTATATTGTTTGTAATCATAGTTGATAATATCAAAATAATGACTAATTTTATATAAATGTACAACTTTTATATTTACTTGTAATTCTAATTTTAAGCTACTTTTAAAAAAAAGTACGCATAAAATTTGGCGCTTTTTTTACGTCAGAAGTAACTTCTAAAAGTTAATAATCCTTAATAAGTTTCTTAATGATTTTCCAAAGGTTAGCTTAAATTTTATAAAATAGTTAAATATAATTGGGTTTAAAAAATAAACTTATTTTCAAATATTATTTTTTTTTAAAAGTCAAGTACACGAGAAATCATTCCTTGGACTGGACTTGGACCATGCGACAGCAAATCTCGTACTAGAGAAAAACTGATTTCAAATTATCTTCGTAAATCTAAAAGACTACTTGTTTTGAAACTCTTTCAGTTTGTCGTTTGACTGTTTAAATTTTTATTGTTTATTTTTACCAAAGTAAAAATTTTTAGTAGTTTAGTTTATCATTTCACAAACTCTCGAAGTAATTCTCATGAACATTCCAGCGTGAGAATGAAATAACGCGACCCCGAGATTGTCGACGAGACTTAGCGCTATCACATTAATCCAGTTCCCAAGATGTCGGACGCTGAATGGGGTAAGGCTCTTTCTGTCGCATGAAACAGTTACAGACACGTTTTCCCTATAAAGGACTTAAAAACAATACGCTTGATTTGCTAATTCGATTTGGTTTCATAGATTGGGGCCTTGAATTTGTCGATTCTTGATTTTTATAAAGATTTTTCTTTCCATTTTATTTGATGGTATCTTCTTTTCTCTTTTTACCGCCATGCTGTGTCTTTCTTGTGGCCAAATTCTGGGAACCAAACAGATAATGACGATTTTGAGCCGCGAAGTTTTCGGGCCGCTGTCAGCGACAAATGGGAAGGAGAAGACGAAGATGATGATGTTAAGGTATGTAATGCCATCTAATAGATGGTTACTGAAAAAAAATCTAATACATACGGTCAATTCTTTTTAAGAAGCTCGATCCATACGTCTTTATCCTAAGTTTTAAGTACCCTCCTTTTAAGATAAAACTGCCTTTAAAATATGGTTTATTTAGCAATATCATTGGTTTGGATCTTCCAGCTTTTATTAATTATAGAATCATTTTTACCATTCGCGTGAAGATTTTCTTTCGTAAATGAAAGTCAGGAAAACATTTTTGAACAGAACCACTTATGGTGACATGATCATGTGATCTACCCAAGTAACTATCTTACACTTGTAGTTAATAAAGACGTGAAGTCGTTTGTTTTTGTTCATTCTTTAAACATTTGAAGATTTAACAATAAGAAAAAATGCAACAAAAAATCCAAAGTTCTTTTTCTTTATAATAAAAAAATTCTCTGACCATTCTTTAAAAAAATTCTTAACAGTATTAGGATAATACGAAACAATTGTTTTTGGGGTTTTTTTATACTGAGATTTTAAAAGGTCTTCAGTTAGCTTTTCAACAGAACTACTTTACGATAACACTCGAATGTTACCGTAAAATAGTTCTGTCGTACTCAAGTACGACAGAACTATTTGCAAAAAATGACGTTTTTAAAATTTTCATAAAATTCTGATTTTTCTTCTCAATCTTTAATTTTGTTTTGTTTTAGGGGGGCTAATATAACTTTTAAAAAATTCATTCATATGCTATAAATTACAATTTTTTTTTTTTTTTTATAGTCGTAAAATTCATTTTTCTCTTTTTTTTTTTTTTTTCAATTCTGAAAATAAGACAATTTAAAAAATGAAAATGTGATCTTTCTAAAAAAAAAATGATCTTATTTTTTCTTTTTTTTTTAATCTTAGAATTTGTGTCTATTTTCTTAATTATTTTCAAACGTGTATGATTAAGAAAAAAAATTACTAAAATATTACGAAATTTTAAAATATTTTTCTCGGCCTGAAATTACGTATTTCAACTTTTTTTTATTGCGTAGAGAAAAAAAGTAGCTATGTTGAAATTATTTCTGCCATATTTTTCTTCTGTACAATCAAATATGAACAAGTTTTCGTTTTATTTCAAGATTTACGCACGTGGTTTAAAATAAAGTTGGAAAGTTTTAAGTTGGAAATTAGAAAAGGTCCGGTGCTTGTTGATTTCTATTTGTCTATCATGTGGAACACGTTGCTGTTTATTTTACACTTTAAAAAAAGTTTAGAAAATAAATTTATCAACTTTTAATTCTAATTCAACCCATCATTGTCACATTTTTTTCTTGGTAATTCATTCTGAGTAATATAACCAGAATGAATTAAAAAAGTTGTAAACTTCATTCCTGTCATGAAAAGAACCTTCTCCAAAATATATAAATTATTTCTTTTTATTGACACTGTGTAGCTATGGTGTCATATCTTTTCTTTTCTTTTTTTAAATTTTTCTTTTTTTTTAGTTTAGTTTACTAAGTAGTGTTCCAACAACCATATTTTTTCTCTCTCTCGTTTTACGCACTCTAATATAATTGGTTTGGTAGGATAGAAAAAAAGAAAACTAGAAATTAGTTTCTTAGGGATTGGTCTTATTTGCTACCTCCTATTCTCATTTCGATGGTGACTGTTTTATGTATATCATTTTTACTTAAGTCAGGACGAGCAGTCATTTCACAGAAAGTTCTGGGTGGTAAGCGATTGCCTTCGTCTCGACGAGATTTACTGATGTAAATTCTTTCGTTTGATTTTTTTTTTTTTTTTTAAATAAAAAAAAAAAATCTCCTTCTCCTGAATCAAACTAATAAAACTCACTTTTATTTTATTACGTAATTTTGAATTTTTAAATATTTTTAATTCATAAAATCAACATAAGTTAATAAACACATTTTCATATGGCCTGCTAGTCTTAACGTTTGCGCTCTTTACTTGGTTTATTCTCGTGGGAAAAAATTAAAATCTTCAGGTGCTTATAAAAAAAAAATGTATAAAATATACTAGGTATCAACGATTTTGACGTCATAGACATATTTTACAAGATTAATTAATTAGCCCCTACCCTCCCGATTGAAAAAAAAATTTACCAAAAATCAGGGAATTGTCAGATTTTCATAAAATTTTCTGTGTTAATTTTATCAATGAATGAATTTTATAATGCATTAGTTTTTTTTTGTTTTTTTTTGTTCAGGCCTCTATTTTGGGGGCACTAAGTATCGGTGGGGTGTTATATACTTTTGAAACTAATTACAGTATGAATAAAAAGACAAAAGGCCGAACGTGTGAATAGAAGGAAAAAAAATTAAAGGAGCGCCTTTGGTAGAAAATAAGTACCAAAAATCTGAAAATTAAAAGAAGTATATAATTGACTTTTAGATTATCAGTGAAAAAATTATACATCGATATTTGTTCTGTCCAAAAGGGTGGAGGCCTAACTTTTCAATTGAGTTTTCTCCAAAAATTATTAATACTAAAGTAGACTTGTTATTAAATAAATCTTAAAATTAGGCGTTTCATATTTTAAATTAATTTTATCTATTAATTAGGTATATAAATTGTTGCTTTGAATGTTTATATGGATGGCGCGAACGGTAATATTTAAGAATTTCTATTGGATCAGTTTGACTGAAACGATTCAAAAAGTTAAAAGAAAGAACTCATTGATTAATCAGTTAACGCAGTAAACTTTATTTAAATCAGATAATTCCCTGATTTTTGGTAATTTTTTTTTATCAATCTCGGCCCAATCAAAAGAAATCACGTGACATTTTCCCTGTTCATTTTATTTTTTGTAAACAAAACAAGAATTTTTTAGAACGTCTTTTTTTTCTTTGTGTGACCAAAAACAAAATTTGTTATTGATTTCTAAGAAGAAACCTATAAGTTTTTTTAATAACCTGTTTTGTTAAGTAAGTCTTACGTCATTTTCCGTAAAATTTTGGGGATAATTTAATGTTTAAAATGTATTCAAAATTAATTACATGTATAATATTGCTTTTTTTCCCCCATACTGATGTTCATGCTCATTATATTACTACTTTTTGACTTAAACAAAAATTTGACCTTAAATAATCGATTTTAAAATAAAAATCGACGCACATTTTGGTGGTACTTACAATATACATTTATTTCAATAACGCTTCTTTTTTTCCCCTCCTTCCCCCTCCGCCTCTCTCTGTCGGCAAAGCTTATTCGATTAAGACAGCTGTTTATTTTATTTAGATTTTTTTAAAGATCAAAACGTAAATGATGTTCTTTGTGATAAACTGTTTACAACGAGAACTACCGGCTTGATCATCACCACGTGATATCGTAAAGGGAGTGACTTGTTACTTGAAAACTAATGGCCGGGGGGTGGGGTGGCGATCGTTGCTGTTGATTTGTCTACTTTTTTCTCTTCTCGTTCCAATCCACGTATGCTAGTTTATTTTCCTTTTTTATTCCAGATGGATGGATTACAATTTTATTTATCTTCTCACTTTGCCTAATATTCTTGCATTCATCAATTTCTTTTAATGTCTTCTATCTTCAATCTCTTATTTTGTCTGCCAAATTTAGAAGTGGAGAATGAAAGGCGAACTGTTTTGCCGTTATTCATTGCAATAGCGGTGTGGCCCAACTTCTTTATTTAGGGTTAAAGGCTTTTCTTTTTTTAATAGGTAATTTATTTGATTCATTTTTTAAAAAAAAATATACGCCCTCCTTATTTTTTCTCCTATCGGGAGATTGAAAAAAAAAGTACTACAGTAAAATTTAATTTGTAAAATAACTTTAACTGTTTGCCAGAAGATATTTTCACGATTTTTTATTAGCTTTTGCTAAAAATTATAAAAATTAAATTTTTTCAATTTTTTATACATGACTTTTTTCTCTTTCTTTTTTTTTTAATTGGCATACAATATAATTAGCCAAAGTTATAAGAAAAGATATTAAAAGTAATGGTTTACATTAATTTTAAGAGTAATGTATTTTTTTTTTAAATAGTGGGGCAAAATTATCTTTCTAAGTTTTGAACTTTTTATTATTATAGAAATTTTCCCTAAAAAAACTTCATAAACAGTATATATATTCTATTTTTTAAAAACTTTTGAAATTTGTCTTTTGACTATCAGTAAGATTAAACTCTTAAATACATTTGCTTTTTTTTTTTTTTCTCTCTTCATTGTTCACTTGTAAATGTTGTTTGACTATAATTGTATATCGGCATTTGTAGGCACTAATATATATAAATTTATACTTTGAAATAATAGGGTCATTAATGGAAATTAAATGGTGCATTATAAAAATCACATGAAACAAATAAAAAGGCAAATATACAGTTGCACAAAGATGTAAATTAAAATTCACAGACATAGAACATTGAAAGAATTCAGAGAAATTTGCAATATGGATGCATTTAAGATATGAAAGGCTTAGTGAAATTCATTTACTTAGTCATATAAGAGGAAAGACGGATTTTTCATCCACAAAACATAATTGGGGACTCTGACTATAAGAAGAGTGAGCAAAACTGATCTTTTGTATGCCCTTTATTTTAGAAGTTGCTTTCAAATGTTTGTAAACAAAAATCTGTGTTAGTATCTACAAATTTTGTTTATCATTTTTACTTTTAATTGGCCATAAATTAAACTTGATAAATAGATAGCTGTGTATTAGATCTATAAACTGTGCAAGTCTCACAGCTCTATAATATATGAAAAATATGGAAACTATTAAGTTTTGAACACGGTGAAAGATTTTAAAAACGTTTGCTTTTGAATATGGGAATTTTTTTTAAACTCTTTTTTCGGTTACTGACTGCTAAGGGCCTTATCTTTATATATTTTTTCCTTTACTTGCGTCAGACCTGTATCGTTATTTATTACAGGCACTGCTGTTTAAACAGGAATATTAAATAACCTGCCATGCTGGTAGACCTGCTCATTGGATATAAGCTTTTGGGTCTTACTAGCCCTGCTACACTCAATTCCTTGCTTTGAATACTTGATAAATTTTGAGGACTGAAATAAGGATAAGTTCTAGAATTTTAACTCTCATAAGATTACTCTAGTAGAAAACCTTTGAAGTAAATGTTTCAATCTTTTTAGCCAATAGCATTTCAAATTGAAAAGATAATTAAATTGAAATTTGTCATTGTATTATACAGTTTTTCAATAAAAAAATCCAATAAAATTTTCAGTAAAACTCTAGAATAATAAAACTTTCATGAAACTTAGTTATTAACTGATGGATATCTCTGATCTAAATTGTTAATTTTAGCCTTTTTAAAACCAATTTTCTTAAAGTAATTAAGTTCACTACCTAGGATCAGGCCAAATGTTTTTATTAAAAGATTAGAACAATAAATTAGGATTTCTCTGAATTTTTGAGATAAAGCTTGATGATTAGTATTATTTGGACTATTGTCCTCATCTTTATTGTTATCTGTACAACATTTCAGCCGATGTGCCCTCCAGGACAAGAAATACCTGAAGAAGGCCGGAGGGTACATTGTTCAAAATGTACAGATAACAATAAAGATGAGGACAATAATCCAAATACTAATAAATTTAGAATTTTTGTCTGAGATTAAAATTTTGTGGCATACTGTATACATATCCCTGTTTTGTATTTTCAAACACCTAAAAACTTTAATTTTTAGTTACTCTGTTGTATTTAATATCTAGTAAAACTTTTTACGTATTTTGTATATATTAATCTTTTCAAAATATAAACTGTTCTTTACCATTTACCAACTTTTTTAAAACTGTATAATTTCTGGCTAAGATCATATTTGCTGATATAATGTAAAAAAAATATAGATTTATTTTTGTTTGCATCCCCATTTCCTGTTCCTGCGTCAGACCTGTACCGTTATTTATTACAGGCACTGCTGTTTAAACAGGAATATTAAACACTTTGCAAGGCTGGTAGAACTGCTCATTGGATTTAAGCTTTTGGGCTCTACTAAACTTGCTACATTCACCCATCTGATTGTTTTGAAGAATTATTAAATTTACATTTTCATTTTTGTAATCCAGGCATTATTAATTAATCTCCGTATGGAATAGGGTGTGGGTAAACAACAAAATAAAGTATAATATGGCAAACAGTATTCTGACAAAATGCAAAAATTAGAATTATGGTATTGCCCATAAAGAAGTACACCTATAACAATTTATTCAAAAAGAAAATTTTCTTCTAAACCAAAAATACCATGATTTTATTTTTAGTGGAGCATACAATAAAAACATTAAGAATTATTTATTTAAAAAATTCTACATAATTGAAAGTAAATTGTAAGTAAAAATAGGAATATGTAACAGTCTCAAAATAAGCATATCATACATCGATGCCATTTTATGTTTTGTAGAGTTTGGTAATAATACCTAATAATATCAGTTTTGACAATTCTTTTGTACAATGTTTAACTAAAAATGATAAAATCCTGGTTTCTTTGGTTTGGAAGAAAATTAACTTTTTATTAAGATTTATAGGGGTGTCTTTATTCTTTTCCTCCTCTCATTTTTAGCTACTGTTTTCCCTGTTCCTGATTTAAATTTACTATCTTTTTTAACCAATAGAATCTCAAATTGAAAAGATAATTATATTAAAATGTATATATGCAAGCAGATTGGGAAGGTGTGGGACAGGTAATAGGTACTGAATATCTCACTAATTGTTTTTTAAAAATTTTTACATACTCGTTTCCTGTTCCTGCGTCAGACCTGTACCGTTATTTATTACAGGCACTGCTGTTTAAACAGGAATATCAAATACTCTGCAAGGCTGGTAGACCTGCTCATTGGATTTAAGCTTTTGGGTACTACCAAACCTGCTACATTCACTTATGACATAAGTCCTATGTATGATACTAAAGTGCATTCCCCACCCTGTCGGTCGGGGCGTTAGAATGCACTTCTGCAGGGGGGTAAGACTCCCCCAATGGGGCTAACTGTTGGCCATAGGTGGCGACCCATGATGCTTAAGGATAGAGCCCAGGTGGATGAGCAGTTCATGACTTGCAATACTCCACTTTGGCCCTATCTTGGGCTAGACGGGTGGTCGGAGAAGCCCCCTCCGATCAATCGGCTGGTCACGTCAAGCCCTAGCACTTATATGATTTTCCCAACCTTATGGCAAGCCCCAGCCCATTTTTATCATATGAGTGCTAAGAGGCGGTGATTGAGGGTCTACATGTCCTGGGAATTACGTTAAACTCTATCTGATGGTGAGGTTCCAGGTTTGGGGAATGTGGAGCACCCCTTCATCACCATTGCTCCCTGGTTCACCCTGACCTAGAGTGGTAGTACCTGTTAGGGTCTCATCTATGGGTTGAATAGAAAAACGTTGATAAACAAAATTGTAATATGCATTAAGAATGAATTAATTTCACAACTTTGTCGGCATTAAATGACCCACCGAGGTTGATATATGGCGTAAAACAAAAGTGCATTCCGTTTGGGGGAGGGGTGTCACTCCTCATTGCCCTTACTCTTAGATCCACTCTGACCTGGAGTGGTAGTACATGTTAGTTACATCTGTAGATCTCTTTATGTTTTGAACTGCATTAATACCTTAGTTCTTAAAACTTCGATATTGCAACTAAGTGTAAACTGTTAATGTTTGTGAAAATACATTTTTGTACTGTATGTAGTTGGAGACAATTGTTAATCTTTGACATAAAATAATCCAACAAAGTTTAATATGCTGTTAAACAAACTGACAATTCTTTTGTGATTTTATTAGTTTTGTTGTTAAAGACAGTCAAAATTATTTCCTTGGTTAATCTTTTTATGATAAATAATTCAAGTATCACCGTTTTCAAATTCAACCTTTCTGAAGGGTTAAATTTCTGGTAAGCAACAAAATAAATTAAAAATGTGATATTTTGTGTTTATATAGCAAGTAGGTATTAAATATCTCTTTACTCTCCTTTCTGTTTACATAATCTTTCTATTTTACAGGATAACTGGGAAGATGAAGATGAGGAAAAGGAAAAGCCAGTTGATACGAGTGAGTAATTTTTTTTTAGTCTATAACTGAATTTGATGGCAAACGTATTTTGTTCAATGAAATGTTACTTACGTAGCAATTTTATTTTGCCTAAAAGATTAACCTTCCTGTAATGGAGGGATTATTTTAACATTACCAGAATACATATTTTTAAAAGTTCTTTTATTTCTTTCCAAAATTGGTATTGTTTCTTGTAAAAAATGTTCATTTGCCATTTAAATCTTAGTGCAATGGTAATTTTAATTATTAGCTCTTAATTTTTAAAATTCCTGTTCCAGAGGTCGGGAACCTTTTCATATTTAAAGACTACTTTGAATTGTATTGTCTGTTCACACTACACTCAATACATTTTTAGTATGTTTACAATAAAATCTAAAGTTTAAATTTGTAGTTAATAATTTTGTTCAAATTTAATGTATACTGGTTTTAACCAGTATACATTAAATGAGATCTTTTAACTTTTTAAATTAAAAAAAAATTTTTTTCTTAACTTTATTTACTTTTTTATTTTTGAGAAAGCATTGGAATATCTGATTCTAAAATAGAGGTCTGCCTGGTTGGTGGGGCTTACAATAAAGAGGGGTCCTGGGTATGAAACTAAACTCTGAGAGTGAGGCTCCAGTTCTGGACATCTGGGAAGTGTGAAGTACCCCTTCATTGTTATTTTTCCCAGGTCCACTCTGACCTTGAGTGTGTAGTACCTATTAGGGTCGCATCTCTGGGTCAAATGGATTTGCTTCCAAATTATGTATTTGATAGAATCACCCACCCACCCCCCAACAAAAACCTCTACAACTGCACAAAAAATGTTAATATGGACATGATTTGATAACTTGTGATAGGTTGGCATGCTATTAAAATCGATCAATCAATAAAGTTCAGGTGCATGTTTAATTGATCTTTCAACAAGGCTGTGGAAGAAGCTTTACATTTGGCTTTATGGGTACTTGTCTTCCTCTCATGCACACTCCTATCCTGTTCCGTATTTTCAAGCAACTAAAAGATTACTTTTTCAATTACAGATTTGTATTTAATACTTATCAAGTAAATGAAAGTTTTTATATACATCGCATAATATTTATCTTTTCAAATATTGACTGCACTTTGTCCATTGTAAATAGAAACACAATGATAATTGACATTTTTCATTGAATACATGTCAACTGGTTGGAAGTTTAATCTCTAGAGATATAAAGACTATATAATTTCCTGCAGATCATTGTTGCTTGGAAGAAGGGAGTAAGGCTTAGATATTAAGTAATTTCTCTATGACGGGGGTTAAAAATAGAAAAATGGTAATATGTATTCTGACAAAATTGTAAAAATGAGAATTCTAGTATATAATTCCATAGAATATGTATCAAGTAGATAATAGTTTTTATATAATTTTTTTAATTTTTTAAACGTTTTCTTATAAACCAAAGGACCATGATTTTATTTTTAGTGAAACATGGAATCATAACATTAAGCATTATTTATTCAAAAAATTCTACATTGGAAATCTGTAAGTAAAAATTAGAATATGTAGCAGTCACAAAATGATTCACCATATATATATATATATATATATTTAGGCCATTTTATGTTTGAATAGTCTCAATGCTGTAGAGTTTGGTAATAATACCTAATAATATCCATTTTGTATAATGCTTAACTAGAAATCTTTTGGTTTAGAAGAAAATTATTTTTTTCATTTTAAAAGGTGGGCGGTATATTTATTTATGGGAAATTCTGTGTTCACAATTCTTTTGAATAAACAATATTTTAGCAGTTTTCCATGGACAAGTTTTTAGAGCTCTGACTCATCTTGCAATTGCAGTTTTGACCCTAAAACAACCTATGGTAACTTCTAGTGACTTCAAAGCCCTCTATTCTATGTTAATTCTCAAATTACTTGTATAGATTATTTTTTTGCCATTGGGCCATCCATATTTATGCCATTTATAGAGTGAGAGATTGTCAAAATTTTTGTGACGTTACCTTGTGTATTTCCTTTTCTAATTTACAGTTTCAAGTGGCGAGATTACAAACTCTGAGGGTATTTAAAAAAAAAAAATGTTTTCTACTTTATCCTTTTATTTTTATTCATATATATGTATATATAGTGGTACCTTGACTTTAGAGTTTAATGTTTTGCTCATAACTCAATTTCTGTGTATATGAAATCAATTTTCCCAATTGAAATAAACTGAAATGACACTAATCCATTCCAGCACCCCCCCCCCCACACACACACATATACACACTTTTTTTCCTTTCATATATATATATATATATAAACTGTATTGTATAAAACAAGAAAATAGAATGTAATGAATTATGTGCTGTAATTTTTTAATGTTTATTTCTTTTATAAATATTTTTCTTTACTGTAATAAATTTGGAAACTTAAATGTGTTTAGGGAACTTATTAACATAAGTGTATCTAAAGCTTGCTCATATCTCAAATTTTAGCTCACAACCCAAAGAAAAAAATTGACTGGGTGACAGCTTGTAACTCTGAAAACTTGTAAATTAGGGCACCCATAAGTCAAACTACCACTATCTAATATATATATATATAGGATTGTTTTCTATGTAGCACCTAACTTGTATGTATGGCTTGGTTTGGTTTTCAGTTAGAATTGTCTTTAATTTTTCAGTCTTTTGTTGAGTGTTAGAAATTTGTTCAAAGGTGATGAGATGGTAATCATTCTCTTAGAACTTGGCTGTTTAATTAAAAAAATATTTATTTTTATTTAATCAGACTTTAACTTTCATCATTGTTTATTTTATCCCTTATTAATTAATTGGATTTTCTTCAAACATATAAAAATAGATTCTATCAATATTTTCCTTATTTCTGTATCGGACTTGTAAACCGTTTATTATTGCTATTTAAGCAGTAATAAATAATCAGCAACGTTTTTGCACATGTAAAACAAAACTCGAGTAAAAGTACTAAGCTTTATTTACTTAAACGAACCTCAGTTACAAAATGTGTGGTGGACAAGTTACAGTTTATATAGTCTGTGTGGGCTAGTGTAGGATACCACATTCTTCTCTCCTTGAAAAATTCTGGATGGCAGTGAATAAGCTATTTGTAGGTCCAAAGTCTTTTCTAGAAGACCTTGCCATATGAGATGCGAACCTGCATCTGTAATGAAGGTGCCTTACATAGCTTCGTTACCACATTCTTCAGCAGTATGGTCTCTGAAATTACAGTTCTTCCTCAGATTTTCTAACTTCCTGAAAAATTGTCAATTGACTCTTCTGATTTCTGTTGTCTCATAGCCAGCTGGTGTCTTGCAAAAACCTCATGAGGTGTTTTGATGAATAAGTTGTTCAATTTTCGTATAGCCATGTCAAAATCTGTACATTCTTCAATATATTTGAACACACTGGAACTCGTACAGGTCAAGAGGGTCCGGTATTTTTTAGGAATTCTATCCTGGCAATCTATGAACAGGATGGTTTGTCAAAGGCAATAGTCTCTGGCAGTTGTTGGTAAGGGAGGGGGTTATGTAAGCACTTTGGTTTTTAGTTTTCCATGCTTGTTTTTGTATGCATTTAGCTAAATGAATTATAAGTAAAACAAAACTTAGAATAGAAGTAAAAGTACTAAACTTTATTTAGCAAAAAGAAACTTGGCTACAAAATATGGGTGAGGGCAAATCACAGTTTATATATCCTATGTGGGCAAGTCTATTGCTTGTACAACATGATCTTATACACCTTAATGTTATGGAACAGACAACTTTCAGCCAGTCTTTCTTATTGCACTTTCCCATTTCCTCAATTAGACCGCATTGTATATTTTTATAAAAACTATACAAGTTTTAAAATTTAGTAATTGATGGTCCATTGGATTCCCATTGCAATAACAATTCATGGTGAATTGAAAGGACGATTAAAGGATTCTAATTAGCATTTTATGGTTATTTTAATTATATTGAGAATTTGGATTATTAAAACTTTCAACAAAAATTGGTCTCTCCCCCTCTTCAGTTTCTAATTCTAGTAATGACTTTATCCTCTAAGACAATTTTAAGTGTATTGCTCTAAAAAAAAAAAAATCTTGCTACCATTTTTGCTAGGTTATATCTATCTTTCTCACATTTCATTGATTAAAAAAAAAAGCCTTACATAAGTTACAATTTGCTATCAATATGAATAATTCTATTGTAGAAATAAGATAATATGCCTAGATTTTGTGTATAATCTTGTATCTGCATCTAGTATAACTTTAAAAAAATTATATCCTTATTTTGTACTTTAAAATGCTTGTTTTTGAATATGGGTGTTTCTGGCTGTTGACTTGAAAAAATTTTTGTTTGCATCCTCATTTCCTGTTCCTGCGTCAGACCTGTACCGTTATTTATTACAGACACTGCTGTTTAAACAGGAATATCAAATACTCTGCAAGGCTGGTAGACCTGCTCATTGGATTTAAGCTTTTGGGTACTACCAAACCTGCTACACTCAATTCCTTACTTAAATAATCAAGTTTAAATTGTATAATGTATTTTTATTTTATTTTATTATATAAACTAGAAGCATTGTGCTTGTCTGATATACTCTATTAACTATTGTTATTTGTACATGTAGATGCACTAAGTATCAGATAAACATGTATTTGCTTGTTATCTAGAAATTATAAGTCTTATTTTAAAGTCTATTTGATCATTTCTTGAGGGTCATAAATTGTATAATGCAAAGTATAAAAAATGCACATCTTGCGATCATGTTATCTTAAAGTTTCATTGTTGTAGTACTGTTTGTACATACACTTTCACTCCCCATCTGATATAAAAGTATGATTTTATATGAAGGTAAACTTCATATTTTTAAGTTGTTACTTGTGTTTTAAGAAAGTTTTATAAGAGAAAATGTTAAGTATTGTATTTTATATAAAAGAAGGAAATGAATTGTTTAAATATTTACTTTCACATTGAAGCAAATATTTTTATAAAAAGGTCTATTTGAATGACAGGCAAACATGTTTATGCCTGATATTTAGGGGGGGGGTGATTTTGTCCTTTTAAACATGTTTATTTGATTGTTGAATGTTATCTTTTCAAATTAATTTCTCTGGTATGATACTAAATATTGGTGACAGTTTCTGAAATTGTATATTTTATTATTCCAACATAATTATTAGTAATATTTTAAATAGTTATTGTTCTATTTATAATGATTATCAAATTGCTGAGATATGTTGACATGGTTTTTTATGCTAATTAATCTCGACCCCCTGTCTTTGACAGCAGTCTTGTATTTAATTGACATACCTGCCGTATAGAACAGGGACATTAACTCTGCATGATTTTGTAGTCTTTTCTGTTGCTTGTACCAAACAAGTAATAGGTTTCTACTAAACATACACTTCATTTCTATCTATCAATTGTGGAACATAAATACATATTTATTTTCCATACATGTGGATTTGATTTTTCTAAACTTAATGGAACTTCTACATAATGAATAATATAAACATATTTTAGATATATATATATGAGAGAGACTGATTTCAGATAATAAAGGAAATTTAATTTTGAAAGCCAAGAGTTACAAGCCTTCTTTAACCGTACATAATTATGACTCCGGTTGAGATCAATTCCATTAGGCATCACAGGAGAGCTGTGATTATATAGATGCTCAATCCATATATGGAAGATCAAAAATAGAATAGTTCTTTTGACTGACTTGGCAATTTCTTGGCTTGATTATAAAAACCGTGTGATAGGTGGACATTTTTTATTTTATTTTAATTAATCTCGACCCCCTGTCTTTGACAGCAGTCTTGTATTTAATTGACATACCTGCCGTATAGAACAGGGACATTAACTCTGCATGATTTTGTAGGCTTTTCTGTTGCTTTTACCAAACAAGTAATGGGTTTCTACTAAACATACATTTCATTTCTATCAATTATAAATTTTAACAATGTCACGCCAAAGAAAATGTATTTTATGTGTGCATGATTCATAGAGATTTGTATTTTAATTGAGCACGAAATTCTTGTATTGGTATCTTTTTGATTATCAATAAGTCAGCACTTATTTTTTAAAAAGTAAGAAAAAATGACACCCATTGACAAAAACAAATTTATTCACAAAGAGTGGTTCAATCAATTTTTATAAAATTCATATTTAAAAAATACTTTGAGAAAAATCTCTAATCTTTCATTATTTATACTATAATAAGCAAGACATCTATCCAACAGTCACATGAACAAGAAATGTATTGTTCTGCTTGAAACACATAAATATGTTCAATGGCTTTAAAAAAATGTGCATCATTTAAAACTGAAAATAGTTTGAATATCTTAAATTTTGATATTGTTTTAAAATGAAAGTTATGTAACCATAAAAGTATTAACCTTCTACTGAGATTGGTTGACATCTTTTTATGCCAATTGATCTCTAAGCCCTGTCTTTGATAGCAGTCTTGTATTTAATTGACATACCTGATGTATAGAACAGGGACATTAACTCTGCATGATTTTGTAGTCTTTTCTGTTGCTTGTACCAAACAAGTAATGGGTTTCTACTAAACATACACTTCATTTCTATCTATTAATTGTGGAACATAAATACATATTTATTTTCCATACATGTGGATTTGATTTTTCTAAACTTAATGGTACTTCTACATAATGAATAATATAAACATATTTTAAAACATAAACAATTATGTCTGTGTGTGTGTGTAATATATATATATATATATATATATATATATATATATATATATATATATAATACACACACACACACACACACACACACTGATTTCAGATGATGAAAAACATTTGATTTTGAAAGCCAAGAGTTACAAGCCTTCTTTAACCATACATAATTATTACTCCGGTTGATATCAATTCCATTAGGCATCACAGGGGAGCTGTGATTACATATTTGGTCAATGGAAGATCAAAAATAAAAGTTTTTTTGACTTGGTAATTTCTTGACCTGATTATTAAAACTGTGTGATAGGTTGACATTTATTTATGCTAATTAATCTCTACCCCCTGTCTTTGACAGCAGTCTTGTATTTAATTGACATACCTGCCGTATAGAACAGGGACATTAACTCTGCATGATTTTGTAGGCTTTTCTGTTGCTTGTACCAAACAAGTAATAGGTTTCTACTAAACATACTACATTTTATTTCTATCTATTAATTCTGGAACATGAATACATATTTATTTTACATACAACCTGTGTATTTGATTTTTTAAAAACTTAATGGTAGTTCTATGGAATAAATAATAAACATGTTTTAAAGCTTTAAACAATTATATAGTTGTATATATAGATAGATAGATAGATTTCAGATCATGAAAATGTTTAATTAAGAGTTACCACAAGTCTTCTTCAAACTTACATAATTATTATTACTCATTATTATTGACATCGATTTTTTTTTCTTAAAATTAAATTTTCGAAATTCAGTCTATGCATAGGTTCATATGTTAACTTGAAAGTTATTTTCATAGATTAATGATTTTGTGATCATTAGAGATGGGTGATTTAACGGGGGTGGGTGGGTCGATTTCATCTGCACACTGGAAAACAGCACAGATTTTTACAAAACTGTTCGGTGTAGTGCTACTACTATTGATTGATCATATCCAAGGAAACACTGTTGAAAAAGACCTTCAAATTTTAATAGAATCAAATTTTCTCAACATTTATACTATTGTAAGAGGAAACGATTGAACAAAATAACTAAAAATATTTAATTGACTTTTTTTTAATTTAAAAAAAATTTTTTTTTTAAGTTAATAAATATGGAATCCATTTGTTTAAATGGGGTGGAGGGAATGACAGTTGACATTTTGGAAATATCTTATATTTTAGCATAGAATGTTTTCAAATATTAAAAATAAAAAACATATTCAAAATCTATTTGTTTCAGTTATGAAAATTAAATGATTGGGTCACAAAGTTGACCTGTCATGAAAATAATGGCATAATTCAACTAAACTTAGAATAACCACAATTTTCTTAATTTTTGAAAGAATTTAAATAAATTTAAAAAAGACTCCCAAAAACTAATTTCATTTATTATTGAAAATTCCACTAAAAACCCAGATTCAATTTAAGATTAATGATTCTGTGATTCTAGAAAGTTGGTCCTCCTAAATATCTAATCATTGAAAGGAGTAGGTAATGTTTCACTCTTCAACTTTGTCAATGAAAAATGGAAAGATTTATGGGAGCCTCTAGATATCAATTTCATACAGAAATGTTTCACTGCATAGCCAAAAAGAAGAAAAATGAACATACCAAGAACCCATACTGAAAACGTTGACCCCAGAGTGAATATCTGGGTATTTTGAAGTAAAAAGAGAAGTTTTCTTTGATCATTTTGGTTTTCTGTAAATGAAGAACAATTGTTAGTAATAGTTTTTAAATATATAAAAATCTCGGAAAATATGTTGTACAAATTGCACATTTTTAATCATACATTTTTAGATGGATCAAATAATTCTTTATTCATGATAAAAATATTTTTTACAATATATCTTCCTGATGTTCGAAATTCACTATTAGATTTTTAAGTGAATAAAAATCAATTGAATCCGAAAAATATTTTTAAAACTATGAGAAGAGAAAACGTACTACAAAAATTATTTTTCGAGTTTTAAGAAAATAACTTTTTGGGGGTTTTGAAATATAAAAAAAAAAATGGAATCTTTCTAAATATGTAAAAAAAAAAAATTAGGGGCTGGATTTTTTTTATTTTTTATTTTTTTCCCCTCTCCCCATTTTTATTGAAATTAGTTATTCATTATAAGATCAGTTCATTAATGAATAAAGTGCAGAACATTTCTTTAAAATTCCAAAATTCCCTAAATTTTGATAATTCTTTTAAAATTAGGAATTTTTAAAAAGTTTTAGTACCCCCCTTGAATAAAATTGCACATACTTTAGTAAGTATGTGCAATTTTATTACATAAAAATGTGCAATTTTATTACATAAAAATGAATGGCTTTCTTAGAAAGAAAAACAAATAGTAAATTAGAAACCCAAGTGGTGGTGGTGGTGGTGGTGATGGCAATTGATATTGAATCCATATTTGCCAAACTGCCCAACTTTAGTGATCATGAATCAGAGGTTGACTTGTACACGGATATTTGAAGCCAATCACTTCAGTGTCATGCCTCAATGACAAATTTCATTCAAGGTAAAATGATTAATTTCATGATTGCATCATTGGGTTTTGGAAGAAAAAAAATTAGTTTTTACTTAAAATATATTTGAAAATCTAATTATTTACAAAGGTGTTTATAAGTTTTTATACATAAACAATTCCATTAGGCATCAAAGATGAGCTGTGATTATATAGATGCTCAATCCATATATGGAAGATCAAAAATAGAATAGTTCTTTTGACTGACTTGGCAATTTCTTGGCTTGATTATCAAAACAGTGTGATAGGTTGACACTTTTTTTTATTTTAATTAATCTCTAACCCCTGTCTTTGACAGCAGTCTTGTATTTAATTGACATACCTGCCGTATAGAACAGGGACATTAACTCTGCATGATTTTGTAGGCTTTTCTGTTGCTTGTACCAAACAAGTAATGGGTTTCTACTAAACATACATTTCATTTCTATCTATCAATTGTGGAACATAAATACATATTTTTTACATACAACAGGTGGATTTAATTTTGTGAGATTAATGGTATTTCTGCAGAATAAATAATATAAACATATATTTTAAAATTTTTCAACAATGATATACTTGTGTGTATGTGTGTGTGTGTATATATATATATATATATATATATATATATATTACTGATTTCAAATCATGAAATCTTTATTTCTAAAAGCCAAGCCAAGAATTACAAGTCTTCTTACTCCCGTTGTTATAATTCAATCTTACATATTTATTATTAATTATGTATATATTGGTATCTATTTATCTAAAAGTTACCTTTTTGCAATTCGGCCTGTACACGGGTATATATGTAAATTTTGAATTATTTTTATAGGGTTATGATTTTTGTGACACCATTTATTTATTTATGTATCTCCCTTTTTTCTATTTTCTCACATCACTCTTAAAGGAAAAGAAAAACTTATTCACTACTTATACATTATATACAGGTCATATTCTGTTGAGTAATTCATTCAATAGTTTCAAAAAATGCTCTCTTAAATTCTTTTACTTACCATTATGTCTAAAATCATCCAAATTAATCTTTAAATTATTTGCTGTTTTTTTTTTTTTTATCTGATTTGACAAATTATTCCTAAAATATATTACTTGATTAGGAAAAATATCCAATTGATTAATTGACTTAGTTTTTGAAATCTGCCTTGACAATGAATTTCCACTTCAAGGAGAAATATTTAAAAAATGTCTACCATAATTAGTAATTCCATTTATTATTTGAAGTTTGAATTAAATCACCTCTCTTATTTCTAGTAAAGTTAATCCTAATTTTTTTTTCCAATCTCTTCATATAAGTGTAATCTTTTACTCTTTTGTCATTTTTTTTTTATGTCTTCCAATCTCAGTATTCCACTCTAATTTCTATGTCTACTCACTGGAGTACAATAATCTATACCTGGCCTTTTATAGGGGTTTATAAACAGGGTGCAATGGGTAAATTGTTGCCTAAATTATGCAAAAGTGACACAAACATCTCACTTTGTGACATATTTACCAAAATTACATTGAAATATGATAGATTAAATTTATTCAAACAAATCGCCATCAACTTCAACTATGGCCTCCAGATAACTTCAGAATCTCCTGCAAGATTTTTTGATAATCTTGTTTAAATTGGTAAATGTTGCTGGTATCCTTGTTTTCAGTTCATCTTTAGTGTTGCATGGAATTTTGATGCTCTCTTGCTCAACCACACCTTACACATAATAATCAAGAGGGTTGCAATCTGAGGAGTTAGGTGGCTAGATGTTAGTGGTGATGTGGTTGCAGAAATTTTCTCATAGCCAATACTGGTTTCTCCAGCTTGTATGACATGGCGTAGACTCCTGTTGCCAGGCATAAGATTTTATAGTCACCACCATCTTGATCCAGGGTAGTACTACCTTCTCCAGACACTTAAGTCAATGTGTTGAGTAAGGCCATGTAGTAATATGAATAGACATAGCCTCACCACCCCAAAAAAAATAAGATGTGGGTTTGAAAAATATTTTTACTTGAAATATATTTTAAAAATCTGATTATTTGCAAAGGTGTTTTAAGTTTTTATACAAAAAAAATTCCATTAGGCATCAAAAATTTAATTTTGAAAGCCAAGAGTTACAAGCCTTCTTTAACCGTACATAATTATGACTCATGTTGAGATCAATTCCATTAGGCATCACAGGAGAGCTGTGATTATATAGTTGCTCAATCCATATATGGAAGATCAAAAATAGAATAGTTCTTTTGACTGACTTGGCAATTTCTTGGCTTGATTATCAAAACAGTGTGATAGGTGGACATTTTTTATTTTATTTTAATTAATCTCTACCCCCTGTCTTTGACAGCAGTCTTATATTTAATTGACATACCTGCCGTATAGAACAGGGACATTAACTCTGCATGATTTTGTAGTCTTTTCTGTTACTTGTACCAAATAAGTAATAGGTTTCTACTAAACATACACTTCATTTCTATCTATCAATTGTGGAACATAAATACATATTTATTTTCCATACATGTGGATTTGATTTTTCTAAACTTAATGGAACTTCTACATAATGAATAATATAAACATATTTTAGATATATATATGAGAGAGACTGATTTCAGATAATAAAGGAAATTTAATTTTGAAAGCCAAGAGTTACAAGCCTTCTTTAACCATACATAATTATGACTCCGGTTGAGATCAATTCCATTAGGCATCACAGGAGAGCTGTGATTATATAGATGCTCAATCCATATATGGAAGATCAAAAATAGAATAGTTCTTTTGACTGACTTGGCAATTTCTTGGCTTGATTATCAAAACAGTGTGATAGGTGGACATTTTTTATTTTATTTTAATTAATCTCGACCCCCTGTCTTTGACAGCAGTCTTGTATTTAATTGACATACCTGCCGTATAGAACAGGAACATTAACTCTGCATGATTTTGTAGGCTTTTCTGTTGCTTGTACCAAACAAGTAATGGGTTTCTACTGAACATACTACATTTCATTTCTATCAATTGTAAATTTTAACAATGTCACGCCAAAGAAAATGTATTTTATGTGTGCATGATTCATAGAAATTTGTATTTTAATTGAGCATGAAATTCTTCCATTGGTATCTTTTTGATTATCACTAAGTCAGTATAAACATGGACTTATTAAAAAAAAAAGTAAGAAAAAATGACACCCATTGACAAAAACAAATTTATTCACAAAGAGTGGTTCAATCAATTTTTATAAAATTCATATTTAAAAAATAGAGAAAATCTAAACCCCCCCCCCCACTGCCCTATTGTTTATATGGAAGACATTTGTCACAGTGAGCTGAGACAAAAGGTCAAGCAGATCTCCACTAAAATAATTCTGTCATTATCGTTATAATCTTGTTGGAAGCATATTGTTAAGGGGAATTTGATAAAGTAGACATTTTGCAAATTTCCAATAATTAATGGTCTAGGACCCAAAACCTGCATTCACCCATTTCCTTCTTTTAGCTGAAGAGTACTAATTTAGACATAATTTCTTTTAAAATGATGCTTTACTTGTGGTTAATCTGTTTGTCCACTTATTTTAGTTGGGGAATGCTGGTTTTGAATTAACTTTCTTAAAAATGATCCTCTAATAAAGGCTGAAAGTTTGTTGGTAGTGTATTGATGAGATCCTTTGTTGGAGATGAAAAATATCTAAATTTAGGGAGTAAAACATTTCGTAAAAGGGAGTAAATAGGCAAACAAGATAGAGAACACAGAATGGGAGGAAGTGTATTCAACTACAAAAAATATTCTATATTTAAACGAACCTGAAACTGACAGAAATTTGAATTTATACTTTTATATGTACTTGCTTCTTTTTTTTATAGAAAATGTTAAGTATTGTATTTTATCTAAAAGAAGGGAATGAATTGTTTAAATATTTACTTTCACATTGAAGCAAATATTTTTATAAAAAGGTCTATTTGAATGACAGGCAAACATGTTTATGCCTGATATTATGGGGAGGGAGGTGATTTTGTCCTTTTAACCATGTTTATTTGATTGTTGAATGTTATCTTTTCAAATTAATTTCTCTGGTATGATACTAAATATTGGTGACAGTTTCTGAAATTGTATATTTTATTATTCCAACATAATTATTAGTAATATTTTAAATAGTTATTGTTCTATTTATAATGATTATCAAATTGCTGAGATATGTTGACATGGTTTTTTATGCTAATTAATCTCTAACCCCTGTCTTTGACAGCAGTCTTGTATTTAATTGACATACCTGCCGTATAGAACAGGGATATTAACTCTGCATGATTTTGTAGTCTTTTCTGTTGCTTGTACCAAATAAGTAATAGGTTTCTACTAAACATACACTTCATTTCTATCTATCAATTGTGGAACATAAATACATATTTATTTTCCATACATGTGGATTTGATTTTTCTAAACTTAATGGTACTTCTACATAATGAATAATATAAACATATTTTTATATTATATATATATATATATATATATATATATATATATGAGAGACTGATTTCAGATAATAAAGGAAATTTAATTTTGAAAGCCAATAGTTACAAACCTTCTTAAACCGTACATAATTATGACTCATGTTGAGATCAATTCCATTAGGCATCACAGGAGAGCTGTGATTATATAGTTGCTCAATCCATATATGGAAGATCAAAAATAGAATAGTTCTTTTGACTGACTTGGCAATTTCTTGGCTTGATTATCAAAACAGTGTGATAGGTGGACATTTTTTATTTTATTTTAATTAATCTCTACCCCCTGTCTTTGACAGCAGTCTTGTATTTAATTGACATACCTGCCGTATAGAACAGGGACATTAACTCTGCATGATTTTGTAGTCTTTTCTGTTGCTTTTACCAAACAAGTAATGGGTTTCTACTAAACATACATTTCATTTCTTTGTAATTATGAAACTAATATGTATTTATTTTACATATATGTGGATTTGATTTTTAAAAAAACCCACAAACTTTTACATTTTTAAAACTATAAATCTCAGGATTTTAATCGCTCATTTAAGCAACACTTTTATGCTCACGTTTTTGTTTTATTTATGTATGTAGTAATATTTTCTTTGTGTACTTCATTCGATTGAAGTAAATTCTGGTGGGATGCACTACATAACTGCAGGAATAACTTTGTACGATTAATTGAAATAGATTACGAATAAAATTTATTTCGATTCTTTTTCGATTAGTTTGATTTTTTGTTGAAAAACGTTTTTAAAAATACATTTAGTACATATAGTTTTTAGGGATGGAAATACATTTTAGTAGTAACATATAATCTTGCCGTCCAAACCATTGATTTTTCGTAGAAAAACATTATGGATAGATTTAGTAACATATAGTTTGCAGGGGGGGGGGATACATTTAAAAATAGAATGCATAAAATCAATTAAATTCATAGAAAGAGTAGAACTTACCGCAAGTGTAATTGGTGAAGAGTAAATTAGACTGAAACCGGGATGAACAGATGATACCATTATATATTTATGGTAGGGGGTGGTGGATTTTTTCATTGGCTCACACTGACTGTAGTTTCCCTATTTAAGAGTTTGAATTCTTGTGTAGTTTAATCGAAGCAAAATGTAAATGCTAGCAGTACGTAGCTTACAGGGTGGCAGATTGAAGATGCCAGATTCAAGTTGAGGTTGCTAGCGGAGCCGAAATGATGCACAAGAACATGTAATTGATGATGAAGATAGTGCATCACTGACATCCACCCTGTATGCATCGACAAGATGTATTGTACGACTAGGAGATTCCACAAAAATTTTTAAATTATTAAATCATGAATGGAAATTTTTTTTTTTTTTTTTGTATATTTAATACAATAGGAAGTTTGTTTTTGAGTTATTCTACTTGTTCATAAACTGTTTGTATTTTAAATGGTGAAAAGATTTTAATAGAAAAATTAATTTTTGATTTGTTTCTCAAGATTTTTAGAGATTTTCCTGCCTTTGACAGCAGTTTTGTATTTGATTGACAAATCTGCCGTATAGAGCAGGGACATTAACTTTGTATGATTTGTAGACCAGCCTATTACATAACATCTGTAATAGGTTTTCTACTTGATATTCTACAGTTATATATTAATATTGAAGAAAAAAATTAATGTAAATTGACGTTAAGCATCTTTAATTTGAAATTTTAGATATAGCTTTTTTTAAAAAAATTTTTTACACTATCTTAAAAGTGGCTTCTCCCTCTATTTTTACACTTAAATTTTCATATTAGTTAAAAGCACCCTTGAAAGCTTTAGTTAATATCTTCTATTTTTAACCCAAGAAATTGTATGTAGGATTTACTGTTATAAATTCTAGGTGGTATTTGTTGGCTTAGGTTTACTGAGTACCTTAAAACCTTTCTTCTTGGATATCATTCTTCTAACATTTTTTTTGAAAGTCAAGACACATTCATTGTGGTATTAATTATTTTTGGTTTTAATTATCTAAACTATTGCATTTTCCACACAATTGTCATTTGTAGTGAAAATCTGGATACTGGTAAAATAGGAATTTTTATAAAACTTTTTAAACCAGTTATCAGTATTATTTGTAATTAGGAATTGTATTTTCATAGTTTTCTGAAACAATAAAATTCTTGTCTTTGTCAACAGTTTTGTCTCCTCATTACAGACATAAGTTGCAGTTGACTAGCTTTCTTAATGTTTGTCACCTCATGACTAAATTGTCACCTTTTGATTATACAAATATTTTAGGCAAGATATCAATCTCTAGTAGTCATTCATAATATTCTTAATCCAAAAAGTCTAATTGTCCCATTTATAAGACGTTTACAAAAATTGCAATTCTAAATGTATATGATCCCACAAATGTCAACTCTATCAGATTTGTTTTTAAGATCATCATTGATGATCTAATATTACCACTTGAATAATTTTGCCAGGATATTGGATTAAATGAAATTTTATTAAGTTGACTTTTCTTTTTCTTTTTTGTACACTATATTAGTATGCTTTTGCCATTATTTTAATTAGCTTAGTCTAGAAAATTCACATTTGATTAGAAAAGATTAAATATTAATGATATGAATACTTTATTTCTGATGATAAAATAGATTAAACAAATGAAAGTACTAAAAATAATATAACTTCATTTATAAATAAATTTGGACTTTTTATTTTTTCAAAACTAAGGGAAAAGTCCAAACATTTTTTTGTGGTGGGCGTAAAGTCTACAGAGTGAGGTTAAAAGGTTAACATGTTGGGGTTTTTGTTTTTTGTTTCATGGATATATAGTATTGTACATAAATATACCCTGAAAAATGTTTTTTAATGAAAAATTTCCTTCTTAACCAAATATACCATTATTTTATTATTTCTAATCAAAACAGATATTAGGTATTATTTATTACCAAATACTACAACACTGAATAGTCTAATCAAAATTATATATATATATATATATATATATATATATATATATATATATATATATATCTTATTATAATGGAGATTGTGGGTTTTTATGTCTGTAACCGAAACTACATTACTATTCAAGTCACAATTTCCTAAGTTATTTACATCACATTCTCCATGATTTTATTTTTATTTAAACTTCAATTATTAACAAAATTCTTTGACATCATTAAGACTGTTGACCATATCTACATACTAATAACATGCAATTGCATTTATATATACAACAAAATAGCGGTTTACAGTGTGAATGGGAAGGCTAATTTGCATATTGATCTTTAAAAATTTGATTTTAATAAATATATGCTTAGTATTATTGATTTCTAATTGTTTGGTTTTATATCAATGAATATGAGCAAAAATCTCGGGGATAAATCTTAAAAGAAATTCATTAAAAAGAAGAAATAACTGTAATTTCATTCTTTACTTCTTATTTTAACTAAATAGTTAATTTAGGAAAATTTACCAATGAAAGACGGGAGTAAGGGAAAATAATGGAAGAGTTAGTTTCAAAGTTGTTCTATTTTTAAATCATACTCCCTCTGTTAAAATATTTTTATCTGAATTCTTATTCAGTTTCTTTAGCTTTTCTAATTTAACATGATATTTTATTATATTAAAACTTAAATACTTGCACCCGGAGGGTGCATATATTTGCTAGTATATATATATATATATATATATATATATATATATATATATTAGTCCTGTAATAATTATTATAATAATTTATGATATATAATAAGTATACCTCATCTATCTATACAATTTTACTTTTGCTTATGGTTTCAATACTGTTGAGTTTGGTGATAAATTATGCCTAATAATATCCGTTTTTATATAGTGTTCTGAGGGAGTACTTATTTATTGATAGTGTACAAATATTAGTAAGTACCAAGTGTATTAATATAGATTTTGAAAAATTATTTCATACAAATTCTGATAACTGTTTTTCCTTCATATCTCTCTAATTTAAAGTGAGTGTTTATTTTACAAATTGTCTTTTGTCAAATTTTGAATTTGAACAAAAAAACATCTTTTGATTTCCTTTAACCTTAAAATTGAATAAAAAGTTTTTCTTTGAGTGTTCATTTATGCATGAACTATCAAATTCAAGAAAACTACTAAAAATTGCCCTTTGTATATCTTAGATTATTTGGTAACTCTAACAAAGATATTCAATATGCCAGAGTTATAAATGCATGAAATTAATTTATCAATTATCCAGTATTACCAAACACTGTTTAGTAATGCTGAATATTATTTCATCTTTAATATTCCCAAATTTAAGACTGCGTCTTTTACTCTGAAATGTGTAAATATTGCAATACATAATTCTCAAGTCAGTTTCTACTGTAATGCATGAAAGTTCTTAATTTAAATTTAAAAATGTGTGTGATTCTTTGCTCCCCCCACTATTTTCTTTTGTTTTTTTTTTAATGTGTTTATTGATATGAGGGCATTTCAAAATGTGTATATGATTTTATCTCCCACCACAGTATTTTATTTTAATTTTATTCCGTTTATATAGATGTAAGGGCATTTCAAAAAAAGAAAAAACGACCCATTGCAGAAATAATTGCTGAGAAAGAAGCCCAGAAAGAGAAAGAATTGACAGAAGACAAAGACAAAGAAGTAAGTTTTTTTTTTACTCTGTATTTTCAAAGCCAGTCTCAACTTTTTATTTTTTAAATAAACATTTGTTACATAGGATTACCTTGAATAATTGTCACCCCAAAGTTTGAAAGGATGACAATTATTCAGGTAATCATAGTTTATTAAGCTTCATTATAATTGTCTTTTGATTATAATCAGATTTTTGAAAGTTTTTATGTTAATCTTCCCAATTAATTTAAAATTAATTTTAGGAAAGCCATGATTTGAAATCTATTTCAAACTGTCATCTTGTCTTTTTTGTGATTTTTCTAAAGTTATTCAATAAAATAAATTGTGTAACATTGAGCAAAATATTCCAGATTGAAGAATGGATTTAAATGGAAATATTAAACAAGATTGTATGGAAAATATAAAATTAAGAAATAAAGGGAAGATCAATTGTGGTCTTGGATTAAAAGCATGCATTTAGTTATGTATTTTACCCTGCACGTTGGGCGAGGGAGGTGTGAAAATTTGTAAAGAAAATCTAACAATCAAGCGTGCAGAAATTCCTAATAAAAAAGATGGTTATAGAACACTGAATACTAAATAAACTAGCCTCTACTTTATGAATTTATGCTTTTCATACATTGATAATTATTTTTCTCTAAATCAGTGATCATTAATTTCTAGTGATCTAAGATTATCCATTATTTACATTATTAAAAGAACCCAACTATTTTTAGGTAAAAATATAATCTTGGCTTAATTATAAATAAAGATACTATTTGTCTAAAATTTTGAGATGAGGCTTGATAATTTGGATTTGGATTTTTCGGACTGAAGAAGACTGGAGGGTACATCGGCCAAAGCATGTACATAAAAAAAAAATGAGGACAAGTCTAAAAATCCAAATAATACAAATTATTAAGCTTCATCTTAAAAAAAAAAAAAAAAAAAAAAAATGAGACAAATAGAATGTTCAAAGTTCCATGAAGGCTCCCAAGAAACATGAAGAGGGCACATCGGTCAAAACATTGTATATTTAACAATAAAGATAAGTCTGAAAAAATCCAAATAATATAAAGACTTGAACTTTCCACATAGATTTATGCCTTTCCCCCAAGGGTATTAGCATGAAATAAGCTGATAACCATTATGTCATCTGCTTCCAAGCAATATAAGAATGGGGATTCCCTGGTTGGAATTCACTGCCTAGATGGGGTCGGTTTAGCTGAATTGGTAGAGCATCCGCCTCTTAACCACAAGGTTTCTGTTCAATACCGGTTCCCCATCAGCTCAGCGCATGACTAGCTCAGTTTGGATCTGTGCAATAAAGTGGGGAGCTGATGGTAGGTGTGGCAAGCACTACAGAAAAGAAGGGAGACTCCCTCGCTGTCTGACTGAAACTGACAATAGGCCATTTTGCCTCCTTTACTTTTACTTATATAGCAACAGCATAAATACTGGTTGCTCTTCTCATAAGGTCCATATTAATCCTTTTCTGGGTTTAGTGATTGTTTTGACCAGCTACACTATTCTAATTTTATGTATTTTAACTTGTATAATAAATTAAGTATATTCTTTTTGTAGTAATCATTGACACTCAAGCATTATTTTTCTACTTTGACACACAGTTTGCTACTCTTAATTTCATTGTATTTTCACAAATGTCTATTGACTGCTGCCAATTTATTTTTCTCTATGATATACAGATTTTTGAAAGTTAATTTTTTCCATTGTTTCATGTTTTGACAGGAAGAACTTAAGCGAGTCAAATCCCCCAATGAACAGGCTGCCGAAAAACTCCGTCAGAAAAAGCTCCAAGAGGAGTCTGATTTGAAATTAGCCCAAGAAGCGTTTGGTAAGCCTTTTTTAAATTTTTTTAAGTAATATATATATATAAATTGTGTATGAATGATGGCTACTGCTTGATAAGCCAGGTGACCTGGACGAACACCACTGAGGAATCCATGAAGATTCTCTTACCCACTTTTCTACAAAATCTAGTCTTTTCCTGACTGATTGTTTTCCTCTACCATCCACCACTTTTCTTTCTTTTTTTTTTCTTTTTTTCCCCCCTCCCTCCAAAATATTTGTGTGTGGTGGTAAAGGTCATGGTAAACAGGAAGAGAGTTGGATGTATTTACTGGAAGCCACACTTTTTCCATCTGGCTCATTCTCTGCAGGATCTCTATATTTTAAATTTTTTTTGGTGAGCCCTTCACTGTCACAGAGCTCTTTAATGTCTTGCTGCTGTGTTTATGTCTCTCTTAATTTATTCAGGTATTGATGGTGGTTTTTCCTCACCCCCACCTAAAATGTTTGAGGAGAATGAGGTGCAACACTACTACACGTCATCAGGTTGGATATTTCTGTGTTTACATATTCCATTCCCCACTTGTCCATTCTGACTGCTTTCTTTTTTGCTTTTAAGAAGGAAAATTTAAGTGAATTTTTGTTTACAGTTAATATTTTCAAATATACTTAAAATTTTCAGGGGCATTTTGAAAATATCCCTGAAATGAAATTTGTGCTTGTATGAAATGTCAAACTAGATTGTATGTGTATATATTCTATCAATTTTTTCTTCTGTGGTAATTAGTGACATTGTTAAATGGTATTTAAATTTTATTTTACAATGAGCCCTCTTAAAAGTAATGTTTCCTATTTATTTCCACAAAATCAAACAGATTATACAAAGAGTGCACAATAAAACATTTTCCAAGTCACAAGGATTGATCATGCATTTTTGCCATTAGCTAAATGGAAAAAGTATTTTGTAGCTAAAATCTTGCTCGGTCTTCTATGTTGTAATCTCCATGGAAATAAATTTGAGGCTTTATTTTTGGGTTGTCTCGTATAATGTCAATGTTGGCAAAAGTCTTAAAGTGTTTATAATATTCTAGATGGTAAATTTTAAAAAAATAATGATAATTTTAAGAACCAATATTATTACAAGTAATATCTTTAGTTTTCTCTTATACATGCTTGCATGTCTTATGACTTCTGTTAATAACAAACTTTTAACTTAACCTGTCAGGCAACACCCATATGGTCACTATTCTTGCACATCATATTTCATATTTTATTTTTGCCAACTTTTTTTTGGGGGGGTGGGGTTGGAATAATTTGTTGGATCTCTTGTGCCTCAAATAATTCAGACTGCTTGATATCTTTGATATCACTAAAAAAAAAAAATTTTTTTGAATTCATTGTAAAGTCAATATGAAATATTGTGCAATGATATTAGTCACTTGTGAGAGTTGCTAAGTACCCCCCCCCCCTTAACACTCTTGCGATTGTCTCGGCTTGTTGTAACATTTAAATGCCCTGTCGATGGGTCTTAGAATACACTATCTGGTGGTGCGATTCCAGTCCTGGAGCTCTAGGGTGTGTGGAGTAACACACCTTATGTGTTACTCCACACTCACTTACTGACTTAGAGTATTAATACCTGTTTAGGGTCCCGTCTGTAGATCAAATAACTCTGTTAGAAAATTATTTCTATTAGATAGGAATACTTGAAACTATATAAATGCAAATTATTTGTGTTAAGAATAGTTAATTTGAGCTATAATTGTTTACTAAGGATTGTTATTAGTTGAAACTATATAATTGCTTGGTGTTAAATAGGAATACTTCAAACAAAATAGCTATACAAATTATTATTAAATGTGAATAGTTACTTGAAACTATATGATTATATAAGATATTTGTATTAGATTGAAACTTGAAAATTAGATACATGAAACCATACCACTGGAAATTATTTGTATTAGATAAGAATACTTGTCTATAGACAAATTTTTAAAAAATGGAATGGAACATTAAAATTTAAAATCAAACCATTTAGAAATTAAATAACTAATAAGTAATTCATAAACTAAACCAAATTTTGGTATAAAAAAAGAAGGGGGAAAATCCATGGCATTATAAATATTTTTAAAAATATCTTCAAAATGTTCAACTTGTGTTTAAATAAAATTAACAACTTAAAATCAAGCAATAATTGCTTTGTATTATGACCTTTGTTAAATTTAAAAGTTGCTGTTTGCATCTCTTGATAAGCAGAACAGTTTAATTGGAATTGAGTTTTTTTTTAAGTATTTTTCATAGTACATAGAATCAAAAACAGAACAAGTACTATTTGTATTCAGATATGAATGTTTTATTTATATATATATATATATAATATTACACACAGTGCAATGGAGTAAATTGTCTTGGTTACACAAAAATGAAAATAAGACATCTCACTTTAACATATATTTAGCAAAATTACATGAAAATATCTTGAAATAAATTTATTCAATTGGCTTCAATCATGGCCTCCAGATGATTATGGAATCTCCTGCAACTCTTTCCAACGGTTTCCCTATTTGAATTGGTATATATTGCTGTTAACATTGATGTAGCCCATTTTTATTAGTCTCTGTCTCAACCACAACCCTCACATAATAAAGTGGATTACAATTTGTGGAGTTAGATTGCTAGAAGTTAGTCCCAGAATGCCAACGATTATTGTGATTTCACCATCTGAGAAAAAGCAAGCCTGTTCCGTTGGAGGGGAGTTTGTTCAAAAGTTTTGTATTATGGCCTTTCTTCTTGTCCTTTGTGGTCTGTGATAAAAATTGGCCATTTCTCATATTGTATGAGAAATAACAAAGGTTTTCATGCAGTACCTGTCTGATAAGAAATTAAGACACACCCATGTCCTTGGCAATGGACCTGATTGACTTGCCGGGATCGTTGTCAATCATGACATCTCACCAACAAATTATTTAAAAAAAAAAATTTTTTTGAATTATTTTATTTTATTTTTTTTTTTTTATTAGAAGGATTAGTAAAATTTCCAAGCTGCTATACCTTTGTAATCATAATCCTTTTTGTATCTTTGAAAAGAACAAACATCTGCAAGGGCAATGTGTAAGAATAAAGAATCACCAACTGGACTACCAATATATTGAACTCAAATGCTGATGGTGTCTTTTTTTTTTTTTTCTTTTTTTTTTCTTCCCCTAATTTGACCTGAATATCTGTAAAGTCAACAAAGCTTGATGGTAAGGTAAGTTACTGCTAAAGTGCCCTGGGTTAGTGGTAATGATGCTGTTGTCCTGAAAAAACTATACCTGACCCTAGGGTCAACATCTGATGAAAGCTTGTTGGTGCTGCTATAGTATGATATATAAAAATTTCAAAATTAACTTGGTACCTTGCTATCTGTAGCACATTTTGAAAATATTTTTAATCTATATTCAATAGGATATGTAATAAAGCATCATGGAAGTTTTTATTTTTTAAGCATATTTTATTTAAGCAAACATTTCTCAGAACTAACATTTTTTTATTTATACAAAATTTTTCCTCTTAAAATGATAAGAATATCCAGTAATATAACATTATCAACATATAGAATGTTTTTTTGCTCATTGGTATATTTTCCAAATTAAAGATTTAAAAAAAAAAATGCATTTTTTTCATTTACCATTTGTGCCTCATACTTTGCCCCCCCCCTTTCTGTCCATTCTTGTGAGACTTGGAATATCTTAAATGATTCTCTCTCTCTCTCTGTCCACTGCATTTGACAAAGCATCTCTAATCATTTTATTTAACTTTTTCTCACAAACTAAGAACTTTTATTACATTCTATCATTCATTCAAGAATTTTTTATACACTTATATACTCGGTCTATTGCCCTCATTTTGGATGTTATTTACTAAATCCACACTCGGTGAATGAAAATTCTCATTAAACCTTTCATATCTATGATAGTTTCATTGGAACAGTTCTGCCAAGCATAAGTTCTTATTTTTCAGGAGGGAAACATTTTTTTTCTTTTTTTTTTTCTCAATTATTTGTTTCAGAATCTAAAATTCATTGAAATTGAATCCATTCTACACTTTTCTCCAGCCTCACAATTATCTGATCAACACTTTAAACTGTTTAACAATGAAAACTAAATCATATTTTCACCCCTGAATCTTTATTAAAAGAAATTTTTGTTCACCCACTAATAATTTTTTTATAGTTCATTATAAAGATCAAATGTTAGTATTTTAATGGAAACAACAAAAATGTTGTATTAGTATTTTTTGTGATGATAATGTTAGAATACCTTAACTTGAAGAATAAACACCTTTTCAATCTAGTTTACTGCTTAATAATCAACTTGATTAGATAGTTTATTAAATGTTAATTATAGAGTACTTTATTTTTTGTAATTATAACAAATTCTATAAACAGGATGGACCTAGGAATTAAGCCTGCTATAAGTCTAGTAAAATATACAATTATTTGAATAAATCATCAATCAACCTTTTTTCACCAGTTTAATAAGCATTGGCATATATAAAAAGGTTATTTTTTGCATTATCATAAAAAAAACAACTTTCATACAAGATTCAATTATGTTTTAAAAAAACTTGGGTTTTCTATAAAAATAAAAAGAAAGTATATTTACTCAGTTGATGCTCATTGACAAAGTAACTATTCAGTTGTATGACAATTCAACTACCAGAAGTACCTGGTCCGTGATTTGACTAAAAGGATTTTAGGAACACCAGGAAGTGAGAGGAGGGGGTAAGAGGAAAATAATTTTAGAAATTCCTTATCAAATCCCCCTCCCTATTTTATTTATTTTTCTTAAATATTATTTTTGAAAATGTAACTCTTGAGTGTTTTGAAACAATACAATTTTTCTAAAAACTTTTTGTACATATGACAAAACATTTTTTTAATTCAGTTCTTAATGGCTTGTTGGGTTAAAATGATAAAAAAAAATATATTTGATTTATTTTTTACCACTAAAAATTTAACAATAAAAAGAAGCTAAGAATTAAATGTCTTTATTTATAGTTGGAAAATTTTGTGTATTAAAATGAAAAGTATGTTTATTCTAGCAATAGTATTCACTTTTTCTTTCCAAAAAGCATTAAATTCAAATTTTGCCTATGGATATTTAAACAGTGGGTTCCACATGCTTTTTGTACATGTGAAGAAATGATTTTAATCAGTAAAAATAAAAATAAATTTTGTACTTTTCCTTATTATAAACATTAAAGTGTATGCATCATTTTAATGCTCAATGATATCTCTTTTCCTCATTTGCCACATACAAAAATAGATCCAACTATATATAGATGTTTTTAAAAACAATTTTTTTTTAACAAAACAAAATTAATTCTAAGATGTATGTACATCCACATTTAAAAAAAAAATCTCTAATTCAACAAAACTTAGTATTCATTCATTAATTACTGATTTATGGATTTTCCCCTTTATCTTTTCTTTTTACCTAAGTGGAATTTTATATATTCCTCTTTTGACATAATATCTATTGTAATCTAAAAGTATTTGGATGTTGAAAAGATAGAAAAATCTTTGGATAATTTAATTCAAGTTTTTCCTCAAATTAATTTTAATTTAAAGCTATAATGTAAACTCTAGCTATCTTTCATAAAGTTTTAATTTTGTTAAAATATATTGTAGATTTATGGTATGTAAAATGAAGAAATATTAATGTGATTTTTTTTATTTATTTATTTTTTTTTTTATACTTACATATATAAAATGATGTTGGAGACAGTATGGAAAATAATACTGTTAGATCTCATTCCAAACCTTACTCCATAAAATACTATGTATATTCCTTTCTTTTGTATAGAACATACTCTCATCCTAGTCTTAAGTGGTGGGGAATAAAACTTCAAATAAGATCTTCCTCGGGTCTTCAAACAAAAATAAAATAATATCTAAAGTAGGGGTGGGTAACATGTGCAATTGCACATTTTCACTTTAAACCCAATATCCTAATGCTTTCTCGCAAAAAAATGCACACAAAAAAGTCATTAAAATATTAAAGTTTTTAATTTCTTTAAAGCTATAAATATAAACTAAAAGTTTAAACTGTGTGTGTGTGTGTGCATGCTAAAGATTTGAGTGCAGATTCATTTTGATGTATCCTTACTAACTTTCTTTTTATTTATTTTTTTCTTCTTCTAAGGATAAGAGATTTGCTTGAACCAAATTTGTTAACAAATACCAGAGTTTTTCGATTTGGTTAAAAAGATTTTATTGTTGCTGATTGTATTGTTTTTGTTTTTAAAATAGAAAATACCCACACAAACCAATTGTTTGTTTCAAAAGCTTTATACTTCATCACTTCAGTCTTTTCATTTTCTACCCTTTTAATCCATTTATATTTTGATATTGGTCTGAACATTGTTAGATTGAAGCAAGTAGTATATATTTTGTATGTATTGAACTTGACTGCCATCTTGACAATTTTACTACCCAGAAAAATGTTATTATTCCAAGCCTGGTGTTTTTATTGATTAATTACCAGGGATCTGTGCAGTAAAATGAGGAGCTCATGTTAGGTGTGGTGCTCCACTTCTGACACTAAAAAACAATTTCCTTTGTCTAGTGCAAGGGAAAAGGGGATAGACTCCCTCGCTGTCTGGTTGATATCGACATTAGGCCACCCCGACAGCTTACTTACCATTGAGGTTTTTTTTTTTTTTTTTTTACACAATGCTTTGATGTTATTGGGAGATAAATATAGCTTTGTTGAGTGAAAGGAGAGAAAAATATATTTTATGTGCAAAAAGAAAAAAAATTTCGACAACCTCTACTCAATATGTGTAAAATCTTTGAGTACCTAGCTTTTGTTCAATGTTTGTCATAAAGGGTATTTTGCTGAAATAATTCTGGTATATCAGAACAAGATTCTATGGATACAGCAAAATTTAAACATCTAAAAAATTTTTTTACTTTGAGAGCCTCTTTGTACCAAATATTTCTTGTCTTTTACAATTATATAGAATTTTTATACTGCTTACTCAGAAACGTTCAACATATAGCAGGTCATTATAAAATATATCTCTGACCTCATCTATCCAATCATGTGAGGTTACAAAACATAAAATCATAGCCAATTGTTTGGCTAGAAATGGCTTATGATAACTTTGGAGATCAAATCAGTATCTTTTTTTTTTATTATTATTTTTTTTATCAGATCCCTGGATCTTTTCCCTTGGTCCTGATTCTCAGTTACACACAGTAATTGTGAAGCAGCTATTTTTGTGATCTTGTCAATTGCTCTTAAAGAAATTTGATAGATTTATTTCCTGCCTTCACTATGGGATGTGGATTAATGTTTATATTATCAGAAGTCTTAAACATGCTGTGCTTTTCTCCCTTTTTCTATTTGCTAGCTTCCAACTTTCTATATGCAAACAGAAGTCTTTATTATTATTATTATTATTATTATTATATAAATCTTCACTTGAATTATTGGTATATGAAAGAATGACATAAATAACCTCTGCAAAGTGATGTTAAATTCATTGGATGCAATTTTTTCAGTTTTTGTTGCAATCTGCAGATATTACAATGGGATGAGAGAAATGTGATTTAGATATAAATAGGGAGTTATAAGAACACATGGCATTCTTAACAGGTGGAATTTTAAATTCCAGCCAAACAGTCAATTTGATTCATTCACTCAATGCCAGGCTATAATATCAATTCTCTGTGACACTACTAAAAAGCACTGCTTATATTGAAATTCTGGACAAAAGAACTGGATTATTGCCTTGTGATATATCAGCTGGCTTTTCAATTCACTGAGCCAACATCTTTCTGGATCCAAGATATTTCCATTGCTTTTAATGTTTTCTGTTGAATTAAAAATTTGTTTGAGTATTTCCATTTTATCTGGTGTTTTGAGTGCTGCAAAACTGATTGAATATCACTGAGATTTAAAAATAAAAAAAATTAACCTGATTTATTTTATGTTAAAATAACCTGTTCTTTCTCTGTATGGTATTTTCATTAGTTGAAGATTTTTACCTTAAATTCTGCTGTTCATTTGAATTTACTTTTTTTTTTTTTAATCATATATATATATATATATATATAGCTTACAGGTATAGTGCCTAGCCGGCAACAGCATTTAAAACTTTTTAAAAATCTTTTATTTATGCTTTGTGTAAATTTGACCTTTCATGCTGAAAAATCTCATTTCTTGGTGTACATTTTGTATGTGTGTGTGTGTACACATTTTTCCTCTAATTTTTGTATTCCAGTGAAAAATTGCTGCTTTTTTTTTTTTTTTCTTTTTCTCCCCCCTCAAGTTGAGGAAATTGCACTTAATCAATTTATGATTTTGTTCTATAATAAATTTGATAAAACAATAGCTGTAATTTTGTTAGTCTTTTTCATGATGGATAGATTACTTAAAATGCATAATCACTAAATGTTTTAAAACAAGTAATGTCTACAGTAAATAAATGTTAAATTTAGCTTTAAGATCTAAAATTGATATTGGTAGATTTTTTTAAAAATTGACTTGTATAATCACACTTCAGTGTGAGTATTAAATTTAAAGATTTGAAAAGATGTTTTGTTTCTTCCATTGAATCAATACATTTAATTACTCTGGTGTATGTTAACATTTCTCTTCTTCCTCCTTCTACTTGACTAACCTTTTAATTTCTGTATGCCATTAACAATTTTGTAATTTTCATCTATTTAATACATAACACCAATTCTATAATCCTTTGATCCATATTGAAATATTTGTTTTTGAAATTGCAGGACTTTCGGATAATGGAGATGCAGTAATTGATAAAATGAATCCTGAAGGAGAAGAAGACTTTTTAAAATTTGAACAAGCATTAAAAGACAAAATAACTACATATGAGGTAATAAAATTGCTGTTATCCTTTTATTCAATTGAATCTGGTAGAAAGTTGTAAAATTGGATTGAATGGGGTGGTTAGGGCTCACCTGAAAGTATTTAAATTTTTGAAATAAAACAAATTAGGAAAAAGGTTAAAAAAATTTGTCTTCAATATTTGATAAAAGAAACGGTTAGAAACTTTATCAGATTTTATCTTCCTTATTTCTGCTTTGATCTTTTACCTTTACAAAACTAACTCATACAAAAATCTTTAATTATTCTATTAGAAATAATCAGTTCTTTATCAAATAACTATCAATCAGTTTGACTATGCAGTTGTGTTGAACATATAATTTATAGCCCTGTGTTATTATACTTTAAAAAGTTATTTTCTCTCTTATTCCTATGTGTATTAGCAACTACTGTCTTATTGCAATATATAATAATAGTAAACATGCTTGGGGTTTTGTTGGTTTTTAAAAAATAAATGTTAGATTTATTTTTATCAAATTCTGTCTGGAAACAAAAATCCAGCTAAGTTGTATAAGCAGATAAACTTACATGGGTAAGTCAGTTGGCTGTTGTTATTTACTAAGCCAAAAGAACTAAGGCACTTGATGAGAATTCAACTCAGTAAGGATCTGCTACTCTTAGCTTGCTATTATGGGGCAAATAATGAGAATCAAACTCAATAATTTATATACAAGCTGAGCCTATTAAATATTACGCTATGACAAAGTACTATATAGTAAGTTGTGCTCAAGCCTTATCTTTTTTGTGTACCACTCCCTTGTGTGTATGTCTGTAATTTGCCAGGCATCATCTTATATTTTGAAATATTTGTTCAGGATTCAGATTCCTTAATTACCATGAAAATAAATTTGTCTAGAAATTCTAGGTTTGTGTTTTTCTTTTCAGAAATCTCCACATTACGCTGCATTTTTAGACAAGTTATTCACAGATCTTGTTATAAATGGTGAGTATTTATATTTTTTTAAAATTCTGAAATATGCATGCTTTCATTATTAATCTTGTGTTACTTTGTACCATTATTCAGGTTCCATGTAACAAACTCTTTTCTGCAGGAATCTCTCAGATAAAGACAGCTAAGCAAATGATAGTGTACATTTTAACTCTAATAACATTTACAGTCATTTTAGTATAGAAATAAATACCGTATGGTAGTTTCTAATTAGGAACATTTACTTAGAAGTTCCACCCCTGAATTCCACTAAAATAGTCCAAGAATAGCCCAAGGCATGCAATACAAAAACGTGTATTGAGAATGAATCTTGAGATTTTGTTTCATTTTAAAATTGAAAGTCTGCTCAGCTGAATAACTTCATATTTGCTATTGAGACAAGTCGGTGTCAATTCATGATACTTTTTGGTGAAACACTGGATTGTGCAAGTGCAAGCATCCTCCATACTCACTAGAACTACCACTTTTTCTTGTTTCCTAAACTAAAAATTTGAGGATGCGTAGGACACTTAAAGAAATACAACGGTACAGTTTCGTACTATACCAGTGTTTCAGTTTTCAATGAAAAATATGTTGACTATTAAAGTGACTTATTTTAAAGAAAATTAACATTTTATTCATGGCTTACAGTTAAGTCATATTGAAAGCACCAGTTACTGCTAGATCACTGAAGTTAAGCAGTGATTAGTCTATTCAATACTTAGATGGGTGCCCATTTAAGCAACAACAAGTATGGCAAGAAAGTGAATATCAAAATTACTTGATTCTGCATTAGATGACCCAAAGAGGGTTGATATGCCATTAAAAAAACCTAGTGACCATTTTATTCCTTGTTTATTTCAGTCTTGGTAAATAACAGCTTCAGTCTTAATAGTTTTTGAGTACACTTAATTATATGATGGTTCAAGAGGCAAACAAAATGACAAGGTATTAGATAATACATTAGTAAATCCTGTTTCAATCCTTTCATTATAATTCTAATTTGTTTAAAATGCTTGAATTTACCTTTCCTTTTACTTAAATGTTGTTTATTTTTATCTTAGTGGAATCTGAAGAGGTTAGAAAACTTAGTGCAACACTCAACAGTATGTATCATGAAAAGCTACGGCAGCAAAAGGTAAGAGACTTCACTATTACATAATGGACTGTTTGTTCTATTTTCTCTAAAGAAAAAAAAAATCCTCTATTCTAACAGTAAACAAGCATTAAATGCTTTTTCCCTTAATTCAAACACCTTGCCTGTGTATCTTATACACTGGCTGCATCCTGTGCAGAAGGGTGGGAACCTCCCAAAAGGTAAACTGCATCCTTTGGTGAGGATCCATTTCTGATGATCTAGAGATTGTGGAATCTCCCATCATTGCCATCACTCCCAGGCCCACTCTGACAAGAAATATCTTTTTAGGGTCCCAGCTCTGGGTCAAATAGTTCTTTAAAAATTATTAGTAGCAGATAAATATTTGAAACAAAATAAATGCAAGCAAAGGATTATCAAATATGAATGGTTATTTGAAACATATATATACATTTATATTCAATTTATACAATTGAATAAAAAGAATGATTCAGTTTAGATAACCTGATGATGGGTACACTTTAAAGTTTCAGTTTAGTTTTATACGTACATAGTAAATTAAATCCATTGCTAAAAATTGAAAAGATTTTGGCATTTTCAAAACTTAATGTGCTAAAAGCATGCTCTAATGTCTCATTAGTAAGCACAACACTGCAGCCATATTTGCATTATATGATAACAGAAAACATTGGTGATCTAAAGTATCAATACTTTTCTAAAAGAAATTTCTTAATTATCAATTAAAAAGGACTTGTAATGAGATTTTTGACTTTATATGGCATAATCTCTATTTTCTGTGTTTTTGGAGGGTTTTTTCTTTCTTTCCAATGGATCAGGTTTGTACCTTCTAGTCATCAGCTTTTTGCTTTATGTGAAGTTGATTTATCGGGATATAAGTTCCTACTATATTCTAGCATTACAAAATTCAAATTCTAATAGATTATAAATCAAAAATTTTTATTGTTAAACAAACGACTTGTTCAGTTGTATCTCTCAGATACAAATCAAATAAGCAATATAAACAAAAACAAAAAGTTTATGCCACATAAAATAAATGAAAGATCCCACTAACTTCAGACAATAAATTTTACAGTATTATACTTTTTAAAATTTTTTAATTATTATTCACTAAAATGACCTCATTTCTTTCTTTGCAGGAAAATGATAAGAAGAAAAAAAAGAAAAACAAAGCATCTTTAAAAGTTCCTCGTAATGATGACTTAACTGATTTAGGCTATGATGATTTTGGTGAAGACTTCATGTAATTAATTGATATCTGTGCAAACACTCGCATACATACAAAGGAATTTCTTTTCTTTTTTTCCCCCCTCCCTTCCCCTTTTCTCTCTTTAAAGCCAGAATTAAATGGTTGGCTGCTCAATAACTGCTCTCTCTATCTCTCTCTCTACACACACACACACACACACTCATTATTTTTATTTTATTTTTTAGGAGGCTTTCTACCAGGTTTAAGTGTTGGGAACGTGAGGTTCTGCTTATTGGGTTGAAAAACAGTTCTAATTGTGCTAATATATGTCCCTCCCTATCTAGCCTGTCTTCTGGCTATATTTTCTTTTCATTTTGCTGGTGCTTGGAGCTTTATTTCGTAAGTCTGGTTATAAAACAGCAATTATTAATGTCTTGCCAACAGTCTGTGGATGACAATGATTTGAAACTCTCAACAAAAATGTACATTAAAAGGAGAAAGAGAATGTGGTTTTTAATTCAAAAAAAGAGAAGAAAAAAAGGCAGGGGTAGGGTCCTCCTTGCTGAACTAGGATTTATTCCAGCCTTTCTTCTCTTTTTGTAAATGCTTGCCACACTTTTTTTTTTTTTTTTTTTTATGCAATGGGATACTTGTAATGAAAACTTGTAAACATTTTGATTTCACTTAGAGTTTTCAACATTGTTTTATCCAAACCTTTTTAAAATGGACCATTATAAATTGGGTTTTGGATTTGTCTTGATTGAAATTTATTTTTGAATTCTGATTTGGCTTTTTCATTTTAGCTTGATAAATTTATTCATTTAGAAGAAATAGCTACAAAAAATCATTTGCCATTATATTGAACAGCAAATTTTAGATACCATTTCAGTTATGTTTTCTGTATATTCATGTGAATGTGTAGTTCTACTTAGGGCTGTTTTCATTTGTGTGCATTAGTTAAGCCTCTTCGGGGATCAACACTTTAATTAATGAAAAGAATATTCAAAAAAGAAAAAAAAAAATCCTTTGTAAAGGATGTTAGTTTGAATATGTATTGATGTTCATCAATCTAGTTGGTTTATGTTTGGCTTATCTAATCTTTGACATTCATAGATTTTCAATTAAGATTCAATTATCCTATTACTATTCATACCCAAATTTAAAAAAAAAAATATCAAATCATTTGTCATTTCAAAACTTAATTTGTCAATGATTTGGATTATCTAATTGTGCTAACATTCTTGTCTCTGATTCTTTTCTCTTTTTTTTTTTTTTTTTTTTTTTTCTTTCTTCACAAATTACTTGATTACTGACTTGTGGTTTATTATATTTTCTTTTGTATTTATTGGTTCTTGGGTAATATGACTTGAGGGGATGTGCACACGCAAAAAGTTTTTTTTAAATAATTTCACTAACCACCAATTTTTGAAGTTCTGTTGAATTCCTTCCAATTAAAACTAGCATTCTTTATTGTTCCTTTTCTTCATCAGCCTCAATGCAAAAAAGCCAAATTCTAAATGAACACTTCCCATCTTTTCCCACCCCCTCTCTTTCTCTTCCCACTTCTCTCTGCTGTGCTATTTTTCAGATGGCCAATCCCCACAGCAACTTTCTTCCCTCAAGTCTAAGAAAGTTTTAAAAAATCTGTAAATCTCCTCCCCCTTGCCCCATCTCTCTCTCTCGGCTTACTAAGATGCAAAGATAACTTCAACTCTTTATGATAATTTATTTTGAAGTTTCTACCATTCAAGCCTTTCTTTACTTCTCAGGAGCAGTTACAGCCATCCTCTGACCCCCAAAGAAACGTTCAAACACACAGACATACACACTCACACAAATAATTAAAAAAAGAAAAAAAGACAAACTATGAAATTCTGAATATCTTCATCTTGGTTGAACTTGATTCGCTATCTTTCTTATATTCTCTAACTTTTGAAATGATGGTGAAAGAAGTTTTGGGAAAATATTTATGTATATGTATACACATATATAATTAAACACAAACAGTGCCCAGTTGATCATCAGATTGGTAGTGAAGGAATTGGTTAAGCCGAAGACACAGAATCTTGGAAAAATGTTTTATGAAAAAATAAATAAATAAATGGAAAAAAAAATAGAAGCAAGAATAAAGTTGTATATTTTTGGACTGTGGACAATACTCCATTTACCTCAGCCCAAAGAAAAAAAGAAACAAAAAATAGCCTTGGCATTTTTCCTCTCGATGCCATTATTCTTCTGTTAGCAGGTTTTTTTTAACCTGTGGCTACCCAGGCAAAAAGGGGGGGAAATCCTACAACCCTGCTCCACTCTTGGCAGTTGACTCACATTGTAGTTATCGTTTAAAAGAAGAAAATAAATGTTTGAGAGAAACAAACAACCAAAAAAATGCTCAAGATGTTGGAGGGGGGTTGCAAAAAGGGGTGGAATCAATTTTGAAGTCTTTTTCAAAGATAAAGTATGGCTACTACAAAACCTTCAATTTTATGTATTACTGCTTCTTTTTTTCTTTTTTCCCCCCTTCTTTCTTTAACTGTATTTCTCTCTCAACCTTGCCTTATAAAAAATTTCTTTTTTCTCCAACAATTTCATTAACAAGCCATACATTTCTGTTGAATTTAGTCATGTGAACATTTTAATGCTTACACTGATAAAAAAAAAAATACTCTGGGCAGTATTGAAAATTATTTTCCACTTACTAAAATGTATGCTTTTGTCTTGAAAAGAAAATAAGTTTTAAATAAAGTTAATGTACTTTCTATATGGGGCATATTATTTAAAAAAAAATAAAATTAGGGAAAAAAAGCTCACAACTGAACAATTTTGCATAAAAATTGGGCATTTAAGTAATTCTATTTTTATTCAATGTACTTCTGTACAAGTTGAAAGACTGACATATTATCAAACTTTCATTTAGTTAATAAAGTGTGTACTGAGCCACCTTTAAATTGCAGTGGAGTTTAACTATAATTTGCTGATCTCCACTTAACATTTGATGCTTCTTCCTCAGAGTACAATTGCCCTTTTGTATCCTAGACTTTGAAATACCTGGTTTAAAAATGTTGTTTTGAGCTCAATCTTAAATATTTGGCTTGAATATTGTCCTTAAAGATTTGTAAAGAAAGTTTGACTCATCTGAATGACCTGGGTCCCAATATAAAAAAAAAAAATAGAACATTCATTTTATTTTTTAGCATATAGAAGACCTACTCAGTCAATTTGTCTGTTTGATTGTCGTGGGTTATTTAATGCTAAACTTGTTTTTAATATATGATTTGTAAGTGAATAGTTAGTAGTTTTTTTGTTTGTTTTTTAAACTACTGGTTGACATCTCAGCCACTGCTTTCCAGCACCTTTAAAATAAAAAGGGCTGGGTGTTTGCCATGAAAGCAATTTGAAGAATACGGTCAAGATTTAATCAGGTGCACTTGTTAATCTTAATCTCACAGGTGCAGAAAAAAAGCCAATCAGTTAAATCAAGTCCATTTGAATAAGTGTAAAATAAGCAATCCCTATTTGAACACTTGGTTTTAAAAAAAAATGATTTCAGTTAAACAACTACAAATATATGAGTGAATTAACCATAATGGGAGAATGTGTGTATAATGTTTTATTTAAAGTTAAAAATGTCTTGGTCCTTATTGAACAGGAAACCATAGGAGAATTAAAATCTCAAATACTATTGCCCCATAATTTATATTTGAATATGAATTTCATGCACTAAATGTAACAACTGCAGAGCGTCTACAAAAAATCATTTCAACAATTTAAGATATTGATACCCATGAAAGATTTTTTATAGAAATACTTAAAGTTTAAGTCTTTTGGCAGCACCACTAGTATTCAACTGTTAGGCTGCCAGAAACTATAACTGTTGAAGGTTTTTTGTGTGCTTAAATTAAGCAAAATATATTTTTTTTACTTTCATTCAAATAGAATTTAGAACACATTTTTGGATATCACCACTGATATTGGTAGAAATTTGAAACGTGATGTTAGTGTAAAGATTTAAAGTTCTGGAAGACAATATCTGAAAAACAAGAGGTCAGGAGTTTATGAATTCCATATTCAGTTGTTTGGAAAAATTTGTGTAAATTGTTAATATTACTTTTTTACAATGTTCAGCAATGGGTTGATTAAATTGCAAAAAACTTAGTGTTTCTCTACCAAATTGTTTTGTGAGCATCAGTATCTTTTTGAAATTATATATTTTGTAGACATAATACAGGGTTCCCATGCGTCCTGGAAAATGAAATGTACGTTTTCCAGGAAAAATCCTGGAAAATTTGAATTATCCGAAACAAAATTAATGTTATTATTACAGTAAACAAATATAACTAGTAAAATAACAAGGACGGTGTTTTTTTTTTGGGGGGGGGATTTTTTAACATTCACTGAATCTATGCAAGATTTCCCAAATTATTCATGAATATTCATAAAACAGTAAAAATGCTTCTGATTGGGTGGGTACTTGTTGATTTCATTCAATGAAGTTTCTCCATCATGTAACGATATTTTGATTTATTTTTACATGAAACAAGACAAGAATTAGTCAGTCATGCAATTCATCGGTAAATTAATGTAGATATTTTACAATATCCACCCTACCCCAGCTTTTTATCAGCTAGTCAATTTAGATATTTTATTTTTCAATGAATTTTTACAAAACACAAATTCAAATTTAAAATTAAGTACTGCTAATTTTGGCCTCACAGATTACAAAATAAATTTAATCCCTTCGATAGAAAAAAAAAAAAAAAAAAACAAGGAATTTTCATATTTTTTATGGAAATTTGATTCAATGAATGAATTATTTAAAAACTTTTTTTTTATTTTTTTACCCCAACCCCCCCCATTTTTGGGGGCTCAAAACATCTTTTGAAACTAATTATAGTATGAATATAAAAATATAAAAAAAAAAAAAAAAAAAGACCGAAGGTGTGAATAGAAGAAAATTATTTCAATGGAACACCTTTTGTAGAAAATAAGTATTAAAAATCTGAAAATTAAATGTAAAAAAACTAAAAACAATTTTACATTTTAATTTTTTTTTTTTTTACTCTTTTGTTTTTATATATATATATATATATATATATATATATATATATAATTGTCTTAAATTATTAGTGAAAAATTATACATCAACATTTGTTTTGTTAAAAAGTGTGTGTGGGGGCAAACTTTTTAATTGAGTTTGTTTCCAAAGATGATTAGATAACAATTCTAAAGTAAATTAAATAGATATTTGTTTTTAGAATCTAAAATTATGAAATTTAAAACTTAAATTTAGGCATTTCATATTTTAAATTAATTTTATCTATTAATTAAGTATATGGATTGTTGTTTTCAAGGCGCATATAGGTGGCATTTATTTTAAAGAATTTCAATTTATTTCCATTGAATCAGTTTAATTGAAATGATTCTGTAATTTAAAAGAACACAGAAAATTTTATTAAAATCAGATAATTCTCTGATTTTTGGCAATTTTTTTTCTGCGTTTAACATATTTCTTGGTGACTTTTTGTAAACAAAAATGCCAGAGTTTTTGGAGACTCTTTAGTTTTTCTGTGTGAACAAAAAAAGATATTTCATTTAAATCAATATCAAAAAGTTAATCATTTTTCTGTACATAGTGTATTTAAATTTTTTCTATTATTAATTTCTAAGAAGAAACTATAAGTCTTAAGATCTTAAATTATGTGGGGATTTTTAGTCCATAACTCTTTCACACAAAGGGCCCATTTTGATAAAAAAAATTTTCTGATGCTTATACTTTTCAAATTAAACAAAAACTTGACCTTAGATAATCGATTTAATTAATTTTAATTTGTTTTTAAAATGAAAATGTGCACAGAAATTGGTGGTACCTATCAATTATGTACTCTGATGTTTTTTAAAAATTTTATTTTTATTTATTATTATTGACAAATATATGTAGATATTATTACACTACATTTATTGGCACATCAATTTAGATATTTTACAACCCACCCCATTTATAAGAAAAAAAAAAAAAAAAAAATTTTTTTTTATGAATTTCTACAAATTTCAATTGAATTTCTACAAAACACAATGTCCAACACCCCCTACACTCGAGGCATAAAATCCTAGTCTTTTTCAATATTTTTGTTTTTAAAATAATCTACTTAAAAAAAACAAAAAAAACAATTTGATTTAGCCTTTTTAATGATTAATATCATATTCATCTGTATTTGATCTACTCAGTAGGTCACTACAGCCCAACATATGAGCTGCTTCTTTAAGACGTCTTGTTTTCCATGTCCTTCCCTATCTATCATTTCAAGTTGAAAATATAATTTTAATATATGGGGATGTTCAATGGCTGCCAAGGGAGATAATTTTTTTCTTAATTTTAAAACAATTACCAAAAAATTGTCCAATTTTAATGAAATTTTCACCAAATTATTTCCCAACGACTTAATTTTATAATGATTTAGCTTATTTTATTGAAACTTGAAAAACTTATCAATTCAGAATTGACCATTTGAAGAAAGAAAATTCCAGGTTCCTAATTTTTACATTGTTTGAAAGATCATATCCAGAAGAATATATAGAAAAATAAAAATTCAATACCCTAAAAAAGTGATTTTAAAATTTTAAAGTTATTTTCTTAAAACTATTTTTCTTTAAATTGATAAAAAAAAAAATTATTTTATCCCAGTTGAGTTGAGTTTTTTTACTACCTTAAAAATTTCAAGGTCAATTTTACATGTCTGTCAATATCCATGACTAATTTGAAAATTTAACAAAAGATATTTTATCTTTGAAAAAATTTAAGTTAATAAATATGCGATGATATGCTGCATATTTAAAAAAAAAAAAAAAAAATTAATCATCAATTTCAACTATGGATGACAAAACAGGCTGAATTCTCTCCCAGTCTAGATAAATATCTCAATCTCAGAGAAAAGTTTGCTACACTTCCAAGAAAAATTATTTTTAAAGATATTGGAAAGAAAATCCAATATTCATCTTTTACTTCAAAATACCCAGATGTGAAAACATACAAGATAGTAAAAAAAAATTTCAATGTCTGTCCATCATAGGTGTGGACTCAGCGGCAAGGGACAAATAATAAGTTATCACCTCTTGGTATACACATTTATCTCCCTCATACCCCAAAAATTGAACATGGTTATTAATATACAGTAGTATATAAAATATGATGCAGATATATATTTGCCGATAAAAAAAAAAAAAGAGAGAGAAACACAGCACAGTAAATATCTGAAATTTGTACTAATTCAAAAAAAAAAAAAAATCATTTATTTAAAATATTGGGTTTAAAATTGATTTGCTAATAAAAAAGATAGCCCATTAATATTGATCATGGCCAAGCAAAAACCGGAGGCCAAACAATTTTATTGTACCAGGTGTTTATAAAGTCAGAGTACGCTTAAAATAATTTATAACTTTAAAGTGCATATGGACTTTATAGACACCCTGTGTCGTTAATTGATAGATGTTGGCATCATCTATAATAAACCCAAGATAATTCATTAACCCTGCAACATAAAAAAGGCAACAATAAAAGTGTCTAAATGTGTCTATTGGATTAATATCGATTAAATTATGAAATTGCCGTGAACAAGTGCTGTCCTGGAAAATGATTTCCTAAAATGAGTGGGAACCCTGTAATAGTTATATTTATATATACATTTCATGTACTATCACAAGTGTTGAGTAGTTTAAATGTTCTAAAGCAGTATTTCCCAACAGGGTCTGATTAATTTGCTGGTCATGTCAAGCCCTAGCACCTATATGATTGCTTCAATCTTATTACCTTTATGGCAAACCCCAACCCTTTTTATCATATGTGCTAGAAGGCGGTGGCCGAAGGTCTTATTGTCCTGGGTATGACGTTAAACTCTGATGGTGGAGTACCCCTTCACCATTACTCCCAGGTCCACTCTGACCCGGAATGGTAGTACCTGTTAGGGTTAAATCTATGGGTTAAATAGAAAATGAGTGTTTAAAAAATCTAGTACCCAACAAGAATAAATAAAAACAAAACTTTTTCAGCATAAGATGCCGTAAAATCTAACCAGCATCAGCAACCCAAGAGAGTCCATAGTGCTCCTTTTAAGGAATTGATGAGCAACATATAGCCAAAAATGTTGGAAAACACTAAGGGTGAAATTTGCACTGAAGATGATTGTAACTCAAGATATCAGCTTCAATCTCATTTGAAAATGTCACTGCTGTTCAAGAAGTTAAAAGAATCATCATTTCTTAATTGGCTGAAGATGTTTCTCTCATCTCATCCATTTAAAATAATAATAATAAATCACATTGGTAGGGTTCATAAGATAGTTAAGATGACTATCTAAAATGTCTCGAGAAAATGTACCATGTTTGTGTTATCTGTTAGACTTTAGATATGACAGATCTGGCTGCACACCTGGGGTATAGAATACTAGTTGTTACCTGCAGTCTCTCCATGACATCAATATTAAGGAAACAGCCTGACTTGATAGAGCTTGGCACCAATGTCATTGCAGTTAACAGAAGACCATCTGACAATCTTCAGCTCCTGATTTCCTTCTAGAGTGATTGCATGCCAAGACAAAAAATCCCAGTTGGCTCGACTATTTTACCCATATGACCATTAGTGCAAAGTGAACATAACCAGATATTGAACTCAGCTCGTCTAGAAGGAAAAAAATAGAGGGGAGGGGGAAATAAATATTCGACTCAACAGGTCCTTGTTTTTTTTTGGGGGGGGGGTCAAACGCCTTCTCAACAATGTCATCAAAAGTTTTTTAGCAGCTGAAAATCGCAACTCCCTTCCTGCCGTCACCCCACATCTATTCATATTACTGTTTCCCCTTAATATCCGGGCGTCTGCGCCCCACACATGAGACTGTCGAGCCAATCCCAGCCGCCGAAATCCGGGCACCTGGCGCTTATATACGGGACTGTAGCATCTCTACTTCGGTGCCAGTGTGTCGCCCATTTGCATTCTGAAGGGCGCAGGTTCGATTCTACCTTCGAGAATACGTCAGGCCTTCACGTTTGCCACTCACCTCGTGTTCTCTGTCACAGCTCACCAATTTTTTTCCATTCCAATAACTATAATGCACTTGCTTTATGTGGGTGGAGGGTCTGGTTCTATCAGTGCTTCTTTGCTTTTTTTATTTTAAAACAAAGTTGGTGTTGGCCATTAAAGCATTAATTGTCATTCTTTTTAATAAAACATATGTACATTTGGGTTTTACATAAAAATACTTCAGCATTCAACAACTGTCCATCTTTGGTTCTGAGTAGCCTGTCTATTGTGTGTGGGCAATCAGTGTCAACTGAATTCAAACAACCTTTTGAATAAGGAAAGAAAGAAAGCAAGCAAGTGCATCTAGGATCAAACCAACTGATTTAGTCTTCAACCAAAAATCTTTTCACTTTTGGAGGCAATTTTCAGAAGATTCAAAGTTTAAGTAGCTCTTGCTCCATGACCCTATGTTTAAAGCACTCCATTTATTCCACTCTCTAATAATATGCTCAAAGTAGTCAACCAAACACCCTTTTTTTCTTCCCTCGGTAGTTGGGTAGATGATTGTAGGCTGAAAATGCAAGAAAATCAAATTTGGAAAATATTGACTTTTTTAACTCAATAATTTATCAGAGAAACATCATAACTATAGAAAACCATGTTTATTTTTAAATTTGTCTAGATTAAAAAAAAAAAAATATATATATATATTCATCCTAATCTTTGATTTGGGCTTCTAAAAATGGACCAATTCAGTAATTGGAATAATCACTCAAATTAATTCAAAAACCTAATTGCCTTAAAATCTTGATGCTTCAATTCTACATTGACAATGTTGTTATTTGGAAACAAGCCTTTGTATTTCTAGAACAATAAAGTACAGAAAAAATTTATGGGTGAAACCAAAAGTTGATATTTTACCTAACTATCAAGGGTTTATGTAAAATTCTCCGTCTCAAAAACAATCTTAAATAAGCTTTGTACATTAATTATGTCATCAGATTAAAAGCTAATGACATAATTATTAATGTAGAGTTGATACCTCAATATTTTAAGGGAATTTAGTTCCAAAGGCTTTGAAATTTCATACATAGAAATCTGAACCTTTGCAATTTCTGAATTGTGCCATTTTCAGAGGGCCCAAATTAAAGATTAGGATAGATATAAATATTTTTATTTAAAAAAAAAATCTAGACTTGCCTCCATCTATAATTTAAGAATATAGTTTTTTTATGGTTTTGATGTTTTTATTTTTTTTCTCCAGAATTTTGATTTTCTGGTATTTGCAAAAAAAAAAAAAAAAAAAAGGTTTGGATGTTTGGCTGACTAATTCAACATCTATTATTAGGGTAGGTGGAGTACATAGTGCTTTAGACATGGTCATGAAGTGAGAGTTACTTAAATTTTGATTAATTTGAAAATTGCCACCTTTTTTTTTTTTTTTTTTTTTTTTTTTCTCCCCTTTTTCAAATGTAAATAAGTTAAAACAATTGATTCTAACTGATTTTAAAACTAGTATGAAAATAACCTTACCAAAGCTTGTAATAAACTCAATTTCAAAATGCAATGCTCTAAAATTGGGAAAAAACTCCAAAGATAAAAAATTTTAGTGATCATAAAATAAGAATGATTAATGCTATTTCACTACAATTTTCAGGATTTACTTTTCCCATAGATACAAAAAAAAAAAAAAAAAAACCTGAGATGGAGCCAATGTGGAATTGGATGTAATATAGAATTAAGGTGTTCGGTCAACCAAGTTATATGTGAAATATTCTCAGTCATGTTAGAATTTCTAAAAATATTTTGGATTATTCAGATTATTGTTATCTACACAATGTTTTGGCTGATGTGGCCTCTGGTCTTCTTTATGTGTTTCTTGTCAAAATTGGGAGCCTTCACAGATCTTCAAACTGAATGCGTTATTTAATCCACAGGAGTAGATTGTTCTCATTTCGTTAACCATGACTGGGTACAAATGTTAAGTTGTGTTAAGTATTCTATGTTATCGCCCTTGGCCAAGATTGAACCGGCTCCTTCATAAGGGTAACAAAATATATCTCTACTGAACAGCATTGTGTTCTTATTTAAATTTGCAAATTGGTTTTCCAACTAATCTTGCTTGGAAGACATGGTGTCAACAATGGAAAAGGTTATTTTCAGGTATTTTCTCATTGTGTTTTGAGACTTTGAGGTTTAAAAATGAAATTTACATTATTTTTAACCAAAATATATTTTTTTAGATGAATTTTTAAAAGACATTCCAGCCCAGAACGTGAGTGTTAGTTGGACTTCTTGTGACTGCTGTTAAATTCCCTTTCATTATTCATATAACTGTTCTGAAGAAGACAAATGTTTATACAATGCCTTCTACTATTGTTTTTATTTCATTTTTTAAATAATTTCATTTGGATTACATATTATAAACATCATAAAGTCGAATCTGGCGCTTGTTAGCACAATCTATACTATTTTTCTTTTTTACATTAAGCTGTTGGATTTAATTCCATTTAATATACTTACATAATCAGGTGTACATTTCTATCATGGTTTGTTTGTAGCTTAGAACAGTGGATGACTTTTTAACTTCTAACTCTAACTTCTACTAATGTAACCAGTCGGTCGCTACTGAGCTAAAGAGCTCATGGAATTTCCGAAATTGGCCATCAAGATCAGATTTTCTGCATCAACCATGGATTGCAGGGTCTCTATATTTGCTGAAAGTCTATCCGAATGCCCACGTGTTCAGATGTCAAACGACTAGAAATCAGCTATAGAAACTGATTTCCAAGGTTAACAGCGGCCTAGTGGTCACAAAAAAAACAACTTTTTCTTTTTTAAAAACTCAGCAACATTTATATTCAATAGGAGAATACAAAATCAATTCTTTTTCAAGGCTGTGGGAGCGATGGACCTCTAATTAATAACTTCTGGTCGGAATACAACCAGAGCTCTGCAAAGATATTGTTCAAAGCAGTTTGTAAAGTTTTCAATGGTCTTAGCTGAAGTCAGTTTCTGTTGGCCCTCAGTATTTGCGTTAATCTTCTCTACTAGCCCCGTCAGCTAATCTCCGAGCACACTTGGCTTCGTCTCGTCTTCATCTGATTTTTCGTCAAAAACGTCTCAGTTAAATAATATCTCAACCGGACATTTTGATTTCCAGCTGACGTGGAGGTATTAGAAATTTTCTCTGTACCTCCCACCCTGGCAGGGTACCGCCCTCTCCTGAATTCTAGTTACCAATAGAATTCACTTCCGCCAAATAGTAAGGGGCTCAGTTTTTCCGGTGTTTCCCAACAAAATATGTGGTCTTAAATACATTTGGTTTTGTTTCTAATTCATTTCTTCCAGTCATCTAGAAAACAAAGAAGTTATCTTTTTCTAAGTGGAAAAAGGAAAATATTAAAAAAATTTTCTTCAAGGCCCAAGATAATCATGGTCAACCGACTTCCGGATTATCTTTTCTTTCTGTGCGACTTGGCGCCATTCATCTGGTCACATCAAAAGACTGTTTCAATCGCAGCTGATTCAAGTGGACTTGCTTCTGGGAGGTCTTCTGACCCACTTGAGATTTTACTTTCGATACGGACACTCCGAATCGCTTTGTGTGGCCTTATCATTGCTACCATCTGTTTTGACCTTACTCTGATTCAAGCCACACGGCGATTTTACATTTCCGTTTTTTTTTTTTCTTTCCTTCTTTTTCTAATTTCAAACCCTGAATTGGGTCACACTAAGTCACTTCCCTAAGTCTGTTGGTTGGTAAGTGACCAAGTAATGACCCAGATAACAGCCGCCCACAATTGGTAAGGTGTGATATATCACTCTGTCCACTCTTACATGACCCAAAAATGTATAAAGTCTCACTGATGAGGTTTGATAAGATCTTATTAAAATCAGCAGGCCATGGTTTTCCAATCATCTTACAAGGATTAAAAATAAAATAAACAGGTGAAGTCAACTGGAAATCTACATAAACTTTATATAAACTGATTCATTTCTTCCATGGTTGATTAGTTTATGAGGCTGTGGATGACTTAATGACACTTCCTCTAAATCAAGTGGTTGGTAAACTAAGTGGAAAGCCCCAGCTGGGCAGTGTCTGGTTTGCGCATAGCTCTGCTCTCGGACAGCTGAGATATTTTCATATCACAAAATTGAATTCACCATGTCAATTCTTCCAGCCTAAAATAAAATAAACACTTCAATATTTCTCTGTTATTCAACAGGTACACATTCTGATATCAATCCTAGTTTAGACCTACAACCACTTGTATTTCATGTTTTTTGTCAAAAAGATTTTCCATTTTATCTACATTCCAGCATATATTTTGGGAAAGGTGAAAATCTTTTCACCAAAATAATTACCTTTCCCAAGCTTTTCAATTGTTGCATATATGTTTATTATTACAACTAGCAAAAAAATGAAATATTACCTGAGTGGGGTGGAGTTAAAAATTCAATGTCAGAGGGTTTTTATTATAAGTAAGCAAAATCGTCACATTTATGAAGGGAGTAAAAAAAAAATGAAACCATTTGAAATGGAAACATAGTTCTGTACCCCTCAAATAAGATGTTGCATGCATCTATTAATTATCAATTAAATAATTATTTTGAGTATTTTTACACAAAATTGTATTTATTTATTTATTTGTAAACTTTTAGTTAATGTCTTGTTACTAAAAAAAACTTGAGTATAAGAATTTTAAAAATTGCTTACTCAAATTTTGATTGTATGTAACGCAGCTGTTTTTATTCTAAGTATTAATGATTTTGATTAGATTAAAAACTCATTAATAGACTTCCACAATAATTGGGAATATTGTGATGTTTTGGTTACAGACAATACATCCAATCTCCATTATTAATAAAAGATCTATGTTTTTTAAGTGAACTAAGTGTGAGAATATGTAAGATGATAGAATTGAAATTAATTTGATTGACAAGAATAAAAGTGATTTTACACAAAGAACTAATTAAAATCTGATATGCTATATGTTTTTAAACAAATCTACCTAAGAAAGGTGATATGTTGAAAAATCCTGGTCATTAGTTAACTCTTAATATTCTGTTGAGAATTTTCTAAGTCCAGAGCTCCATTCCTATAAGGAGTTATCAAAAAGTGGTCTTTAATTTAAAGCTACTTGTTATTTCCCTTAAATCAAAGACTTCTAAATATGTTTGATATTACATTTAACCAAGGCTATCATTTGGGGTAGATTAGAAAAATGAATGTGACTTCTGGTTGGTTGGAATGAGGCTGTGTAGGACATTAAGAGTTAATGGAAGACAGATGCACAATAGCACTAGCTTCAAAAATTTGTCTCAACCTTTGTTCTGGATATGAACTAACATCTTAGCATTATTAAAATTATGATCTGTTTCAGATTTAGTTTGACAATGGCGTTGTTATAATTTCCAGTTCTAACACCCCTCCAGTATTCATAAATGCGTTTCTTAATGTTTCTAGAAGTCTCACTGACATGTTTTTTATTGTAATATTTACATGTGATAATGTTAACACTGGCGTCAGACTTTATATATGGGTAACACTCCATGTTAATTAAATTTCAAATAGTTTTTGAAGATAAAGTGACAGCTTTAATGCCAATGCAATTTAAAATCCTTTCTATGAGACTAGTGGAAGAATTCCTTAATAAAACTTTTATGTCTATGAAGTAGTTTCTTAGTAAGCAAATTGATTGGAGATATGAGACTGTTTTATGGATTTTGACGGATTTACATTTAACAAGTATAACAGATTTTGGCTAAAGATGATGTAGAAAATAATTTTCTATGTAATCAAATACATCATTTAAATATTTAGGTATACAAAGGGTGTGAAGGTAAAAAAATCTTTTCTTTTTTTTTTTAGTTTGGTTTGTGTGAAATGATGGGGTTATTTTTACTGGTGGATTTGTGATGAACTGAACTCTAATTGGTTATTTTCAATTAGTCATCTTTAAAGAAAAAAGGAAATATATTATTGGTTTCAAGTTCATATATAAAATCTATAGTGTTCAATTTTATTTACTCTATCCATAATCTTTATTAAGTTCTTGTGCATATGAGCAAAATGCTATCAATGTAAGAAAATAATTAAAATTAATGGGGATGAAATACTTAAAAAGACTAGATGCGAAGAATTCAAGAAAAAGGCATGCAAGTACCCCACTAAGAAGTGATCTCATTAGTAAGCTAAAATTTTGTTTATAAAAAGTGTTGTGTTGAAAATGTGTGGTGCATAAGGTACAAATTTAATTTAGAGACAGGTAGGGTAACTTTGTTTTCTTAAGGTGATTATCTGAATGTTTAACGCATTTCTCGACAGGTATGTTAGTATATAGGGATTTTTGTCAAGACTACGTAAGGATTTATTTTTCATATTAATATTATTTATTTTATTAAGAAGGGAGTCAGAATTATTTATATGTACTTTGTTGATAGTGTTTAACTAACATAGGGGATAAATAATTTTCATTACGTTGACAACATATACTACTTTAGCAATGCCATCTATCAGTTATTCACAGAAATTCTTTGGCGAATAAGGGTGGTAATCCCTTCCACAGCTGTCTTATTTTTAGAAACAAGATCTAATTTCAACATACAACTACCAAAGGCAAGAGAGGCCCTATCATAGGCTGTTAAGTAGCCTGACATACACACGCGTCAGTAGCTTGCAACGTTAATACAGGGTGTGCAATCTATTCTTTAATAACATGAAAGCTTTTTCTTTGATTATTTTAATAATATCTTTATTTATAACTCTGCATATTATATAGAATGAGCAAGACATTCCTCTGGTTGTTGAAAACTCTGTTATAAGGACCACTTCAAACACTCCCTGAAAAGTCATAAACTACCACACTGGGAAAGAGGGGACAGGTAGATGCAGAAAGCCACTATCCATGAGAGCCACTGAAGGGTAAGAAACAGCTGACATCAAGGCCAAGAGAAGAAATGTAAACCTGACCCTCAGCATAGATATCATGGCCCCACTGTTTTGGGTTGTTCCTCACAAAGGTTGGACTTGTGATTCATCTGAGAACCAACTAATGACCTCTTGTGATCTCCCTCGAATTCATAATCACCAGCAAGTGGTAATCAACAATGATTCATTATTAAATGATGCTGACGTAGAACAGTTTAATATGCACATGTTAGTCACTTTGATATATGTCTTCTGATACAATACAAGGAATTAAAAATATATTAATATCTATTGTTTCTAATCTTCTGACCATTATCATCTTGTAATACTCTCTGGTTAAAAATGAGACCATCCAAATCATCCAAGATAAAATTCAAAAATGTAAATCCTGATTATCTGGTGTCACTTATCCGCCGAATGCTTATTTCTTATGAGTGTCGTCACCAACTAAATAATGGACCATTCCATTTTTATAAAAGGAAAAAAGGAAAGCTATACATAGAATAGAAGAAAGGGAGTAGGGGAAAGATAGAGGGTGTGAGCACGCGGAAGCAATAACACTAATCTGTGTCAATCGAACATAGTGAGAGAGAGAGAGAGTTAAATCAAGATTATTATATTTTTACAGATTGAACTATTTAGCAATAGCTATTAAGTAAACATATCAAACGTAATAAATAAATTATCATACAGTGGTATATCCACAGGTTCTACTAGTATCATTATTAATGTAGTATTTAAACATGAAAAAACAGTTACTTAAAAAATATCCTTATGCCCAACCAAAAAGAATTGTCTTGTTAGTCTTAAGTGGATTGTTTGTGAGATGGGATGTAAGATCATACATTTGCTATTTTTCGGATTTGTTCAAATCAGCACGCAGCATCTTTATACAGTTTGCAGCTTTTTCTCCAAGCATTTCTTTAAAGTTCAAGTGATGCAACCATACAATAGTACTGACATAGCTACAGCTTTTAAAAAATCCCATTTTATTTTATCAGAGATCACATTTCTATATTGTCGTTAGCCTGTCAATAGCAGTTTATGATTTACCTATGCATATGTTGACATTCGGTTCAGTAGATAAGATATTGCTCCTCGAGTAATTTCAGAGTTTTGTCATTTAGTGAGAAGAGATGGCATTACCTTAATTAAAACATATAAACTCTCTTTTATCAGAGTTCACTTAGAGACCAATGCCATTGACAATATCAAAGAAATCAGCGTCACAATCGGGTGAGCTAACCATGTTCTTCGTGTCTTTGTGGAACATAATTATTGCAGTAACATTTATTTGGGAAAACCATATGCGAGAAGTACAGGGTGACACCCCCCCGCACCACCACAAAAAAAAACCGGGGCCCCCACACATTTTTGTGTGTATGCTTCATTCATTTACTAATCACCGTTATTTTGCAGACATGACAGAAGCAACGCCTGTGACCATAACTAGACCTCAATGTAAATATACTGTGCCAAATATTACTATAAGACAGGATCATTCAAGAAGTTGCAGGAATTTTTTTTTAATCAGTTCGAATGCGAAAAGGCACCCTCCAAGAGCAGAATTCAGGAGTGGATGAACCACTTCGAGAACTATGGGACAGTGGAAACCTCAATGCGTCCAAGCCATTCAGGATGCCCTAGGAAGCGTACAGCTGAGTTAGTTGAGAGAGTGAGAGAGTCAGTTCAGCTGAAGATTAAAAACTCATTAATAGACTTCCACAATAATTGGGAATATTGTGATGTTTTGGTTACAGACAAATACATCCATCTCCATTATTAATAAAAGATATTGTTTTTTAAGTGAACTAAGTGTGAGAATATGTAAGATGATAGAATTGAAATTAATTTGATTGACAAGAATAAAAGTGATTTTACACAAAGAACTAATTAAAAATCTGATATGCTATATGTTTTTAGAACAAATCTACCTAAGAAAGGTGATATGTTGAAAAATCCTGGTCATTAGTTAACTCTTAATATTCTGTTGAGAATTTTCTAAGTCCAGAGCTCCATTCCTATAAGGAGTTATAAAAAAAGTGGTCTTTTAATTTAAAGCTACTTGTTATTTCCCTTAAATCAAAGACTTCTAAATATGTTTGATATTACATTTAAACCAAGGCTATCATTTGGGGTAGATTAGAAAAATGAATGTGACTTCTGGTTGGTTGGAATGAGGCTGTGTAGGACATTAAGAGTTAATGGAAGACGAATGCACAATAGCACTAGCTTCAAAAATTTGTCTCAACCTTTTGTTCTGGATATGAACTAACATCTTAGCATTATTAAAATTATGATCTGTTTCAGATTTATGTTTGACAATGGCGTTGTTATAATTTCCAGTTCTACACCCCTCCAGTATTCATAAATGCGTTTCTTAATGTTTCTAGAAGTCTCACTGACATGTTTTTATTGTAATATTTACATGTGATAATGTTAACACTGGCGTCAGACTTTATATATGGGTAACACTCCATGTTAATTAAATTTCAAATAGTTTTTGAAGATAAAGTGACAGCTTTAATGCCAATGCAATTTAAAATCCTTTCTATGAGACTAGTGGAAGAATTCCTTAATAAAACTTTTATGTCTATGAAGTAGTTTCTTAGTAAGCAAATTGATTGGAGATATGAGACTGTTTATGGATTTTGACGGATTTACATTTAACAAGTATAACAGATTTTGGCTAAAGATGATGTAGAAAATAATTTTCTATGTATCAAATACATCATTTAAATATTTAGGTATACAAAGGGTGTGAAGGTAAAAAAATCTTTTCTTTTTTTTTTTTTTAGTTGTGGTTTGTGTGAAAATGATGGGGTTATTTTTACTGGTGGATTTGTGATGAACTGAACTCTAATTGGTTATTTTCAATTAGTCATCTTTAAAGAAAAAAGGAAATATATTATTGGTTTCAAGTTCTATATAAAATCTATAGTGTTCAATTTTATTTACTCTATCCATAATCTTTATTAAGTTCTTGTGCATATATGAGCAAAATGCTATCAATGTAAGAAAATAATTAAAATTAATGGGGATGAAATACTTAAAAGACTGAGGACTTCTTGTGACTGCTGTTAAATTCCCTTTCATTATTCATATAACTGTTCTGAAGAAGACAAATGTTTATACAATGCCTTCTACTATTGTTTTTATTTCATTTTTTAAAATAATTTCATTTGGATTACATATTATAAACATCATAAAGTCGAATCTGGCGCTTGTTAGCACAATCTATACTATTTTTCTTTTTTTACATTAAGCTGTTGGATTTAATTCCATTTAATATACTTACATAATCAGGTGTACATTTCTATCATGGTTTGTTTGTAGCTTAGAACAGTGGATGACTTTTTAACTTCTAACTCTAACTTCTACTAATGTAACCAGTCGGTCGCTACTGAGCTAAAGAGCTCATGGAATTTCCGAAATTGGCCATCAAGATCAGATTTTCTGCATCAACCATGGATTGCAGGGTCTCTATATTTGCTGAAAGTCTATCCGAATGCCCACGTGTTCAGATGTCAAACGACTAGAAATCAGCTATAGAAACTGATTTCCAAGGTTAACAGCGGCCTAGTGGTCACAAAAAAAACAACTTTTTCTTTTTTAAAAAACTCAGCAACATTTATATTCAATAGGAGAATACAAAAATCAATTCTTTTTTCAAGCTGTGGGAGCGATGGACCTCTAATTAATAACTTCTGGTCGGAATACAACCAGAGCTCTGCAAAGATATTGTTCAAAGCAGTTTGTAAAGTTTTCAATGGTCTTAGCTGAAGTCAGTTTCTGTTGGCCCTCAGTATTTGCGTTAATCTTCTCTACTAGCCCCGTCAGCTAATCTCCGAGCACACTTGGCTTCGTCTCGTCTTCATCTGATTTTTTCGTCAAAAACGTCTCAGTTAAATAATATCTCAACCGGACATTTTGATTTCCAGCTGACGTGGAGGTATTAGAAATTTTCTCTGTACCTCCCACCCTGGCAGGGTACCGCCCTCTCCTGAATTCTAGTTACCAATAGAATTCACTTCCGCCAAATAGTAAGGGGCTCAGTTTTTCCGGTGTTTCCCAACAAAATATGTGGTCTTAAATACATTTGGTTTTGTTTCTAATTCATTTCTTCCAGTCATCTAGAAAACAAAGAAGTTATCTTTTTCTTAAGTGGAAAAAGGAAAATAATTAAAAAAATTTTCTTCAAGGGCCCAAGATAATCATGGTCAACCGACTTCCGGATTATCTTTTCTTTCTGTGCGACTTGGCGCCATTCATCTGGTCACATCAAAAGACTGTTTCAATCGCAGCTGATTCAAGTGGACTTGCTTCTGGGAGGTCTTCTGACCCACTTGAGATTTTACTTTCGATACGGACACTCCGAATCGCTTTGTGTGGCCTTATCATTGCTACCATCTGTTTTGACCTTACTCTGATTCAAGCCACACGGCGATTTTACATTTCCGTTTTTTTTTTTTTCTTTCCTTCTTTTTCTAATTTCAAACCCTGAATTGGGTCACACTAAGTCACTTCCCTAAGTCTGTTGGTTGGTAAGTGACCAAGTAATGACCCAGATAACAGCCGCCCACAATTGGTAAGGTGTGATATATCACTCTGTCCACTCTTACATGACCCAAAAATGTATAAAGTCTCACTGATGAGGTTTGATAAGATCTTATTAAAATCAGCAGGCCATGGTTTTCCAATCATCTTACAAGGATTAAAAATAAAATAAACAGGTGAAGTCAACTGGAAATCTACATAAACTTTATATAAACTGATTCATTTCTTCCATGGTTGATTAGTTTATGAGGCTGTGGATGACTTAATGACACTTCCTCTAAATCAAGTGGTTGGTAAACTAAGTGGAAAGCCCCAGCTGGGCAGTGTCTGGTTTGCGCATAGCTCTGCTCTCGGACAGCTGAGATATTTTCATATCACAAAATTGAATTCACCATGTCAATTCTTCCAGCCTAAAATAAAATAACACTTCAATATTTTCTCTGTTATTCAACAGGTACACATTCTGATATCAATCCTAGTTTAGACCTACAACCACTTGTATTTCATGTTTTTTGTCAAAAGATTTTCCATTTTATCTACATTCCAGCATATATTTTGGGAAAGGTGAAAATCTTTTCACCAAAATAATTACCTTTCCCAAGCTTTTCAATTGTTGCATATATGTTTATTATTACAACTAGCAAAAAAATGAAATATTACCTGAGTGGGGTGGAGTTAAAAAATTCAATGTCAGAGGGTTTTTATTATAAGTAAGCAAAATCGTCACATTTATGAAGGGAGTAAAAAAAAAATGAAACCATTTGAAATGGAAACATAGTTCTGTACCCCTCAAATAAGATGTTGCATGCATCTATTAATTATCAATTAAATAATTATTTTGAGTATTTTTACACAAAATTGTATTTATTTATTTATTTGTAAACTTTTAGTTAATGTCTTGTTACTAAAAAAAACTTGAGTATAAGAATTTTAAAAATTGCTTACTCAAATTTTGATTGTATGTAACGCAGCTGTTTTTATTCTAAGTATTAATGATTTTGATTAGATTAAAAACTCATTAATAGACTTCCACAATAATTGGGAATATTGTGATGTTTTGGTTACAGACAAATACATCCAATCTCCATTATTAATAAAAGATCTATGTTTTTTAAGTGAACTAAGTGTGAGAATATGTAAGATGATAGAATTGAAATTAATTTGATTGACAAGAATAAAAGTGATTTTACACAAAGAACTAATTAAAAATCTGATATGCTATATGTTTTTAGAACAAATCTACCTAAGAAAGGTGATATGTTGAAAAATCCTGGTCATTAGTTAACTCTTAATATTCTGTTGAGAATTTTCTAAGTCCAGAGCTCCATTCCTATAAGGAGTTATCAAAAAGTGGTCTTTTAATTTAAAGCTACTTGTTATTTCCCTTAAATCAAAGACTTCTAAATATGTTTGATATTACATTTAAACCAAGGCTATCATTTGGGGTAGATTAGAAAAATGAATGTGACTTCTGGTTGGTTGGAATGAGGCTGTGTAGGACATTAAGAGTTAATGGAAGACAGATGCACAATAGCACTAGCTTCAAAAATTTGTCTCAACCTTTTGTTCTGGATATGAACTAACATCTTAGCATTATTAAAATTATGATCTGTTTCAGATTTATGTTTGACAATGGCGTTGTTATAATTTCCAGTTCTAACACCCCTCCAGTATTCATAAATGCGTTTCTTAATGTTTCTAGAAGTCTCACTGACATGTTTTTTATTGTAATATTTACATGTGATAATGTTAACACTGGCGTCAGACTTTATATATGGGTAACACTCCATGTTAATTAAATTTCAAATAGTTTTTGAAGATAAAGTGACAGCTTTAATGCCAATGCAATTTAAAATCCTTTCTATGAGACTAGTGGAAGAATTCCTTAATAAAACTTTTATGTCTATGAAGTAGTTTCTTAGTAAGCAAATTGATTGGAGATATGAGACTGTTTTATGGATTTTGACGGATTTACATTTAACAAGTATAACAGATTTTGGCTAAAGAAAATAATTTTCTATGTAATCAAATACATCATTTAAATATTTAGGTATACAAAGGGTGTGAAGGTAAAAAAATCTTTTCTTTTTTTTTTTTTTAGTTGTGGTTTGTGTGAAAATGATGGGGTTATTTTTACTGGTGGATTTGTGATGAACTGAACTCTAATTGGTTATTTTCAATTAGTCATCTTTAAAGAAAAAAGGAAATATATTATTGGTTTCAAGTTCATATATAAAATCTATAGTGTTCAATTTTATTTACTCTATCCATAATCTTTATTAAGTTCTTGTGCATATATGAGCAAAATGCTATCAATGTAAGAAAAATAATTAAAATTAATGGGGATGAAATACTTAAAAAGACTAGATGCGAAGAATTCAAGAAAAAGGCATGCAAGTACCCCACTAAGAAGTGATCTCATTAGTAAGCTAAAATTTTGTTTATAAAAAGTGTTGTGTTGAAAATGTGTGGTGCATAAGGTACAAATTTAATTTAGAGACAGGTAGGGGTAACTTTGTTTTCTTAAGGTGATTATCTGAATGTTTAACGCATTTCTCGACAGGTATGTTAGTATATAGGGATTTTATGTCAAGACTACGTAAGGATTTATTTTTCATATTAATATTATTTATTTTATTAAGAAGGGAGTCAGAATTATTTATATGTACTTTGTTGATAGTGTTTAACTAACATAGGGGATAAATAATTTTCATTACGTTGACAACATATACTACTTTAGCAATGCCATCTATCAGTTATTCACAGAAATTCTTTGGCGAATAAGGGTGGTAATCCCTTCCACAGCTGTCTTATTTTTAGAAACAAGATCTAATTTCAACATACAACTACCAAAGGCAAGAGAGGCCCTATCATAGGCTGTTAAGTAGCCTGACATACACACGCGTCAGTAGCTTGCAACGTTAATACAGGGTGTGCAATCTATTCTTTAATAACATGAAAGCTTTTTCTTTGATTATTTTAATAATATCTTTATTTATAACTCTGCATATTATATAGAATGAGCAAGACATTCCTCTGGTTGTTTGAAAACTCTGTTATAAGGACCACTTCAAACACTCCCTGAAAAGTCATAAACTACCACACTGGGAAAAGAGGGGACAGGTAGATGCAGAAAGCCACTATCCATGAGAGCCACTGAAGGGTAAAGAACAGCTGACATCAAGGCCAAGAGAAGAAAATGTAAACCTGACCCTCAGCATAGATATCATGGCCCCACTGTTTTGGGTTGTTCCTCACAAAGGTTGGACTTGTGATTCATCTGAGAACCAACTAATGACCTCCTTGTGATCTCCCTCGAATTCATAATCACCAGCAAGTGGTAATCAACAATGATTCATTATTAAATGATGCTGACGTAGAACAGTTTAATATGCACATGTTAGTCACTTTGATATATGTCTTCTGATACAATACAAGGAATTAAAAATATATTAATATCTATTGTTTCTTAATCTTCTGACCATTATCATCTTGTAATACTCTCTGGTTAAAAATGAGACCATCCAAATCATCCAAGATAAAATTCAAAAATGTAAATCCTGATTATCTGGTGTCACTTATCCGCCGAATGCTTATTTCTTATGAGTGTCGTCACCAACTAAATAATGGACCATTCCATTTTTATAAAAGGAAGAAAAAGGAAAGCTATACATAGAATAGAAGAAAGGGAGTAGGGGAAAGATAGAGGGTGTGAGCACGCGGAAGCAATAACACTAATCTGTGTCAATCGAACATAGTGAGAGAGAGAGAGAGTTAAATCAAGATTATTATATTTTTACAGATTGAACTATTTAGCAATAGCTATTAAGTAAACATATCAAACGTAATAAATAAATTATCATACAGTGGTATATCCACAGGTTCTACTAGTATCATTATTAATGTAGTATTTAAACATGAAAAAACAGTTACTTAAAAAATATCCTTATGCCCAACCAAAAAGAATTGTCTTGTTAGTCTTAAGTGGATTGTTTGTGAGATGGGATGTAAGTATCCATACATTTGCTATTTTTCGGATTTGTTCAAATCAGCACGCAGCATCTTTATACAGTTTGCAGCTTTTTCTCCAAGCATTTCTTTAAAGTTCAAGTGATGCAACCATACAATAGTACTGACATAGCTACAGCTTTTAAAAAATCCCATTTTATTTTATCAGAGATCACATTTCTATATTGTCGTTAGCCTGTCAATAGCAGTTTATGATTTACCTATGCATATGTTGACATTCGGTTCAGTAGATAAGATATTGCTCCTCGAGTAATTTCAGAGTTTTGTCATTTAGTGAGAAGAGATGGCATTACCTTAATTAAAACATATAAACTCTCTTTTATCAGAGTTCACTTAGAGACCAATGCCATTGACAATATCAAAGAAATCAGCGTCACAATCGGGTGAGCTAACCATGTTCTTCGTGTCTTTGTGGAACATAATTATTGCAGTAACAATTTATTTGGGAAAACCATATGCGAGAAGTACAGGGTGACACCCCCCCGCACCACCACAAAAAAACCGGGGCCCCCACACATTTTGTGGTGTATGCTTCATTCATTTACTAATCACCGTTATTTTGCAGACATGACAGAAGCAACGCCTGTGACCATAACTAGACCTCAATGTAAAGAATATACTGTGCCAAATATTACTATAAGACAGGATCATTCAAGAAGTTGCAGGAATTTTTTGTTAATCAGTTCGAATGCGAAAAGGCACCCTCCAAGAGCAGAATTCAGGAGTGGATGAACCACTTCGAGAACTATGGGACAGTGGAAACCTCAATGCGTCCAAGCCATTCAGGATGCCCTAGGAAGCGTACAGCTGAGTTAGTTGAGAGAGTGAGAGAGTCAGTTCAGCTGAGTCCGAAATGCTCTGTGCTCAAAACCTTCAAGAGTGAGCTGCAGACTCTTTAACCATTGATTATAGGGAATTTCTGGTTCCAGCAAGATGGAGCAAGCACTCACACCTCAAACTTTCTCTCGAGATTGGCTGAAAGAGAACTTTGGTGGCCTTGTGATCAAGACTGATTTTGAGTGGGCACTTCACAACCCAGACCTTAGTTCACCAGATTTATTTCTCTGGGGATACATTAAAGACAGAGTGTACACAGGGAGACCCAGGACCATCACGGAAGTCATCAAGGAGGAGATCAGAGCCATTCTTCAATCGGTTTGTAAGGATGTCATAGACAATTTTGTGCTGTGCCTCAAGAAATGCACAGAACTAAATGGAAGCCATCTTGAACATATGTTGTAGAATAAAGAATAATAATCGAAAGACTCATGTTTTGATATAATGTTTTAAACACAATAAATTAGTTATAACCAAAGTTGCATTGAATTCTTGCAGAAAATTAAAAATGGAACCTATCGAAAATCGAGATCCATTTTTTATGGTGTGTGTGTGTGTGTGTGTGTAGGGGGGTCAGCCTGTATTTGTTCCATCTTTCCTCTGTGTATGGAATCAAATGCCTTGAAGAAATCTATGAACAAGAGTGTTATTTCGAGATCTTTTGCGCGTACTCCTTCGATAATTCGACGTATAGTCTGAATCAGAGAAGTTGTGGATTGATTTCTTCGAAAACCATTTTGATTTTTCTTGAGTACTTTCTCTACTTCAGGTAGGATACGATTGAGAAGCGGGGCATTATAAATGTTATCAGCTATAGCTCTAATGGTAAGAGTTATACTTCTGTAGTTCTTGGTTATTCCAAGGTCAAATTTTTTCGGGAAGGGGAGGATACAGCCTTTCGTCCATTTGTCTATTGTGTTTTGACTCAAAAGGATAGCTAAACAAGTAAGGGATGTTGACAGAGCATAATTGATAATAAAATAGAAAGAGAATGGGAATGAAAGGGTTATTTTTTTTATATATGTAATAGGCATTAACAAATTTTTTTAGTTTTGGGAGGTTCACACGAAAAGGTTTCTTTCTTTTTCTGCAAGGAGCAGTCAGGAGTTAAACAGACTAGTGGCAGTTCGAGAAACTAACAATTAAGGGTTGGCCATTGGACAAAGAACGCAGGTAGTAAACAGTAATGGGTCACTAGAAATGGTAACAGTTCGATAATTAGACATAAAGCGAAGAGAAAACTGAACAGCACCCAAGTCTTCATCCCCCATCCGGAAGAGCGATAGTTAGAGGCTACTTACTTAGGCTGATTTTGAAAATATTGTCACACGCAACGCCCTCCCCGCGAAAACTGCTCGAAGAGAGAATAAAAACGAGAAGTTTATTTTTGGGTTTATTTGTTTTTTGTTTTTTTTTCTTTGTGGAACTGACCCGTGCCTTATACAGTTTCGACCAAAAACTTCGTCGTGGGATGTAAGTCCTTTAACAGGTGAAACTGGACAAGCCTTGGACAATACTGCCATATCAGTGTTGTCGCAGGAGTTACTATAACGAGATTGAAGAGTTAATTTTTCATTTAAAGTCATTCTCCTAGACTGGCTATCAACGAAGGCAAAGAACACAGAATGACCAACTATCTTACGATTAACTGCATTCAATACAAACTCGCAAAAGATCATGTGTAATACATCTAAGATGTCTGTTTTAAATTGTATAAGAATTTATTTGGCACAAATTACATTTTGTTAAGTACTAAGATCTACAACCAAAATGACTGGTAAATAGAAGGTCAGCATATAAAGTAATGAGATTAATTTTTTATTGTTTAGAATAGCAAGCCTGATTGATTAAACCTGTTTTCATTAATGACTTTACTCTTCCAAAAACAACAAAGATCAATCGTTAGTAATAATTTTGAAATCTATAAAAATATCGAAAAATATGTTGTGTACAATTGCATATTTTTAATTATAGAGTTTTAGATTAAATAAATCTTTATTCATAACGAAAATTTTGTGTACAGCATGCTACATGCAGCACAATACACAAGTGCATATATGCATGTATGTGGGTGTATATGTATATGTAAGTGTGCGCGTGATTTTGAAAAAATCACAAAAAACAGATGCTTGTGTGTATATGCAAACTGGAAACATTCGAGAAATTAGATTTTTGTGTATATGCGTATGCATATGTATGTATGGGCAAGCTGGACATTAAATGGTAATGATGTATATGTGTCCATATATATATATATGTGTCTAGAAAAGGCGCTTGGGAAATTTGATGTACACCTGCTTTTGTTGAAAAATTCAAGCAATTACATCGTTGTATAAAGGATCGTGTCAATTTCAATGGTCAGCTCTCGGATGAACTTCCCATTGATGATGGAGTGAAGCAGGGTGATATACCAGCCACAACATTGTTCTCACTTTACCTGACGGCTGTACTATAGTATGACTGTGATACAGGTGTCTATATTAGATTCTGAACAACTGGAAAAGTTTTTAACTTAAGAAGACTCCAAGCCAGAACCCTTGTTGGTGACAAAAAAAATCAGTGAATTAACTGAATTTGATGAAATTTTCAGTGTTGATATATTGATGAATAAAGGATATAATATACCAGTTATTTTATTTTAAAACAGTCAGTTAACTTAGAACCATGTATCTTTGAGGCGTAACAGATTCTCAAAGATACGTGGTTCAAAGTTAACTGACCTGAAAAAATGTAAAAGTTTTTAAATAAAATAACTGGTGCATTATATCTTTTATTCATTAATATATCAACACTGAAAATTTCATTAAATTCGGTTAATTCCTTGATTTTTGGTATTTTTTTCTTTCGCGGGGCGACATACGATGGTGGAATTTAGGTCCGTTAAGTTCAATTTAACCAGGGAGCTTTTATATGTCGATGATGCCGATCTGGTTGCAATTCAGTCGGTCATGGACTTTTACCTTCTTTGGTCTGACAGCATTAAGAAAATCAGTCATATATACTCTCGCTGCTGGTGATTCTTATATGGAACCTGACATCTTTGTCTATGGGAAGCGTCTTGAAGTCTACCTTGGTAGTACTTTATCTAGTGAAGGTTCTCTTGATGCGGAAATCAAACAGAATAAACAGGGCATCTGAGTCCTTTGGTAAGTTAGAAGACAGAGTCTTGTCTGATGGTGATCTAACTCTTGCAACTAAAGTGTCTGTGTATCAAGCATGTGTTATTACCCTTGCTCCATGCTTCTGAAACCTGTACGTTGTATCAACTTCATATGAGGCAACTTGAAAGATTCCATCAGCACTGTCTTAGACATATCTTTGGTCTGAAGTGGGACAGCCGTGTTCCAGATACGGATGTCTTGACCAAAGCAAAAAGAACTAGCATTACTGCAGTTGTGATGAAAAATCAGATGCATTGGGTGGATCATCTTGTTCGGCTAGACTACCAAAACAGCTGTTTTATGGTGAGCTTCTTTTTGGCAAAAGACCCCAACGCACGTTAAAAAATGGTTTCGAGATAGCGTTAAGGAGATTCCCGTCAATAATTGGGAGTCCCTGAAATCCGATCATGAACAGGAGGGCTGCGATATACAGTGGTGCTGAACTGTTTGAAGCAGCCTGGGTGGACCGGGCAAAACTCAAAAGAGCATGCAGAAAACATAAAACTATGCTGGCCAATTTTGGAGAAGTGTGGATTTGTGAGGACTGTGGCTGGGTCCTATTGTCAAAGGCAGGCCTGGTTAATCACAGGAAATCACATGGGAGCAACCCGACTGCAATTGTTGTCTCTCCCATGCAACACTATGATTCCCAACATAAAAACTTTTCCTGATCCTGCTGCACTAAAGTGTGATGAACAGCTGGTGGTCCCAGGCGTCACATAAGAGTTCACAGTGATGCGTATATCATGCCTGTCATCTTAGTCAACACTGATCGTCATGAGTGCCAAATTTACTCTAATATATGCAAGTCGCAGGCAGTACTGAAAAGTTATCAACGAGCTCATGAACGGACAATGAACGAAGGAGTGGCATTCATCTGACAAAACGTTGCGATCAACATGTGTATGTATATATATATATATATGTATATGTATGTATGTAAAAGAGTGGTATGATCTTGGAAGTTTAGGGAAGCTACCAAATACAAACTTAAAAAGTAAATAATAATAACAATATTTTCTTCTAGAGACAGAATGTCTGGAGTATTTTTTTTAAGTATCCCCATTTCTAAGAGTCATAAAAAAAGTAAGGGGTCAATGTTTGTTGGTGGTCCCTGAAGCAAAGAAAGAATTTCCGTATGTTCAAATCTCGAGTAAAAAAATAGGAAATGAGACTTTGGGACGAGAATGGGATTTTGACAGTGAGAGTTAGTTAGTTGCGAAACAGAGTTTGGGTTTTATTGAGTTCGGATAGAGAAACGAACGGGTCGTTAGTCAAGCAGGACTGCCAACCAAGCACCCCCCCCCCGGGCTCGGCCAGACATGCAGTATGAGAACCAAGAGAACTGAGAGTAGAGAATAAGGAAACATGAACAAATGTGTGAGTGCTACACATTCCTTTCTGACCATCAGAATGTACACCCTTACTCTGTAAATGGGTGCATATGGTCGCATAACCTCCAGACATTTAACATTCACTACTAAATCTTTAACTGAATAGAAATAGTTCAATTGATATTTTTAGACTTCATCAATTGCATCAGTTCATATTTTTTTGGCATTGTCACTGGAGTTCTACGAGATATGTTAGCACCATATATATTTATAATATGTCTTTCTATAGATTATGTACTCATGAAAGAAAAATGTTTCACCTTAAAAAAGGCAAGAAACAGGCGATATCCTGCAGAGACTATTATGGATGTGGACTACGCAGATGATCTGGCGCTGCTTGTAAATACACCCATACAAGCTGAATAACTGCTACATAGTTTGGAGAATGAAGCACAAAACATTGTGAACTTCGATAAAACAGAGTTCATGTGTTTTAAACAGAAAGGCGACATCTCCACACTCAATGATAAGCCCCTAAAATTAGTAAACCAGTTCAAATACTTAGGTAGTACTATCTCATCCACAGAAAGCAATATTAATGCATGTATAGGGAAGGCATGGGCTGCTTTAGACAGATTATCAATCATATGGAAATCTGATCTCGATAGGTTAAAATGACTATTCTTCCAAGCCGTAGTTATATCAGTGCTACTGTATGGCTACACCACCTGGACCCTAACAAAGCACCAAGAGAATAAGCTAGATGGGAGTTGTACAAGAATCATGGAGACAGCATCCCACAAGGAAGCGGCTGTACAGCCACTTGCCCCCATCACATAAACCATCCGAGTCAGATAATCAAGTCATGCTGGACACTGCTGGAGAAGCAAGGACGAACTTATAAGTGACGTTCTCCTGTGGAAACCGACACATGGGCATACCATTGTGGGCTGCCCAGCAACGACCGACATCGATTAGCTCTGCAATGATTGTGGATGCTGCGTATGGGGCGATGACAGATAGGTATGGTTGGCGAGAGATTGTCATGGATATCTGTGCTGCCAGAATGACGATGATCATACAATGTCATACATCAATTCAAAGAAAAATATTGTTTTTAAAACAACGAAAAGAGAAAACACATAACAATTTTTTTTTTTTTTGAGTTAAAAAGGTTAAATTTTCAATAAACTATTTTGGGGTGTTGATTTGTTTTTTTAATTTGGTTTTCTAGTGTTGATTTTTCTAGAAATGTACAAAATTGCGACTGGAAATTTTTTTTATTCAAATGATCAAAGGTTGGACCCCACCCATACACTCATTCAATTTAAAAAAAAAATAAAATAATCTATTCATTATAAAATCAAGTCATTAATTAATGAAGTGCTGAAAAGTTCATTGGAATTGAACAATTCCCTGATTTTTGGTAATTGTTTTGAAATTTAAAATTTAAAAAATCTTATTATTTCCCTTAAGAAATATTGACACACACACACACACACACACACACACACACACACACACACACACACACACAAAATGTGGTATTGATCTTTCTTTTGCGTTTGTTTCTTTAATTAAACCATGGAATTTCCACGAGTTGAGCTAAAATCAAATTTAATTGAAAGAGAAACATTATTGTGATGGAGCCAAGTTGCACACGCACAGAAATAACTATATGAAAAATAAACAAGTCAATTGCTTGAATGCTATTGGGTGTAATGTAGGTATACCAATTTTTCGTCTGCTAAAAATATTAAAAACGAATTAAAATTAATTAAATCTATTATTTAAGGTCAAACTTTTGTCTAAAACGATAAGTAGTAACATAATGACCATCATTAAAAAAAGAAAAATATCATTACATATGCAGTTTATTTTTAATACTTTTAAAACGATTTGTTTTGGTCAATTTCGTTCGCGTTCGCCATTTTGGCTCTTTTTAAATGGTATAAAGGGCTTGTTTACAAATTTACTGTAACATTCGCGATTGCAAAAGAATTTACCAAAAATCAGGGAATTATCCGATTTTAATGAAATTTTCAGTATTGATTTATCAATTAATGAATTTTATAATGCATCAGCTATTTTTATTTCAAAGCTTTAATTAAATATTTTTGCTATGAAAAATTAATATATAAAATTCATTTAAAATAAAAATATTCTGATGTTAAGTTTAAAATGTTATATTTTTAGATTCTAGAAATAAATATCTATTTAATGCAAAACTTATTTTAGTCAAACAAAGTATACGTTTTGAAGAAAAACTATATTGAAAATGTAGCCCCCTTTTTTAAGCAGAAAAATATCGATGTATAATTTTTCTTTTATAAGATAATAGCCAATTAAATAATTATCGAAATGAGTAAAAAAGAAATCTACTACAAAATTAATCATTTATTATTTTTTTTACATTTTATTTTCCGATTTTCGGTACTTATTTTCTCATAAAATATTCCACTCAAAATCTTTTTTTTCTATTTACAACTTCGGTCTTTTATCTTTTTATTTCTACTGTAATTAGTATCAAACAAAGACCAACTCGCCAATATTTTACACCCCCAAAGTAAGAGCGGGGGGCAAAATTAAGTGACCTGAAAAAAATGAGAAAGTTTTAAAATAAAATAAATAATGCATTATAAAGATCATTCATTGATAAATAAACACTGAAAATTTCATTAAAATCCGATAATTCCCTGAGTTTTGGTAAATTATTTTCTGTAGGCTAAAGTCATTTTGTCAAAAACGCATTTTAGGCCAATTTTGGGTATACCTAGTGTAATGTAATTTATTTCGTTAGGATTTGGTGTTTAAAGTTTTATAGTTATCTTCTCTTGAAATTTAGAATTACCGGCCTTGATTTCATCGTACTTACATTTCTGCCTTTAAAAACAAATTATTGAACATGCGGATCATAACAACATCAGGGCAGATGTTGCGAACGTTGCTTATCCGACCTACCGTAAGTAAAACTGTTCAGTACACCAACCCTTGTATAGACTTGATGTTTAAGACATTTTCCCTGTCTTTTGGGGAAGATAAACACTCCCGCTTGAAAACATGTTATTTATTTTAATCTATTAAAATTTAAAAAGTACTTGTTTTTGTTTTGATTTGTAGTTTTGTTATAACTAAGGTTGTAAATTGTGAGGCTCTGTCCCAAATAGTGTCATCTACATTTTGCTTTTCAGACTCGGACGAAGAAGTCTATATATAAAAATAAAAAAATAAAAAAATAATAATAACGTGTTGAGAGCGAACAATACAGTTCTTTTATGTGAAGGTGACCGTGAAAACGTAACAGACAAAAAAAAAGTATTTAATTTCTTTACAACTTTAAAGGCCTTATTTTCGTATATAACAATAATATGGAAAATTTTAGTTTGTCCACCAAAACTGTCCATATTATTGCAGTGTAGTATAGTATATACGATCTTAAAAAAAGGCCTTTAAATTTGTAAAATCAAATAAAAAATGAATTGATAAACATTAAGGAAAACCGCAAAAAAATAATCTAAATGATTAAATAAAAACTAATTTTGTCATCCATGTGAAGATGTAGCGAGTTTGGTCAAAAGAGTTTGTAATTAATTGAAAGAAGCCATTCTTATGTAATTTTCACTGTCAACTCAAATGAAAAAATTATACATCAATACTAACATTTTCATTATGTTTGTATATTTTGTTTTATCAATACTAACATTTTCATTATGTTTGTATATTTTGTTTTATTTTTCTTATATATTTTTAGCGTGTTCATTATGACATGAAGTTGAATATATAAACACAATAACCTTGTCCTTAACATATCAAAAATGACAGATGGCGAGCGATTTCATTAAATAAAATTCTACAACTTAAAACAAGCTATTTCCAGTCAAATTTTGCAATTGCATGATAATTTAGTCTTCGTTCACGCTTAACATTATTTTTTTAATCAAGTAAATTCTCGATGTAACTATGAAATGCTAAGTAAAAATCTTCACTGCTTGCTAAATTGAAGCAACAGTTACAATATGAACACGGACAGCTGTTACAACTGGAACTTAAGTTGATTGGTTGATGAGTTTTCTAGTAAATGTAGAGCAGTGATATTTGCACGATTTGTAGATCTAATTGATAGATGTCTTTTCAGTAAATTTTATTTTGATATATTCTTTAATATTCAGACACAAAGTAAAAATGAACGAAAAAAGTAAAGATATATTGAAAAAATAAATAAAGGAAAGAAAATGTTGAATAGATAAAAATTATTTATTGGAGTGCCAACGTGTGTTTCGACCAAGAGTTTGTCCTTGTACACATTGTATTCTATTTATTATTATTTTACATACAAAATAAAATAAAATAAAATAAATATGAATAAAATGTGTACAAGGACAAACTCTTGGTCGAAACGCGTGTCGGCACTTCAATAAATAATATTTTCCATTCAACATTTTCTTTCCTTTATTTATTTTTTCAACATAATTGTCGGATTCACTTCCATTTTTCAACTTACACACACACACACACACACACACACACACATACATACATACATATATATATATATATATATATATATATATATATATATATATAATCCAAAAGTCCAGAGAAGAAATCTTCCTTACGACATAGGAGTTTTTTTAAACAACCTGTCGCAGTTTGAGAGCTCAATGTGTGCTCTTATTGTTAGAGTCACGGAGCAAATTTATAAGTAAAAAAATAACAAAAGACTTAGAGATTTTGCATTATAGCCTATTTCGGGGAGCTTAGACAAAGTGTCTAATTCTCCCAGCTCATTAGACACTTTGTCTAAGCTCCCCGAAATAGTCTACAATGCAAAATCTCTAAGTCTTTTGTTATTTCTTTACTTATATATATATATATATATATAAGCTTTATTATGTTGGGATGCTTTTTTAATAGTGTTTCTCTTTTCTCTAACTGCTTCTGTCTCTCATGGAACAGTATGTTTGGCTCTTAGTCAGTATGCAATCAGCTGCTGTTTCTAGGTGGATACTGACTATGTCTGACTGTAGACAGAAAGTCTACTTTTTTCCTTCCCTTTCTTAGAAGAACAAGAAATGCTTCTTTGAAGACAAAGATAAATTGTCTTGAATAAATTTAATGAAGAAATGAAGCAAAAAGAGGAAGAAATATTGTCTTTGAAAAAGTTGAAAATTATATAGACCAGTGGTTCTAGAAAGCCAGAATAGGTTTTGGTCCGTTTTGGCCAACAAACGTAATAATACATATGTTTTTTTATTTTTTATTGCAGAACATCTGATAAATAACTGTGACTGTGCAGTGTTGACTTGTTTTCTATTCTGATACATGATACACCTACTATCAATTCTACAATATATCCCTTATCAAAATGAATACTCAAGGAATGTGGGATACTAAAAGACCTAAACAACAACAAAAAATGAAACAAAACAACAAATGTCTTTGACACAAATTAAGTACATGCCTCAGTTGCCACTAGAATCTTTAATATTAGCCACTCAGTGTCTGGGTCAGTGGAACACACACACAAGCATGCCTGGTATTTTATTATTAAATTTCCTTCATATGATAAACATTAAAAAAATTATTTATCATCAAAATTGTCAGGTTAAAAGAAAAATATATTCTTTGAAAAACAAGAAGTAAGACAGATTTGAGATTTCTAAAAATTATTTTTATTATTTCAGCCAAAAATCTATTCATCTGAGTCATGTTATTAAAAAGATTTTGCTTATTTTTTTTTTTTAATGGCTAATTTTCATGGGGTTGGGGGCGAAATATCTAGTTATATTTCTTGTTTTTTTTCTTTTTGTAAGATTATGAGCACTGTCAGCAAAATTTATTTAAATCCCCATTTTAAGTCATGAAAATAAAACAAAGCTATAAAAGTCACAAACTTTTATAGCTTTGTTTTCATAGTTAAAATAATTATTCCTGATAAATTTGGAGTTGAGTCCAATCAAAGCCAATGACAAATTGTTCTGAAAGAATTTTTATTGCTTTCAGAGAATAGGTCAGATTTTTCTGGCTCATTTGAGGATTTTTATCCTGTTTTTATTATCCTATTTCATACTTGAAAATATTGCTCTGCATTTTTGTGTATAGAGCACTGAAAAGATTTTACTGATTAAAAAGCTTTTAGCATTAAATTTTAATCATAATTACACACACACACACACACACACACACACACACACACACACACACACACACACACACACATTTTTTAGATGTGTACATGAAATAACCATTGGAGTAAAGGTCTGTAAAAACAAAAAAATATCAAAGTAAATCATTTAAAAATAATAAATTATTCAAGATTTTTTAAAACTAATTTCCTTGGGAAAGGTGTGAATCTGTCTCTTCTCACTTCAGCTATGGGTAAATAGTAGGGCAGATTGTATTCTTCTTAAAGATTGACCATGTATCAAATTCCTGACAGAACACATATGATTATTTTACATGTTTGTTTTGAAGAATTACCTATTTCTTATATTCCTTGTATATATTTATTATAATGTGAGTCTTGAAACAAAATGTTAAAAATTAAGGAAAGGTAAGTAAAAAGTATATTGGCTCCATAGTAATTATAACCTAATTCTCCACATTTACCAATATATCAAATGATTTATTTATTTATTTTTTTTTGCAGTCTGTACTCTCCAAACAATGTAGAACATTCCATGCAAGTCCAGTTCCAACAAAGGTTTGTTCTCTTTTTTTTTTTTAAGTCTATACTTATTAAAGTCCATATAGCAGTCTAGACAAAACAACTGCATGATAAAGTTAGGATGACCAGGCTTCTTTCTACACAACACTTCATTCTAAAATGAGTCAATGAGATACTGGTTGTTGTACATTGAATAGGAAACTCATTTGCTAATCATTATTTCTCTTTTAAATATTGATATATATTAATATGATTGTGTGTCACGCCCTCAGATAAATGAGAGGATGTGAAAGATAAACAGAGGAGAAAGATAACAGAGGAGAAAAGGGGAAGAGAGAGAGAGAGAGAGAGAGAGAGAGAGAGAGAGAGAGAGAGAGAGAGAGAGAGGGCATGGGGAAGAGAGAGAGAGAGGGGGGAGGGGGAATAGAGAGAGAGAGAGGGCAAGAGCATAATGATAATCCATCATATCATCTATTTCAATGGAAGGAAGGAAAAAAGGAAGAAAGAATAAGGCATGAATGCTGTGTTTATGCCTGGTTGTCACCTCAGATAAATAATAGACCATTTTGTTTTGATTGTGACAAAAGAAAGGGAAGAAAAAGGAAATGCTACACATCAGAAACAAAGAGAAAGAAAGAAAAGAGAGTTGGGAGAGAGAGAGTTCATAAGTGATAATGCTAATTATATGTATCATCTTAAATCAAGATTATTATAATTTTTGCATATTGAACTATTTTGCAGCAGCACTTAAGTATACATATCAAATGATGTAATAATTAAATTATCATACATGGTATATCCACAGATCCTACTAGTATATTATTAATATTATATAAAGTATTGCCATAAATAAGTAGACTCCTAGGTGGGAGTCCCTGTTGCATAGTAAATAATGTGCTGGTCTGCAACATTGTATTAAGAGAGTTCAAATTCCAGTTGCGTGATTACATTTACTTTTAGAATAATACTCTTGGGAAAGGTATGAACATCCTCATGCCACCATCTATGGTTTAGATAGTACCACTATTGTTCTTCTACAAGGATAGCTTTGGCATTAAATAACCCCTGAAGGTTGATATGCCATTAAACAAAGAAACCAAACTAACCACACCCCTAACAATTTTTTGTAAAAATTGAATTTCCTTTTCATGAACAATATAGAATCAAAATTAATAACAAGTCCATATCATTACAGTATTAATAGACTTTCATCAAATATAAATACACTTTTTGTATATATATATATATATATATATATATGCAATTTTATTTTTAGTTACAGGGTTTCAATGCTGTAGAGTTTGATAATAAATAATACCTAATAATATCCACTTTGATATATACAAGGTGTGTCAAAAAAGTATCAACATTTTTTGTACTTTTTGACACACCTTGTATTCTGAAAAAAAAGTTCTATCCATTCTTCATTTCTGTCTTGGTAAATACAGCTTTAAATTTGGTACTTTTTTCTCACACCTTGTATTCTGAAAAAAAATTCAAGTGTGGAATGTTTTTTTTCCAGAATATAAGGTGTGTCAAAAAATACAAAAATCTCGATACTTTTTTGACACACCTTGTGTGTATATATATATATATATATATATATATATATATTTAACATTATGAAAAAACATATGATGTTTGTTATGTAATAGCTGACAGTACTGTTTCGACCAAATCGATAAGTTGGTCTTCATCAAAGAGCGACATAGATGGGAAGAGAAGATATCCGTTAAAAAAAGACTGTTTACAGAAACGAACGCTGAGTTCAACCGCTGAAGTTTTTGAAAAATGCATGTTCTGTTTTAAAAAAATAAAATAAATTTTATTTTTAATTTTTAAAAAATCAGAAGCATTATAGTTTATAGAAAAACTCAAAAGAGTTTGTTGTAAAAGTTTATATAAAAATGTAAAGTGGGTATCAAAATAGTATAGTATATATTTTTCAGCTGTTAAAAAATATACAAGTCCACATGGTAATTTGAAAAAAGATGTTAGATTTCCAAAAATTTTACTTGTGGCGTTGATAAGTCCGTAGTTATAGATGAAAGTCTTCAAGGTGTAAAAGTCCCAGATATAATGTTTTTTCATTTGACAAATATGAAAAATAGATGGAAATTAATCCGACAGTATGAAATTTAACATTATGAAAAAACATATGATGTTTGTTATGTAATAGCTGACAGTACTGTTTCGACCAAATCGATAAGTTGGTCTTCATCAAAGAGCGACATAGTTCAGCGGTTGAACTCAGCGTTCGTTTCTGTAAACAGTCTTTTTTTAACGGATATCTTCTCTTCCCATCTATGTCGCTCTTTGATGAAGACCAACTTATCGATTTGGTCGAAACAGTACTGTCAGCTATTACATAACAAACATCATATGTTTTTTCATAATGTTAAATTTCATACTGTCGGATTAATTTCCATCTATTTTTCATATATATATATATATATATATATATATATATATATAAAAAGATTTAAGCATTATTAACATATTTTTTATAAAAATAACAATTAGGCCAGCTAACCTTTTTTCAAGATTAGGGGTAAGTTAGATATAGATTTTGAGTTTGATTTTTTAAAGCATATGTCTAAATATGACTGTACCACATTTTACATGTGTCATGTTTATTTAATTTCTGCAAATGCTTAAATTCAAATTTTAAAATATTTATGCCAATGAAGAACATGAATGTCTGAAAATGATGTACACTTTTGCATATATTGTACATATATTTGTGCTTTCATACATTAACTCGCTCACAATATATAAAATAAAATATATTTTTGCCAAATTATATAAAATATTAAAAAAAAATTTTTTTTTTAGCTGAACTTACTACTTTTTAGCCACTCTGTTCATATATTGAGCAGTTTTATCCTTCAATGTACAAAAGATAAGAAAGAATAAAAGAGAAAAGTAGAAGGAAAAATCATGGTAAAACTGAAGTGGGTGATATTGGGTTTTATAATCTTTTGTGCAATGGCCATATAAAGAATAATAGAAAAGATTTGATTGGAGGAAGATTGGTTGAGAAAAGAGATAGATCAGAATAATAGAAGAGTGACCTGAAAAGAAGAAGAAAAAAAGATGTTTGAAGATAGTTGTGCCTTGTTACATAATTCTCAATGTAGTTTTTTTTAAAGGTAAACATTTTTAGTTTTTTAAAACCGGCTCTGCCTGTAAGGCATTCAGCAATTTTATATGCCTTATTGGTAAGCACTTAGTAAATTGATATTGATATATATAAAAGAGTTGTGTCTAGTTTGGTATGTACATGTCAACTTATAACTCAGACGTGTCATTGAGTATCAAAATTGTGTGTATACTGCTATATGTTTATAGCAAGTTTTTTGGTAGAAATTAAACAGAACTCGACTGATGCAGAAAAGAACAGTAGATTTTTATTGGACCTCCTTTACACTGTGAAAAACTGTGCACTGTAACCAGTTTAAGGGACTACTACTAAAACAAAATTCTCTATAGGAAAAATTCCCTCCAAAACTTTGAACTGCTTCTAGTCTGGGGCGAAAGTCGCATTGCATCTTGGGAAATTTAATAGAACTCACATTATGGGATGTCAGATATTAGTCTTTGCATAGTTATTTCCCTTAGACTGTCTACATAAAAAGAATGGATTTGCAAAGCAGACTAAAAAGGTGTTTTATTAAGTGACAGCTACAATCTTTATAGTAAGTATAAAATTTAGTTTTTGATTTTTACTGACTAAATGATATAATTCAATTATTAAAACTCAATCGATTTGTGGAACTCTTCAGTTTTTTATAAGTAAGTACAAAAAGTCTTGAAATAATCCAGGCAAATATACTTTGCCATATTACTGCTCCCAGTAGAATTGGATAACCCCTTTTTACTGTAAGCCAATTCTATTGTCAAGTACAATGTTATTATACAAGCCGCCATGTTTAAATACCACACAGCACACAGATTCCACAAGTGAAATTGGAATTTTTTTTTGAAAATTATTGTTTTGTAATTTACTACTAATTGTAAACAAAATATACTTAATTTTTGGGAGAAAGAAAAAAATCATAAAAATCTTTTAAACCAAGAGGTACCTTTTAAAAGTACAATTTTAAATGTAAACCAATGTAATATAATAATAATAATAATAATAATAATATATATATATATAATATATATATATATATATATATATATATATATATATATGTTAAAGTAAGGAAATGAATCCGACGGTATATGTATAGATAAAAGGGTGTTGAAAACACACAATATTGTTAAAATGAATATAAATAATATAAAATATATTCATTTTAACAATATTTGTGTTTTTCATACCCTTTTCTCTCTCTCTCTCTCTCTCTCTCTCTCTCTCTCTCTCTCTATCTATCTATATATATATATATATATATATATTAATACAGCATTTCAACTATGAAATAGAATAAAACAAGATAAAAACTTATGATTCTGATTTTCATGTGGTTGATCCCCAGGTGAACCAGTATTGATACTTCTTAAAAAAGGGTAAAAACTTACAACTAAGTTTCACATGGCTGATTTTCAGCCAAGCCAGTAATATATTTGAAAGAAGAATTATTAGAATATTATTATCAATTATTATTAATAGAAAATTTACTTCTAAAAATAGTGTAAATCTTATTGACATGATCAAGTTGTGCAGGAAACAACAATTCCTGGTTAGGCAAACTAACTAGGTAACTAACAATTGTATACAATTCATTGTTTAGTGGAAAATGTATAAAATGTTATTTAATTTGGTTTTGAACACAGTAAAAATTAAATTTGAATTGCTTCAATAAATCTTACTTGTGGATTTTTTTGCATATTTTTTCTCAGGACTGGAAGATTGGAAAACTCAACCATGTGGCCATTGCTGTAGCTGATCTTGATAAATCTGTGGCTTTATATAAAAACGTGTTTGGTGCCAAAGTTAGTGAAAAACTGGTGAGGAACTTGTTTAAGGATCTTATATTAAAATCATTTAATATTTTTCTCATTTCGTTTTTCACCTACTCATCTCACGTCTAAACCTTGCACTTCATACAGGATGTTAACAGCACATCTTACATTTTCAACACTCATTTCATTTTTTACCTACTCATCTCACGTCTAAACCTTGCACTTCATACAGGATGTTAACAGCACATCTTACATCTTTCAACACTTAAGATGACATAATGCTTAACTTCAGCATATGAACAAATATAGAACCAAATATGGGGGCACATGTGGTATAATGGTTATTGTTGTAGAAGTGGACATATATATATATATATATATAGCAATTTATTTTTAGTTACAGGGTTCAATGCTGTAGAGTTTGATAATAAATAATACCTAATAATATCCACTTTGATATATACAAGGTGTGTCAAAAAAGTATCAACATTTTTTGTACTTTTTGACACACCTTGTATTCTGAAAAAAAAAGTTCTATCCATTCTTCATTTCTGTCTTGGTAAATACAGCTTTAAATTGGTACTTTTTTCTCACACCTTGTATTCTGAAAAAAAATTCAAGTGTGGAATGTTTTTTTTCCAGAATATAAGGTGTGTCAAAAAATACAAAAATCTCTGATACTTTTTGACACACCTTGTGTTGTATAATATATATATATATATATAATATTATTTAACATTATGAAAAACATATGATGTTTGTTATGTAATAGCTGACAGTACTGTTTCGACCAAATCGATAAGTTGGTCTTCATCAAAGAGCGACATAGATGGAAGAGAAGATATCCGTTAAAAAAAGACTGTTTACAGAAACGAACGCTGAGTTCAACCGCTGAAGTTTTTGAAAAATGCATGTTCTGTTTTAAAAAAATAAAATAAATTTTATTTTTAATTTTTAAAAAATCAGAAGCATTATAGTTTATAGAAAAACTCAAAAGAGTTTGTTGTAAAAGTTTATAATAAAATGTAAAGTGGGTATCAAAATAGTATAGTAATATTTTTTCAGCTGTTAAAAAATATACAAGTCCACATGGTAATTTGAAAAAGATGTTAGATTTCCAAAAATTTTACTTGTGGCGTTGATAAGTCCGTAGTTATAGATGAAAGTCTTCAAGGTGTAAAAGTCCCAGATATAATGTTTTTCATTTGACAAATATGAAAAATAGATGGAAATTAATCCGACAGTATGAAATTTAACATTATGAAAAAAATATGATGTTTGTTATGTAATAGCTGACAGTACTGTTTCGACCAAATCGATAAGTTGGTCTTCATCAAAGAGCGACATAGTTCAGCGTTGAACTCAGCGTTCGTTTTGTAAACAGTCTTTTTTTAACGGATATTCTTCTCTCCATCTATGTCGCTCTTTGATGAAGACCAACTTATCGATTTGGTGTCGAAACAGTACTGTCAGCTATTACATAACAAACATCATATGTTTTTTCATAATGTTAAATTTCATACTGTCGGATTAATTTCCATCTATTTTTCATATATTATATATATTAATATATTATATATATATATAAAAAATTTAAAGCATTATTAACATATTTTTATAAAAATAACAATTAGGCCAGCTAACCTTTTTCAAGATTAGGGTAAGTTAGATATAGATTTTGAGTTTGATTTTTTAAAGCATATGTCTAAATATGACTGTACCACATTTTACATGTGTCATGTTTATTTAATTTCTGCAAATGCTTAAATTCAAATTTTAAAAATATTATGCCAATGAAGAACATGAATGTCTGAAAATGATGTACACTTTTGCATATATTGTACATATATTTGTGCTTTCATACATTAACTCGCTCACAATATATAAAATGATGTGGGATACTAAAAGACCTAAACAACAACAAAAATGAAACAAAACAACAAATGTCTTTGACACAAATTAAGTACATGCCTCAGTTGCCACTGAATCTTTAATATTAGCCACTCAGTGTCTGGGTCAGTGGAACACACACACAAGCATGCCTGGTATTTTATTATTAAATTTCCTTCATATGATAAACATTAAAAAAATTATTTATCATCAAAATTGTCAGGTTAAAAGAAAAATATATATTCTTTGAAAAACAAGAAGTAAGACAGATTTGAGATTTCTAAAAATTATTTTTATTATTTCAGCCAAAAATCTATTCATCTGAGTCATGTTATTAAAAAGATTTTGCTTATTTTTTTTTTTAATGGCTAATTTTCATGGGTTGGGGGGCGAAATATCTAGTTATATTTCTTGTTTTTTTTCTTTTTGTAAGATTATGAGCACTGTCAGCAAAATTTATTTAAATCCCCATTTTAAGTCATGAAAATAAAACAAAGCTATAAAAGTCACAAACTTTTATAGCTTTGTTTTCATAGTTAAAATAATTATTCCTGATTAATTTGGGTTGAGTCCAATCAAAGCCAATGACAAATTGTTCTGAAAGAATTTTATTGCTTTCAGAGAATAGGTCAGATTTTTCTGGCTCATTTGAGGATTTTATCCTGTTTTTATTATCCTATTTCATACTTGAAAATATTGCTCTGCATTTTTGTGTATAGAGCACTGAAAAGATTTTACTGATTAAAAAGCTTTTAGCATTAAATTTTAATCATAATTACACACACACACACACACACACACACACACACACACACACACACACACACACATTTTTTAGATGTGTACATGAAATAACCATTGGAGTAAAGGTCTGTAAAAACAAAAAAATATCAAAGTAAATCATTTAAAAATAATAAATTATTCAAGATTTTTTAAAACTAATTTCCTTGGGAAAGGTGTGAATCTGTTCTTCTCACTTCAGCTATGGGTAAATAGTAGGGCAGATGTATTCTCTTAAAGATTGACCATGTATCAAATTCCTGACAGAACACATATGATTATTTTACATGTTTGTTTTGAAGAATTACCTATTTTTATTTCCTTGTATATATATTATAATGTGAGTCTTGAAACAAAATGTTAAAAATTAAGGAAAGGTAAGTAAAAAGTATATTGGCTCCATAGTAATTATAACCTAATTCTCCACATTTACCATATATCAAATGATTTATTATTTTATTTTTTTTGCAGTCTGTACTCTCCAAACAATGTAGAACATTCCATGCAAGTCCAGTTCCAACAAAGGTTTGTTCTCTTTTTTTTTTTAAGTCTATACTTATTAAAGTCCATATAGCAGTCTAGACAAAACAACTGCATGATAAAGTTAGGATGACCAGGCTTCTTTCTACACAACACTTCATTCTAAAATGAGTCAATGAGAGATACTGGTTGTTGTACATTGAATAGGAAACTCATTTGCTAATCATTATTTCTCTTTTAAATATTGATATATATTAATATGATTTGTGTCACGCCCTCAGATAAATGAGAGGATGTGAAAGATAAACAGAGGAGAAAGATAACAGAGGAGAAAAGGGGAAGAGAGAGAGAGAGAGAGAGAGAGAGAGAGAGAGAGAGAGAGAGAGAGAGAGAGGGCATGGGAAGAGAGAGAGAGAGGGGAGGGGGAATAGAGAGAGAGAGAGGCAAGAGCATAATGATAATCCATCATATCATCTATTTCAATGGAAGGAAGGAAAAAAGGAAGAAAGAATAAGGCATGAATGCTGTGTTTATGCCTGGTTGTCACCTCAGATTAAATAATAGACCATTTTGTTTGATTGTGACAAAAGAAAGGGAAGAAAAAGGAAATGCTACACATCAGAAACAAAGAGAAAGAAAGAAAAGAGAGTTGGGAGAGAGAGAGTTCATAAGTGATAATGCTAATTATATGTATCATCTTAAATCAAGATTATTATATTTTTGCATATTGAACTATTTTGCAGCAGCACTTAAGTATACATATCAAATGATGTAATAATTAAATTATCATACATGGTATATCCACAGATCCTACTAGTATATTATTAATATATAAAGTATTGCCATAAATAAGTAGACTCCTAGGTGGAGTCCCTGTTGCATAGTAAATAATGTGCTGGTCTGCAACATTGTATTAAGAGAGTTCAAATTCCAGTTGCGTGATTACATTTACTTTTAGAATAATACTCTTGGGAAAGGTATGAACATCCTCATGCCACCATCTATGGTTTAGATAGTACCACTATTGTTCTTCTACAAGGATAGCTTTGGCATTAAATAACCCCTGAAGGTTGATATGCCATTAAACAAAGAAACCAAACTAACCACACCCCTAACAATTTTTTGTAAAATTGAATTTCCTTTTCATGAACAATATAGAATCAAAATTAATAACAAGTCCATATCATTACAGTATTAATAGACTTTCATCAAATATAAATACACTTTTTGTATATATATATATATATATATATATGCAATTTATTTTTAGTTACAGGGTTTCAATGCTGTAGAGTTTGATAATAAATAATACCTAATAATATCCACTTTGATATATACAAGTGTGTCAAAAAAGTATCAACATTTTTTGTACTTTTTGACACACCTTGTATTCTGAAAAAAAAGTTCTATCCATTCTTCATTTCTGTCTTGGTAAATACAGCTTTAAATTGGTACTTTTTTCTCACACCTTGTATTCTGAAAAAAAATTCAAGTGTGGAATGTTTTTTTTCCAGAATATAAGGTGTGTCAAAAAATACAAAAATCTCGATACTTTTTTGACACACCTTGTGTGTATATATATTATATATTATATATAATAATATATTTAACATTATGAAAAAAACATATGATGTTTGTTATGTAATAGCTGACAGTACTGTTTCGACCAAATCGATAAGTTGGTCTTCATCAAAGAGCGACATAGATGGGAAGAGAAGATATCCGTTAAAAAAAGACTGTTTACAGAAACGAACGCTGAGTTCAACCGCTGAAGTTTTTGAAAAATGCATGTTCTGTTTTAAAAAAAATAAAATAAATTTTATTTTTAATTTTTAAAAAATCAGAAGCATTATAGTTTATAGAAAAACTCAAAAGAGTTTGTTGTAAAAGTTTATATAAAAATGTAAAGTGGGTATCAAAATAGTATAGTATATATTTTTCAGCTGTTAAAAAATATACAAGTCCACATGGTAATTTGAAAAAAGATGTTAGATTTCCAAAAATTTTACTTGTGGCGTTGATAAGTCCGTAGTTATAGATGAAAGTCTTCAAGGTGTAAAAGTCCCAGATATAATGTTTTTTCATTTGACAAATATGAAAAATAGATGGAAATTAATCCGACAGTATGAAATTTAACATTATGAAAAAACATATGATGTTTGTTATGTAATAGCTGACAGTACTGTTTCGACCAAATCGATAAGTTGGTCTTCATCAAAGAGCGACATAGTTCAGCGGTTGAACTCAGCGTTCGTTTCTGTAAACAGTCTTTTTTAACGGATATCTTCTCTTCCCATCTATGTCGCTCTTTGATGAAGACCAACTTATCGATTTGGTCGAAACAGTACTGTCAGCTATTACATAACAAACATCATATGTTTTTTCATAATGTTAAATTTCATACTGTCGGATTAATTTCCATCTATTTTTCATATATATATATATATATAATATATATATATATATATAAAAAGATTTAAGCATTATTAACATATTTTTATAAAAATAACAATTAGGCCAGCTAACCTTTTTTCAAGATTAGGGGTAAGTTAGATATAGATTTTGAGTTTGATTTTTTAAAGCATATGTCTAAATATGACTGTACCACATTTTACATGTGTCATGTTATTTTAATTTCTGCAAATGCTTAAATTCAAATTTTAAAATATTTATGCCAATGAAGAACATGAATGTCTGAAAATGATGTACACTTTTGCATATATTGTACATATATTTGTGCTTTCATACATTAACTCGCTCACAATATATAAAATAAATATATTTTTGCCAAATTATATAAAATATTAAAAAAAAATTTTTTTTTAGCTGAACTTACTACTTTTTTAGCCACTCTGTTCATATATTGAGCATTTTTATCCTTCAATGTACAAAAGATAAGAAAGAATAAAAGAGAAAAGTAGAAGGAAAATCATGGTAAAACTGAAGTGGGTGATATTGGGTTTTATAATCTTTTGTGCAATGGCCATATAAAGAATAATAGAAAAGATTTGATTGGAGGAAGATTGGTTGAGAAAAGAGATAGATCAGAATAATAGAAGAGTGACCTGAAAAGAAGAAGAAAAAAAGATGTTTGAAGATAGTTGTGCCTTGTTACATAATTCTCAATGTAGTTTTTTTTTAAAGGTAAACATTTTTAGTTTTTTAAAAACCGGCTCTGCCTGTAAGGCATTCAGCAATTTTATATGCCTTATTGGTAAGCACTTAGTAAATTGATATTGATATATATAAAAGAGTTGTGTCTAGTTTGGTATGTACATGTCAACTTATAACTCAGACGTGTCATTGAGTATCAAAATTGTGTGTATACTGCTATATGTTTATAGCAAGTTTTTTGGTAGAAATTAAACAGAACTCGACTGATGCAGAAAAGAACAGTAGATTTTTATTGGACCTCCTTTACACTGTGAAAAACTGTGCACTGTAACCAGTTTAAGGGACTACTACTAAAACAAAATTCTCTATAGGAAAAAATTCCTCCAAAACTTTGAACTGCTTCTAGTCTGGGGCGAAAGTCGCATTGCATCTTGGGAAATTTAATAGAACTCACATTATGGATGTCAGATATTAGTCTTTGCATAGTTATTTCCCTTAGACTGTCTACATAAAAAGAATGGATTTGCAAAGCAGACTAAAAAGGTGTTTTATTAAGTGACAGCTACAATCTTTATAGTAAGTATAAAATTTAGTTTTTGATTTTTACTGACTAAATGATATAATTCAATTATTAAAACTCAATCGATTTGTGGAACTCTTCAGTTTTTTATAAGTAAGTACAAAAAGTCTTGAAATAATCCAGGCAAATATACTTTGCCATATTACTGCTCCCAGTAGAATTGGATAACCCCTTTTTACTGTAAGCCAATTCTATTGTCAAGTACAATGTTATTATACAAGCCGCCATGTTTAAATACCACACAGCACACAGATTCCACAAGTGAAATTGGAATTTTTTTTTGAAAATTATTGTTTTGTAATTTACTACTAATTGTAAACAAAATATACTTAATTTTTGGGAGAAAGAAAAAAATCATAAAAATCTTTTAAACCAAGAGGTACCTTTTAAAAGTACAATTTTAAATGTAAACCAATGTATATATAATAATAATAATAATAATAATAATAATATATATATATATATATATATATATATATATATATATATATATATATGTTAAGAGTAAGGAAATGAATCCGACGGTATATGTATAGATAAAAGGGTGTGAAAACACACAATATTGTTAAAATGAATATAAAATAATATAAAATATATTCATTTTAACAATATTGTGTGTTTTCATACCCTTTTATCTCTCTCTCTCTCTCTCTCTCTCTCTCTCTCTCTATCTATCTATCTATATATATATATATATATATATTAATACAGCATTTCAACTATGAAATAGAATAAAACAAGATAAAAACTTATGATTCTGATTTTCATGTGGTTGATCCCCAGGTGAACCAGTATTGATACTTCTTAAAAAAGGGTAAAAACTTACAACTAAGTTTCACATGGCTGATTTTCAGCCAAGCCAGTAATATATTTGAAAGAAGAATTATTAGAATATTATTATCAATTATTATTAATAGAAAATTTACTTCTAAAAATAGTGTAAATCTTATTGACATGATCAAGTTGTGCAGGAAACAACAATTCCTGGTTAGGCAAACTAACTAGGTAACTAACAATTGTATACAATTCATTGTTTAGTGGAAAATGTATAAAATGTTATTTAATTTGGTTTTGAACACAGTAAAAATTAAATTTGAATTGCTTCAATAAATCTTACTTGTGGATTTTTTGCATATTTTTTCTCAGGACTGGAAGATTGGAAAACTCAACCATGTGGCCATTGCTGTAGCTGATCTTGATAAATCTGTGGCTTTATATAAAAACGTGTTTGGTGCCAAAGTTAGTGAAAAACTGGTGAGGAACTTGTTTAAGGATCTTATATTAAAATCATTTAATATTTTTCTCATTTCGTTTTTCACCTACTCATCTCACGTCTAAACCTTGCACTTCATACAGGATGTTAACAGCACATCTTACATTTTCAACACTCATTTCATTTTTTACCTACTCATCTCACGTCTAAACCTTGCACTTCATACAGGATGTTAACAGCACATCTTACATCTTTCAACACTTAAGATGACATAATGCTTAACTTCAGCATATGAACAAATATAGAACCAAATATGGGAGGCACATGTGGTATAATGGTTATTGTTGTAGGAAGTGGACCTGGCTACCCAAGTTCAAATCCTAAATGAGGCTGTTTGCATTTCATTTGGAAAAGGTATGAATCCTATGAATTCTACCCCAACTATGGGTAAATAGTAGGGCAGACTTGGCTCTTTAGCTTTGGTATGGCAACCAGTCTAGGAGAATGAAAACTCTGAATTCAAACCAGTTTTAGACCTGGCCAAGACATAAGTAACCCATCCACCACCAAACCAAGTTACAGGACTGAATTTTTTATATGTGGCTTGATAATTTGGATTATTTGGATTATTCAGACTATTATCCTCGTCTTTATTGTTTCGGCTGATGTGCCCACTGGTCTTCTTCAGGTATTTCTTGTCGGACTCAAGAACCCCCTCCTCAAACTTGGGAACCTTCTCTTCGAACTTGGGAACTTTCTTGTTGTACTCAGAGACTTCATCTTGAAATCTTATAATTTTCAATTATCAGTTGCCCTGTTGAGAGGGCTTAGAATATGTTGACTACTCCCTCATCAGAGGAGTAAGACTCCCTCCCTACAAAAAAGGGAGATGTCCTGGGTATGTATTTACCAACCCCTCTACTCTAGTTGGATGTGACACAAGGCCAATTTTTTAAGTAGAGTTTAACAGGTTTTAATTCAGTGTTTTCCTTCTTCTAGACTGGTTTCCATACCAAGATTAAAGAGCCCAGTATGCCCTACTATTTCCCCATAGCTGGAGGGAGAATAGTTGGATTCATACCTATCCCAAGGGTATCAGTGCTATGTGAAATGCAAACAGCCTTGTTTAGGGGGTGTCCTAGGTATGACACTAAACTATATCCGGTGATGAGTCTCCAGTTCTGGAGCTCTGAGTAGTGTGAAGTTACCTCTTTGTTGCCATTACTCCCAGGTTTACTGAGTCAGCTTGGTAGTACCTATTAAAGTCTCATTTATGGGTAAAAGAAATCTATTTGAGATAATGTTTAAAATGATAAACTAAATTGATTTATAAAACATTGATATTGCAAATAAGTCTAAAGTATTAACCTGTTTAAAATTATTGCAAGGATTTATTTTTGTACCATATATAATTGGAGACCATAATTGTTAAACTGAGTGTAGCATAAAATACCGCCCTGTCAGCTGGGGCGTAAGAATGCACCGACTGCACCTCTGCAGAGGGGTAAGACTCCTCCAATGGGGCCACCTGTTGGCCGTGGGTGGCCACCCGTGATCCTTAAGGATAGAGCCCATGTGGATGAGCAGTTCATGACTTGCAATACTCCACTTTGGCCCTTACTTAGGCTAGACGGGTGGTCGGAGAGGCCCCCATCCGATCAATTGACTGGTCATGTCAAGCCCTAGCACCTATATGATTGTCCCGACCCTATTGCCCTTATGGCAAACCCCAACCCTTTTTATCATATGGATGCTAGAAGGCGGTGGCTGAGGGTCTATATGTCCTGGGAATGACGTTAAACTCTATCTGATGGTGAGATTCCAGTTTTAGAGGTTTGGGGAATGTGGAGCACCCCTTAATCACCATTGCTCCCTGGTCCACTCTGACCCGGAGTGGTAGTACCTGTTAGGGTCCCATCTATGGGTTAAATAGAAAAACATTAATTTATAAACAAAATTTGATTATCCATTAAGAATGAATTTATTTCAAAACTTTGTCGGTATTAAATAACACACTGAGGTTGATATACCGTAAAACAAAACAAACCAAACCTTAGCATAAAATAACCCACTTAGGATTGACATTAAATAACCCAACCATAGAAAAACCCTTTTATTTACAATATTATCCTAAGATGGCATAATAATAATAATAATAATAGTTATATATATATATTTGTAGATTTAAGAATTTCTCTCTCCTTTTCTTTTTTAGGATTTGCCTGATCATGGTGTAACAACTGTTTTCATTGATTTAGGAAATACAAAATTAGAGGTAAGATTTTTTCTTATATAAATGTGCAGATTATTACAAATAGCAAACAAATGTCTTTCATCAGGAGAATCAATGTTGGTGAGGCTTAGAATATGCTGACTGTGTATCCTCTGCAGATCGGTAAGACTCAAAAAAGGGGTGTCCTGGGTATGATACTAAATTGCATCTGATGATGAGGCTCCAGTTTTAGAGATCTATGGGGAATGTAGAATACTCCTTCATTGTCATTACTCCCGGGTCCACTCTGACTTGGAGTAGTACTACCTGTTAGGTATCCTATGTATGTGTTAAATAGATTTGTTTAAAAATGATTTGTATTGATAAGAATACTTGATACCATATAACTGTAAATTATTTGTATTAAGAATAGTTATTTGAAGCCATAATTATTATTATTATTAGTTAGTTGAAACCACAAAATATGATTATTATTAAATAGGAATAGTTACTTGAAACCATATAATTGATTATAAATTATTAGATAGGAATATTTGATCTCATATGACAGTGTGCAAAATTTTTTAAAGAAACAAATACACAAAAAATGTGAATATGAACGTACAATGAAAATGAATCACCTCTAAACATAAAATAACCCTAGATTGGTTGACATGCCATTAAAATAAATCAATCAATTGATGTTGTCACTTGATCCTGATGTTGGAAAGGAGCGACAGACATATTGGTCACTCTCGTTTATTTGAAGATATTACATATTTATTTCTATCTTGGACCAGTCTCAAAATCAAGGTATGGTGTGGAGGAAAGGAAACAACTTTTCATTAATAAGCTTGTGTCCCCCCCCCCCCTGCATGGATAATGGTGGATGGTTTTACTTGTCCCAACTATCCAATTTTACCCTTTTGAAAGCTTTGAATTTGTATCTCTCAAATCCCACATAACTGTGTTTTACTCAATTTTCATTCTTCTCAGTTTTTGTTTTGGTATTTATGACCTATGACCTCTCACCTGTCAATCATACCCCTACAAATAGTGGTGCACCTGTTATTTGACACCAGCTTGATGATTGACATGCTTTGTGCCATGTGCCATTTCAGAGAAACAAAGGTTTAATGAAAATGTTGATTTTGATTACTTAATATGAACATGTTAGATTTGGGAATTGCACATGAAACAAGGAAATAGAAATAATTTGAGAGGTTTGGGGCTTAGAACCCTTTATGGACTCTTAGGGGTTCTTTTGGACTCTTTTATATAAGAGAATGACAGGAATTTCTCTTCTCTAATGAAAGTTGAATTTCAGTAATCCTATATCAAATCCGGCTTGAACATTTTAACATTTGAATAAAAGTGGGGAGATATAGAAATGTAAACACATGTTTCCTGACATCTTTGATTACCAATTAAAAAAAACATATGATCAAATGTTTTTTTTGGTAACAACTCCCTTTGTTTAGAGTGTAACACAACTTCATTTGCATATTGAATATTTAAAGAGCAACATATGCAGATCAATACTCACTTTTACCCATTGTTTGAATGGTGCCACATGTTTGTTTTTCTCTTTGGACAATCCACTCATCACATCTCCACATCATTGTTAGAGTAAACAAAGTCACACAGTGCTTAATAATATCTTGTCTTATACATTTGGGATATAATTATTGACTAAATTTGAATAAGCAGAAAAATTATATATAGTAAAAGTTTCTGTCTCCAAATCAACTAAAAATGTAATTCTACTCAAGGTTCCTGGTTCAATACCAGCCCTCACTAACTCAGTGTATGAGTAGCACAGGGATCTGTGCGGTAAAGTGAGGAGTTGATGGTAGGTGTGGCGCCCTGCCTCAGACGTTAATAACAATCTCCTTGGTCTGGCACCAGTGAAAAGGGTATAGACTCTCTTGCTGTCTGGCTGATACTGAATTTTAACCCCAATGACTTTTTTTACTCACCACCCAATTTTTGTGCACAGTACAAGTTTATAATTTTAAAAAAGAAATGAACACACGTTTTTATATATTCTTTCAAGTTATTTTCACTCATTATTCCCTGATATTTTTGGAAAGATTTCCTCATTGTTATAGTTAGAGTCCAGTGAATAACAATGATAATTCCTCATACCAAAGATTTAGATGCGATTTTTACTTGGTCAAAAATTTTGCTTTTAGCTCTTTTATAAAAAAAGGTTTCTTTATCCCATAAAAGTTGCTACATACATATAAATTACATGCACTAAATGTAACAACTATTATTAAAAAAAGTTATTATTTCTGAAAATGTACTTCTCTTTTTATTTACTCTTAAGACACTTGTACATTATAATATCATTATTGCACTGAGTGAATTTATTTGTAACCAGAAAATATCTGATATATTTGTACTAATTAAACAAATGTAATTGATTCCATTAATTCTATTGCAGCTTCTTTATCCACTTGGAAAGAAAAGTCCCATTAAAAATTTCTTAGATAAGAATAAAAATGGTGGCATACACCATATTTGTATTGAGGTAAGTAAAATAGATATTTTTTTCTTTTATAAAAGTATTTCAATCTTATCCAGTCTTAATTCTCTTTCTCTTCTTTAATCCAGAAAAACAATTTCTATGTTTGACCTTTCTACGTTTTGATTATAGATATTTAGAAAAATCATTTTTGTGTCCTGAGTATGACACTAAAATGCATCCATTGGTGAGTCTCCACTTCTAGAGCTCTGAGGAATGTGGAGTCACTTCTTCATTGTCATTACTCCTAGACTTACTCTCACTCACAGTGATATTATCTTTTTGGGACTAATCTATGGACAACTTTGTTCTCCACAAAGCTGTGAGTAAATAGTAGGACAGACTGATTCCTTTAGCCTTAGTTAGGCAACAAGTCTAGGAAAGGAAAACTCTTAATTCAAACCAGGTTTACTCTACTTTAAAAATGATCTTGGGTCACATCCTACCTGTGAATACATACTAATAGATATATACATTAATAGATATATACATAAAAGATGAACAAAAGTGATAAGACAAATAAGAATATTTTTTATGTTATTTTTTAATTGTTTTTAACTAGTTTTGACATTTTGTCAGAAGAAAAGTTTTTGAGAACAAAAGTTTTTTTAAGAATGCTTTCAAAATAATAAAAAAAAGTTCATATGATATAAAAGAAGCAATAAAAAATGAATTGGTGATGTAGCATATCTATTTGTTGAATGAAAATTATTTTCTGGTATCCGTCTTTAGCTGACTTTTATGTAATCTCTGCTATCATAAACACCTGGCACTGAGCTCTCCATTTGGGAGATACATGTTAACCTGTGACTGTTTTGGATAAGTAATTGTTTATTTAGGTGTTTATGTGTCAATCTTAATTTGCACATTGTATTTCAACGCTGTAGTTTGAGAATCATTTATCTTGATGTTAAAGCCATTTGGTGTTTGAAGTCGCTTTATCTATTTAACTTCATGTATTTCTATTATTTCTGTAATATTGTCCAATGCATTTTTTGACTTCTTTCTATGATAGTGAACTTTGCATCTCTGTTAAAATTGTGGCCATTTGAGTGGAAATGTTGTTCTATAAGTATTAATTTATTGTAATATATATATATATATATATATATATATATGTATGTATAATATATACACACACACTCTCAGAGTTATGCATGTAATGTTAAATATTACCAGTTCTGTATCTTTCAAACTAACATTCATAAATTAATACAAGATTTGTTTTCCTTCCTTTTCACTTCACATAGGTTGATGATATTGAAAAAGCAATGCAGGATCTTCGTTCCAAGAAAATTCGTCTGCTGAGTGAGACATCCAAAATTGGTGCACATGGAAAGCCGATTGTTTTTGCCCATCCAAAAGATTGTGATGGTGTTCTTGTTGAGTTTGAACAAGTTTAAAACTGGAAAAAAAAAAAAAAAAATAGGTTAAATAATTTTTTAAAAAAGTTATAAAATAATATAAAATCAGGATTTACATGAGATTTCTGTTTTCAATATTAAAAGAAGTGTTGGTGCTTCTATAAAATAGTTGACACATTTTGTTATTGACTAACCTTAACCCAAGGATCCCTCATGAGTTGGTAGAGCTTAGAAATACTGACTGTGCATCCGTTGCAAAAAAGTAAGACCCCCCCCCAAAAAGGGGAGTCCTGGGTATGACACTAAACTGCCTTTAATGGTGGAGTTTTCAGGAGTGTGGATTTACCCCTTCATTGCCATTACTTCCAGGTCCACATTGACCCAGAGTGATAGTACCTCCGAGGGTTCTATCTATGGGTCAAATGTTTCAAAGTCAGTAGGATTAGATAGGAATAGGTGAAATCATATAAACGTGTAAAAACAAATGATTATTATTAAATAGATTTAACTATTATGCAATTTTTTTTGTATTAATAATATTTCCTTGAATTTATAATTCCGCACGAACAGGATGTGATACAAACTCAATTTCTTAAGCAGAGTTTAATAGGTCTGAATTAAGAGTTTTCCTTCTCCTAGACTGGTTGTCTAACCAAGGTTAAAGAGTCCAGTCTGCCTTACTATTTACCCATAGTGTGAGGGTGGATGCAGTGCTATGTGAAATGCAAACAGCCTCGTCCAGGATTTGTACTTGTGTTGAAGAGTTCATTTTCTACAACTCTAACTATTACACCACAAACAAATGATTATAGATTAAAAAAAAAGAAGTGCAATTGAATATAGTGATTACAATTAAACCTTTACAAATTAATCCATTTCGGCATTAAATAATCCATAAAGAATTGATAGGCTGCTAAAAAAATAAAGCAAACCAAATCAAATTATGTGTTCTAGATACCAGTAACTACTATAAATTATTTCAAACAAAGCTTTTAAAAGAGTCTAAAAATTGTTTTCATTTGGTGTAATACTAAATCATCTAAAACCAGTTTGATGAACGTATTGATTACTTCCCTTTATCTGTGGACTATTTCATAGAAGTATTGAAATTTTATGTCACATATCCACGTGAAAACAGTAATTGGCGTGTCTTTCCAACCACTTATATAATTAAATTTTTGAGTACTTAATTATGCATATCAAAGTGATCTTTTTTTATTTCATAAATAAAATAAAGAAATAAAAACTGTAACAAAACTGTTGAATCCAGCCAAAGCACAAAGACAATCAAAACTAATTTGTATATACAAGAATTTCAATTGGTAATGGGATATGAACTACAAATGAATTCTTTACAAAACCCTTATGTACTTCTATATTAAATCATATTGTATGAAAATATGAAAAAAAAAAACCCCAAATATTCAGAGGATGCATTTATTTATGAATGAATAGTTTTTTAAAAAGATTTTCTTCAAATACTTTTATGATGTCACTACATTTTAAAATGGAACACTATTAACCATAACAAAGCATTTGTCATATTTTTTCATTTCATTTTTCATTTGAAAATAACTTATCTTAATGGAGCTTCATAACATTGCTTCATGATATTGCCTTAAAGATGGTTTGATGTATTAAAAAAAAACCCTGAAACACTTGAACATGGGCAAAACTATTCATTCAGGAATAAATACATTCTCTGAATATTTGTTTATTCATATTTTTATTTATTTACAGTTTTTTTTTAATGTATAGATATATAAATATTCAGTGTTTGTCAACTCTCAGATATGGTCATTGTTATTGTGAAACAATTTAAAATAAGCCTATTAAATGTGCATCCAAACACCAATTTGTAAAGTAAACTTTCCAAGTAATGAACACACACAAAAATAAAAGGGTGTATTTTAATCATCTATTTTAAAAATGGGTCATCAAAATACATCCTTTATTTATTTATTCTTTTTTATTTCACAAACTTTTAAGTGGCACAGTAAATAATTACACCACTAAAATTTTGTAAAAACTTCTTTTAAACCAAAGATATTTTATTATTTCTAGTAGAACATTATATATATATATATATATATATATATATATATATATACACACACACATTTTATTCAGTTCTGTATACTTGATTGAAATATCTGAAAAATTATATATTTTGTCATCAAGATATCATTCAAATTTCCCTAAATCTACAGCATGAATAAACCCAGTTGATTTTCTTCTAAACCAAAGATGTTAGGATTATATTATTTCTAGTGGAACATTATGCAGTCAAAATAGATATTATTAGACATTATTTATTACCAAACTCTACAAAATTCCCCTCTGACAGTATGCAATTCTATCTTGTTTTTCTACTTTTCCACACGTACTTGAAATGCTAGATATTCATATTTTAAGTTACAGAATTTCAATACTCTAATAAAAAATTCATGGTAGTGTTCAATGGTGACAGGCGCTTAACTTGAGTCAAAGACATTTGCTTTGAAAGATACAACAGATAAATACAAAAATACATAAATATGAACATACAATGAATGCAATTCCCTAAACTCATGGCATAAAATAACCCTAGATGGGTTGACATGTCATTAAAATCAATCAACAACAGATAATGAGAAAATATCATTTTGGTTTTTGTAGAATTTTCAAGTATCAGCTGTGCAAACCTACACAGGGACAGTTAGCCTGAGTAACATTGATGACCTAGAGTCAACACTGTATATATATATATATATATATATATATATATATATAATATGGGTGCTATAAGTAAACAGTGCTCAATATAATGGATAGAGCATTTATATCTAAGGGTAGTATGGACTAACCTAACTTATATATATATAAGCAGCATTTTTTCCATAATGCAGACACTATTAAACAGGACAGACAAGTTTGATGAGTTTTTTCTTATTTTTTTTGATTTTCAGCAATTTCTACATGGCTCACCTTGAAAACAAAGTATTTAATGTCATAAAAGAAACCCATCATCTATTTTCATTAAATTGATGATATTCTCCTTCTTGTCAATAGCACAAATGAATTACATAATCTTCAACAAACTGCCATTTTCAATTTTACATACGAACTCAACAATAATAATTAACTCCCAATTCTTGATATATTGATTGGCACTAACAACAACACTTTTGCCACTTATCCATATAAAAAAAACCTGCACCCTTAATTGCAACAGTAAATATCCTGCACAGCACAAAAAAGCTATTGTAAAAAACTTAATAAATTGAGCAAAACTCATTTCCTCCTTTAAAACAATATTTTATTCTGAAATTAAAAATATTAAACAAATCCTCATCAACAATGAATTTCCAAACCACATTGTTGGTGAACAAATTAGACAGGCCATTGAAAATATCAACTCTAACTGCAAAGAAAATACTACATCAAACACATCTAAATAAAATATATTATCATAACCAGATACACAAAAACTACAAACTTGATGAAATTGCATTGAAAAATATAATTTGTAACAATGTTTATCCCACCAACCCCAATAATAAAGTTAAATTTAAAACTACTAACCTCATTACCAGCAATAACTCTTCCCCCTCGACTGATTGTCTTGGTGAGAATAATGTAGTGTACCAATTCAAATACCCTTTTAGAGATTACTTCTCCAAAAATGAAAGTACATATATCGGTCTAACAACCATGACCTTGTCACACTGTTTAACACTTCATTTGCCTGATACCAGTTGTATTTCTCAACACCTATAAATACATCAATTCTTATTGAAAACACATATATACTACACAAAGAATGAATCAAAAACTCCAAATTCTTGAAGCCTTATACTTAAAGAAAAACAAAATTACCTTAAATAAAATTAATTTTGAATATAGCTAGAAATTCAACCATATTTGCACACGTCATGGTGCTACAAATTTATGTATATAAAAGAGTCATGCCTGTTTTGGTATGTATGTGTTAACTTATAACTCAGAAGATAAGTACATGCATACACTTTAATATGTTTATCATAAAGAAAAGTACAAAATTTACATTTTGATTTTTACTCATTAAATGATACAATTCAATAATTAAAAATCAATACATTTGTGGAGCTCTTCACTGTTCTTCATAAGTAAGTACAAAAAGCACATGCAACTCTTCAGTTTTTCTTGGGACCTGCAATGTTTAAATATTACACAGATTCCATAAGAGAAATTTGAAATTAATGCTTTTTTTGAAAACTATTGTTTTGTAATTTAGTAGTAATTGTAAAAAGAAATCTTGGTTTCTTGGAAAATCAATAAAAATCATAAAAATGTTTCAAACCAAGAGGTACCTTTTTAAAAATACTATTTTAAATGTAAACATGAAAAAGAAATTGTAATTTGAAAAATTTTACATTTTTAATTCTTAGTTTCTTTTTATAGTAAAGACTAATTTTTATTTTTTAGCTTCTTTTTATTGTACCTACCTATAATATTACATTTTTAGATGAAAAGGTGTCCCTAAAGGTCATATGGTCCAAATTATCTTTCAAAACATCCATGAGTTTAGGGTTAAATTTTTAAAAAGTGATATTTTAAAATGTAAATAAAAAAAATCCTAAAATAAACAAATGTTATAATACATGAATTCTTAGCTTCTTTTATCATTAAAATTGATATTAATCAGAGTTATTCAAAAACAAAAATAATAATTATAGAATAAACGAATTCTGTATTTTCCACTTTCAAATAAGGACACAACTTTAATTCGAGTTTCTTTGTAAAAACGAATACATTTTTTTACTGTAAATTAAAAACTGGATTTGAATTTTTGTCATATAAGGATTTATTTCTTAAAAGAAAATATATAATTTGATAAGGAATTTTCTAAGTTATTTTCCTCTTATTTCCTCTCTTACTCCTCTCTTTCCCCTTTCTCTCTCTCACTCCTAGCTGTTACTAAAATCCTTTTGTCAAATCATGGACCAGGTACTTCTTCTAGGTAAAGTATATTTGTGCACAGCACATGTCTAGAAATTTAATCATATCTTTTGTTAACAAGTAATACCAGAGTGGATATGGGTGTAATGGAAAAGAAATGAGTACTTGACACTCCCCAAAGCTCCAGAACTGGAGTCTCACCACTGGATACAGGGATATCCCTCTTGAGTGTGTCTTACCCTTCTGCTGGTGGTACAGTTCTAAGTCCTGCCGGCAGTGTATAAAAAATATAGTTTTTTTTTTTAATCAATTTATTTGAATTTTATCAAGTCTGGTGCAAGGCAGGGTTTGAAGAGCAAATAAAGAGAGCATACTAATCACAAGACTATTACAAATGTTCAGGTCTGTGGTGTTTTTCATTAAAGGTGTTTATTTATTAGGGCATGTGTGTGTGTGGTAAACTGCAGCTTTAACTGTCATATTTATTTGTACTTGATTGTATTGATTGTTCTTAATTTTCAAAACTCGGTCATATTTATTTAAAAATACGTGACAGTTTTTTGAATTAAAATAAAATAAAAATACCGGGGGAAAAAAAAAGATATTTTAAAGGAGGGGTGTTAAAATATTTGCATTTTTGTCAATAAAAAAAACCTGGGTGGTGGCTTACTTTTAACACCTTCAAACCACTAAAAAAACTTATTTGTTGATAAAATGCTTTCAAACCACTAAAAAATTATTTTAAAGAGTAGGAGTGTTAAAATATTTACATTTACTTGTCAAGAAAAGACTGGGGTGGGGGTAAAATCTTGCTTTTATATTGCATTAACTTTTCAGGAAAAACGCCTTCAAACAGCTAGGGAGTTCAATCGTAGTGCAGGTTGGTTTTTCATCAGGAACTGCTTAGCGTTTTTTAGGGCAGGAGGCCAGGACACAAGAGATAATACCCAAAATTTGTATGTCACATTTAAAAGTTGCATTCTTTTGCAACATATTAAAATTGAAAAAAAAATTCAATTTGCAAGCTGTGCAAAAACAGGTGACAGGCAGGATTTTACCAATGGATTGTAATCTGCAAAGTTGTGTTTGAGGTTAAGAAATTTAATGATGAATCTTTTTGAATCAAGCAACCATTATCAGGTCAAATTTCAATTTATCAAAGGACAATGTTTTATCAAATTTACTACTCATCTTATCTGGATGATAAAATATACAAACATAAATTAATAATATAATATCACCAAGATAATTTTTAAAAATGTTTGGACTTTGAAGTCAAGCTGTTTTTGTAAGAAAGAAAATAATGAAAAAAACAAAAAAACAAAACAAAGAAAACAACAAACAAATGAATTAACTTTTAGGTGGTTGATGACATTACATGATGATGATCCTGTTGGTGGGGTTTAGAATACTCTAACTGTAGACACTGCAGTGACTGTGCCAATCTTCCAGTAGCTGGCAAACATGTTTGATAGCTAGATAGACCACTAACTGTTACCAGAGAATGTAATGTATCTCATCTGGGCTGGTGAAAGTTTAGCAAAAAAAACAAAAAACAATAAAAAACGTGATGATCTTTCGTTGAGAGTTTAACTCTTGCTCAATCACTGCACCTACTCCTCCTGATGTCTGATACATCTGTTGTCAGAGATATTTGGGTCTACAGATCATGTTCAATAGATGACAGTTTAGTAAAGTTAATTAGCATGGTTTTAGCCATGTAAAATGGGTACAATGCATCACTTTCCAATGGTAATGCCTTTGTTCATTCTCTGTTGCAGATTTGTCTGTGGTTGGATAATAGCAGAACAATTTGGGATGAATCTTTGGTAGAAATGAATCGACGCTGTTGTCTGATGAATGTAGACATTTGAATGTCTTGGATTGAGTTTATCCTATTGGAGTTGGTGTCCAAGAAAATTGATACTTGGCAAATTGAAAACACATTTGTTTAAATTTAACTGAAGACTGGAATATGAGAGTCACTTGAGCATTTTGTACAAGTGTTACTCATGAGTGCTGATGCCTTTACGAGTTACCAGGGTGTAGTTGATATATGCATGCACGTATGGCAAACCATGCAAAACTTCATCTGTAAATTTCTGGAATATATGTGCAGCATTTTGCAAACAATAGTATTTTTATGAACTTGTATAAGCCAAAGGCAATTGTCACAGTTTGTTTTGGCAATTTCCTTTAGAGTCACTGGTAATCTGGTAATACGCCTTGGTCAAGCTGGTCTTGGAAAATTTCTGAACTCCCTGTAGTCCTGACGCAAAGTCATGGATATGGGGACAGGGTAGTGGTCTTGAATGGTTGAAGCATTAAGTTTCCTGTAATCGATGCATATTTGATACTATGTGCCACCAGGCTTTGGTGCCAGGTGTAGCAGTGAGGCGTAAGGTCTGTCTGAACAGTGTCCAATGCCATCTTTTCGCTTCTTATTGAACTCTTTCTTGGTATATTCCAGTTTGTGGGAATGTGCTGGCTGTCCAGTGGTCTTGATATGGTGCTGGGTCTAATCTTTACTTGAATGTGCTTTTGAATGGCTATGTGATGTCTACGTACTCATTCAGGATATCCATATATTCCCAACCATGGCAAGTTGCGACACTGATTCATGTTGTGTTGTGGCATGTAGGGGTTTCTATGATGTAAATATTGGTAGTGCTGTCTGACAGGATCTTTGCGTTCATGTGAACTGCCAAATTGAAATGTGTCTGGAAATTTTCACCAAGTAGGGGTGTCTTAACATTTACCCGGGTAAAGGACTAAGTGTAATCTTGTTGCATGCTGATATTTAAGGTGAGAGATTTACTCCAGTACATGTCTATGGTGGAACCATTGGCTGCTTGAAGTTTGAACATGGTGATTTTTAGGAAGTGTTTGTTTGCAGGGGTATCAGACTAATTACTGCACCCATGTCCACAAGGAATTTCAGCTTGTTATTACAGTCCAACATATACAAGAGATGGCACCATATTTTTCTACTGGCTGGGTATGCCGTTGCTACTCTTCAGTCTTCAGTCGTTTAGTTTCCCTCAGCTGTTTGATGTTTGTAGGGAGGTTTGCAGTTTCTGGCTTTATTGACAAATGTATGGTGGAACCAGCATATACACCTAAGTCAATCTGCGATCCCCAGCTAATACTGCATCTCTGCTCTTAATATTTTTGTTTTAAACGATGACTGAATTCTTGGCTTGCAACATAAGAGAAACTGCATGTCCCTTACCTGTTTCTGCAGGTTGGCTATTGCCCTCTCCACGTTCCTCAATTTACCCTCTGTATCAATATGTACATAAAGCGAGTTCATGCTTTGGTCGATGTTGGTGTAGATTCGGTTGGCATAATTGGTCAACTAGTCCAAAGGCGTGTCTTTGGGCATCGGGGCAAGTATCTGTGTCACTGTTGTTGGTAGATAATCTCCCCATAAGCCACGGAGAAATGATTCTGTCATGATCTGTTTCCCTAGACGGCTTCTCATGATGCATAGTAGCTTGGATGAGGGCCTGTCATTCCTGATAATGTTAGTGAATAATACATAGAGCATATCTTCATCAGAGTGACCTGTGCTTTAAGGATAGCTTTCTCTAGGCAGGTGTATGATTCAAATTCTGGAGCATTCTCCAGGTTACCTGCCACTTCATTGACAACAGAGGGTGGTAGGTTCTGTACTACATTCACAAATTTTGATTTTTGTGAGGTGATCCTGTGCAATGAGAAGATCAGGTCTAACTGTAAAAAACCTGTTCTTGTTGCTCTCATTATGTTACATAATTATTAGATCCCTAATACTTATATAAGGTAGTATAGAAACATAATGGCGATTAGTGCAGCTGATGGCCTTGAGAGTGAGTGACGGCGCTTGACGTCACTCCCACCTTGCCTTCCGGGGATAAATTGTGAGAACCGGAAGGCATAGAAGACCCTGTCTTCCGGTTTAAGGATAGTAAGTAAGGCTGTTAGCAAGTAGGAGCCAGGCTCGTGGGATGTAAGGAAATGCACAGACGTCTGGTTTGGGGATTAACAATAAAATAAGATCAAAAGTAAATCGAAGTCTTGTGATTATTACCTAAAAACTAACAATGACACAGGGCTTCTGATAAGGAGAAATCCCTAACAGAAACCAGACCCGAAGTCCCCAAGAAAGTCCAGACCTTAGAAGAGACCAGACCAAGATAGACGATCAGAATAACAAAGCCGTCCAGAAGAAAATACGACCAGAAATAAGAATTAAAGAAAGGGTATACAACAATTATATGCTGGCAGGTAAAATAGATGACCTGATACATTAATTATTGGTTCTTTTTTCTTCATTTGTTGTCGTCAGATAAAAAAGGGGAATGCCGACAGAATTTTAAGCAATTTTTAAACCTACTTTGATCTTTACCCAAGGACGTGCTACTTATTGGCTACCCAACAAGCCAAACGTGACACAAAGTCGTTTAATGTGGGATGCCAGCAGTGGGTTTAAAAATTGCTTAAAATTCTGTTGGCATTCCCTTTTTTGGGGGGTACTTTAGGCATCAGGCAATAAACTCAGCCCTGGCATTTTAAGGTGAAAGGGGAGATGCTCCCTGGAGGTGTGGTGGCCCTCTGGTATCAAGCAAGAAGCTTTTACATTTTGCCGGCCGAGGCGCAGATGAATTTAGACGTTGAATATATGTTATATTTTAGTGGCAACAGCTGCCTGGTTGTTTTCATGTGTTCCTCTGGTAGTGAAGAGTAACTACAGGTTATGATAATACCATAGCCTGTCTGCTTCAGTATTAAGAATAGTTACTTGAAGCGATAATTGTTTACAAAGGATTATTTTCATTATTAGTTATTTGAAACCAAATAATTACTAGGATTACTTAAAACTATATATAACTATTTACAAACAAATAATGATTATTATTAAATAGGAATAATTATTTGAAACAATTGTGCTCAACTTATTTGTATTATGAATAGTTGCTTGAAGCTATAATTGTAGGTATATTCAGTTTTACTAAAGGGACGTAATAAATTTTTTTCATTTTTAAAAATTTCAAAATGATTACAAAAAATCAGGGAATTGTCCAATTTTAATGAAATTTTCAGCACTTTATTCATTAAGGAATTAATTTTATAATGAATTGCTTATTCTATTTAAAAAAACTTAAAATTTGTTTTATCAATTAAGATTGTAGGCCCCTGTGCCTACAATCTTAATTGATAAAACAAATTTTAAGTTTACTTAACAATTTGATAGTGAATTTTGAATGTCTGGAAGGTAGGTTGCTGTAAACTAGGTACCGCCAATTTGTTAGCTCATTTTCATTTTAAAAACAAATTAAAATTAATTAAATTGATTATTTATGGTTTAAGTCGAAAAGTAGTTACATAATGAGCATCAGTAAGAAAGCAAAATAATATTACATATGTAATTTATTTTTAATACATTTTAAACAATTAAATTCCACTAAAGATTTGACCAAAGTGGACGCTTTGTGTGAAGTAGTTACGGACTAAAAGAACCACATTATTTAAGATTTTAAGACTTATAACAATTTCTTCTTAGAAATCAATAAAAAACATTAAATGCACTATGTACAGAAAAATGACAAATTTTTTGTAAAATGAGTTCTAGAGCTTCCCTAATCCTAAAAATTGGTTTATAAAAGCATTTTATAAAAAAAATCAGAAATCATCAATAACTTAAAATTGGTTGACTTTAAGATTTTTTTCATGACATTTTTGGATTCCTTGGGCAAAAATATTTTTTGGAGAAAACTCAATTGACAAGTTAGACCATCACCCTTTTAGACAGAACAAATATCAATGTATAATTTTTTCATTGATAATCTAAAAGTCAATTAAATACATAAACAACAGAGTAAAAAAAATCTCCCAAAATATATTTTTTTTTTTTACATTTAATTTTCAGATTTTTGGTGCTTATTTTCTACTAGAGGTGCTCCTTTGAATTTTTTTTCTTCTATTAACACCGGGGTTTTTTTTGTCTTTTTATTCATACTGTAATTAGTTTCAAAAGTATATAAACCCAACAGATATTTTGCACCCCAAAAATTAAGTGACCTGAAAAAAAATTAGAAAGTTTTTAGATAAAATAACTAATGCATTATGAAATTCATTCATTGATAAATCAACACAGAAAATGTTATTAAAATCAGATAATTCCTTGATTTTTTCTAAATCAGGGGGGTTAAATTTATTTTGTAAAATACGCCTGTGAAGTCAAAATTGGCAGTACCTATTGTAAACAATATTGGTAATTATGAACTTTTGTTTTGTAAAATAGGGTGTTTAGGGTTAGGGTTTAGGGTTAGAGTTGGGGTTGGGGTTTAATGGGAAAATAAATGAATAATTTGGGTTCTGTTTTTTTCTGGGTCACTCTGTACAGGGCGACCCTGAAAAAAAAAAACAGAACCCAAATCCTAACCCCTAGTTAAAATCAACAGTTTTATTACAAAATTTGTGGGTTCTGTTTTTTCTGGGACATCCTAATTTACTAAACAAAAGTTCATAATTACCACAATATTTTTCTCATGAATAAAGATCTATTTAATTTTAATATAAAAGTGTTATGATTTGTGCAACAAAACCAAACCTAATGAATATAGGCGGGAACCTGCATATTTTTGTTAACCTAGTTTAGTCATGTAAGCACTGGGTCAAACTAGAATTGTTTACAAAGTGTACCTTAGTTTGACATAAGGTCAGAACTACGAGGAAACGAATAAAGATCGAACTCAAATAGTCTGCCTGCTTATTAAGCTACCATTACATTATATGCGGCGTGTTTGGAATAAATCGGAATTAGAAATAAAAGTAGTAGTAGAAGTAGTAATAGTGATATTTAAAAATTATAATTCAAATCAAGGGAGGTTACTCTAATTAAATTGTTAGACAATTTCAAAACATTGGACTTTGATCACAATAGCAAATTTGATTGCTTATTTATTACATGCAATAGAGATGATTTATTTATTTTTGCTTAAAACCATAAAATATCAACAAGAGAGAACGAACCTAAAAAGCCTTTAAGCGCTTTTACAGATTATTGCATTTTTTGATCTCATTTTTATCCACTGTAGAGTAGTCTCATTTCTTTTATTTACTTTCTCGTAGATTGGTTTACATAACCTAAAAAGTGAGACATTCTTTTGAAAAGAATCTTTTCATAAAACCTTATATCAGAGAAAAGGCGATAACAAAAATGTCGCTTATCTACAAAGCAAGCCGAGCAGTTTTACTTTTGCCATTGATATTTTTTTACACAAGTTTGGTTATAATGAAAGTTTTGTTCGGAATTTTTTTTCATCCTAAAAATTTCCTTGGAACCGGAAAGAAAGCACAGCTGATTCGGAATGGAAAACCTCCCCCCAAAAGATGGACAGATCCTACTCTAGGGACACACGGTTTCCTAAAATTGAAAGTAAGTTTAAGTTTGTTTCATTTATTTAAAATTGTTATTGTTCACTTGTGAATAAGTATTTCATTTGTTTTTATTTTCTAAATTACCGCAGAAAATTTATTCATTGAACTATTATGTACAAACACAATACGAATTTAACAGTTTTTTTTAATGTTTTCGATTAACCAAAAACAGACAATAGCGGCTTTTACGGGATTTTTTTTTGTATTGGAGAGAATCAGACGTCTAAATAAACAACTAAGACGATCCAGTTGAATTCCTGTTTTAACAGCGGTTCATAATTATACTGATGCTTTTATTTAGGAAGAAACGAGGTTTTTAATTAGTAGGTACCACCAATTTACCCTATGAAATTTACCCCCCCCCTATATTTAACACAATGAAACTTATATAAAAATTAATATTATCTTGACATTTTTTTGCATTCGAAAGAAGTAGGTACCCCCAATTGGGTCACATCATCAGTTTAGGTCATATTGAATAAAATAGGAGTAGCAAAAAAAAAAAAAAAAAAAAAAAAAAATCGGATACTACGACTTTTAAAAGCGAATTAAGAATAATTAAATCTATTATTTAAGGTTAAACTTTGTCTAAATCGATAAGTAGTAGCATAATAACCATCATTAAAAAAAGAAAAATATAATTACATATGCAGTTTATTTTTAAAAGATTTAAAACTATTTGTTTTGGTCAATTTCGACGCGATCCACCATTCTGGCTGTTTTTCAATGGTTTTAGGCGCTTGTTTACAATTTTAACGTAACATTTGGGATGGAAAATTTTTTTACTAAAAATCAGGTAATTATCCGATTTTAATGAAATTTTCAGTATTGATTTAATAATTAATGAATTTTATAATGCATCAGTTATTTTATTTCAAAACTTTAATTTAGTATTTTTGCTATGAAAAATGAATATATAAAATTCATTTAAAATATGAAAATCCTGATGTTAAGTTTAAAATGTTATATTTTTAGATTCTAAAAATAAATATCTACTTAATGCAAACCTTATTTTTTAGACGAAAGTAATACATTTTGAAGAAAAACTCGATTGAAAATGTACCCCCTCCCCTTTTTAAGCAGAAAAAACATCGATCTATAATTTTTTTCTTTTATAAAATAATAGCCAATTAAATAATTATCGAAATGAGTAAAAAAGAAATCTCCAAAAAATCAATTATTTATTATTTTTTTACATTTTATTTTTCGATTTTTGGTACTTATTTTCTCATAGAAGAGCAACCGTAAAAAAAATTTTTTTGTGTCTATTCATAACTTCGGTCTTTTATCTCTTTATTATACTGTAATTAGTATCAGGTAAGGACCAACTTGAAACAATTTTACACCCCCAACATAAGGGGGGTCAAAATTAAGTGACCTGAAAAAAATTAGAAAGTTTTGAAATAAAATAAATAATGCATTATAAAGATCATTCTTCGATAAATAAACACTGAAAATTTCATTAAAATCCGATAATTCCCTGATTTTTGGTAAATTATTTTCTGTAGGGGGGGGGGCTAAAGTCATTTGGTCAACAATGACTTTGAGGCTCTGTTTGCCAGTCTCTAGATAAAACGGAAATGAATATTTCCGAACTTTGTTTCAAAGAATTTTTTTTTAAAGCGGTTCCGATATGGGGGTTCGTTTTACGATAAACTTATATGGGGAACTGAGCACCCATGAAAACTCGAAAAATAAATAACTTTTTAGAATTTTTTTTTACAATCTGATAGATTGGTGTATAATCGATAATAATCCATTGAAGGAAAAGAAAAAAAAATTAAAAACAAAAAATTCAGATGGGGGGGGGTCCAGATGCTCTGGTCCGCCAAACTTTATTAAAATTTAGGCTAAAGGTGCAAATCTGTCGGAAAATTAGGGTGACCCAGAAAAAACAGAACCCACAAATTTTGTAATAAAACTGTTAATTTTAACAGTTTTAAAGTTTAGGGTTGGGGTTTAGGGTTAGGGATTATGGTTAGGGTTGGGGGTTGGGGTTTAGGGTTAGTTTAATCGGAAAATAAATACATAATTTGGGTTCTGTTTTTTCTGGGTTACCCTGTAATATGTTTTAATTTTCGAACGATTTGCAAGTTTAGCCAAAATTTACTATTAAAATGAATAAAATCTTTAAAAACTTTAATATTAAAATTTACTATTAAAATGAATACAAACCTGAAAAAATTTAATATTAAAATGTCAACGTGAAATTGACGTTAAAAAAATGTCATCAGTTTTGGTATTAATTTTTAAAATCGAAAATGAAATGAAAGTTTGAATATTTTTTCTAAGAGAAAAACTGATAACATAATCAATATATACTTACTTTTTATTCTAATAGCATAAAAAATTATTTTATTTAACTTTTTTGACCAAAGAAAAAGAAACTTTGGTTACTCAGAAGCGTCTTGTCTCTTTGTAAAACAAATATGTCAGTTTTGCTCTTCCGTATATTCTAAGACCCATACATTACTATTCAACAATAAAAATTACAAATTCTTTTAAAAATATTAATCGAACTCGGATCAGACCAACTTTTAGTTCACCTGAATTCTAAAATTCATATTTTTAAATATCCGTGAAAAATTCAATTTTTTAGCGCAAAGAATCATAATTTTCATTATTTTCGTAAACTGAAAAATTTTTAAAAAAATCATCAGGAGTTTGTTTAATGTCTTTTATTTCGAATGGAAAAATTTTTTTCAAGAAAATATTAATTTTTCTGCAAGTTTCATTGTGTTAAATATAGGGGGGTAAATTTCACAGGGTAAAATTGGTGGTACCTAGAAAGAAGAAACATTAAACAAAATCCTGATGATTTAAAAAAAATTTTTTCAGCTTACGGAAATAATGAAAATTATGATTGAAAAACAATGTTTTCATTTTTGCACTGTTAAATCAATTGAAATTTAATGTAGCTAAAAACAAGTTACGATAAGAGGATTTTTAAAAATTCTATGAAAAATCAATTAATAGTCCGATTTTCACAAAAATTTCCATAACTATTTACCTTTGGATGTAAATATATCTGAAATAGTTTTTTCCTAAAATATATTAGGGGAAATATTTTTTTTTGCGAGGTCTAAATTAAATAAGGGGGGGGGGCTTATTTAATTTTATGCGATAAAAAAAAAATGAACCGTCAGAAAAATTTTTTACTTTTTTTCTATAAAGATAAGAGTCTGAATAACTATATCCCAAAAATTGTATAACATACAAGACTGTAGTTTTTTTTTAGGAAAAATTAATGAAATCGGAAATAAAAAGTGCAAAAAAAATGTCATAATATTATTATTTGAAAACTTTCTTTTTTGCTTTTTTAATTGGTATGTACTATATTCTATTAAAGCTTTCTTTGATTCAATTATTATAAAATCTCTGTACTACTAAAATTGTCATATATAGGGATACACTTTTTTATGTTGAAAAAATCTAATTCGTATTATCCCCCCCCCCCCAAAGAAATAAGGTGAAAAAGTCATTTTCAAGTTTGTTTTAATTTTTTATACATAGAATAGATCTGAGATTTCTATTATATATATTTTAAAAAAAGAAGAAAAAATAGGTTTCACCCCCACAGAACTGTAATTTGGATTATTAGGGATAACCAAAAAACAGTCACGTGATCAGTTTAGGCCATCTTGAATAAAATGGAAATAAATATTTCCAAACTTTGTTTATCAAAAATCTCGTAAAAAAATTAACCTACAGAACAGGAACATATGAAAACAAAATCAGAATTGAGAATGGATTAAACTGCTGTCCCATAAAAAACTTTTCCAAAAAAGCTGACCATCACCTCTCATACTAACCAATTCCCACCCCCTCTTCCTACCTCCTACACCTACCAAACGTCCTCCTACCCACCCACTTTCCTTGTTCTGTTCCTTTCTACTCCTACCTAAAGTGCCCAAATCTCCAATAACTTCCCCTAACCCACTAAATGAATGACGACTTAACCCTTCCATCCTGCTCATTCATCTTTAACTTCTTCCCCTCTACTTCAATGCACCGACTGCACCTCTACAGAGGGGTAAGACTCCCCCAATGGGGCCACCTGTTGGCCGTGGGTGGCGACCCATGATGCTTAAGGATAGAGCCTGGGTGGATGAGCAGTTCATGACATGCAATACTCCACTTTGGCCCTATCTTGGGCTAGACGGGCGGTCGGAGAGGCCCCCTCCGATCAATCGGCTGGTCACGTCAAGCCCTAGCACCTATATGATTTTCCCAACCCTATTGCCCTTATGGCAAGCCCCACCGCTTTTTATCATATGGAGGCTAGAAGGCGGTGGCTGCGGGTCTACATGTCCTGGAAATGACGTTAAACTCTATCTGATGGTGAGGTTCCAGTTTTGGAGGTTTGGGGAATGTGGAGCACCCCATTCATCACCATTGCTCCCTGGTCCACTCTGACCCGGAGTGGTAGTACCTGTTAGGGTCCCATCTATGGGTTAAATAGAAAAATGTATTTATAAAAAATTGTATTATTCATTAAGAATTGATTTATTTCAAAACTTTATCAGCATTAAATGACCCACTGAGGTTGATATGCCGTAAAACAAAACAAACAAACAAACAATCTACTTCAATGTATCAAAATTCTCTCCAAGCCAACCAAAGAATGTTGACCTAATTTCTCCCCTACCATGCTTCTCTTCCTTTGCACTTAACCACCTTACTCCTCATATCTCTTTCAACTCACTCCACACTTTTGATCTTATCTCCTTCTTTATCCATCATAGATTTCTTCTGACCAATCAAATCCTCACAAACACTATCCCATCCACCTGACTTCATCCCCAGATTCACCCCTCACCCGTCCACTTTCCCTTCTATAAAACACATGTATGATGCACTAATGTTCAAATAAACGACTAATGAAGCTGTACTTAATGCACAGTGAAATATATCTCCTACATATACTTGTCTGAGTCTATCCTCATATATAGTGTGTGTCTGTCTGTGTGTGCCTGTGTGTGTGTGTGTGTGTGTGTAACCATAACATGATTTTCTTATTAGAGCAACACACTTAAAATTTTCTATCTTAAAGAATAAAGTTTCAGTCCAATTTGTAACTAAATGATGATTTTGTAAGGAGGTCTGCATTGGCGCTTAAGTGTCACATTTAACCATTCAATTTCATGATTTTAACACATAGAATTCTGCACTGCTTTTCAGAATCGCTCACTTCTTCCTAAATAGAAGCAACAATATCATCATGAACCATTGTTACTATGGCAGCCCAACCAGTTCACTGGTTGTTCAATGAGTTTTATTATTTATTTGTTATTTAACTTTATTATGTATGAAACAGAAGTCAAATGCAGACCCCCTCCTCCTGTAAAAATGCAGACCCCACCCCCCTGTAAAAATGCAGATCCCTTCAACCTGTAAAAATGTAAAGGAGTAAAGTTTTTTTAACTTTTAGAAAAAAGTTGGATGGGTTGGGGGAGGACAGTATCAACAGTTGGCAGTATTGAATGTGGATGTTGTGGAGGAAGGCTTGACAAAAATCAATGTTATCAGCAATGGGACCACAACTGTAGCATTGTACAGAAATGTGACCTGGCCAATTGTATATCTAAGCATTGGTAGCAACAGACCATTGCTACTAATAATTACCACCATGAAAAAAAAATCATAAATGAATGAATAGATAAATGAATCTAAATCTTTTGTGAATCAAAGGATTAACTTTAATCCTAATTTCCTATGGATGTTAATCTGCTTAAATTGTGTCCTTGGCGAATTATGGATTTAGGGATTTAACATTTGCTTTGCATGCATTTTGTGAAAAGAATATCACAGAAACCCAATTTGTGTGCTTGTCTGGCCTTCTTATGTCGTTATTAGTGTTTCCGTAGATAAAGAGAATTTTTTTTTAATTGTCATTTTATTCCAATTTATTAAAACTTGGTTTTTTGGCGTTTCTTAAGTGGAGTTTGAATTTAACTGGTTTGAATTCAGAGTTTCCCTCCTCCTAAACTGGTTGCCTAACTAAGGTTAAAGATCCCAGTCTGTCTTACTATTTACCGATAGTTGAAGTGAGAAGAGTTGGATTCATTCCCAAGGATATTAGGGCTAAGTGAAAGGCAAACAACCTTGTCCAGGATTTGAACTAGTCTCTCCATGCCCATTTTGTACACCGGTAATCATAACACCAGGCGCTTACAGGCGTTTAAAAAACTTTTTTTTTTATATACCTGTACCACTTAGAATAGGTAACAATTTCTATTTCAACTCCCATGGCCTTTCTTTTTCCCTTTTTTTAAAAATTTATAGTCTTTTCAGACTAGTTCATTGTGTCAGTGAGTGGTGTTTTTATCACTCCCCAACCTTTCCCCCCTTTTGAAATTTCACTTCCTCTGGAAATCATATTTTTTGTTCTTTTTCTTTTTTGATCAATATTCAAAGTTGAAGATGGCTGTCTTTTCCGCTTGCTATAGTGAATCTGTTCTGGTGTTACTTGAGGTCTTTGTACTTCAAACAAATTGTAGATCACATTAATCGGTTCTTCCCTACAATAATTTGGTTCAAATATATACCTCTCTTTTTAAGCTAGTTATAGTGTATTTTAATAATCAATTTGGGCCGCCCTGTCGGTGGGGCATTAGAATGCACCGACTGCACCTCTGCAGAGGGGTAAGACTCCCCTAATGGGGCCACCTGTTGGCCGTGGGTGGCGACCCGTGATGCTTAAGGATAGAGCCCAGGTGGATGAGCAGTCCATGACTTGCAATACTCCACTTTGGCCCTATCTTGGGCTAGACGGGCGGTCGGAGAGGCCCCCTCCGATCAATCGGCTGGTCACGTCAAGCCCTAGCACCTATATGATTTTCCCAACCCTATTGCCCTTATGGCAAGCCCCAACCCCTTTTTATCATATGGGTGCTAGAAGGCGGTGACTGGGGGTCTACATGTCCTGGAAATGACGTTAAACTCTATCTGATGGTGAGGTTCCAGTTTTGGAGGTTTGGGGAATGTGGAGCACCCCATTCATCACCATTGCTCCCTGGTCCACTCTGACCCGGAGTGGTAGTACCTGTTAGGGTCCCATCTATGGGTTAAATAGAAAAAATGTATTTATAAAAAAAATTGTATTATCCATTAAGAATTGATTTATTTCAAAACTTTATCGGCATTAAATGACCCACTGAGGTTGATATGCCGTAAAACAAAACAAACAAACAAAACAAACATCACTTTGGGATGTTTGATAATATACACTTGTCTTCCAATTCCTTTTTTAATAATGCCTTCTTTTCAGTTTACTTTTTCCATTTTTATTCTCTTTAAAATAGATTTTTTCACTGGGCTTGAAAAATTTTGTTGTATCAGCATTATTTTTAAAACTTTTTGTTTTGTTAGGTATTAGTTTATCAAATACTGATCTTATCTTCCTTGTGAACATAAGAACGGCGGGTGATAATTCTGAAGTTGTACTCGGGTTTGGAGTTATCGGATACAATCTGAGAAATTGTTGTAATAATTCGTCTTCAGTTTCACCTCTATCCGCTTTTCTTAATTCTCGCTTAAACATATCTACGAAGCGTTCGGCTTATATCACTTACTGGCTTGGGATCCTCAGATATATTTGACAGAAGACCATTTCGTTTCTGTCAATTGAACGTTTCCCACTCCAGTAGGAGTTGTAGCCCGTCTCATCTCTGATGCGGTCACTCTTAACGAATCTGACTTTGCTCAGAGCGGCAATGTCAATATTGTAATTTTGGAGCTCTTTGGATATTATGGTGCTTTTTCTTTCTGGTTTATTTGAGTTGGGTCTATCAAGCCTTGTCTAGATATTCCACGATGCAAAGTTGAGATCTTTGTGAGTTTGGACCTTTTTATTCTGGGCGACGTCCTGTCAGTATGAGCATTTATTTTTGATGGAGCAAATATTTTGCAGTGGAAAACAGGCTATGTTTGCTCATAAGGGTTTGTCAGTTGTTTGTGCACCCCTTTTCTCCACTGAGAATGTGCTGAGCCACTGCCTCCTCGGCTGAGCTGGCAGGAAGGGTCCAGGATAAGATCACCATCTCAGTGGTAGCAGTGATTGGCTGTGAGTATTTCAAAGTATATACATCCGCTCTCACAGGTTGTCACACATCTGGATTTGTCAGGGTTTGTCCCCACCCCCTTATAATAATGTGCTAGATGGCTGTTGAGCAAAAGAATTCATCCACCTTATATATATATATATATATATATATATATGAACAAAAAAGCCCACTTGCTAAATGCACCATTTTTTTTAATCCCCTCAAAATCCACTAATTATTGGATTTTAATAAAATTTTTGGTATTTAAATGACAATAAACAATGATATTTCTTTTAAGACATTTTTCCTCAAAATTCTGAAGACGGCATGTTTTTTTATTGTTTTGTTGTCATGCCCCCCCCCCCACACACACACACTCACACGCAGTTTGTTAATTTGATCCCCTGAATGAAAGTGCAGGTGAATTATTTTTACATTAAAAAAAAAGATATTTCCATGAAGAACAAAATTTATAATGGTTGTTATATTTGTGCGTACAGATTCCTTCTTTTGAATTTCAAAAAACGTTTAAATAAACTACAATATTTCTCTTCTAGGTGTTTTTTAGTTTAATCTTCTAAGGATATGGTTAATAAAAGACGAAAAATCAGTTTAAATGTTTGATTTTAATTTTTAAAGCAATTTTAGAGTTTTAAAATAGACATTTGTATATTAAACTCTTAACACAACAAATGATTGGGATTTTGTTAATTAATCTACAATACTGAATAAATAAATATGACCACTGTCTACTGTGGTTGGTCACAAAAAGAACATAGAAGGACGAGATGCGACCCAGAACAGTGGTGGTTGTGTCATTCCTTGTCCATTTCCCATTATGCTTGGTCACAGTAGAATATAGACAGCAGAGTTAGGAATTGACTTTTAGAGACAGAATGGGATGGGAAACTGACCAAGTCTCCATCGTCCATAGTGAGGGATCAGCAACCAAGTCCATATTGCAAAGTGTTATGTGCACCCACACCCAATCAGGATAAAACAGAAGAGAAGTTGTAATCAATAAAGATGGCCATACGTGTTTATTATGAAATTTGATTTTTCTTTTTTTTCTTTGTGCAGCTGACCCATGGCTTGTGTGGTTCTGATCAAACCCAATGGCTGATAGATCTCAATTTTGAAACACTCACAAAATAGTAGGTGGGGTATGAAAAAACATTGGATAACCGTGATGATAACTGTTACAATTTGTGTTCGTGGACAGACACCAATTCTAGACATATACGCAATTCTGTTCTGTATGAAGCAGCAAATAGTCAGAGTTTCTACAACACTTTTGCATTGTTTACTTTTAAAAATTTCTTTTTACCAACACATCATGATATTCATATGCAATATTTTCGAGTATATTGTTTTTAGAAAAAATATTGAAATGTTATAAGTAGATTCGTTGCTGAGGAACTGGTAAAGAATTTTCTATTCACTTGTAAACATTTTTGTATAACTTTAGAATACATACTTGTAAATTTGGATTCATATGTTTTATTCAGTTTTCAAATGAAAATGTGAAAATTTGCCTGTTTTTAAATAGGAAATAGGTTAATTTTTAAATTTTCTTATCCATTCTATACTTTTACCAAACAAGTAATTAAGAAATAACATAAACTATCCTGGAACAAAATTTGTGTTACATAGTGTAATCAGAGAATATATAGATATAAGTATTGCTTTAACGCCCCCGCCCTCCCGCTATGGGCAAATTTTGACACAAGGTTATCTTTTAAATGTGACTCTCCCGCGTGCGTGTGTACAGTACCAAAAATAGCTTAGCTCTCTCAGCCTGAGAAAAATAATAATCTCTTTGCTTCAGTCTTTTTGTCACATACTTGATTAAATCGAATCTTGTGTCACCTTATCGGCACTGTGATCGGTTGATGGTGGTGGTGCTTGTTGGTGGTGGTAGTTGGTGGTGAACAGACCACCTGAATGGATTGCTGCAGCACAGGTCCTCATAATCGAGCTGTGCCTCAGCTACCTGCTTTTTTTCTCTCTCTCTCTCTCTCTCTCCCTATGCAGTGATTTTATTTATTTATTTTTTTTCTTAGTAACATTAAACCCATTTAACTATATAATAGTTACACAATTGCTTAGTTACTGTTTAGTAAACTTAGGGGTAACTTGAAAGCTTCTCAGTGTTGGGATGTGACAAAAGGTCATTTTAATGTCGAGTGCTCTACAGAAAGCGTGCTTTCTGAGGGCGGGGCAAAGAATTGATATACATACATATCCATATAGGGTTTCTCTATTTTCACACTCACATACGCCATACATATGTATATCGCACACATTCATTGTGTTACACACCACTTGATCTGAGCTGTTAAATTTTAAAGAACACCCGGCACTGATCTCAGGTGGGCAATCTTCTCAGAGTTAAGCCTTCCTTTAGTGCATTTTGGTAATGTTTAACAAGACTATATATATATATATATATATATATATATATATATATATATATTATTGGCCATAAATGAATCTACCCCTACCAATTATTATAAAAGTTCCATGCGTTTATAAATGAAAAATGTTAGAATTTTATCATTTCTAATGAAACATTATACAATCAAATCATTAGGTATTATTTATTACCAAACTTAACAGTATTTAAACTCTATAACCGAAAATAACATTGCAGAAATATATATATATAAGAGGTGTACTTTTTTGGGGACTGCTATATATTCATATTTTTGTTTACTGATTTTTAGTGTTGTTTGGCAATAAATAATACCTAATGATATCCGTTTTGAGTATATAATGCTGAGAAGAATAAAAAAGAATGCCCTGTTTAACAAAGAATGTTGTCTATAAAGTCACTGTTAAAACTGGAAGTGAGTCCAGTATGGTATATATTGGAGCCACTGAAAGACCTTGCAAAAAACATTTTTGCAATTATAAAATGTATTTCAAGAGGAGGTGGTACAACACTCTCTGTGTAAATATGGAAAGAAAAAGGTAATAATAGTCAATCACTTGTAGATGAGTAGAAATTGATTAAGAAGATGCAAACATGTAGATCTGTTTCAAGAAACTACAGTCTGTGATTGAAACACCCAACATACAATAAGGTATTGCAATTTTATTTTTAGTTAAAAAGTTTCAATGCTGCAGAATTTGGTTATGATAATAAAATCTGTTTTGATTGCACAATTGAGTTTACTAGAAATAATAAAATCCTGATATGTTGATGGTTTGGATGGAAATTAACCTTTTATAAGGAATTGGTATAGATCTATTAATGAGTGATACTCTATATTTGTGTATTTATATTTTTATCATAGGAACACACTCTATGCTTATCATCATCGTCCTCACAATTTTATCTTATCGTTATTTATGCCTACATTGAAATTAAATCTATGATATTACAAGAGCCAGGTTAATGAGGACATATTTTGTCAATATGATTTACTAAAAGAAGAAAACCTTGAGATAATGAGAACTACTGAGGTAAAAATAAAGGAGGATATGGCACTTTTGTAAATAAACTTTAGATGAAGAAACTGTATCACCTGCAGAGGGATAAGACCACCTGACAAAAAGAATGAAAAAATGTGGTCCTGAGGTGTTCAGTGCTCCAGTTCTAGAGTGTATAGTAACCCTCTTCATTATCATGAACCCCACATTCACTCTGAAGTGGTAGTACATATTAAGTTTCTATCTATGGGTCAAATAGATCTGTTTGAAAATGATTGGATTAGATTAGTATTGTTTAAATGCATATAACTATATACATATTATTTGTATTAGTTATTTATAATTATCATCAAAATGAATCAAATCTCAACATTTTAAGGGTTGTGCAACAGCCTCTCCCCCACAAAAAAAAAACAGCAAAAAATAATACATAAAAACGAAAAAACAAAAAAACAAAAAACGAGCTCTTAAGAAACAACTATGGAAAAATGTAAATATGAACATACGATAAATGAGATTCACACACCTCTAGGCATTAAATAACCCTAGATGGGTTGACATATAATCAAAATCAATCAATAAATTAATAAAAAATGGAAACATAGGGGCTGGTTGTTTCACTCTTTAATTACTTTGCAGTGGGACAGTCACGACTTCCTACCCAGCCCAATCTTCAGACATGCTGGGGTTTGAATGAGGCAGGTGGGGTCAACAAAGGTCAGTCTCCCATCTCACTTGATCTCAGATTGGGTGTTACAGTGGTTTTCACTGGAGCCTGGTCATCACTCATGGACGATGAGTCGTCGATGATGGCTCCCTTGGAGTCAAGCGCCACTCCCACAGCAAGTAAACTCGCATCCACCCACGCACACGTACCACACTTGTTGGGCAGGATTTAGTTGCTGTACCCGGGCGAGGATGTCCGCTATCACACGTCCCAGAGGAGCATTACAGATCTTGTCGTCCCAGTCTTACATTTGATGAAGCCGGTCGCCACTCACAGCCACCCACACTGAAAAGTGTCCCACCAATTGGCCACACATGGACAAGTGCTTTCTCCATGTCATGGTTATAGGACCGTTCACCACATTACTTCCTCGTCGCCATCGTTGTTGATCATTACTTCTAGTTCCAGCAATCTAACATTTTCAGGTATGCTTTTCTGTGGTCCAGAAGGAATACGTTCCAATATTTCCCGTGAATGTGTCAACATAGGTGTTGAGTTTGCAATAGTTCATTACAGGGCACACCTTAAATTTGTTGGTCTGCAGTACGGCCATCAGCTGTATTATTCCTTTGGGTGGGCCGAACTCCTCCTCCATATACGGCGGCAACCAACAATTGTCCACCCAGGTCTGCAACTCACACTCATACACCTTCTTCAACTCGTTAGATACCAGATATTTAGAGATCCTGTTCCAAAGCTTCTCTGATGCGTGACCGGCTGACCACTTCCAGGCTGTGATTCAAACTCCTTGCCACTCATTGAATCTCGCACTAGTCATTGACACGGTCTGTGTTTCCTCAAACTTCACACTTCTGTTCTGCCTTAATGGCATCAATGCCATATAATAGGTTGAAATCTAGAGGTTTCATTCGCATAAGCACCACATCGATCGTGGCAGGGTTACTGGTTACTGTGAGAGTCCTAACAGTGCCATATCACCGTTGGCCGATGTAGCTCCAGTCAATGTTATCACCATACCCTGCTTTGACAAAGACCATCACAGCTTTGCGCTTAAAATGGAATGTGAGCACCCAGAGTTGAGGAGAGCCGAGTATGGTGAAAGGAATTTAAAGGAAGAAGAGGAAAGAAAACATTGAATGGACATAGACAACCCGGCTCTCCCTGTCATTCTTTAAAAAAAAAAAAAAAAGAAAAGACTTCTCAGAAAAGCAGTTATTAGTCAGAAGAGAAAGTTTTAGTTCTAACTTGACTCTTTATCCAAAATTTCCTCATGTGGTCACTTTGGCCCACAGCCATTTTTTATTCTCCCACAATTTAAATACTTTAAAACTTTAGCCCCCCCCCCCCCAGTCTAACAGTTATTGCTAAGAATTTCCGCTACCCTCAAAAGAGTAGTGAACATTTTTTAAGGGAAAACAAGTATAGAAACACAAAAAAGAAAAAGGGTTATTTCCTATAACTCCAACATAAACAAAGGGGAACTACTCTTGACTGATAAATTATTTGTTGTTATTGATCTCCTAGGAAAAAAGAAGATGGGGTTAGGGTTAGGGTTTAGGGTTAGTTTAATGGGAAAATAAATAGATAATTTATCAGTCAAGAGTGGTTCCCCTTTGTTTATGTTGGAGTTATAGGAAATAACCGGAAAAAGTGTCTTTTTTATTATTATTTGCTGTATGAGTTTTTAGGCTTACAGTATTGGTAATATTTTACGATTGTTCTGTGTTAGTTTTTATGTTTTAAGTTAGGCTGTGGCTAACTATGCTTAAGTTATTTTTTAAAGGTTATATTACGGACATTTCTGAATAATTAGTGAAATAAGCTTTGATAATGTTTATGATTGCTGGAAACTTTTAGAACAGATAATTTCTCTTCACTTTGCACACTTTCTATTCACCATTTGACAGTAGAGACTGTCCTAGATTTTAACTCAAAAATATGTCCCTATGCATATAAATAATGATAATAAAATGACCCACTTTACTGGAATTCAACCATTGTAAATTTACATAAGTCTCAATTCAAACTTTTTGAGAAGCCGGGCACCACATGAGACATAACCTAAAAGAAATTCAAGGCAATTTTACGTTGAAGTTACTGTTGTGGACTAGCCTACCTTTTGTAGAGAATAAATGAGCTGGTCCAAGACTATTTGTACACTGCTGTTTTAGAACATCTGGATGATTACTGAGCCTGCTTCAGAGCGCTTTGGCCTCTGGAGCGGCTAAGTAAAATTAACAGGGTTGATCCCAGTGGGCTATCCCCCCCAGGCAATACCTGCCCCCTTGATTTAAAGGGGCAGGGCTGGGTTTATTGCCCAGTGCCTGAGACGTCACCCTCATGGAGGAATGCTGATGGGATCAACACATTTTTTGTGCCTACCACCCATAAGCTTTAGCTTGTGAGTGGGCCCACATAAAAATGTCCTTGTGTCATGCCCTCATAAGTGGGATGAGAGGCAAATACTCTGAAACTGCAAAGATTATGGGACCATTACGCGAACTGTCTACCTCGATGTTTTAGCACTCTGTTGCGAGTTACTCTATGTATGGCACAAACCATATTTAGATGTACTAGTATATTGAATATTGTAGGATCCAGTATACAACAAGTTGGCAACGTGGGATTAAAAAAACTTACGTGGAGGTTTTTTTTTCCATTTCGAGTTGTTCATTCTGCAAATTAACGATTCTGGTTTTCGGAAACCCACATGAAAATTTTTTAAAATTGTAGTTACTACAATTGACAAAAGGTGTTCAAAATACGCTCATCTTGGCTATAATTTTTTTGTGACCAGAATTTTTGGAGGAAAAAAATGGAGGAGTTGCAATCTACCATTACAATGCTATTAAAGTACCAAGCGGAGAAAAAAAAAAATGATGAAAAATTACAACAAATGATGGAACTATTCTTAAAATCGCAAAAGACAAAACCTGCTGGATTTTGTTCCCCTGATTCAGTGGTGAATTCTATTGGAGAATTCTCTTACAATTCTGAAGAAGGAATTACTTTTGCTGCTTATTTTTGCAGATATGAAGACGTCTTCAGAAAAGAATGCATGGGGTGGTCGAAGAGAAAAAGGTTTGTTTCCTACTTCAAAAATTGTGCCGGCAAGCCATGGCTGATATTGCAATCATATTTTGCAAAAGAAACCGAGTGAAGTATCACAAATTTTTTTGGTGAAAGATCTTCTCTTTTTAACATCGTTGATGTTTAAATTAAACAAAGAAAGAGGTGGAAGATTTTTTATATACGCCATTGTGGTGAACCAGGAATGCGAAAAATTTTAACTTGAAGATTTGTCACCTGATCGTTTTCAATGTCTCATTTTTGTGCAAGGCTTGATTTCAAGCAGAGATTCAAAGGTAAGGGCAATAATCCTCACAAGATTGGAGCAGGACTCAAAATTAACATTGCAACCAGTGGTTGATGAATGAAACTGAACTGTAAACATAAGACATGTGTAAGAAATTTTGTGTACAAACTATAAAGAATATTATCTAATTACACAAACCAAAATAATGAGGGAAAAGCACATGAGGTACTTTTAAGCAAGTTTATTAATATACAATACAATTTGACACAACAATACAATAAGAACTGAAAAGCAGTACTTACAATTAATTATTTCCCTTGCTGAGAGGGTGATATGTTTTTTTTTGGTGGGGGGTCTTCAGTCTTTGTTGAGTGGCGAGAGACCAACTCTATGAGGTTTACTCCTCGGGGTCTAGCCTGATTGAAAGAAAGTTTTCACAACCTGACAAAGGACGTCAATCTCTAACTTCCTGTTCCCTGGGCACAGGAGAGTTCTCGCTCCATCACATGATTCTGCAAGGATTGAGAAAAAAGAAATAACATACATTATGTTAAACCCAAGACGGTTCGGAAAATTTTTTTTCCCAAACAGTTTACCAAACCAAATTCATGCTATTCGTGTACAGGTCTACATTTCAAAAGTGATTGCCCATTCAGAAATAAAATTTGTTATTTCTGTGGAAAATTAGGGCACATAAGTCCACATTGTAAAATGAAGAAAAAAGGTCTGATGCGTCTAAAATATACGCAAATGTACTGATATCCAAAAAACAAAGCAGCGATTTTGCAAAAAAGAAAATTCAGAGAAAAGAGAGAGTCATGGGAATTCATGCTACCTGCTCATGATGATGATGATAATAATGATGATGATGATGATGAGTTCAATTTATCAATAGAAAAAATAAGTTTCAGTGTCTCTTTCATCTATTTTTCATTTCTCTTGTTACGAGTAGAACATTTTTTTCTTCCTGTCTGCAAGTAGATTTTTAAAATTAATAAGGCAACACACAAGAAAGAAGGAAAACAATAATGAGCAGAAATAGAAGAAGACAAATGTTAACATTATAACAATGAGAAATATATTTGCTAAGTTTGTACATTTAATTAATTAATAAAAGAAAGAATGTTCTTTTTATGAGATTGGAAGGGCCTATTCCCACACGTGTGTGTGTGTGTGTGTGTGTGTGCCATGTCATATTTTAGGTGCAAAGGTGGACTGGAAATGGTGGGTGTGCCTTGTGGAAAGTTGCTCTTGTCCTCTAAGTGGGTGAGTCTCTGTCAGCAAGGGTTAATTTCACTCATCTTTTATATCTTCACCTCTTGAGAAAAGTGGACCAGAAAGAATCAATGGGAATGCATTTTATTGGCAGTTAATTAGTCAATCACTTCCTGCAACAATTTTGCTTCTTTTCTTGACTGACAAAAAATACACATCATTTAGCGACAGGGGTGTTTATATTTTATATTTTATTTCCACATGATAATGGGTTCATCAAGTTTCCCTCCATTCTGCCATTTCGAGATGCTTATTTATGGGTGAAACTAGAATCAAGAACGGTCTGTGACAATTTAGTGAAAATTTTCTTGTTTTTCTGATTACAGATTACAAAATGAATTCTAATTTTTCAGACTGTTAAATTTCTGATCTTTATTTTGTATAATGTTTTGTCTAAAGGGAAATTAAGATAAAAAAATTTTAGTTGTTATTTTTTTTGTGCAAAGATTTAGCACCCATCTCCTCAAAAGTGAATAGGGATTCACTTTCAGGGGAAATTTTTAGAACAGAGAGAGTTTATATTCATTTTTTTGTGTGAACTTTCAAAATGTTCTATCTCATATTTATTGGGAATTTTTATTTCTTTATCTTTATTTATTTTCCATATTAAAAAATCTTTTAAAGTCTGTTGGGATTTAAAAACATAATTTATTAAAATAATTATATTGGATGCATAGAAAGATTCTCCCTTATTTTAACAGGAAATACAAGCAATAAAAAATATACAAGCCATGTTCTAAAAGTAATGCCCCTAACATGGATCATAACATTGTAGGGTTTTTAGGTGTTTATACAGAATAGCCTCACCCCCCAATAGAAATTTACATTAATCTTATTTAAAGTTACCTTAAAAAGTCTATACAAGTCTAATACTTACATCCACAATCCATATAAGACAATTTTTCAGTCATTTGCTTCATTTTTTTTTTATTGAACAATTAGTTAAGTCCAAAAATTACAAATTAGCCATCAGCCATAACTTGAAGGTGATATACTGAGTATATAGTGGTTGGGGTAGGGAATGACTGATGGTTGAATTGTAGCTAGTTGAAAAAGTATTTTTGGGGTATTTTTAACAGCTCAATAAAATATGAAGTAGGCCCTATGCACTTGTCTGGCAAGCCAATGCTAGTATGCATTACAATTGACTTTGTTTAACAAAAATTATAAAAAATCTTTAATACATTTACTTTTGTTAAACCAGCTAATGTAAACAACCTAAGGCCTGTGTACCAGACTAAGCAAAACTTAAGAAATAACAATTAGTTATTTCTTTTAATTTATGAGATGAGACTTGATAATTTGGATTATTATCCTAATCTTTATTGTTTTGGCCAATGTGCCCTCCAGCCTTCTTCAGGTTTTTTTTCAGTTGTATTAATAGCAACAAACTTGCTTGGTACTTAGATGGTTGAATATTTTGTAACAATAGCTACAGTAATCTTAAGGCCTGTGTAAATTACTAAGCCAAACTTAGTAATTAACAACAGTAAGCCTTGGTAAGAAGAGGCACTTAGTAAGAGGCACTTAGTAAGGTACAGTAAGCAAACTAAGCCCTGTATTCCAGACTAGGCAAAGCTTACTAACTACCAACAAAACATCAACATATATGTGTGAATGTGTAAATGGTGAACAAGTGTGTGTATAAATGAATGTTAAATGAAATTTTGTGATTGAAAATATGAACTAAAGAAATTGTTGTTGACAGGAAAGATTTTGGTCAAAAACTCAAGTTTGATTTTTGTTGTGAAATTAGAAACATTAGAAATTCTTGTCAATTTTTGCAAAAAAATGTTTCTTTATATTTTATAAGATTTTCTTTAATTTTACAGGAAGTGAAACTCCATTATGTATCAAATGGCGATGAAGGAAAACCATTAATGCTTCTTCTACATGGATTTCCAGAATGTTGGTATTCTTGGCGACACCAGCTGAAGGAATTCAGTAAAAGTTATCGGTAAAACAAAATTTGTTTATTACCAATATCATTGAAAGTCATAGTCATGTATGGGGGTGGCAAGAGAGGTTTAAATGTTTTAGGTTTAAAAGGTAGCTTGGTTATTTTTGGTGCATGTTCCTAAGGTTTGCTTTTATCCCCATCATACTTGATGGTCGTGCTGAAAAGGAAGGAATTCAAGGAATGAAAAAAGAAGTGGAAAAGACAAAAGTTGGTTTTATGATTTAGGCTTTATTCACCGGTCATAGCCACCACATAGCAAGGGAATTTCTCCCTGGCCATTAGTAGTGTCTTGTCTGAGTTAAGGCCAAAGTCAGAATGGCCAAGAGATTCTCTTGGAGGTTGGAAGTGGGTCCTTTTCCCCATACATGCATTGAGGGTTTTTCCTGTGAAAGCTCATGGGAGTTTGTTATTTAAAAAAAGAATTATTTTAATTTTATTTTAATCCCCACACATATTAATGTTAAAATGCTAACAGATGAACAAAATTCAAAATTCTTCTGATTGCTTTTAGACACTCCAGAAATGAATAGCAAAAATTATTGAATTAGTACACTTGGAAGATGTTCACTTAGGTTGTTTTTAGCAGTAAATAAATTAATAACAGATAAGACACAAGATATTTTTTTGATAACTAGCTTCATAAAATATTTAAAAAAATAGATTAAATTAGTTAAATGAATGATATAATTTTTCCAAGTTACACACAGGAAAATATTATGGAACAAAAAAGTTTTGTGGGAAATTTTGATGGAATGATCTTGTAATTTGCATTCCTAAAAGAAATCCCATCAGAAGAATTCCATAATTTTTGCCTGGGATAGTAGAAGCAACAATATCATCATAGTTGATGTTAAAGCAGCAACTGTAGAGGCCGGTGTTGCGTGTTCCAACTTCACAAATAATATTTAAAATGATGATAAAATAACAAGAAACAGTTTAGGCAGAAAATACAGAGAAATAACAAAGACAAGGCATGTATTTAATAAATAACAAATAAATTTATTCTGAGAATAAATTGGTGTAAATCAAAAGAAATGTGTAATGTTCACAATATAAAATTTGTAGGTAAAAAGTAAAGTTCGAATAGAATTTGTTTGATAGAAAAGTGGACAAATAGAAAATAAAGTTTTTGGTATGTACAAACTGAGAAATGGATTTGTGATGTTAGTCGCAGTGCCAACGATGGTAGTAAACACTGACTCAGAAAGTTGAAGTTTTGTTTTGGTAATCAGCAAGTCGGATCGTTTGCTCAAGGTTAATTCTGAGACATCTATTTCTTCAATTGAAAAACTGGTGGTCGCTAAGGTTGATGTCATCGGCCGTGGAGCATCGTTTAGCACTGTCTGGAAGATAAATGGAATCTGAATATTTGTTGATTTGGTCTGTCTCTTAAATACCTAACAAATAGGTTCCAATTTTGATATTCTATTTTCACGCTACAGTGCGGACATAGTTGTAAGCGCCAGTTTGTCCAATCAAACTCTAACAAATGTATAATCTATTTTCCTTAAATTTGGAAAAAGAATCATGTTTGTGTGATTATTATATTTATCCTTATTTGGATATAAAATATAGGATTTTATCTTATACAACACAACATGATTATGAGTCATTTAGACTTTACATATAAAGTCTCATTGTGATTTATATAAGTAGATTAGACTTTTTATTCTTGCTTTTTGTAGATTTTTATCAGTAAACTAATTCACTTACCTGGCATTGACCTGGTGAAAATTTTGGTTTGAAATGTATAAATGAGTATTTTTGTGTCAGCAAATTATTCAATGAGTAAACAAAAACTTTGTAATGTATTTGAATATGTTTTCTTCTGCAACTCTATAAAGTTCCATTCTTTACAATTAATCAAATTTTCTTTCTTTCTATTTCAGAGTTGTGGCAATTGACCAAAGGGGATATTCTTTATCAGACAAACCAAATGGAAGATATAATTACACAAAAGCAAAGCTCACTTCAGATGTTGCTGAAGTCATTGATGCCCTAGGTATGTCAATGAATTTTCTACTTTTCAACCTTTTTTCCTAATTTTCAAAACAGATCTTCACACACACACACACACACACACACACACACACACACACACACACACACACACAGAGCTGTCTATCTATGACTAAAACTAGCAGTACCTATATTACATAGGGATGTAAGATAGTCACTATAAAAAAATAAATGATTTATAGTATAGTATGATTTATATCAATAAAATATATAAGGTCTGTTTTCTTTGATTACTGCTGTCAGGGGATAGCTAGTCTCAGACCTACTAGTTTTTGGTGAAAAAATAGGAAAGACTATTCATTTATAAATAGATACATCCTCTGAATATTTGTTCTTTCATATTTTTATACTGACACACACACATGCACACACACACACATATATATATATAATCCAGATATTGAGTGAAGAAACCTTCCTTAGGATGTAATAGTTTTTCAGTTGTTGTAATTTACAGAGCTCAATGTGTGCTCTTATTTTCAGAGTCACTGAGTGTTGTAACGTGCTTAGCGAAATAATAACACAGGTAGTCCGAGAAGGGATCACTTCCACCTTTATTCACAACTCAAAAAGATGGCTGAAACCAGTGCTTCTGTTTCATAACAAAAACAATGGTAGAAATGGTGCTTCTATTTCTTAGTATACCACATCCCTCCCCACTTAGCTTGAAACTGCACATACATTCCTAACGACACCAAGAAACAACCCTCCCCAGAACTTTGGCAAGGACTCCCATTACTTGTAGGAAGCATTGTCAGACTCTCGGACATAGTCACATCATCATCATCTGTAGCCTCTGAACAGCAATTTCCCCAGTTAAGGGCCTGGCACTGGGTCGTTTCCCTTTTGTGTCTGGTTTCATGTTGGTGCACTGTCTTTTGGCTTTATTCTCTGCATTGTTCCTTCTTTCCTCTTCTTTGCGTTTCTGAAAACGTGTTCTCATGTGAGAAGCTGTCACCGGTTGTTGAGAGACTGCTATCTCTGTAGGGTGCAGGAAGCTGTACAACAGATGTTGCCCTGTAACTGCTTGTTCCCGACTCCCCAGAGGCTGCCTGGATTCCTCTAGATCTCTCACGACAGGTTCTGTTGGAATATTCACGCGAATATGATTGTCATGATATTCTGAGAAATCTAGGAATATCCTGATTGGTGGAGCGGGGGGGTTGACTATTTGTTGAAAAAAGAAAAGGAAAAAAAGTATAAAAGTTAAATAAATAAATGTAAAGGTAAGAGTTGCTGCCTTTGGCCAGAAAAAAAAGGGGTTAGCTCCCTTAGGTTTTGTTTTGATTTAAAAAATGACCGGGAAAAAATTGACTGAAGCAGACGGTAATTTGGACAGACGAGACGGACGGAACAAGAGAAGGGATAGACGGTTAGAAAGAATGGAGTTGAGGCAGTATCAAGACAGACGTCAGTTAGATGAGAGTTGAGAACGGTTTTTGGAAGTGACGGTTGAATCAGAAGATTAGAAGGAAAAAAGATGAATAATTAAGAGTGGGAATTTTGGATTGAAAAGAACAAGAATTATTGCCAGTAAGTGATTTATTATTTATTTATCAACAAAAAGGTAAAAAAAAGTTAAAGAAACTGGAAAAGTGATTATTATTTGAAGAAAAACCGAATTGATTTGAAAGGGAAAGAAACGAAAGGAGTGATTGTTGGAAACGGATTTAAAGAAAGAGAAAAAGGAGGAACTTATATTTAATGGAAAAATGAGGAGAGAAAAGAAATAATAAAAAAAAAGAGGAACTTATGTTTTAACGAAAAAAAAGAAGGTATTCTTTGGACTGTTTTATGAACTTTTATGTATTTTGCACCTGTCTGTTTAAAAAAAAAAAAGTAAATAATAATTATTTTTTATAAAATAAAATAATTATTAATCACTCACAAATTGTCTTATTGACTAATATTTTTTAATATTTTGCTTGAAAGAAGACATTTTATGTTTTTCCCCTGAAATATTTTTTCCTTGGAGAGTCAATTGCCTAATCACTTAGGACCACACGACTTGATGAAGGGTTTGAATAAATAGACAGACACTTCGTGACAATGATCCACATGTCTTTTCCATAATGGACCATCCTCTAATCGCACTCTAAAAGTCAGTGGACCAAGCTACTCCTCTAAAACTCCTGACAGCCATTTTGGCCTCCCTTGAAAATTCACCACACTAATGCTATCTCCAATATGGAACATCCTTTTACTATGATATTTATCCATTGTTCTTTTAGTATTGTCTATTTTCGTGGTGACTTGGGTAGATAAATCTGGATACACAAGGTCCAGACGAGATCGAGGCTGACGGCCCATTAAGAGCATTGCTGGTAATTGACCCGTTGTTGAATGCGGGAATAAATGGTATCGGGCTAATACACGCAATAATCGTGTTTCTAAATCTCCCATAACTTTTTTAAGACCACTCTTAATGGTTTGCACTGCACACTCAGCCAGTCCATTCGAGGAGGGGTGGTATGGTGCACATCTAACATGCTTAATGCCATTTAGGGTACAGAACCTGGAAAATTCCTTACAAATAAAACTGCTAGCATTGTCAGATACAATCACATGTGGACTCCCATGTGTGGCAATTGTGTGTCTCAACATCCTTTCTGTTTCTGAAGAAGATGGTGATGACACAACATGTGCATCTATATATTTACTGTGGGCGTTGACAATCACTAGAATCCACTTGCCCTGGATAGGGCCTGTATAATCCATGTGCACTCTGAACCAAGGCCTTCCTGGCCATTCCCAGGGATGCAATGCTCTAGCCTGAAGCATATTTGCACTATCTTGTCACATGGCACAACTCCTCACATATAATTCAATATCTGCATCCATCCTAGGCCACCAAATGTGACTACGAGCAGGAGACTTCATCCGTGAAATTCCTGGATGATTCTCATGCAATTATTTCAGTAACGCCTCTCGACACTTTGCTGGGATAATCACCCGTGATCCGCATAAAACACAACCCAGTTGTTCCAATAACTCATGCTTCCTGGTTGTATATGGTTGAATGTCAAGAGATCCTTTGCCTGGCCATCCATGTAAGATCCATTTACGCACTTGTGATAACACGGGATCTGTTGATGTGTAAAAAGCAACAGTTTTTGACATGACTAAAGCTGACATGGAGATTACTACTTCCTCCGGACAAGGTAATGGCGTAAAATAGTCCTCTATAGGTAGCCGACTCAGTCCATCTGCATTGGAAATTTTTGAACCAGGTTTGTACTCTAGTTGATAGTGATAACTTGCTAGAACCAAGGCTCAACGTTGCACTCTAGCACTTCCTGTTGGTGATATTGCACGGTCCTCTTTAAAAAGCCCAAGCAGTGGTTTATGATCCGTGATGATGGTAAATTCTCGACCATAGATATATTTATGGAATTCGGAAACTCCAAAAATGACTGCCAGTCCTTCACATTCTATCTGGGCATAATTTTGTTCTGCCTTTGATAATGTCCTGGAGGCAAAATAAATCGGTTTTTCACTCCCGTCTTTCATTATATGCGATAACACTGCCCCCACACCCACTGGAGATGCATCCACCGTCATGATAAGTTTAAGTTCAGCATTTTAATGAACTATAACACTAGTTGACATTAGCAACCCCCTTGATTGCTTGAAAGCAAAGGCTTCATCTGGTCCCAATATCCAGGGAACTCCCTTTTGTAGTAATTTGTACAAGGGAGCTAAAACTGTGCTGATATTGTTTAAATACCGCCGATAGTAATTAACAAAAGCTAAAAAACTACACATTCTTTGGGGTGGGTGCTTTATGAATTGTATTGACCTTATCTTGCGTTGGGTGGATTCCTTCAGAATCAATCCTATGACCCAGGTATGAAAATGATGAAAGTGAATTCAGAAACAACAATCTTTGTTAAACATCTGCCATCAACAGGACATTCTTCTTTTATTCTTTTCAACATCATATACTCAAAATGGATATTATTAGGTATACCAAACTTTACAATACTGGAACCTGGTAAACAAAAATATGAATATATATCAGTCCAAATGTATACTATATATGTATATATTGGACTGCTATCATCATCAGAAGTGTAATTCAGTGGCTTGAATATATACCAAATATAGACCGATCTTCCTTGGGAGAAAAAATAAAATTATTTATATACATAATACATTATATATAATTGGATGATATAGTAACTCATTACTCAACAAAAACAGCACACTGTAATAAAATCTTTATTCAATAATTGCAGTTAAATTACTTTATTTTAAATGTAAATATTTTTGAGAATATCACCAGGGTAGAAATCCAACAGGTCCAAAGGTCATCTAGTTTGTATATAATGTCTCATTAGTTTTTAATTTAAATAGAATAATTTTACTCCACCTTATTTTTTGATTTTATTAATAAATTATTTTTCTTCTTTTTTTCTCTCTTCTTTTTCCTTTCCTGTTTTCTTCATGTACAGGTTACAAAGATTGTGTTCTGGTTGGTCATGACTGGGGAGCTATCATAGCATGGATCACTGCAGAGCGTTTCCCAGAAAAGATTTCCAAGTTAATCATTATGAACTGCCCCCATCCAGTTGTCTTTCAAGAACACCTGTTCTCTAATTTCTCCCAAATTAGGAAATCTTGGTAAGTAGTGTTGAAAGGTATTGGCTTCACCATTGCATTTACTTGATACAGATTTGTTGATGTTAGGAATTTGAAAACCTAAATATGTTGATAGGAAAGTTATAATTTATAGTTGATATAGTTGAATGGAGTCAGTGAGAAAGTTGAAATGAAGTTGGAAGTTAGTTCAAGGCAGAGAGAGAGAGAGAGAGAGAGAGAGAGGGGGGGGGTTAATTGTAAGCACAAATATTTATGTTAAATTAATAAGAATTATTCATTTTCATCTAAGATCATTTGGTTATTCTATCATATTTTTTAGGACATGCCACTGATAGATACTTTTAATCAATTGACTATGAGGATAAAAGTTTTTGTTACTGTTTGACTTTATTGTTGTTTATTTTCTCTTTATTTAAATTTTATTCAAATTCTTTTATTCAAAGGTACATTTTTTACTTCCAAATTCCATATCTGCCAGAATATGTTTTTGCCAAGAATGACCTCCAAGCACTGAGTGACATGTTTACAGGAAAAGCTGGAGTAAGGAAAGAAAACATGGATCATGAAGATATTGAAATTTATAAATATGTTTTTGGACAAAAAGGTAACAATTCATTAATTGTTTATTCATTCAGAATAATTTCCACAGTGCATGCACAGACACACACACACACACATATATATATATATATATATATAAGGCTCGCATATAAACAGGATGTGAGCTCTCTAATGGCTGTAACATACATACCTATGTATGTATTTATCAGTTAAAACTACCCCTTCCCTGCAGGTGGCTGATGCCAAACTCACAGAAAATCAGTCGGGTTACTGTCCTGGCCGGAGGTAGCTTGCAATGTCTAGCCACACTGCACACTGCGGAGACATGATATGTCAAAACATGGTGTCTGTGAATCACAATATATATATATATTTCAGTGGTGACTTTGGATGTTTGGCTCTTTGAATTCAGCCTGAAGAGCTATTTTCTTAAGTTTATTTTGAAGCAATAAAAATCATCTCAGAACAAGTAAGTTGTCCTTGACTTTGGCTGGACTCAATGTCAGTCACACAGCCAGTCATCAGGTTCATTGGTGGTGGGAGGTGCCAACTACATTGCATATCAAATATTCACACTCTTCTCGAATTGCATAGGGGTGATTCTGACTAGTCAGGGGGCAGTCCTAAAGTCATGTATATTTTTAAATACCTAAAACAACGGGAAGAATATGCAGAATACTGATTTTTGTCTGTCTGTATTTGCCAGATTTCTTTAATCTCAAAACTGAGGGATCATAGTCTATTTTAACTGTGGCCACCCTATTTCTTTAGTTTGCTTTGTCTAAAATCTCAATATGTGTTTTGATGATTTTGTTTTGAATCAGTCACAAGTCATGTTTCATTAGAGTGCTTGTTACAAATGTAGAGTGTATAGAAAGTTAGTAACAAAATTTAGGTGAATATTGTTCCAGAGAAGTTTTTCAGGTAACTGAAACTAATGTTTGTGAAATTCAGAACTGATATTTTAGTTCAATAGTTGAAATAGAGTAAAATATATTAGGTCTGTTCTCTTTGAATACCAGACTTCTACTCTCTAATAAGGGAGAGATGGTTCCAGACTCATTATATTTGGACAGCAAAAAAGGGAAAAGTTATTCTATAAAATGATCACACACTTGTTTTGTTTTTTTCTAAGATAGAGTAATTTTATTTTTAGATTTGATAAAACACTCTGACTTAGAGACTGCTACACACTATTTCTCCTGACGTTGTTCAGGTGTGTGAAATTACTAAGGTGTTTTGGATGTTTCGCTCTTTGAATTCAGCCTGAAGAGCTATTTACATGTTGGGTTTTGTTTGTAATAAACACTGCATAATTGGCAATGTTCCTTGTTGGTTGTTTTATAATCTGGAATTCTATGTAAAATAGACATGCCTGTATATGTGAAAGCTTTCCATACTGTGTCTTATGTGTCAAATTGTGTGTGACATGTAGTTAACTTTTGATAGAATAACAGTCCTCCTCTGGGCGGAGAGTGTTCACAGCAGGGAAAAGTTAAACTCACAGCTTTTACTTATAACATGCTGAATGAAACAACATGTGAACTTGCACCTTCCCCTTTAAATTCCCAGATGTGTTGCTATGCCAGTGGAGGGTGTCACTTTCTAGTGGTGGTTGTAAAAGTTATCTTGCAGCCAAGGGAGATAATCCCACAAAATAAACTGCATTCATTTTCTTTTCATTTTTTTTTCAAATTATAAAAAAAACAAAAAACTCTTCTTTCTATTTTTTTAAATCATTTCCTTTTTTTTTTTTTTACTTTTAGGTGCCCTGACAGGTGCTATTAACTATTACCGAGCTTCTATCTATGAAAAACCCCTGCAACCTCCTAAGAATTTCTTTAAAATGCCTGTTCTAATAGTGTGGGGTAACAAAGATATTTTCTTGGAAAAGGAGATGGCAGCTGCCTGTGGAAAGTTTGTAAATAACCTGTGTATTAAGTATGTTGAAAATGCAACACATTTTGTGCAGCTTGATCAACCTGAAATGGTTAACAATCTCATGTGGGAATTCCTCAAATGAAGAAAACTGTAAAGTTTGTTAAAAGGTAAACGCACAACTAAATACAAAAGATGCATTACATGTAAAATTTTATATGAATTTTCTAAATCTTGAAAAGTTCATTAAACAATGGATATTTTTAAAGGGAAAAATGATCAGACAAATGAAAATCCATAACTGAAAATATGAACATATTGTAGCAATCCAGAAATAAGTACACTCCTTAATGCAATTTTATTTTTGGTTTCAGTTTCAATGTTGAGATTGGCAATAGATAATACCTAATAATATCAGTTTTGATTTTAGTATATTCCACTAGAAATAATAAAATTCTAGTATTTTCAGGTTAAAAAAACATAAAATTTAAAATGTAAAATTGGTTGGAGTGTATTTATTTATGAGCATTATTATATATATATATATATATATATATATATATATATATATATATATATATATGTATATATGGTGCTCAATGTCATTCATAGAGCATGTATATCTAAATTAGGGTAGTATGGACATGAATTCAATGGTGCTTGGTAACTGATAGTTTCTTGCCTATGTGATTTTCCAAAAATTGCATAGGCAAGAAACTATCAGTTACCAAGTACTATTGACTTCATGTCCATGCTACCCTAATTTATATATATATATATATATATATATATATATATATATATATAGTGTAATTATTATAATGAATGTTTTGTATTTGTTTAATAAATCCTTCCAGTGATACAACAGGTTACATAAAGAGTGATAAATAAAGTTTCAAACAGTAAAATAAATCAAACAATATTAAAAAAAAAAATGTTTTTTATAGAAATTCATCAAAGTTTGTTGTTTCTTTTTTCTTTTTTCTTTCAGCTGCCATGACACTTTATTGGTTGACTGAATGGTATTTGAAAATTCAATTTTTAACAATGTTGGAATTTTGATATGAATTGTCTAAATCTTTTAACTATAAGAGAAATATTAGAGAAATTGGTTTGACATTGTAAATCCTTCTTTGCTGTGTTGATATTTCAATTGATCCATTTTTCATAATAATCTGAAAGAGAAAAAAAAAAAGAGAGAAGGGAAACGTCTATGTTCTCCAATAAAACATAAAGAATACAAGGAAGTACAATTGTCCCAAACAAATGTTTGCTATACTAATTGTGTCTTCTTGATGTTATGGGTCAAATAGATTTGTTTGAAAATTATTTGTATCGATTCACAGTCTGTCCAGTTGTGACATTATAGGAAAACTTAAAACCATACAACTGTGTGTTATTATTTTAATAGATAGAAATATCTGATATTGTAGAATTGTCTGCAAACCAATGATTACTATAGACAAATAGGACCATATGACCTTAAGGCACCCCTTTTGCGATTTCGATTCGTGGGGACACTTTTCTCATTTACACCGTCAAAATCCGGTTGTTTGTTAGGGGTTAGGGTTAGGGGTTAGGGTTAGGGTTAGGGGTTAGTTTTATAATTTAAAAAAAAAACTCTAAAAATCGTCTGTAAACAATTAACCGGATTTTGACGGTGTAAATGGAAAAAATGTCCTCACGAATCGAAATCGGAAAAGGGCTATCTTAAGTTCATATGGTCCGACAAATAAAAAAGACTATTTAAAAAAAATGCAATAGAACATTGAAAATATAATCATGATTACAATTAAAGATTTACATAACTTTCTGCATTAAATAACCCATAAGAAGTTGATATGCTGTTAAACAAATAACACTAAACCTAAACCTAAAACAGCAACAAAATTTAATACTAAGTTTGTGAGCATGTCTGTATAGATCTTTGACCCTCACAAATGTGTAAAACTAATAATCATCAGTCACTATATAGTGCTTTGACCCGTCTGCTGTCTGTTCTAGTTGGAGTGTGATGCATATCCTATCAAGGCTGCATCACTGAAATAAAATCAGACAATTGAATTTTTAACTCTAATTTCAGACCACCAGATAAAATTAGTATTATTATCAATTAAAAGAATTTTAAAAATTAAAAGGATCTTAGTTGTTGTTAAAAGATTGTCTGCAAATTATTCACTATCTTACTCCTATTGTTATGACGTGGATTTCTAACTGCTTTCTTCAAACCAGTGAGAACGATCTAGTTCTTGCTTATACAATAATTATATCTGGCAGATTAGTAACTGATTATGGGAGAGATGACCAACTTTGAGCACAGCAGTTAAGATGGTGTTCACAAAGTCCATCTTTTATCAACTGATAAAAGATTGAGACACTTTATGTAGTACATAGGCCCTAGTTGTGACAGTGCGTTTTTCCCAATATGATAAAAGTTATTTGAATAGAAAGTGTAAAACACTGAAATGAATAGATAGGAAACTTGAATTGAATCAGAAAACAAAAACCGTTATTGGCAAATAAAAATAGACTGAAACATTGCTCAAAATATTATTTTATAAGCCAAGAAAATATTTTATTTCTCTGAATGTTTGAGATGAGGCTTGAAGATTAGTATTATCTGCGTTATTCGGACTATTGTCCCCATCTTCATTGTTATTTGTACAACGTTTTGGCCGATATACCCTCCGGCCTTCTTCAGGTATTTCTTGTCGGACTCGAGAACCTTCTCGGACTCTGGAACTTTCTTGTCGTATTCGGGAGCCATCACGGAACTTTGAACCTAACCCTTTATTTAGTCCACGGGGGTATCCTGTTCTCATTCCGCTAACCATAGCTGGGGTAGGAGTTGTGTTAATTAATTATTTTTCTAACTGCTTTCACTCAGAATTGAACTCGGGTACCAGAGATAACTGTCACTTAGAACTGTCTTAACCTAACTGCCTAATCCACTCGGTCATGTGTCCAATTGGACAATTGAGTGTGAATTTTGGGAACTTATAAACCTAATGTCTTGATTTGGCTAGAATATCTACCTATTTTACTTATGTATGATTTTTTTTACCTAGACTCATATCGTGTGTGTGTGTTTTTTTTTTTTTTAATTTTTTTTTTTAATCTGATCTGGCCTTCTTAATTATGGGTTCCCATATTGTATTCATTTCTATGTTCTTCTAAAAAAATTTTTTTCAGAAGAACACCGTAAAGCAGTGGTCCGAGGAGAAATAGAAAAGTCGGGTATGGCTGACCATATATGGAATGAAAAGGGAAACCATCTGCCCTTATGGGATGAAGTTAGAATAATAGATAGAGAAGAACATTGGAAGAGAAGACGCCTCAAAGAATCAGCACATATGATAGGCTGTACTGGGCTGTTAAGTAGACCTAGCATAGAAATGAATACACACACAATATGAGTCTAGGTAAAAAAATCATACATAAGTAAAATAGGTAGATATTCTAGCCAAATCAAGACATTAGGTTTATAAGTTCCCAAAATTCACACTCAATTGTCCAATTGGACACATGACCGAGTGGATTAGGCAGTTAGGTTAAGACTGGGATGAAAGTTTTCTTTGAACCGAAATTGATTGTTCTTAAGGAATTAAAGGATGTGAAATAAGAAGGTGAACCAAATGGGATTGAAAAGCTGAAGCTGCATTAATGGAGAAAGTTATTGATGCTGTTAAGAAAAAAACTTTTGGAGGTAGAACACTTCTAGCAAGATGATAATGCTGACAGAGAGACACTACAGTATGCACCTCTCATAAACTTGTGATGTGAATTCCAGTTTGTAAAATTTGCTAACCAAATCAGGGAAAATCTGTGAGTCAAGTGATTAACTTATATGGAAAATTCTTATGTGTGGAAGATAACTATAGCAAACTTCATGAGTAATTGGTGATATCTCTAGGAAAAAATGTCACAAATCTTATCATAATTTTTATTTTTTACATTATAAAGAAATTAGCGCTGGTTAAATCAATAAAGTAAATGTATTTTCATATTCTGTGACTAGGAAAACCTATGATTAGACATATTACACCATTATTAAGCCATATATTGTCTCTTTCATTAACAAAAACAAGGATTTCCAGTCGTCATTTGGAACATCATCACGGAACCAACCTAAAATGACATCCTAGTTGAAGGATCTCATCAGAATCGTAATCAGCAGCAAAAATGGGCATATAAAACACTTGTCTTATTTAATTTTTAGGAAAAAAGTATTCATTTGCCCACCCCTACTCAGAGCTTCGACTTACTTCATGTTATTGTTGTAGGAATAGGCCTTTAAGAGTGGCTTGTAACAGTTCTTTTGGTGATGTTGTATTTGTTGTTCTTCTTGGTAGCGCAAGTTAAGTGGACAAGCATTCTTCTTTGTAGCATGAGTATAGTAGATGGGCATTCTTCTTCTTTGGTCGGTTGCAGTTAGAACCCTAATGTGACACGTGGGGCGTATATATAGCGCATGTACATGTAAGGGTCTCTTGTGCTGCACCTGTTTATGTGGCAAAAAAACTGTAAGCGAGGGTTGCGCGAATCAGCGCGGGGAATTGTAACTGAATAAAACTGTTTATTAGGGGTTTGGTATTTACGCTATATTTGCTACATTCTGTAAGGCGCTTATGGAGTCGACTGTTTAATTGGCCAGGACTGTTATGTAGAGCTCTGTCTGCGGTGCTGCATGAGGGGTCCCATAAATGATTTATTTGGATGTCTGCCATGTGCGCCTGTGGTCCCGTTGGTTTGTTGGATAATGCTGTAACCAGAAGAGGATATCGTGCATGTGGTTAGGATTGAGGGCATAGCCACGTGTTCTTATGTGCTGTCGAGAAAAAAGAGAGGGGGGAAAGAAGAAATCCCGGTGCATTTCTATGCTTCAGGGGCACTGCTTGGAATGACTTTTAATTTCTTCAGACTGATGTGCATTGTAGGGGGTCGGTGAGAGCAAATTCCAGTCGGTGATTTTATTAAATTGAAAGTTTAGCTAAAAAAAAAAAAGAACAAAAACATTTTCTACTGAAAATTTAACAAGTGAGGGGAAACATAAAAATGATTGTTAGATTTCTAATAAATAAATGTAAATTAGATTCGTACACAATGTGTAGCGTTTAAAAGTTGTAATTACAAAATTTATATAAAAATATGGAATTGTTTTATTTCTAAATAAATATGAATAAAATAAACTTTGTTTTCTTCATAAACGAAAGGTAAATAAAAAAATTTTGTTTTCGTGAATAAATTTTAAAAATATTCGTAGAACCAGAAATTTACATGATTTAAAGTTGTTTTTTTAATTTTTTATTTAAAACTTTCAATTTTCTAAGGTAAAACATATAACGTTTTAAAGATAAAATAATTGTTTTGTTTTTGAATATAAATAAACTTTTTTTCTCTCTATCAATCCATCGTACATTTCTGGGCGTGTCTAAAGCTGACGTCAGTTGACGTCATATAGTTTGCTGTACCCGATCGAGAAAGCATACGGCATACCTACAAGGTATAGTCGGTAAAAACACGGATTTTTCGACAAAAAGACGAACATGTATGTTTAAAAAATACGCAATTTCGTGCAACATATTTTCCGAGATTTTTATATATTGTTGAAATTTAGAAAGGGACTCACTTCCGGCTACACCGGCTAGCAGTCCTTAGGGGAAAAACGACCGGTTTTACCGGTAAACACTAGCAGCAGCAGCTCCCTTATGATCACGTGATGTGGCATATAAAAGCGCACACTGCTTCACACTCACCCTCTTTTCCATCTTTTCCCTTAGGGGACAAACTGTCTTTTCACCGCTTTCCCATTAGCGGATGCGTAGGTAGGTGCATTCATGCTACTCTTTCTCTGCTGGTTCATTGAAGGTTATAACAGACAAAAGAATATTAAACCCGTAAAGGAATTCTGGTCCACTCTCTTTGAATTACGGATTCTAAATCTCAGAAAACACTTGACGGTCGGGTAAAAACTGCCTATCACTTCCGCAGTGGAGAATTTTGAAGAGCCTTCGACAATTTCCTACAACCTTCAGATATAGCTAACCCCTATGCAACCTCTGATACCCTGAAGTCTTTCAATGACTCACGCAGAATTAACCTTTGCAACCTCTCCCTTTGCAACTCGACTACTATTCAACTAACTATTAGCTAAACCTTCCATGGTCATGTGAAGACCCCTAACCAAAACAAATCACCGGTAGCTTATATTACCTAACCTAACGAACATTGAAGTGAACACTCGCTAACCTCTTTGTTATAACGTACATATTTGTATGCATTGTTGTACATTATTAAACCTGTTGTAGCACATTTTGTCGTCGTAAACTTGTCTCTTTGAACTTCGCGCCCAATTTCTCTCTTTGCGTATTTGTTCCCAGTAAATTATGTAAAAACAAATTACAGTTTTTCAGGTCTGTTAACTTGGAATCACGTATCTTTGAGGCATAAAACACAGATTCTGAAAGATACGTGATTCCAAGTTAACTGACCTGAAAAATGCAAAAGTTTTTAAACAAAATAATTGATGCATTATATCTTTTATTCATTAATATATCAACACTGAAAATTTCATTAAATTTAGTTAATTCCTTGATTTTTGGTATTTTTCTTTTCTTTTGGCAGGGTGACATACGACGGTTGAATTTAGGTCCGTTAATTTCGATTTAACTTGTTTTCAATTTCCCTTCGCATGGCTGGAGATTTTTTTGTTTGTTTTTTCTTAACATACTTTTAAAATTCATACCGCTACTGTCTTAAAATAAAAAATAAATCTTTATTAAACTTTATTTTTTATCATAATTGATGTAATACTTAAAAAAATTACTATTAAATGTTTCGCTGATAAATTAAAGAATTCAATGTTTATCCTTTACTTTGAAATACCCGGATGTGAAAACATACGAGAAAGCAATAATATCACTAATAGGCATCCATAATTAAGTCCTTCGATATCATATATATAAAAAAAGAAAGAATTATCGCCTCCTGGAATACGCAGTTGTTTCCCTTACACCACATTTTTTGAACATCACTAGGTAAATAGAATCTTGCAAACAACTCTTACTACATTTATATTCAAAATCAACAGGGTCGACACTGAAAACCCCGACCCCCAAACCGGGGGGACCAAGCCTACTTGGGGTATTCGGAAGGGAGGATGTCATATATTTTCTATCAATACTACTTTATGGTACAAATGCAGAAGAGCACGCAAGAGATAATATCATTAGAATCGCATTTTATGTATAAATAGTATTAGATTACGGAAACTCTCGAAATAGCCTAAGCCTAACCCTTACCCTAATCTTAGCGTCTCAAAGGTTCCGGGTATTTCCGTGAAATGTAACGAAATGTAATGCTTTTTATATGTAATCTAATGATATCTCTTGCGCGCTATCAGTACCATGAACATTGACATGCACAGTGTGGGGGCCACGTATCATAGATTCTGGGGTGGGGGCATGAAACCCTCGCACAGGCATTGAATATCAACATTGATCTGCTGCTTACAAATCTGATAAATATATTAAAAATTCAGTTTTATTACTTTCTAGGTAGACCTCGTATATCCATAGTTGATAGGTTTCAAGACCTCCTCAAAACTGAAGGTGTTATAAGCAAACTTGAGGTTGGTGTGCCTATAGGGTTTCGTTGGTTGTCAGTTCTATGTAGTTTTAAGCTCACTTCTAGTTTGTATCTAAACCCCAAATATAGTTGGATCTTCCTTCTTGTGGGCTGGTAAGCTGAAAGGGAATTTAGGAAAAGAAGTGAAAGGAACAAACATAAGGGGTAACTTTAGGGTAAGACTTTTATTAGTTGATTCACACTATTTCTTGGAGGGGAGAGATTTTCTCGTGTGCCTCTTTTGAGGTCTTGGCGTAAAAAAGATTCCTTTTTGGTGTCAGGAATTCGTTTTTTTTTCTGCACATGCGCCAAGGGTTCTTACAAGGTTTAAGCAAAATTTCTCAGCACTCTAACGAAATTTCAATAGAAATTATTCAATCATACAAACCCGACATTGTCCCAAGTTGTTTATACACGTGCTGCAAACATTAACTCGGAAATTGTAAACATGAGAAAAACAGCGTTGATGACAATGGATAAAAAAACAAATGTTGTCGTTTAGGTTAATAGAATTTGATAACAATTAGAAACATTGAACTCCGCCAGCCGAAATAGCTCAGTTGGGAGAGCGTTAGACTGAAGATCTAAAGGTCCCTGGTTCAATCCCGGGTTTCGGCATCCGGTGGTTGGCACAAATACTTATTTTATCTTATTTTTTTTGTTAACAATAATTTAAAATAGTAATATATAAATTAAAATTCTAAATTTTTTTTTGTTAATAAAACTTGAAATTTATTCTCTTTTCAATATTTAATTCATTTTTTTTTCCTTTTTCCTTTATAAATGCAAAGGACATTCGGGATTCCTTCTTGTTACTTTTTGTATCTTTTTATTTATCTTTTATATTTAATTTTGTTTTGTTTTATTTTTGTAGTATTTATTTTTGTTTGGTTTAATTTAATTTTTAAAAATAGATCCCCACTTGCCAAAACAAAGAAAACTGCGTCAATTCTCAAACCCGAAAGCCAAATGGAATCAACGAACCATTCATACTAGATACGTCCAAATATCTTAACCGGGAAATCAACACAGTATTAAAAAAATACAAAATTTGATTTCCTTAAGACCGAAGCGATTTAGAGCCGCACAATAATCTAAGCTGATATTATCTGATTTCAACAGGGTTGATAAGACATTTGCCGCAGTTGGATCCTTAGAGTTGTTGTTGTCTTGCACGTTTCGCACACTGTCATATATGAACGATCTCGACTAGGAAATCAAAGTAAGGGAAGAAAGAAAAAGCGAAATGAAAGACGGCACACCGAGAAGGCTTGACAATACAGTTACAAAAGAAAAAAAAGAAGAAAAAAAGAAGAAAAAAAGAGCACGTAATAAGTCAGATCTGAAACAATAACCCGCTGAGTAACAAAGGTAAAAGGTAAAATGTCATAAACTATAATATTATAAATGTCGGTTGGTTGGTTGGTTGGTTGGTTTTTACTTGCTGGTTTATTTAATGCTAAAGTCGATTTAAGAATTATGGCCCCAAAATTATATACGGTACAAAAATGTATCTATTTACTGACCTTCCACCATGTCAGATGAACATTTTTTTTGAGTCTTACCTTTCCCAAGGGTTTTAGCGCTATGTTAAATATAAACAACCTCGTCCAGGATTTGAACTCCTTGTTATTTTCCTACGGCTATAACCATTATACACGAACGCCTCAGCTAGATTTGCATTATAAGGTGTCAGATGTTGCAGAATGATGAGAATTGACAATAAAACGAAACAACGTCGATTTTTATTTACTCTGACGTCAAAGTAGCATGACGTATCCAATTGCAAAAAAAATAAGATATTCGTCATCTTTTCTGATTTGAATGAATCCTTTCTTTTTAAAATTTCGTCGCAGACGACGATGATGTCACTCAATGTCTTCAACAGTTATTGACCCTCTGCTAACCAGTTAGTCCAATTCAGGACTTGCAGATGCGATCACATACATTGCAAGGAAAATTCCCATCTGGATTTGGTAGTTCATGACGACGAAGACATCGCCACTCTGCAGCCTTGTTAATCTCGATATTGATCCGCTCAGCTCCTGAATGAATAGTAGTCTCCGGAATGGACTATTGTCGGTGTCAGCTGAACAGCCTTTACGGTTGCGCTAGACTAGGGAGATTGTTTTGCAAAGATCCAAGCTGTGCTACTCATGCGCTGAGTTGGCGAGGTCAGGTATTGAACCTGGAATCCTTTTGATTTCGAGGTTGATGCTCTACTAACTGAGCTGTAACAAATACACATTTAAAGCTAAACGTTTCGTCCGATGCAGTTGTTTTCTACAAGTTGTTTATTTTTATTTTTTAAATCTTTTATTTATAAATTTTTTTAAACAAAAGAAATTGTTTAAGAATAATTACATGGAATCTTAGGACCGGTTTAGAGCAGTCGGTAGAGCGTCCAACTCGGAACCACAAGGTTCCGGGTTCGATACCGGCCCTTGCCAACTCAGCGTATGAGTATCACAGGGATATGTGCGGTAAAGTGAGGCGCTGATGGTAGGTATGTCCCTCCACCTCAGACGCCAAAACAATCTCCTTAGTCCAACTCTAGTAAAAAGGGGAAAGACTCCCTCACTGTCAGGCTGATACTGAGTTTAGTCCACCCCGACGACTTTACTTACTTACATGCAATCTTGCCAGACTTCTGGCCAAGCATTGTATAAATAAAGCCAATCTTTATAGGAAATTAATGGTATCCCATATGAACCGAATAGAAAGGAATAAGGACAAAGAGAAAGTTGATATTTCAAAGGTTGTATCGTACGTGAGTTGCTAAAACATATTCTTTTAGTGGTCATAAGTTATTTCATATTAGGTAAATTACAAATGATATAAAACACTTATCTGTTTGGGTAAAGGGTTTCGTTGCAGCGTCGTTATAGTTGTTTTGTTCACTGCTGGTCATGCGTTCTTTCAGTAATGCTGCTATGTTGTTTCAGCCGATTAAAAAGGGCAGTATTTTCTGTTGTTTTAGCCGTGCAATTAAGGGGCAAAGTGTGTGTTCCACCCGTCCAGTTTGGCGGCGTGTTCTGTTCTGTCAAAATTTCTAAGGGTAAGTATTTTAGTATTTTACTTCCGGATTTTACTTTCTTCCTGGTTCATTGTTAGGGGAGGATAACTCACATTTTTCATATCTTTTGCTATGGACACTCATAAGAAACCTGTTTCTTATCTTTTTAATAAGACAGAACACTCCTTTCTTTTATCTGCTTCCATAATATAGCAGTTATCACGCACTCCCCTACACGAGAAAAGCCCTGGGTTCAATCCCCATAAATATAATTTTTTTACTTTACTTTTTATTTTATGGGGATTCCAGTGTTTTGAAGTATCTATTTAAACAACCCGTCCACCTTGTGTGTATTCCGCGGTTCCGTAGTGTAGTGCTTATCACGCTCATTTCACACGCGAGAGACCCTGGGTTTCATTCCCAGCGGAACCATCTAAACCAGCATTTTTTAAAAGTTACAATTTTTTTCACTTTATCATCAGATTTTATGGTAATTTGTAGTTTTGAAGTATCTATTTACCCAACCCCTTCGCCTTGAGTTGCATCCTGTCTGTGGCGGAGGGGTTGGGTAAATACGTGCACTATACAGCAGATTTGATTAATACAGGCTTTGTTAATACAACTTCAGCGTATATAGAAAATAGATGCTTTCATTTATCATCTTAAATTGATTATTGAAGACAGCATGTAACGCAGTTCCGTAGTGTAGCGGTTATCACGCGAGAGACCCTGTGTTCGATCCCCAGCAGAACCCTTAAAACAAGCATTTTTAAAAAGTTACATGAATTTATTTTTCTAAATCTATCATAAGATTTTATGGTGATTTGAGGTTTTGGAAGTCAGTATTTACCCAGCCCCTCCACTTTGTGTTTGTACTGTCTCTGGCCAAGGGGTTGAGTAACTAACCGGTTTTATTTATGTAGGTTCAGCGTATATCATTATCTCTGATTCTTCTGTCTTCCATGCTGTTCGGATTGGGTTGTTTTGAGCTCATCACTTGGGACTTGTTGAGTTGATTCTATCTCCGTCTTCATGTTAGTTTCTACAAATGAACATGGAAACTGGACATATTTCATATCTTTCTTATTTTCCAAGTCCCAACTTCAACCGTACAGTGGAGAATAAGCTATTACGCGTCTGTTCGCTGTGACACCTGAGACTAATCTGATCAACTATCTGATTTGTTCTCACGACTGAACACGACAATCAACAATAACAATAATGTGGAGACTAGATAAAAAAAAGCTTAAGAACAGGAAGGAAAGAAATCCACTGTCTTTATTTAAAAATTAGATGAACCCTTTTTAAAAACTGTTGAGTGAAGAAATTTGAATATAAATCAAACACAAGAAAAACATAGACACTCGTGTAAAGTATCCAAACGAAAATGTTGCACAAGAAAAAAATAACGGCAGAACAGACCCCGTAATTTCACTAATACAAGACAAAAGAGAATCTTAAACTCTCTCTTTTTGAGGAGTTATCTACTCTACGTCTCTCATCTAGAATGCGAGGAAAAAGGGAAAACGAGAATTCGTGTTCGTAATATTGGGTTAATTATTGCTTAAATTAGAAACAGATAAAAAGAAATTCCGAATGTTCTTTGCATTTATGATTGAAAAAAAAAAAAATGATTTGGATATTAATGAATTAAATATTAAATATATTCAAATTTTAATACACCCCCCCCCCAAAAAAAAATACTATACTTTTAGAATTTTAATTTATATATTACAATCTGAAATTATTATTAACGAAAAATAAATAAATTAAAAAAAGTACTTTGTGCCAACCACCGGATGCCGAAACCCGGGATTGAACCAGGGACCTTTAGATCTTCAGTCTAACGCTCTCCCAACTGAGCTATTTCGGCTGGCGGAGTTCAATGTTTCTAATTGTTATCAAATTCTATTAACCTAAACGACAACATTTGTTTTTTTATCCATTGTCATCAACGCTGTTTTTCTCATGTTTACAATTTCCGAGTTAATGTTTGCAGCACGTGTATAAACAACTTGGGACAATGTCGGGTTTGTATGATTGAATGATTTCTATTGAAATTTCGTTAGAGTGCTGAGGAATTTTGCTTAAACATTGTAATGTGAATTGCAATCAATTTAATTCCCTTGTCTTGTCTATTGAAATAGTTACATAAACATAAAAAAACGCCTCTAAAATATTTATAAATCAATAACACGCAATAAATTCCTTCATCGCAAAACACAACAAATAAATTGTACAATATAAAACCGTAAATTACAAACAAAAAAATGTTTATTAGTCATAATAATTTGTGTAGATACCGCCAAAATATCATGCGGATGTAGTGGTAAACATACAATGTGGTGTCCCAGGACCAATTAGAAATAAATGCTGGAGCCAATCTAAAAAAAAAAAAAATCCCATGAGGTTTTGTCCTAAAGACACAGACTTACAGAAGCCACTATGGTTCCTGTCACTGGCTGTTGATAAATAAAGAAATTATTTCACGTTCCCATTTGAAAATACCGCTTAACACAACAGTAACCAACATCAAAGGAACCGTTTCAGACACTTAACTGAAGGACACCGGTATTTTTGTTACAATTTATGTGGTAGACATTGTTGACAGACCCTGTAGCTGAATATTGGGGCTATTGGCTTTGAAATCAGAGAGTGGAAATTTACCAGTAACGGTTATAGCTCTCTGACCCCTAGAGAACACGTCACGAGAAACACGTGCCTAGATTTAGATTTTAGTTTCAACCGGACTTTGAAGCAGAGAGAACGTGCTTCTCTCTGCTGAAGTTGAATCTCACCCACACGGCGAATAAAATCTTGGTCAAGAAATAAAAATCTTGTAGTTCATTTTATTAATTACAATAACTAGAGTTAGCCCAGAAGAAGCCCTTAGAGACAGCAACTAGAAGACGACAAGATGACAGCCAGACAAGAAGTTAGCAAAAGCAGTAAAACAGAAATGAAGCAACAAATAAGTCTCTAATCTCTCTCTCCCCTCTCTCTCTCTCTCTATCACCCGAGTTTCCTCTCCCGATTGTATACCTGATGTTGGTTATACAACATTTTCAGTGAGGTTAAATCATAAGTCAGTATTTCTCAATTATTATCATCGTGTTTAATTGGTTAGTTAGTTGATTGGTTGACGGCATTAATCATATATTTACGAACCGTCTCCCGGGATTGAACCAGCCGCTTTTCAAAACCAGACGCCATAAATATTGTAACTAAAAACTGGGTAGGCAAAATTAAGGAAATCGATGAATAATAGCAATAACGTGGGGACCAGATAAAAAAGCTTAAGAACAAAAGGAAAACATCTATTGTCTTTATTTAAAAAGTGGATGAACATCGTTTAAAAGATTGTTGAAAGAAGAAATTCGAATATAAAGCAAACACAGGAAACGCGTAAACTCCTATGTAAAGTGTCCAAACGAAAAAGCGGTAAAGAAAAAAAATGGCAGAGCAAACAACAATTTTCAGTAATACACGACAAAAGGGAATCTTAAACTCTCTCTTTTTAAGGAGTTTTCTACTCTGTTTCTCGTCTCAACGAACCGCCCCTTCGTACTGTTCATAAAACGTGTCTTCTTTTTTCTGGTGTTTCCCGGTGAATAGTTCCCTTTATTTTAGAATGCCACTGTCACGCAAGCCGTACCCCGCCATCCTGCAGCAATGTGTGGAAAAAGAGAAAAGGACAATTTCGTGTTCGTAACATTGGGTTAATTATGGCCGTAGTTAGAAACAAATAGAAAGAAATCTTGAATGTCCTTTTGCATTTATAAATGAAAAACAAAGAAAAAAAAAAGATTTAAAAGGTTTTATTAAAAAAAAATAAAATAAAAAGTAGTATTTAGTGCCAACCACCGGATGCCGAAACCCGGGATTGAACCAGGGACCTTTAGATCTTCAGTCTAACGCTCTCCCAACTGAGCTATTTCGGCTGGCGGAGATAAACGTTTCTAATTGTTATCAAATTCTATTAACCTAAACGACAACATTTGTTTTTTTTTATTCATTGTCATCAACGCTGTTTTTCTCATGTTTACAATTTCCAAGTTTATGTTTGCAGCACGTGTATAAACAACTTGGGACAATGTCGAGTTTGTATGATTGAATAATTTCTATTGAAATTTCGTTAGAGTGCTGAGAAATTTTGCTTAAACATTGTATTGTGAATTGCAATCAACTTAAATTCCTTTGTATTGGAAATATCTATACTAAAAATAAAAAGGAATTAGAATCCTTTTTGGATTTGACCAATTTTTATAGCAAATTTCTACCCAGATTCAGGGACATAGTAGAACCATTTGCAGAATTAAGGAAGAAGAATGCCGAATTTAAATGAACTCAAAGGCAAAATATTGCTTTGGAAAGTTTAAAAAAAGCACTAATAAGAAAACCGATTACAAAAATATTTGATCCGATAAAGAAAGTGACTTTGACGACAAATGCAAGTGAGCATTCAATTGCTGCGATTCTATCTCAAGAAGGTCATCCAATTATGTACCTATCGAGAAAATTAACGGCAGCCGATTATAACTACTCAAATATGAGAGAAAGAAGTACTGGCAATAGTTTGGAGCACAGAACGTGCGACAGATTTTTTGTTGGGAAAAAGATTCTTGTTAAAGTCAGAACACAGACCTTTGGAGTTTATATGTAACCCTAGAAGAGAATTACCAAAAGTCACGTCTCCTAGAATTTTAAGATGGGCAATAAAACTCATGGCTTTTGATTTCGACAATAATATATGTTAAAGAGAACACTATTCTACATATCGATGCACTTTCCAGACTAAACTTTGACAGAAAATTAGAAATGACTGAAAGTTTGGAAGATAAAATACTACACAGGGTTGAAACGGATTTATTACTCCCAAATAATCTCAAGATGGAAACTAAACAAGATCCCGTGTTAAATCGAATTTATGAAAGAATAAAAAGAAACACATGGAGTAATTGTTTAATGGCTGAAAGATCTTACAAAGAAATGAAGCATAAATTAACTATAGAAAAGGAATAATATGCAATGGATATATTATAATATCCCCCAAGGAAAGGAGTAATGAAAGGTATACACGATGATATACACTGTGGTGTGACTGCTACACAGAGAACACAATTATAAACATGGTGGCCGGGATATTCTCAAGATATAGAAGAACATGTTAAAGGATGCCCAAAATGTACCAAAATAAAAGAAAAGGAACCATGGGCATGGGTAGACATTGATCATGCTCATATTAACGACATGGGACAATTTTTAATTTCAATGGACTCATTTTCAGGATGGTCCGAAATAACTAAGGTTGACGACAGAAAACCCACCACTATAAAGCAAATACTAAGAGTAATATTTGCAAGGAATGCAATCGACAGGAAATGTTGGAGGAAACCAATAAAAATAAGCAGAGAATTTTGCTATACGACGAAAAATGTGCTCTGTAAGTGAGTCATATGAGTGATCACCTTGTGACCATAGGAACTAACATAAATGTCATATGTTTTTTTATCTTTTTAAACTTTTACAACCTGTGTCGTCTGACACGAAAAATGTCTTTAATACAGAATAACGGGGTTAAAATATAGAGCTACAGGGAAAGAATAGGCGCAGAGTTTTGGAAAATTGAGAACTAAGACAGTTATCTGATGTAATCCACAACCATTATAAACTTTAATCAGCTATATTTAACACGATGTTAAACTACTTTAGCTCTGCTTAAAATAATTTATCTGAGGTCTATCTAAACACAAATTACTCAGCATATTTCACGAGAGAGTCTGAAAAGTGAAAGGTTCTACACATAAACATTAACATTTCAAAATTTCAAATCTGGACATGAATAGGTAATTAGGAATTATACACGATGTTCAATTTTGCCTGTGAGGCAAGAGCGAGTGAATTTCTGATACTATGGATCATAGTAAAGGAACACTAACCAAAATCAGGGAGCACAATAGTTGACTAAGAGACTTGCAAGTGTCACTGCGGACAGTATAATTAATGAAACTGATGCTCGCATGTTAGGAGTTCAGAGTCTTAAGAGTAGACCGCACGGAAGGGATCGGGTAGAATTATGAGACATGGATATCGAATACGAAGAGGAAGACCAAGTGCGACATTATAGACCAATGTAGAGAAAATAATAAGACATTATATTCTTGGTTTATGAAGAAAAGTATAAGCATGGAGTCTAGAGATTGAATCTATTGGAAAAGACAAATTTACACTTAGAGCCTAGTTTAATTCTCCTGTCATCTATTTATATGTCCATGCTACTCTTTTTTTTTTTTTTGGTGGCGGTCGGATCCGGAATCGGCGAGAGACTATATGCCAATCAAGTGCTGATTCATACGCGAGAGGAATGTAGAGTACCATTATTTCTGATTCAAAGGAAGTTTAGTCGGGTATTGCAAACTTAGACTAGTTATAAAACTAATAAGAAGACAGGGTAAAAGTATGGTCTGGCCTGCTGGTGTAGTGATAAGGGTGTAAGATTTGGCACTAATTACGAGCGTGCATGAGATAAGCTCAATGGGTAGTTTAACAATTGGAAAAGGTTATAAGAGATCCTCCGTCAGGAGGTCACATCGCGGAGGAATAATCACTATTCATACGGGAGGAAAATCACGACAAAGTCACATATTGGAGAGAGCACCGCCTTTTTTTTCCTCGTAATTTAAGTATAGAAAATCGATAATACATAATATGAAAACTTGCGACTAAATAAAAGCAACATAATAATATTCAAGTTTGATTAAGGCATTATCGCATGATACATCATGAGGTACAAGATTAATATAGAAAAGGGGGCTACTCGTGAGCATAATTGAATTTTACAATTCGTCTTCCATGGAATCTCTCTTCTTTCGTTTCTTTTGAAAGATAGATTGTATTATAATTGGACCTGATTACTTTCACAAGAGTCATTAGGATTCGTTTTATTTTGAACTCTCCTCGGCGGTCGGCTATAATGAGTTGCCAGAAGGGTAATCGACATATGCTCTAGAGTAAATCTTGAGGAGCAATTTTGGTTAACCCGGGGCCTACGGGGGAAGAATTGCCTCTATGCAGGACCTTCCCTATGCAACACATGGTGACCTTTGCTATGACAACAGTTTCCCAGATCTACCCTCTATGATGAAGAGTATTTTAACTGCTCTATCTAATCCCGCTATATTCGTGTAGAGCGTCTTTGGCGAGACGTGTCACAGACTCACGTTGTGTCTAACAGGTGGGCGTATGACTATGTGAATCAATTAATAAAAATATCATTTTAAAATCCTAAAATTATGCATACGATATTCTTTTAATTTTTATTGTTTATGCACACATTATTTAAGATAAATTTTTATTCCATTTCTTAGTACATCAAATGAGGTAAATTGATCCATTCTTAACTTATCATTAACATAAATAGTTATACAATTTTAAAAAATCTAGTTTCAAAGAAATTTTTGATAGCGATGAACCCCCATGTGACATATTCACCATTGGACTCGGATAGATTATGAGGAGGTGAGATTTGAGGGGCGAGGAGTGAGGTTGGGTCGAACGAGTAATTCAATTTTATAGAATGAGGAAGAGAGACATAAGTTACGGCAAAAAAAGATATGGTTGCACAGAACTAAACACATACGATATTACTAAATCTATAAACATATATAAAACATGTAAAACAAAACAAAAAATAACAAACAAACATTAAGAATAAAGTAATAGGTCATATTGTGAAAGTTAAAGGGGAACTTTGGGACTAATATGATATTCTTGAGAAGGTCATAGGATGTTAGGCCAGTGTCAGGCATCGTTGGGAAGACACTAACATATCGACAATTTAATTACTTAATCGGGTGAGAATTAAGCTCTTCTCATTCATCCCTTTACTCTATTTCCTTCTTGTTGTTTTGATGTTTTAAACAATTTGCTTTCTGCGATTGGAATCTTTTGCAAGGAATTCTTTTTCCAGTTTTTTTTTTTTTTTTTTTTTTTTTGAGAGAGAGCAGAGAGACGAGAGAGAGTAGAGAGAGAGACTTCACTCCCATTCCATCTCATCATCGTTATAAAAACTAACAATTGAAGGGTAGATGCAAAAAGAAGAATTCAAGATTATACATAAGCCAGTTGTAAATTGTTTAATGAGACAACAGAATGGAATAAAGACTATCTTATGAAATAAATTTTACAGGCTAAATTAGAAGCCAATTAACTGATTTTTTTTTTCAAACATAACTCATCATAATAATACCAGAAGTTAATAATAAACTTCTGGTTTACGCAGGAACATGTATCATTTTAACTAACAGTTCTAAATAAAAGGCCAATTCAGTTATCAGAATCATAACACATTCACTCTTCCTAAGTTCTTCCACATGATGCACTAGAGTATACTACATCAATTAGCAAATTTTGTATTCGAATCTACTCTCGAAATATGCAGTCAGAAAGTAATTCCAAAAAAGCAGATTATCACCAGCGTATTCTAGAGGATAAGGTCCTTGTGTACATAGTAAGTTCTCTTTCCCCTCTAAGATCTTGACATGTAATCCAAGACTAATAGGCCGTCTTCTTATCGGGATATAAGTCCCCCTTACATATCATACTTGGTGACAAATAAAAACAGATCTCATAGTTTAGAGCATATTTCAGAGGTATCCTCAGAAACTCCGAGATAGGCTGTACTATATACTCTGAGGATAATAATTATCTCCCTGGTTCACAGAGGATGAAAATCAACACACACATTAATTCCGACTTTTCCACTAAATTACTGGTTTAACATAGATAACCACTTTATTCTAAGATCCATTCATCATTGAGCCCGGGCATAAATAAGCCTTTTAAATGTTATTTCTCGTTTCGAATGGACACATCAATTATGATATAGAACCTTTCAAAAGAGATAAGAACACCATGATTAACCTTTATGCAAGGTTTCGTTGTGTTTAAATGTAGAGGGGTGATTTACAAGGAATTGGTGATGGACCACGACATTCGGTATTACTATATAAAATAACATGTAATTTCCAAAAATGGAACCTATTCGGAACCCAGGCCCATGAGTCGCTACGATACAAATGTGCGAGGTTTACGGAAGTCTGAATTTTATTCGTACACACTCCTACAACCTTGTAACTAACCTGGAGGTAGCAATCCATATTCATTAATTTCTGTTAAGACTTGCGTATTTCAGGAATTATGTATACAAATATGTTCAGGATTTTTAGCTTAGATAGTGTGACAGGTCTTGTTTCACGGAACATCCTATTGAAATCACAGGTGTCAGAATCTTTCTTGAAGCTGCTATTCTATAACTCTCTCGTTATTTGTTCGATGATTAAAAAAATTAACTTGTCACATCAGGCACAACAGATCCCGATATAATTAGTCTATATACATTTTACTGAAGGAATCTACACAAAACCATCTGTTAGAGATACTGATATTAAGGAATTCTTTTAAGCTGTTGTTCTCGATTGTCGTGCAATAATATGCAAGAATTTCAAATTCATAGAACGTAAACATAAATACAGAACTATTTGTATTGGATTTTCTATAATTTAGCGCTATCATACTGGTACAATAGGAAATGATAACATTCAATAAATCTTTATAAAAAAATTTTTTATGCATTATCTAGGCATAAATCTCTTAGCAAATATCGGTCACTTACTGCAGACGATGCTGATGGGCTAACTTATAGGTATAACAGATCGTACAATAAATTCCGGAATGTTATTCATTATGATTTGCGGGTACTAATTGCTAATTTTGTATCATTGTTTTACTGGTTATCCCATTCAATTTGTATACTAGACTACTACTTCTAATTATTTATATCATTTCGTTTTTTGCTTTATAAATTATTGATCATTATTCAGCTTTTCTATATATTCTTGTAAGGTTTACTTTATCAGGTACTAGGAAGTTCGGAAACATATGTTGTTACCATATTTCTGGTGCAAGAGCTTAATTTGGGAAACACCGCTAGTAATAAGTTGTGGATCGCAGTTTATCTAGTTAAGATTACTTTTCGGAGTCTCTCGAATGACTCTAATTCCGAGCAAACTAACTAGATCCTCGACAGTCATTTCAGGAGACTATTTGCTACTTTAATATTGGACAACATTTAAATGTATTCTTCACAAACACCTTACAATCTAGTTCATATCTCTTGTCAGTGGAATCTAACGCTAAATCTTCACAATTAATAGTTAAGTACGCACGCTCTAACTAAACGTGGTCCTGACGTAGCCTTATAGGATTATGAATTTTCATAATTTTTTATCGGTTCTCTAAATGAAACCTACTTCCTGAAATAAGTGAGAATAAGCTAACTATTATTCTCTGAAACATGGGAGTTATTTGTGAGCCATAAGGTCGATTTAGATATTGCTCTCTAAATGGTTTGTAGTTTGACTGTCTAGTTTATATATGCTAAATATGTAAACACTTACCTAATTAACCATCAATCGAGGAGCTTGACTTTAACCTTTATACTTGTACAGAGAAAGCAGCGTTAAAATGCCTTGGCTTTATTTTCGGAATAGTGAAAATGAGGGGGGGGTAATATAGTACAAAAAGTCATAATTGTAGGAATACATATGTACATTCAACCCAATCATCTGACGTGTACTATATAAGTTGGTTCATCTGACTGTGTCCACTATAATAAGATTTGCACTATAAGAAACTTACAAAGTCTGATATACACATTAAATAGGAACCGGCCTATCCGAGGTTGATTATAGTTAATATCAAGTTCAAACATACCTATAAGGATAGTCAAACAATCTCATCTACACGAAGGGACTAATGATCAAAATACTGCTTCATATGGAAGAAACTATCTACTAAGTCAGATTAATTGGGATCATATTAATTTTGGATCTCTCTGGATGATTAATAAGCGTAATCTTTCACTGTTAACATATCAGACTACTGTAGTTTGTGCAATGCTGGTCACAATACCTAAAAAAAAGTCGGGAGTCACTAGCGGTAAGTTTAGTTTTGGTTCATCATCACACAGAGCAGCAACGCAGTGCTGTAGGCTAAGCCGAGTATGCTGGCGTCCAAAAAGGGAAAAAAAGAGCAAAAGAAGCAAAAAAAAAGGAAGAAGGAAAAAAACCTACGTGGTACAAAAAATGGCGCAGATGCAAAGTTTAGGTGCACATTATTTATCTGGCCCGCTTCCGGGTAATTGTTTTCGAACCTGGAGGGATAAGTAAGGTAAACTTCCTAATCATAAAATTACATCACATATATCATATGTCGTCAGTTCAAACCCTCTCGGATCGTCTCGGTGACCAAACGAACATAAAAACAACGTCTATTCTATAATGGAACGTCCCAGCAAAACACCGTTTCCTTTACTCTTCTGCTGAAAATTTGGGACCAGCTTCGTTTCTTTAAAATCTAGTTCAGGGGTCATTGACCGGTTACTGGCTGATATCCATTGAGTGCATAGTAAGACGAGCAAGACATGCTGGACACTGCTAGAGAAGTAAGGACGAACTCATAAGGGATATTCTCCGGTGGACACCTACCCGCGGACACAACAGAGTGGGCCGACCAGGAAAAACTTGCATGCAACATTTATGTATGGACACCGGATTCCGTGCTGAGGACTTGCCAGGAGCGATGCCTTGTTCTCGCTTAAATTTTAAGATTTTTTGTATTCAACTGTAACCTAAACCGGGTGTAGTTTTGCGCATGTGTACAAAAATTAAAAAAATGTTTATAGTTATTTTTAATGCAAAAACTATAAATAGTTTTTATTACTGATGTTATTTTTCATCTGAAATATAGTTATTTAAATTAATTGTAGTGAAGTAATTAATAGTTTGTAGTATTTTGTTTATTGTTTAACAATATATATTCCTCAATAAGTTTAATTTTATTCGGTACTAGATTATTAAAATAGATTTTTTTTATTCTTTGAAAATTAAACAAATATAGTTTATTCAATTAATTTAATTCTTACTTTAATACTTTAATACATGTTTTAATGAATAAATTCTTACTTTAATAGATACGAAATTTATTCTAATTTTTGTACACATGTACAAAACTACATCCAGTTTACATTACAGTTGAATACAAAAAAAATGAAAATAAATACTCATTGATAAACTTACTTATTTCTTGAAATTACTGTGACGTAAGCAGTGACGTAGTTTCGGTTACAGATATATAAATAAAATTTAGTTTATTGACATTGATTTTTACACCATCCGGAGGGTGTTTTTTTAAAATTTTTTAATTTTTTACTAGTATACATAACATACTGACAAAGAACAGAATACACAAACGTGTCCCAACAGATAAAATGTGCACAAGTTTTTCTATTAACAAGCAATATGTGAAAGGGGTACAACAATGGAAAAAAGTGTTACTTGAGATAGATGGCTGTAAAAATGATGATAATCATGTTAAATTTACTGTAAAATCTGTCTGGACAGAAGATAATGCCCTTACTGTTCAAAGAACAGAGGCAAAAGAAAAGAAAAAAACTGTAAGCGATAATGGTACAGTAAATAAGAAATTTGACTTAGAAAATATATTTTGTTTAGAGTTAACTTTCACCTTTCATTATTTATGAAACTTTAAACATACAAATTATAATCAAAATTTGGAGATAACATGATGAGCACAAATCTATTTGTTGTTCTTTTTACGTATGCTTCATAATTATGTTAAGGTTTGATTTGTAAGGTTATGACAAAGACATAACTCGTTGTTTCGCAAACAAACTCCGACAAAGGTTGAGGGACAAAACATTTTATATATGACGAGATACATAAAGTACATAGATACAGATACAAGAGTAGAAATAACGACACATTCATGAATGGTAAAATACAAGATATTTAGGTATCAAAGAGATACCTAAATGTACATAAAAACGTAGTTACGGATACATGACTAAAGGATAGTCATATATCGTATAAGAGACTTACTGGCAGTGAGTGGCCAGTGTTAAGGACCGAAGCCCCAACAATAAAGGGGTAGTCATAAGACTACCTCATTGTATCTCGTAGGTCGAGCAGCAGGCAAAAAGAGGAAAAGAAGTTCAAATCAGCCGCTTAAATACACCAGGCCCCTAGCGGGAACCAGCGACACTAAACGGGCAGACAACTCCCCAGGCAAATACGAAAATAACTCCTACAGATTACACCTGATTTTTTCTAGTTCAATGACTCCCCAACGGACATGATCATTCTTCAAAGGAGTCAGTATTGTCTCCCTACAGGAATAATCTTGCAAATCATCATCATCATCCTCATCATCATCATCCTCCTCCTCCTCCTCATCATCATCATTTCAAGCTGGCATTATTTGATATCCATATCCATGACTCTCTCTCTCTCTCCATCTGTCCGTATCGGTCATCACTCATGGCAGGTCCTTCGCGCAACATCCATCATCATCATCATCATCAAACAAGGTGGAAGCGTTGCCATTCGGTGATGTTGTAGATGTTATACTCGTGTATGGTTCGAGGAGAAAGAAAAGAGAGAATGGGAAGCTGTCCTAAAAAGGGCAACGCTGAATAACTCACTATTCGCACTGGAGATTAAAAAAAATGACAAACACACAAGGATGAACAGACAAGGAAAGGTGTTCATATAATTCTATAAACAATTATCTCCCTCGTAGAATTATCATGTCTGTTACATTGTCTCGCTGGGTTTCACATGATATATCTAGAAGTTCATTTTCGATCTCTCTTTGTCTATTTGCTATTTAAACAGTAGAGGTATGTTATAAGGTCAGCTCATTTCGTAAAATTCTGTCCTTTTCTTAATTCTCTTGTATATGCATTGTATTAGATAGATGATAATATTTATATTCAGTAAGTTTGAAGGAGGCTGAAGATGAATGAAAATTCTACACGTGAGTATTATTAGTGTCCAACTTAAAAGGAATTTCCACGAAAGACATAATCAGTTAGTAAATAATCAATTCATCTGCAAAGAATGTTTAATTACTTTTAAATTGTCAGCATTATCAGTCATTAATTTCGTAGTGTAGTAGTTATCACGCTCACACGAGGAAGGTCATGCGTTCGATCCACAGCGGAACATATGTGAATTAAACTAATTTTCTTTCATGACTTTTTTAATCAATAAAATGCTGATTAGAATATTGCACTGCATTTTGGATAGAAGCATCAATATCAACATGGATCGTGATTAAAATCCGAAACCTATCGGCTGATTAAATCGTCTAATCATCAGAGAAAAGTGTGATTTGAACTCGATTAAAGAGTACTGAATCGCCACCCGAAATAGCTCAGGAGAGCGTTAGACTCGAATATCTTAAGGTCCCTGGTTCGATTCCGGTTTGGCAGTATAATATTTATTTAATTCTCTTATAAGTACACTGTATTAGATCGATGATAATATTTATATGTTAGGAAATATTCATATTACCTATATTATATGGTGCAATCTTACAATATATGATAAAAAAAAGAAGTTATATACTTATTTATCAATTTCCTCCGCACTAGCTGGATATGACACAGGTAAATTTTTAACAGGTTGTAATTGAGAATTTACCTTCTCCTGGTCCGGTTGCTATAGCAATCTTAAAAAGCCCAATCGGCTGCAATATTATATCAGTAGAGAGAATTGTTAGATTCATAGTTTCTCTAAGATTAATAGCACAATGTCAAATACAAAGAGCCGCGTCATGAATTTCAACTCTTGTTGCCGTGTCCATTTCCTACGAACACAACTATTACACGACGTGCGCCTCTTGGTAAGTTATATAAGACAAATATATTTCTGGGACAAATAACAATATATAAGTAAACAAAAAGACTATCAATTTATTTGTGTTAAAATCTTGAAGGTTTCTTGTCGGTTAGGGGTGTTCAGATCAAATAAATAGGGATGATTCTTGGAAGGGACGAATTGCACCCCAGCCACAAAGTTGAACTTACTTGATATTTTCTCGTATCCCTGGCAGCAAAAATAAACGTTTACCAGCAATAAACCCATTCTGACTATAATTTTAAAAAAATGAAATTTGGAGGTAGGGCAAAGCTTACAGACAATAACTTTTTCGTTGATTGTCCAATTTCAGTAAGTTTGGGATCGTTTGAAGCGGTTTGAAGATGAATTAAAATTCTACTCGGGAGTATTGTTGGTGTCCTGGGTTCAGTCCTTAGCTGAACCTTAGTGTGTATACATATTGTTACTTCTAGGAATTTTTTAAATAAATAACATTTTTGATATGGCAAATGCTCATTAGAATATTTACTGCATTCAGAAAAGAAGGACCAATATCAACATGGACCGTGGTTAAAATCCGAAACCCATCAGGTGGGATAGCGTTCAACTGAAGGTCTAAAGACCCAAGATTCAATCCCCGATCTCGCATTCCGGTGGGTGGCAGTATCATATTTCTCGTAATTGTCTTATATGAACACTGATTTAAATTCAATTAAAGTTGGCTCATTGGCCAGCTGTAATAGCCCAGTTGTTAGAGTTTCAGACTAAATGTCCTTGGTTCAATCCCGGGTTTCGGCATCCGGTGGTTGGCAGTATCACATTTTACTTAATTCTCTTATATGTACGCTGTGATTTAAACTCAATTAAAGTTGGCTGAATGGACAGCCGAAATGGCTCAGTTGGGAGAGCTTTAGGGAGAAGGTCTAAAAGCCCATTGTTTAATTCCGGGTTTCGGCATCCAGTGTTTGGCAGTATCGTATTTGTCTTAATTCTCATATATAGACTGTCATTGAATATTGATTAAAGACAATTAAACGGCCAGCCGGAATAGCTCAGTTGGGAGAGCGTTAGACTGGAAGATCTGAAGGATCCTGGTTCAATCCCGGGTTCCGGCATCTGGTGGTTGGCAGTATCGTATTTTTCTTAATTCTCTTATATGTAGACCGTGATTAAATCTCGATTAAAAACAAAAAAATAACACGCCGAAATAGCTAAGTTGGGAGAGCGTTAGACTGAAGATCTAAAGGTCCCTGGTTCAATCCCAGTTTTCGGCATCCGTTGGTTGGCAATATCGTATTTTTCTTAATTCACTTATATGTAGACTGTGATTAAATCTCGATTAAAGACAAGTAAATCGCCAGCTTAAATGGCTAAGTTGGGAGATAGTTAGACTGAATATTTAAAGGTTCCTGGTTCAATCCTGTTTTTCGGCATCTGGTGGTTGGCAGTATCGTATATTTCTTAATTCTCGTATATATAGACTGTGATTAAATCTCGATTAAAGACAAGTAAACCGAAATTGCTAAGTTGGGAGAGCGTTAGACTGAAGATCCAAAGGTCCCTGGTTCAACCCCAGTTTCTGCAATGTATACTGTGATTAAAAAAAAGGAAATTAACTGCCGAAATAGATTAAGTTGGAGTGTGTTAGACTGAAGATTTGAAGTATCTGCTTTCAATCCCGGTTTTTTGGCAGTATCATATTTTTCTTAATTCTCTTATATGTACATATGTGCGTTAATGCCTTTCCTTAAGGGAAACCCAAACATCCCCGTCCAGGATTCGAACTTTGGTCACAAAATCATTTTTTTTTCTGTAGAGAAAGAGGTCATGTGACACTTTATCCAGGTCAATTTCTTTGGTAAAGAAAACCCCCAAGTATTTTTAGAGCGTATCTTTTCAGCGTGTTTTGACCAAAAAAAGAAAGATATTTCATTTAAAATTTATTCAATTTTCTGTACATAGTGTATTTAATGTCTTTTGTTATTGATTTCTAAGAAGAAACTGTTATAAGCCTTAAAAATCGATTCAAATAATTCTAATTCTTTTTCAAAATGAAAATGAGCGAAGATAATGGTAATGCCAACTAATTTTTTCTTCAAATACTTCATTAGGCTCTAATGAAATATTTGAAGGAAATTCAATTACTATAGGATATAAAAACAAAAAAAATGCACTGATATGGAAATTGCCATTTAACAAATTTCAATTTCGTATAAGCCAGGAATACGACGCACCCTGTGAGAATCGAATTCAATCGTAATGGAGCAAAATTTCGCTGGCCATTACTCCACGGAAGGCAACCGATTAGTCTTGAAAACAAACCCAACTAAACTTTTCAAGGGAAGTAACTGTGTTACATGTAATACAAAGTTATTTCCCTTGAATTCTAATTTTTGTTTTTATGTGTGATGAAAATCTATTGACTGACAAGCATATTTTAGAAAAAAAAAAATTTTATGAATTTTATTTAAATTAATTTTTTTTTCATACATTTGCATATATGTTAATATATGATCTGATATATTCTAGAGTAAAATATCATTTATGAAATTTCCATACAATGTCACAGTTGATTTTACGCTACTCAATTTAAACATATGACGCATAATAGTACAATATATATATATATATATATATATATATATATATATATATATATATAGTTCAATGAGAAATCAAAACAAATAAAAGTTTTTGCTTTTATTTATTTAATTACGGGAACGTAATTATATATATATATATATATAATCCAAAAATCCGGAGAATTTATCTCCCTTTCGACATAAGCTCAATGAGTGCTCTTATTGTCAGAGTCACAGAGCAAATATATAAGTAAAAACTATAACAGAAGACTTAGATTCTTTGCTTATAGCCTATTACAGGAAGCCTAGACCAAGTGTCTTAGGATCCCAATTTTCAGATGCGAACGATGAATTCTTTATTACTTTTACGGCAGTTGGAAACAGATTGTTTTTAATTGTCCTGTGTTCCTTTGTGTCTCCTCCTCTTGAAGGTAATCAGCTGTTGGTCACAAATTAAAAGTTTTACCCAGTTTGTACTTTGCTGTCGATCATTTATTAGGAATTTCTGTTAAATCAATATATTCCAGGTTTCAATTAAAAACCATCACCATTTCCCTTTGATTTTATTTATTTATTTATTCATCTTATCTTCCTACTTTTTCCCCTAAATTAATGATACATATGAAAATACAAGAAAGCCTGTTTTATCTACTTAATTATTTAACTAATTTAATATATAAATGTTTCACTATATTGCATATATATATATAACATTATTCCATATTTTTTCTCACCGCCTCTCTCTCCCCACCCCCTCTCTCTCTTTCCTTCACTATCACCCCCTCTCTCTCTCACACTTTCTTTCTTTCTTTCTTTCTTTCTTTCTTTCTTTCTTTCTTTCTTATATTTACTTTCTTTTTCTCTCTAACATGTAGCATATTCTTTTCCTTTCCTTTCTTTCCTCATAATCAAAACGGAAATGACATATTAGTTATCTAGAGTGACGACAAGGCGTTACCTTCGAACACATGCGTTCATATCTTATTCTATTAAAAATAGATAAACCTCATAATTTGATACTCAAAATTTGGTAATCTGCACATTAGTTACATAAATGAGAGTATCTCCCCTTGTTTATTTCACTTTGAGGATACCGTATGTTTTGGTCGGCCATTTTCATTTCACCGTAAATCTACACTGAAAATACGAATTTGTTCGAATCAATACAACTGCATGTTTTAACACAACAATATAAAATGTGTTCTTAATTGTGCTTGCACCTGATTTGAAATGAACTTAATTGTTATTAAGAACAAATTTAATGATATTTTCGTGTTAAAACATGCAGTTGTATTGATTCAAACAAATTCGAATTTTCAGTGTAGCTTTACGGTGAAATGAAAATGGCCGACCAAAACATACGGCTTCCTCAAATTCACGTTGAGGAAGGGGAGGTTACTCTCATTTATGTAACTAATGTTCAGATTACCCAACATTCTTTCATAGAAAGCAATAAAACCTGTCATACAAAGAAAAAAACAATTTAAATATCTCAGAAAAGAATCAAACTAAATGTTTTGGATTGTTTGATGTTAGAGAGGATAATAAGTCATGTCCCCATTCATCAAAGTCATATATTAACATTAGAATATTCAATAATACACTAACACTGAATAAACGGAAGGAAAGACAAAATAAACATTCACACTTATTGAAACATTTAATACTGTCACATAATTCATAGATACCCTATTAATTATGTAAGGACTGTAGATAGATATTTTTGAATCAGATTTCGTTAGATTCAAAATAACGGGGTTTGAGTGGAAACTTACCACTAGCGTTATTGACAGGTGCTTTTTACTTGACACTTTCCAGAAACGCTGCCAGAAATTCAGTGTGACCGGACGCGAAAGTCTGTCTCACCGAGATGTCGCTTCTCACCGCACGGTTGAATCTTTGGGTTGGGGTTGTCCAATAAAAGTTAAAAGAAAAACAACAAAGTCTTGTTAATTCATTAAAACAAGAGATGACCAGCCCAATTAGAAAGAAGAAGTCAACACAACAGCAGAGTTCACAAAAGAAGATGGCAGCCGACAGACAGAGAAAACAAGTAAAAGACCTTCATCATCGTCTCTGCCCCGTCTCCCCCCCCACTCTCTCTCTCCCTCTCTCTCTCGCAATTATAAACCGAGATGTGGGTATATAACAATACATTAATAATAGTATAACACTATCAAAGTGTTATAAGTTGACTGGCGGTATTAAAATAAGTACTTAAGATTAGTTATGATAATTTATTAAAAGTTAGTTACAATACTTTTGATAAGGTATTGTAAAAAACACGAATAATCATAAGAATTATAGGTTTCACACCTGGAAAGGTCAGCACGAGAAGCTAAGTTCGTTTGGGGTCAAATCAAAGATGCCCATCGATGAAAGAATTCCGGATCGTATTATTAAAATACGAATTTTATGAATTATAACACTTTTAAAAATGGTCTAGGTGCAGCCATGGTTGTTTAATATGTGGGTTTTATTCATTTAATCATGTCCACATTATTTCTTTGGCGGAGGGTGTTGAATTGGGATGGGTGATATCGCGTTGTTGTGGTTGATAGTTTGTTGTCCCGGTCTGCAAAATAAATATAAGAATATTTTGCAGACCAAGACAACAAACTTATTACACTATGATAGTGTTATGATATACCCACAAGAAGCATTAACAAGAATACACAAACGTGTCCCGACACATAAACACATATTGTTTTATGAACGAGCAGTATATGAAAGGGGGTAGAAAAAACGATAAAAGTTTTCCTTAAGTTTAATGATCATGGCGATGAGAAGAAATAAAGTCTCCACTGTTCAAAGAACAAAGGCACATATTGCCACTTCTTTGCAGAAGAACATTTCCTCGATTTGCTAAGAGTTCCAGTGAGAAGTGCATTGACTCCTCAAGCCAAGTATATCTTTGAAGGTCCTAATAAATTAAGAAATGTATGGACTGGAGGGTTTTTTCCACTATGCACCCTCGTATGACCCCTCAAACCCGCCGCAGACCCACCCATCTTGTCACAGAACTGACACGAGTTACTTGTAGGTTGCTGCTAAAAGACTTTGTAAAACAAATCTTCGATAGTTTGCTGTAATGGCTAGCGTGTCTGGCTTTGGACAAACAAACCCTACTACATATCTTACAAACATGTCCTGGTTGTAAAGTGTCAGAGACAAAGAATGAATCCTGCTTCCGAAGTGCTCGTTTTAAGTTAGGGTGTTTCGATTCTCTGCACCACAAACTTTTTGTGGATCACTGTCTTCAAAGTTGATCGATTACCAATCTCCAATGTCTAAAAATGGACGTTCTTGTGATGTTTTTGTCTTTAAAACATTTCTGAAGTTTTTTTTTGCCTTGGATGTCTACCTTGTTATAACACTCCGTAGAACAGCTGCTTAGGTAACATAACATCCTTCATCTTGGTAAGGTACCCAGCCCAAGGCATCTCAAGGTTGGATGTATTTGCACGCTGGAGAAAAAATGTATCAGGTGCAGTGGGGTAGCGTGCACTTTTGCCGCCCTTGGTTCGTAGCCAATCTGCACACACACACACAACACACACACACACACACACACACACACACACCAGAGAAAATGCAAATTGGTTCTCGAATATAATTCGTTCAAAAATTATGTTTGAAAACCAATTTGTTCGAAAACTGAAATAACATTTCCTTTAACAAATAGTGTAAAGTGTATCTATGTGTTCTTGACTATCAAACCTCCCAACTTTCCACTTTCCCTTTCCGGTAGTAGCATTGCTCCTTTTCTTAGGATCTATGCATAAAGGTTAAAGTAGCCGTAAAATAGAGAATAAACTTAAACGTTGAGAAGAATTTGCACAAAAATAATGTCAGACACTCGTTCAAGATAGCAACTGATGCTAACTGATGCTGATTGGGTAGATTCGACCAGCCGTTCGGTCATCTTCAGTTTGCCTCGGCAGACATTCGGGCGACTTCCATTTTTATCAGCTTAACTCGTGTGTTCGAAGTCTGAAAACATTTTCGACACTTGGGGCATTATTAAATTGGTTTTGTTCGAACTCTGAATTGTTCGACTTCAGAGTCGTTTGAGAACTGAGGTTCCACTGTATTTGAAGCTAGCCTAAATATTGTGGTGCGTATTCTATTTTAGGTTCGTTTGAAATTATTATTTATCGTTCTTCGAAGCAAATATTTTTTGCGGCCCCCAATTAGTGCCGTCCATGACAAAAGCCATACGAGCCATTGTCTCGCTAAACCTCTGGTCTGGTGTGAGATGCTGATATTTGATGTTTTGGATCATCTTAACTCTTAACATCCTGTTCAGAATTTTCCAAATTCAGAGCCCCATTCCTATAAGGATTTATCAAAAATGGCTAAAAATGGCCTTTTCACTTATGTTACCAGTTATTTTCCTTAAATCAAAGACTTCTAAATATGTTTAATATTACATTTAAACAAAGGCTACCATTTGGGGTAGATTAGGAAAATGAATGTGACTTCCGGCCGGGAGGAATGAGATGGTATAGGACATTAAGAGTTGACAAGCTTTATATAACTTTACGCTCTACTTGTCGGAATGGAGAGATGACGTGTCAACGTGTGTTACGTATTGGCATTCATTTCTGAATGGAGTGATGATATATTGATCGTAGAAATAATTGTTGTATACTTATATCTGTACCGGTACTACATTTGGAGAGGTTGGAATCCTGGTTGATGAGTCGATGTTGGAGTTGGCTGACAATTTCTTGGTGTTTGGAGTCTAGAAACCAACTTGGGGTGCTGGGGAGACGTCTTGCGTTGTGCTATTTAGAGTTTTTAGTAATAACACAAGGACACTTCTTTTTCTCGTGAGATTTTTATTTCCCCTAAGCCAAAACTGTCGAGAGCAAAAGCTCCATGTCTCACTCTTGATGCATAATTCCAAGCTCACATTCTGACCCCTGACCTCTGACCTCTGACTCCTCCTCTTTCCCACTTCGACGCGTCTCACAACTCGTCCAATGGAAACAAAGTTATGTGGCATTATAATAATTCATCCTTAAATTTTTCCATTCTCATCTAAAACATATTTTTGCTAAAATCTTTTCCGTGCTAATTTATGTCAGTGGTTCCACCCCATCCTGCATTATGTTACACTTAATGCAATCTTTCCGAGGATTTGATGTGACAGCGATATTTAGTCAAAGTTTCGTTGTCTTATATTTGAAAGAATATCCCAACTAGTGAGTTTTTTTTAAAGAAAATAGCCGAAAAAACTTCATCTATATATAAAAAGTATATATATGTACTAATACACTTATAATATCATTAGAACCACATTTTACGTATAAATAGCATTAGATACCAAAAACTCCCGATGTAGAGAATTAGGGTAAGGTTTACAGTTTTTTTTCCCTTTTTTAGCGTCTCAAATGTTTCAGGTATTTCCATGAAATGTAATGCTTTTTATACGTAATCTAAGGATACTACCTCTACCGAAGTTTCTACAAAATCGAAGGATATCCCTTTTGTCTGAATTTTTAGATCTAAATAATCAAATCCTCTTTATTGTTATCTACACAACGTTTTGGCCGATGTGCACTCCGGCCTTCTTCAGGTGTTTCTTGTCGAACTCGGTAACCTTCTCTTCGAACTCGGGAACCTCCTTGTCGAACTCGGGAGCCTTCATGACTTTTGGAGCCTTTGCGGAGCCTCAAACTGAACCCTGTTATCAATCTACGGGGGTGGGACCTGTTCTCATTACGTTAACCATGACCAGGTACAAGTGTTAAGCTGTGTTAATTATTCTATGCTATTATCACCCTTGGCCAAGATTAAACATACAACCTATAGATGATTGTCCTGTTGGAAACATGGCGTAATGGATATAAGTGTCGAGTTAATACACTTTAAGTGACAATCATGAGAGTAGAAAAAGTAACCCATGGAATATAAAAGGATGGCTATTGGCTAATCTATTTTAAAAGACGAAATAAGTAATAAAAAAAGTGTTTACAACGGAGTTAACTCTGTGTTTTTAGTTATGTATTAATTCCCTTAGATTCTAAAGTGATTTACTGAAATTTAAGTGACAGGTTTTTGTGTCTCGATCCAGAATTACATATACCTCAGCGGCACTTGGTACCTCACTTGGTGTAATGGTTAACCATTTAGATTAGCAAATCATTCTGCATCAATCCGATTCTCACTGGGTGTCTCATAATTCTGACCTTGTTGCAAAACTAACAAATCAAATTTTTAGCAGACTTTTTTTTCAGTGTGTTTTGAGCAAAAAAGGATATTCGATTGAAATAAAACATGAACGTGTAATACTTTGCGTATTTAATATTTTTTATAATTGATTTGTAAGAAGAAACTTTTATAAGTTCTTTTAAAAACTCTTAATAACGTGTTTTGTAATTTTGTAAGTTACTTCACACAAAGTGTCCAGTGTTGTAAATTTTGGCGCAAATTTAATGTTTAAAATGTACCAAAAATTAATTACATATGTTATATTATTTCGGATTCTTACTGATGCTCATTATGTTACTATTTTCCGACTAAAACTAAAATTCAACTTTAAGCAACTGATTTAATTAATTTTAATTCGTTTTTTAAGTGAAAAAGAGTGTGTTTTTGGTGGTACCTAATAATATATATATATATATATATATATATATATATATATATATATATATATATATATCATCCACTGACACGTGTTTCGACGTTTACGTCTCATCAGCTACTTCTACCCGGGAGCAAAACCCGACAGAATTTTCGTCTGTCAAGCACCTTACCCTTACGTATGTATGTGTGTGTGTTTGTGTGTGTGTGAAATTACATTTCTACTTAAAAAATAATTAAATATTCAGTATTAAATATTTACAATACTTTACAATTTCAGGAAAAGGGCAAATAGGAATCAGGGTTCTATGGGATAAAAATGAATTTGTAAATTTGTATGAATTGGCTGAATGCCTACCGACAGTGAAATCTGGGTACTCAGCGTGGGTAATGGATAACGAGCTCGAAGTGATGTCTTTGGGAATTGTATATAAATGTGTTAACCATACACATTGGTAATTAAGCTCCCATACCGGTTGAGCACTCTCGCAGTAAAATTGGATAATATAGAACGGACCAACTTTGTATATTCTCTCAAAAATATACTCATTCCATCAAAAGTTGAATATAAACTACTTAATAGAAACCTTGTTAAAAAGAAGGAAGTGGAAAGCCTACTTCTTTCTTAAAGGCACTGACAACACCGACTCTATTGATAATTTAAATCTAAAATCAAGAAAATGCCCTCCGATATGCGAAGGGGATGACATCTTTTGAAAAACCTTTCCTTGAAAGCACGAAACCAATATGGTAGCAGATTTGTTTCCATACAGAAAAAAAACAGAAAATTTTTTTTTCTGTTTTTTTTCTTTCTGTTTATCACTCGATGAGTCCGGATTAAAAAATATACTCTGATGAGTCCGGATTAAAAAACATACTCTGATGATGATTTTTTATAATCGAAATATTGTTCAACATTAGCTATGAAAATGATATAAAATATATTCATTTTTAACAATATTGTGTGTTTCATACCTTTCTCTCTCTCTCTCTCTCTCTCTCTATATATATATATATATATATATATATATATATATATATATATATACACAGTGTTCGGAGAAATTTGACATATTTATATTAGTTATTTTTCTCCGTAGGCTGGAGGTACTGACGCACACTACACATCATTTAAAAGCTTAGACCCTTCTTTATTCATTCAGAATGGATGACTGGAACCCACCTGAATGATGGAAGAGAATAACATGATGATCTGTGCCGTCCATCAAAATAACAAGATTATGGTTGCTGCCCGATGCTCCCTGAACAGAGTAAAAACAATCATGCATGAACTGGAGAATTGCAACGGAGACTACGAGGTTGTGGCTAGAATAAAGCAACATAACAGACGATCTGATTCGTATAGCAGAATTCCTCGAAAATCTGCAGAGAAAAGTGTTGGAGGACTCTCAAATGCCTACGTGGAGTTGCTAAACACTGTAGTCAAGCCACACCTCTAGGAAAAGTCAAAAATGGTTGTCGGCGAATTTTTACGATTACACCAGTCCCAATGTTTGGCCTCCGAACTCCCCAGATCTTAACCCCATGGATTATTATGTATATGGTGCTGTTGAGAAAGACACCAATCACCGTGCCAGTACTACAAAAGTCCAGTTAATCGACAGAACTAAGGTAATTTTTGAAACTCTTCCCAGGGAAATTGTAACATCAGTTTGCTCCACGTTCCGGAGCAGGATTGATGCGGTTACTTTGAGTGAAACTTGTTGACAGTAGTGTAATTTCCGTGCCTGTTGAATTTCTTTACAATCCATTAAATTTTGTAGTTACCAAGTACTTTTTCTTTTTCTTTATGAAACTCTCAAATTTCTCCCGAACACCCTATATATATTATATATATATATATATATATATATATATATTATATATATATATCCTAAAGACACTACTTGTTGATATTCGAACTAAAAAGACAAAAGTCAATATCAGTAAAACATAGAATCAACGATGGGATACCTCAAGAGCTAACTGGCATAGGAGGACGGCTCCTTTCTGGCGAATGACATATGATAAATAGCTCCCTACTTTGGAACACAGATCCAAGCTGTGCTACTCATGCGCTGAAGTTTCTAGGGCCGGTATCGAACCCGGAATTTTGTGGGTATTTTACCGACTGAGCTAACCCGAAGCTTAGATTAATTTTGAACAGTACCTAAAATATGGGTTACCAAGAGAGTATCGAATTCGCTAAAAAAGGTATACTAACCCAGCTCGCTAACCATTATACCACTAAGTAGCGATGAGACTATTCAATACTTAATTGGGTATCCATTTAAGCAACAGAAGGTACTATAGGTAACTTGAGTCCTTTGTTTATCAAAAATGACTTTATTCAGCATTAAATGACCCGAAAAGGGTTGCTATGCCGTAAAACCAACCAACCAACTTATTCAATAAATAAATCAACACAAACCAAATACCACAACTGTTTTTAGCAATTTGTGTTTCTATACGTAAAGTGAGGGATCATTTTCTTATTATAATAAGTAGAAAGCTGGCCCCCCATTTCTTGACCGCACTTGATTCATAAGAGGTTACAAATTACGGTCAAGTCACGCTGAACGCACCGGTTCGCGCTAAATCATTGAAGTTTACCAGCAATCAGACTGTTCAATAGTTAATTGGAAGGTTACTTAAGCACCAGCAGGTACTGCAAGCAACCTGAGTCCTTTGTTTATAAAAATGAATTGATTCGGCATTAAATGACCCGAAAAGGGTTGATATACCATAAAACAAAACTAACCAACTTGTTCAACAAATAAACCAACACAAACCAAATGTCTCAACTGTTTTTAGCCATTCGTGTTTCTAGATGTAAAGTGAGGGATCATTTTCTTATAACAAATACCAAACTGGTCCCCCATTTCTTGACAGCATTACATTCATAAGGGGTTATGCAACTCAATGTAATGAGACTTTTCAATACTTAATTTAGTGACCACTTAAGCAACAACAGGTATTGTAAACAACCTGAGTCCTTTGTTTATCATAATGACTTGATTCGGCATTAAATGACCCGTAAAACAAACCAAACCATTAGACCACGTTAACCATCAGACCACGTTAACCATTTGACCACGTTAACCATTTAACCACGTTAACCATCAGACCACGTTAACCATTGGACCACGTTAACCATTAGATCACGTTAACCATTTGACCACGTTAACCATTATGTGCAAGGTCGTCTGGATTTAAAGAAGCGAAGAACAGTGGACAGAATTCAGTGATGTTGTTTGTTCAACGTGATTCATTTAATTGTTATTGAAAGCGTCTCAATCTGTTCATACATTCAGTGACCAACGTTCAAACGACAGGAAATGCCTGTTTTTGAGGAGTGCTTCTTAACCCTTTCTCTCCCTCCCTCTCTCTTTTCCACCCTCCTTTATTTTTTCAAAAGCACCCGACAGTGCTCAAAATACCCACAACGCTAATTCTCACGGGTATCAAATAAAACCTTCATAAATCATTCATTACGGTAATTCGTCTTTTCTATTTGGAATACTGATTAGTGAGTTTGTCTCTTTTCACCAAAACTCTCCTCCCATTTTGTTCGACACACTTGTGGACTTATATCATAATGAATATAATTATAACATATCCATCACAATAGTGGAGTAGTGGCTTATGTGCTGCACTGTGACATTGTAGTAAGCGAGTTCGAATTCCAGGAATAATAAGGAAAAGTAAAGTCGTCACCATACAGCGAGGGAGTCTACCCCATTTTCCCTTGCGCTACACAAAGGAGATAGTTTTTAGCATCTGAGGTGGAGGGACACAGCTACCACCAGCTCCTCACTTTACCGCACAGATACCTGTGCTACTCATACGCAGAGTTGATGAGGGTCAGTATCGAACCAGGAACCTTGCGGTTGCCCAGCCAGATATTCTATCCAGGAATAATACGCTTGGGAAAAGTATGAAACCCTATTACCGCTGCTACAGCACGCCCTAAATATTGTTTTTGTGGACTCAATTATCACCCTCGTTCATCCTGTGTAAGTTCCCGTGGCGTATAGTATCTATCACAGTAGTGGAATAGTGGCTAATGTACTAGACTGTGGCATCGTAGTACGCGAGTTCGAACTCCAGACGCGCTATTACGTTTATTTTTGAACTAATACGCTTGGGAAAAGTGTGAAACCCTATTACCGCTGCCACAGCTCGCCTTATATATTGTTTTTGTGGACTCAATTATCAATCCCCGTTTATCCCGGGTAAGTCCCCGTGGCGCAGAGGTTAAAGTACAGGACTGTGACATCGTAGCCAAACTACAGTCGGCTATTACATTCATTTTCGGACTAATATCCTTAGGAATATTATGAAACCCTTATCCCCCCAGCTATGGATTAATACTACTACCACAACTGTTGTTTCATATGAATGGGTTTAGCATTAAATAACCCATGAATGTTGATATGCCATTAAACAAAGATAGCAAAACAAATAATCTTACACAATAACTATTCTTATTTAATAAAAATCATTTATTTGAATAATTATATTGTATCCAGTATCTAAGAAGCGAAACCAAACCATCACAGTAATTCATTGATTTATGTCATTGTGTTTTGAAACAGGATACGAGATAATATCTGACTATTCCTTTTCTAAGAAAGAGATAGTAATTCTGAGAAATTCGTAGCCTTTGTTTGATATTATAAAAAAAAAAAAAAAAAAATAATAATAATAATGACGATGCGCTAATACCTTTGGGGAAAGGTATGCATCCAATTACTCCAGCTATGAGTAAATAGTAGGACAAACTGGATTTTTAAAGCTTGGGTAGGTAACCGGTCTAGGAAAAGGAACACTGAATTCAAACCTGTTAAACTCCGCTTAAGAAATTGACCTTTTGCCATATCCTGCTCGTGCGGAGGGGTTGGTATATATATATATATATATATATATATATATATATATATATATCAGCTGCTTATGACAGTTTAACCGATATACATGGCTAGGAATAATTATCTGTTTCAGCTTCAGGGAAACCACTCCCACCCCAGGTAGCACCTAACTCCACTGCACCAAAAGGGAGTAGAGTCAGGGCCAATTATTTAGTTATTCCTAAAACAATAAGCGCCCCTAAAAGAGGAATGTCAACAAGGCTAGTCTATTTTGGTTTGGTTTGGTTGGTTGGGTGGTTGGTTGGTTGGATTTTACGGCATGTCAACCCTTGGGTTATTTTAGCCGAAGACGTTTTGTTTTATTCATTCTTGTTGGGTATTCAATTTTTCAAACGCAATTTTTAAACATTTTTAAAACTCATTTTTTTCTTCTATTTAACTCATAGATAGGATCCTAACAGGTAATACCACTCCGGATCAGAGTGAACCTGGGAGTAATGGCGATGAAGATATACTCCACACTTCCCAGAGCTCCAGAATTGGAACCTCACAACGTCATGCCCATGACACAGCCTATTTTGGGCACCACTCTCATATATACGTGCGGGGATACTGACATTAAATTGGGTGTATCCCGGTGATATAATGATTAACGTTACAGACTGCAACATTGTTGTAGTAGTCTACATTAAACTCGGGGGAGGCGCACTTTGCGTAACTTTTATCGTCGTATGAAATGGATTCGGCGATCCAATTTCAAATCTTTGACGAAGCTGCTTGTGTTTCACTTCGCACGAATGTCTCCCGAGAAAGGCATGGATCTTTCTACCCCCACCTTAAGCTATGAGTAAATAGCAGGGAAGACTGGGTTCTTTAGCCCAGGTAAGGAAATCAGGAGAAGGAAACTGACTTCAAACCAAAATTTGACCTTGTATCGCACCTTGCTTGTTGTGGAGGGGTTTTGTAAATACAATACAATGGAGGCACGTGGTGTAATAGTTAACCTCGTAGAAAATGGATACAGCGATACGAGTTCAAATCCTGAACGCGGCTGTTTGCATTTCACATAGTGCTAATACCTCGTGGAAAGTTACGAATCCAACTATTCTCACTCCAGTTATGGGTAAATAGTAGGGCAGACTAGGCCCTTTAACCTTGGTATGGCAACTAGTCTAGGAAAAGGAAAAACCATAGGGGCTTTCTTCTCGTTAGTCAAAACTACTTCGAGAGTTCCCCCCCTTCTCGTCTCTTGCCATCTTAAACTGGGCCTTGTGCCAAATCTGCTTTTAGGTGCGGGTAAGTGGAGGAGGAGAGCGGAGTCTGGTAAATCTATATATTAACTCTTGTTCCTTAATCTTCTGCCCATAAGTCTTATGTCGCACCCTCTGATTAAGAATGAGACCGTTTGGTGGCTGAGCAGTCCATGACATGTAACATTCCTCTTTGACCCTTACTTTAGGCCTTAAGCATCACGTATCACCAACCACGACCAACCTACAATCGTGAAGTAAGTGCTTAAACTATTAGAAAGGTAGAACACAAGGTCACAAGTTGGGGGCACCCAGTGAGGATCGAAATCGTAATTCAGTAGTAATGGATCTAATGAGAGTTGTTTGCTAATCAATACACCACGAGGGGAAACCCAGAACAGGCATTTGCATCAAAGATCGTAAACAAAAATGTACTGAAAAAAATCATCGATTTTGCAACATTCGGCAAAAAATCTAACAATTTCAGTAATTAAACCAGGGAATATCATCATTTTCATTAATCAAAATGAAATTAAATTACGAAATTATAATTAAAATTCAAATTAATATATCCCCCCACCACCATTATTGCAAACATCTTCTGTGTAGTTTTCTCTGCGATATTTGATATCATTTCCCTAAAAATCTCTAAGATCTAATTTTTGGTATCAGTACTTAATAGGCCAATACACAACTTTCGGTGTTTCATGTAATTTGATATTTTAAAAAAGTTAAAAATCGACCTACCCTAATTTATATATATATATATATATATATATATATATATATATATATATATATATATTGGCATGTAAAAGTTTGACTTATGACTCAGAAAAGAGATGTCACTCAAATTCGAAATCTTGCATACAGATTAATATGCTTATAACTAAGAAACACACACAATTTGGTTTTGATTTTTTCTAATTAAGTGATATAATTCAATGATTAAAAAAAATTAAAAATACCGTATACAGACGCTTTCCCCCTCACTACACTACCGTCGACACGAGTTGAGTTTTTAACTTTCATGACAGAAAAATCAAAAACTACAACCCCCAGCCACTGTCGGCACCTTTGAAGTGGCGTCAGCCGACCCAGACCAACGCCATCTGTAGGCATAGTCAAAAAAAAAAAAAAAAAAAAGAATTTTGAAATAAACAACACTACCGTTAAAAGACACTTCCGCCCCAACCCACGTCGGCACAGGTTGTGAACTTGCCGTTAAAACAGCTACACGCAACCCCTACTGTATAAAAAAGACGATTTTTTTTTATCTCTAAATTATTTTAGAAATAAATAAAAATCGTCTTTCTTTTTTATACAGTAGGGGTTGGGTGGGGCTGTTATTCTAAGCATATCATTTTAGTATATGATTTTAGGAAAATGATTTTATTTTACTAATATGTATTTTTATTTGGTATCAACAATTCAAGCGCCAATTTTCACTTTAAAAACGAATTAAAATTAATTTAATCGGTTATTTAAAGTCAAATTTTTGTTTTAGTCGAAAAGTAGTGACATAGTTAAAAAAAAGCAAAATAATATTATATATGTAATTAATTTTTGGTATATTTTAAACATTAAATTCTGTCAAAAATTTGACGAAAATGGGCGCTTTGTGCCAGGTAAATTACGTACTACATAAACATGTTATTAAGATGTTTAAACACTTATAACAGTTTCTTCTTAGAAATCAATAAAAAAATTAAATACACTATGTACAGAAAATTACTAAGCAGCATAGGTGCTGTCGGTGTGTTCTACAGCCTCAGCTGATAGAGTTAAATAAATAAGGACACAAGTTTAATACTTCGCTCTTTTTAATTGTTACTTTTTAGGAGTAAAAAAAAATCACTTTAACGCAATAAGCAATTAAGAAATGAATTTGAGTTTTTGTCATACGTACAAAATAATTTTTAGAAAAATAGATCTATGTTCCAAAACATGCAAAAGTTAAGGATTACATTTTAAAAATGATATTTTAAATTTTAAAAAAATAATTCCAAAAATAAATATTGTAATGTACTAATTCTCAGTAATGTTTTTAATTCTATAAATTATTTTCCTCTTATACTCTCTCTTACCCATTCACTCCCTGGTGTTCTTAATTTTTTTTAGTCCGGTCATGGACCGGTTACTTTTGCTAGTATATATATATATATATATATATATATATATATATATATATATATGATAGATTTATGGAAATCGATTTAACCGTTCTTTGTGAATAGTTTAGTTTTTTGTCAATGGGCGTCAATTATTTTTTTTTCTTTTTACAAGTCCGTGTTAATTTCTAACACATTTTTTTCTTTTCTTTTTTTTTAATATTCAAGCTATTCATATTTTATTCTCTAATTTGTTTAGGTTAGAAAAAACTGAAAAAAAAACGTTTTGACAATGCCGCCATTTTAGTTGTATTGAGGCAGCAAACTTTCCATATCAATCAATAACTGAAGAAAAAGAAATATAAACAATTCGAATAAGAATAACAAAGTGGGGTATCGTTTTTCTCTCTTGTTTGCATGGTGGGGAGAGGCATAGGGGGTGGGGTAGGGGTGTGTGTGGGGTAAACAGAATGAAACTCTACACGGCATTTATGTGTCTTGTTTTGTTAGAAGTCAAAGGGGAAAATAATCAAAACATACAGAATATATCGATTGGACTTTTATTAGAAGAGCAATTATGCCCCCCCCAAAAAAAAACCGGAAGGAGGGTAAATGTTGTAGAGAAAAATGAACAAAACAAAAACAAAAATGAAGCAGTTATAAAAAAAATGGATTAAAAAAACTAGTCAGATATAACGAGAGGAAATAAAGTCGTTTGAAGGGGAAAAATAAAAGAAAGAAAGAAGAAAAAGAAAGAAAAGAAAGAAAAAGGCAAGATATAAAAAGGAACAACTAAAAAGAAAGAAAGAAAGAAAGAAAGAAGAAAAAGAAAGAAAGAAGAAAAGAAAAGAAAGAAAATATATATAAAAGAATGAAGGAAAAGAAAGAAGAAAAAGAAAGGATGGAAGAAAGAAAGACATTATTGAAAAAAAGAAGAAAAGATAGAAAGAATAAAAAGAAATAATATACAAAGAAAGAAAAACAAAAGAAAGAAAGAAATAACATAAAGAAAAAAAGAAAGTAAGAATGATAAACGAAAAGAAAAAATAAGAAAGAAAGAAAGAAAGAACATGAATATGGAAAGAGCATAGGAAAAACAACGAATGGAAAAATATAGGAAAGAAAAAAAAAGAAAGTTAAAAGGCGAAAAAGGAAGAACAATTGACGAACGATTAAAAAAATGAAAAATTGTACCTACACACACAAATACATATATACATACATGCAAAATGTAAAAGAAAGAAAATGGCGTAAAGAATTAATAAAACAAGGAAAAGAAAGGAAAGAAAGAAAGAAAGAAAGAAAGAAAGAAAGAAAGGAGAGAAAGAAAGGACAGAAAAAGACGAGATATAAAAAACGATGGAAAAGAAAGAAAGAAAGAAAAAGAAATAAAAGATCTAAGGGAAGAAAGACTGGATTGAAAGAAAGACGAAAGGATAGAAAGAATATAAAGAAAGTATATAACAAGAAAGAAACAAAAGAAAGACAGAAATAACTTAAAGAAAAAGAAAAAGAAAGTAAGAGAGAAAAAAAAAAAGAAAAGAAACAATAAAAAATAAATAAAGAAAGAAAGAATCAAAAGAAAGAAAGAATAAAAAAAAGAACGAGAGAAATGAAGAAAGAAATTTAGAAGAAAGAATAAAAAGAAAGAAAGAAAGAAAGAAAGAAAGAAAGAATGAAATGCACGTTTCGTTGTTTGTGGTGAAGGTCTCGTGGAGCGCATTAATTAAAAGCATTTTTCTTTTTTTTCTTTTTTTTTCAGATTAAGCAAAAGAAAAAAGAAAAAAAGGGTGGGTGTCACGTGTGCCATTTGCTTGATCACCGAAGCAGAGGGACAATTTCTCATCCATCGGAAGTGGAGGATGCAAAAAAAAAAAAAAAAAAAGGTGGCGCTCGTTTCAGGCGTCTTCA